>CM054061.1:217934492-218534492 GCA_028641055.1 Alopecurus myosuroides | reverse complement strand
TTGGTCCCATGACAAGATCAAGGACCAAACAATTACAACAACAGGTGAATTCACTCCTACTTGAGTATAATGTTTATAATTATGAGAACTTTATACTACCTAAATCCATGCACTTATGTATTCTTAGGTTTGTTGATAACACAAGCATGAGAGGAGGAGATCATGAAGAGGAGTTGCGCATGGATGATGATGGACTTGAGGAGGAGATGGAAAAAAATGCTAGAAGGGTGAAAACAAGGAATAAAAGAAAATAACAATTGTTATTCCTGGAATAACAAGGAATAACAGAGAATAACAATTGTTATTTCATGGAAAACAAGGGGATGTCGCCTCCACAAGGTTAAATGCGCCTAGTAGAAGTCCTAATTGTATTAGGAATGGTTTGTATACCATCATAGGCCGCACCCCTTAATGGTGGGTCAGTTTGTATCCAATTGGTTCGAGTCCAACTCTAGATAGGTCGAGTCCTAGTTGGTTTGGGAGTGCTGGCGCAACATTGTGGCCGCACCCCCTACCCCTCATAAAACCCTCCAACCTGCGGGTTCAGAGGTTAGACTACGTTAAAACATAAACCCTAGACCTCTAGATTGAAATAGCTTGTAAGCATTCATCTGGAAGTTCATCTGCAAACTTTTCGTGTTACCTGCTGTTCCACTGTGAATAAGATGGTACAGGACCACTTGTAGTCGGTGGATTACTTGTGCAAGAGTGTGGAGTTGAGAATATCCTTGGGGTTGCTAGCTGTTGCATTGGCATCAGGGATCAGCCGGGAGAATTTTCAGTGGCGCACTAGTTATCATTCAGAAGTTATCTATGAGTTCATCGAGAAGATTGGGACACCCCTTATCAATATACATAAATATGTATAATCTCCACTAAATTAGTTGTCCATTCTACTTTGTCCTAAGAACGGAATTCTAGTCATCTTTTGGAAGAGGTCTCACAAGCGTCAATTTATTCAAAACAAAATGACTCCGGAAGTCCATCAATATGGAGTTCCTTCATGTTTGCCTTTCCGATATGAACTAAAATGGTGGTGTCACAATTTAAGTGAAACTCTTTTACGTCTTGCAACGTTTAGCATTTAGTCTTATAGATGTTTACTTTACCAACATGATTTAAATTAACATATCCATCAATTATGGAATTTGATCATAGTTTGAACAATATCATTTGTTCTCACAAAAGACCACAACAAAATAACAACTTATTAAGTTCTTAAAATAAATCTTGAATGTTTGGTTCGATACGACAATGAACATGATAACACTTTATTACTGTTCTTGTCATAATCGATTCCACATCTATTACTAGTTTCTTTTAGGCCCTTGTATTTCTTGCATTGCGTTGCTTTGTATGACAACTCATACCAACCAATGTGGTATAAAAAATACCGAAAAAAATACTTTGTTAACTAGTAACATCTATAACTTGTATATCAAGCATATACTCCTGAGCTGGACTTTTCCAGTTATCTTCTTTTCTGCCATCTATCTTTTTGTAATTCTATTTTCAATATTCCCTTTCCTTTACAGAAGAATCATTCAACATCAAACAATGCTAGTCTTACTAGCTCATTTTCTTTGGCGTGTTAGTCATATACTATCACCCATTGAGTCATACTTTGAGTTTGATTGTTCTACTAATATCACCATATTAATAGTATTCTTCTAGATTCCACTCTTAGCAATCTCCAAGTAAGGTAAACGACTTTACCCATACTTTTAATCCATCCCATCATAGCAATTTAATGATTAAGCTACTACTGCTCGAAGGAATGAATTTAGAGGTTAATTTTTAGCGTCCAACTTCTTGGAATATTCAAACGCCTAGCGTCTTCAATCATTGCATATATTCAAATAATATATAAGCATACATCGTCACGCTAAATAATACTCAGTCATGTTGCCACAAATAAGTTTCTAGATTTCAATATATCTTTCACTTGATTATTTCTGAAAACAACTCTTTTCAGTTCCTAATCACCTTGATCAACAAAACATTCTTGTGAAGATAAAGTAGTATGGAAGCAACCATGACTCCAGATTCTAAGTAGGAATAATTTTCTCTCTAGATTAATCAATGATTAATCATATGGAGCTAGGTAGGAAATACGAAAATCTACAATAGGACTCAATTTTAAATTTCACTAATACGGTACCAATCTTAAATGATTTTTACCAGATCATAACAGTTATATCTCAATTAACAATCTAAGTGTAAGGTAGTTATGTGGATGCCAATGAATAATTCAATTTGTGCAAATTCACTTTGATTTGTTGATCATGATAAATAAGTTCAAGTTAATCCAAAATTATACCATGAACTCCCACTCAAAAACAACATCCCTCTTAGTCGTCTTTAGTGATTACAAGAACCAAATTCACTACACAAAAACTGATCAGCACGTGAGATGATGTAGCTTCAAAGGCGAACATCGACATGTTCATCATATCATCCATATGACTCATGTTTTACCGTTCGGTTACGTGTTCCGAGGCCATGTCTATACATTCTAGGCTCGCCAAGTAGAACCGTAGTATTGTGTGTGTTTCAAGGCCATGTCTGTACATGCTAGGCTTGAAAACACCCGTTGTATGCGAACGTTGAGTCTATCACACCCGATCATCACGTGGTGTCTCGAAAAGATGAACTTTCTTAACGGTGCATACTTAAGGAAGAATATCTTGATATTAAGTGAGAGGGATCATCTTATAATGCTACCATCGCTATCTAAGCAAAATAAGATGCATAAAAAGGATTAACATCATAAACATCACATGTAAGGATAACGTGATATGATATGGTCCTTCTTGCACTTGATCTCCATCATGTGCATCATGGTATGATCTCCATCATTCCACCGGCGTGGTACCAAGTTCCATGGCACCCCAATCTTGATTGTACATCAATAATAAGACAACCAAATGGATACCTTCCGGTATTATCAATAATTTACAAAATAGATCATCTCATAATCAAATTTGTAACATTGACCATATCACATCACATGCCCAGCAAAAACTAGTTAGACGCCTCTAATTTATTTTTGCATATTTTGCGTGGCTTAGGGGTTTCGAGGATAGAACCTTTCATACCTACGAACATCAACCACAACATTGATAAACATATTTTTACCAATCCTTTGTAGATTAGATCTGAACTATAGTTAGAGAAACGGACACCCCCTCAGCCACAAGTGAGACAATTCTCGCGTACATAAATTTATGTGTTCTACCCGTACAAAACATCTACGCATAGATCCGGCTCTGATACCACTGAAGGGGTCGTTGCATAGAAAACAAAAAATTTCCTATGCGAGAGACACCCGAAAGGCCAAGATCTAATCTAGGAGATGAAAGCAACAGGCATAGAGAGAGTCTTAAGAAGAAAATACCCTCGAAGAAACAAAGCGTTACGAGATAAAATCTCGTTGTTGGCGTAGTCGTACTCACACCGATCCCGATAGCAAGAAGATGTGCACCGCAATCCGGCAGTGCCTCCGTGATCGGTCACACGTACGGTTGATGACGACCCCCGTTCCCTCGATCCAGCGGGGAGGCGGAAGTAGTGGATCCCTCGGAACTCCAGCATCACGACGACGTGGTGGTGGTGAAGAATCCCACGGTCAGGGCTTCGCCAAGCCGGAAACCATGGATTGGAGTAGCGGGTGGAGACAAAGTGAGGTGGGCAAGTGTGTGAGAGAGAGGGAGCTCATGCCCTCTATTTATAGGAGAGGGGGGAGGCAGCCCAAGGGGGTGCAGCCAGCCCATGGGTGTGCCCCCACCTCTTCCCTCATCATGTGAGTGGACACTCCACTCACACCCACTCATTTTCCCTTAAAACTCCACTTAGAAAATCCAAGAGTTTTTCTTTAATAAATAAATAAAACATTTTTATTTCTTTATTTCAGCATTTGTTAATTCTATTAACAAAATTTTGCATATAGCACCTCGAATCATTTGTTAATTCTAATAGCAACCATTCGATGAAAAACTCCTTGAACTATTTCAGTTTTCCCCGAAACAATTTCGGTGTTGCCCAAAACATTCTTCGATATTTCGTATCCTCTCAAACGTGTCATCGGATCTTAAGTGTGTCACCCTACGGTTCGCGAATAAGATAGACATGACCGAGACTCCTCTCCGATCAATAATCAACAGCGGGATCTGGAGATCCGTGATGACTCCTATATATTCAACGATGACTCTCGTGATCGTGTGAACCATCAACGTCGTGACTGATTCCCTTTGTGTCGCGATATTTTACTTGTCCGAGATTCGATCATTGGTATCAACCATACCTTGTTCAATATTGTTACCGACAAGTACTCTTTTCTCGTTCCCATGATATAACATCCTTGTGATCATATCACGTGCTTGCAAGCGGTGTCGATGTGATATCACCGAGAGGGCCCAGAGTATATCTCTCCGTCATTTTGGATGGACAAATATCACTCTTGATCCATGATCCTCAACTAATAATTTTCGAATATCTAACGACACCTTTATAGTCACCCTGTTACGATGTGACGTTTGATGACATAGAAGCACCCTTCCGATACTAGTGATTGGCATGATCTCATGGTCTAAGGAATAAGTTACTTCGTACACAAGATATAACAATATAAAATAAATGACTTGATCGTATTGTTATGTTGATATTGGGTCTATGTTCATCACATCATTCTTCTAATGACATGACCTCGTTATTAAGAACATCCAATGTTCATGATCAGGAAACCTTGATCATCTATTAATCATTGAGCTAGTTAAAAGAGAGTCTTTACTAGGAACCATTGTTTGTTTATTAAACACACGGGTATCAACGTTTCCGGTTAATACAATAATAGCATGAGAAATAAACATTTATCATAAACAAGGAATAAGATAATAACCATTTTATTATTGCCTCTCAGGCATATTCCCTTCACATGCTGCTTGCATGAATCCCTTGTGGAGGAAGACGACAAGGAACATATGTGAACAGGCTTGGTGGGCTCAACGTGGGGATGGTCGGTCGGGCTTGGCTTTGGGCCGAAAGTGGCCTAGCTAGCTGGGTTCTTTTCTCTCCCTCTAAACCTTTTTTGAATTGTTTATATTATTATTTTTAGAAAATGTTTTGCCAGCATTATAATTATTAGGCATCAAATAATTCCAGAATTTTTTTAGAAAGTAGAATCTGATCAATTTCAAACAGTTTGCAAGTTTTAAATGCATGTAGATGCATTATGCCATGATGCAAAAAACAAGCAATTTTCTATTGGAGGAAAAAAACCGGGTGTTACATCTCCACATCTCTTTCATAAGAAGACACTTTTCTCCTTAATCCAATGTGTTTAAAACACATGGAGTAAAAGGTGGAAATTTAATACCAATAAATTTATTGATTTTATGCAAAACCTTTTAATCAGTTATGGTTCATGTTTGATAAATATTAATTACTAGGAACTTATCATTGAAATAAATCTAAGTTAATTTGACATAATCCCAACTTAAACAAAAAAAAAAACTTTAGTTGGTCTGAGAATTATTTTTGTTTTACGTTATCACTTTACCATAGAAAGACATTTGGCCATTACAACACTACATAAATCCTTGTCTCATAAAGACTTCATTATCACGATAATTTTGAATCTCTCATAATTTACTATGAGTAATTATTGACTAAGAAAATATTCTTTGTTAATCCATGTTATAATTTCTATTAAGTTCTTTTCCAGTTCAATCAAATTTCTTTAATCTTAGTTTTTTATTCAAAAATTTCACTCACTAACTTTTATGAAATAATGAAACTTTAATTATTTCATCTATTTCACTTCATAAATATGATTAACTTATCATATTCAATCTTCAGTTGAATTAATTCAAATGAGAAAACGACCAAAACTTATGTATATTTTGAAATTTACAAGTGCCTAGCACTTAATGGATTTTGGCCATATTAAATATTTTGGAGGCGATCTTTTAACATTGATAGATCGAATAAAAGACTCATCTCCAATTTATTTAACAAGCCATAAAATTATTACTCAAATTGTAAAAATAATTTGAATCAAAATATTTAAGACTTAATAGTAAACTAATTGACATAACACAATAAATAAGGCCATAAACGTTGAAACCACACACCTTTAATAATTCGAACTCAACATGGTTCACGAATATAAAATATTCATTACATAATGGTTGAACTCAAATTAGCGATTATTTCGAAGTCCTAGTATTGATCCTCTTTATTGACTTAGGGCTCCGTAGATGTTGCAGTTCGTATGGAGCCATTAATGTGTCTTCTAGTGCGCCCTCCACGCTTCCCACCTCTCTTGCCTATTTTCCTTCCCATAAATTGCAAATTGATAAATATTAGTATTCAATACCAAAATATATTTGAGACAAGAAAAATTTCAATAACTGGTATAACTCTTAGGACGTGTTTGGTTCAACAGTGTAAACGCAAACGCAATGGGTATCGATTAACACCGTTAACGGAAAGGGAATGGGGTAAAACACGAATTTGTTTGGTTCATCTCCGGGATGCAATTACGGAGATCCCAACATGATGGATCTTGGCTGCTGGAGTTCCCCATCCTTGCCATGACACCAACGTCATCTCCTCATCTGATTCCATACCGTGCATCTTGTCATCCTCAGCTAGCGCTCCCTGCCGGATCTCTCGCCGCCATTCGCTGGTTCCCCGCCCCGGCACGGCCTCGATGATGGACCGCGGATCTTTCCGTGAAGGAGACAAAGCTTTTCGCCGGGTGGCCTTTCTACAGCCGACGCAATTGTTGTCGAGAGAAAGACGCAGTCCTGTACCGCGCCGGCGCCGGCGCCGGTCTCGAAGGAGGAGCGACGGCGGCGTCGGGCGCTGAAGATGTGGGGACGGGACGAGAGATTTGCGCCATCGTAAGTATCGATCGAGCAACGGCCTTTTATTTTTAGCGAGCTTTGCTTGGTCCTGTAACGTGACCCGTTAACATGGCTGGTTGGGCGGAATCAAAGTTGAGCTGGGCTGGAATTGATTTACGGGGTAAGCGTTACCGCGCCGAGCTAGCCAAACACGATTATGGGAATTAGGTAGCACTGGTATCGGATGACGCGTAAAATTTATCGAACCAAACACGTCCTTATACCTTATGCGGACTTTCCACTTGTCTTTGCTTTCAGTCATCACGGCGTGAATGAGAACATCCATGTCAGCTTACATGAGCATATGGAAGGCTTTTTCAATTGTCTTCTCCGCTTCCAGAAGATTGTAGCAAGCCACAAATCCGAAATAATATCTTGCGCGATTCGAGGTGGGACTAGAGCTGGGACGTTCCCACTCTCACACGTACTGGTTCTCAAACCCACCTAGCATGCAAATCTCCTCTCACCGCTTTCTCCCAAATCCGCGTGCAAACTAATCTGAAAAATGAGAGAACGCTCCACCTTTTAGGGTCTATTTTATTTGCACCTTTTAGAGCCTATTTGATTTGCAGGGTTGAAAAGACAGTAATATAAAAAACGTAGGAATCTCACATGTTCGTCTGTGTAAAACTGATGATTGTAAAATACAGTAAAACTATAATATTAGTTGTTCCGATAAATGGCATGAAAAACGAGTCTAAATCCAACCCACTTGAGTTTAGAAAAGAGGTTGGAATGGATATTCAAATCCTATGGATTGAGCCATAGGAATCCGATCCATAAGAATTTGGCTGACACCATTCTTTTGATGAAAAAACAAACCATAGGAAATAATTCTATGGATTGAAATCCTCCAAAAAAAATCCCATAAAATTTCTACCATCCAAAGAATATTGATGAAATAAGATTTTTTTTTTACATCGTTGTGTTCCCTATGATGAGTTATTCAAAAAGAGATATCATAAGGAATTGTGTTGTCAATTGTTTCTTTAAAGAAACTCGTATTATAAACTTATGTTTCCATAAAAAAAAGCAACTTTGTATTATAAACTTGCTTCTCCATCAAAAAAGAACAACTTTGCACTATAAATCAAAAATGGAAAGCAACTTTGTACCAAAGACTTGCTTCTTGAAATGCATGTTATATACTGCTTCCAAGGGCGGGCCCACTTCAATTCAAGGGTATTCAGTTGAATACCCAAAATTTTCGACAAAAAAATAGGTATATATAGTATGTAATATATATATATATATATGAAAAAATGCGGAATTGACAGAAATTTGGGCCACCTTGGCACCTCTCTCTCCTCTATGTGGCCCAGCTAGCTATTTGCCAATTTAGCCCGAGCAAAGCCCAAACCAACGTTGATGGTTCTTCCGCTCCACTCTCGGCCGCTGGCAGACAAGCGTGTTTGTTCCATTGCCATCGCCTCCTCGTGGATCAACCCCAAACTGAACCACAGAGCATACGTCCGGCACTCTAGTTCCAACCTTAGACTAAAGGCGACGGGCGTCGACGCGGTACTACTGTAGCCGGCAAGCAGCCCTCCTCGAGTCTCCTCGTCCTATCATTCTAGTTTCCTGCTCGCCGCTCGGCTGCTCCACGATCACGACATCCACGACCGCAGACTGATCTTCGTTGTCGATTATTGCACCACATCGGGTCTGCTTTCTCGGAAACGTTCCAATCGTACAGGCTTAAGGTAATATAGGGATTCAGAAAAATTTCACGTGAAATTTATCCGAAATTTATAAGACCTGAATTTTCACATGCAACAATCAATTATGCATGCCAAAATCCAGCCTTTAGACTGTAAAAAATGGTTCCCTTTAAATTTGTGAATACACGCCATCAAAATTCTAGGCCCGGGCTAAATTGGCAAATAGCTAGCTGGGCCACATAGAGGGGACAGAGGTGCCAAGGTGGCCCAAATTTCTGTCAATTCCGTATTTTTACCCACACACACATATATACATGCGTATTACAGACTATATATACCTATTTTTTGTCGAAAAATTTGGGTATTCAACTGAATACCATTGAATTGAAGTGGGCCCGCCCCTGCTGCTTCTCTGTGCAAAATTAACTTTGTAATGTATATTGTCACGGAAAATCACTTTATACTATAGACTTCTTTTTCTACCCCAAACACGAAAAATATGTGAGGATGAGTGGGGCCTATTTTTAATCCATACAATGGCCAACTTGTCGGTATTATGTGAGAAAATCACGTTTGTTCTGCAGAAACAAATTGTCTACCGACATACGTTGGTGTAATTCAACTGCACCAGGATGCATATGCACGGGGTATTTAAAAACCAAATTTTAAATGTTGAAAAAGAAACTGAAATAAAATTTCGCCGATAGATATTGAAAATCTATAAGGTCATAAAGTGATTTCGCGAAAAAACAATATTTTTCATAATCAGTGTAAAAAAGACAAATATCTCGTGAAAAGAGTTATTTTAGCATCAAATTTTGTCTTGTAGACAAGCCACAAAAAATGCCAGTTTTTCGTGAATGGACTTTGTGAACATATAGGATGTCAAAAGCTACGAGTGAACGATTTTTTACAATGTTTTTGATATTTCGAAATATGTTTACAATACATCCTATGCGTTGCTGCATGTCTTTGATGCCAGTACTAGCCGCTTGATGTATGTCTTTGCTAACCGAATGGCAACAACGGCAGAGGGATTAGTAGGGAAAACTGATAAGCAAGGTTCGCCCTGTTCAACCGTGTCTAAGGGCATGTACAACGGAAGCAGTAGCATGCCACTGCTCCAGCTCTTAATATACTCCCTCCGTCTCATATTAATTGTCTTAAAGTTGGACAAAAATGGATGTAGGCAATTAATACGAGACAGAGGGAGTAACAAAAAGTGGAACGAGGCATCATCCAAAAAATCATCCACTCAACGCATGACTGCTCCAGTATGCCTGCTACTTCACCTTTACCCTCTGCATCTTTTCTCTCATGCAAGAAACACGGATGAAGGGTGCACACGGTCATCTTCCTTACTTTCCTCTCTTTCCCTCGCCTTTGTCAGTAAGGAGTCGGGATCCTCTACAAGATCCCGCTTTAGGCCCCGCTTGGGAAGTAGGTTTTGTTTCCGGTGCTGTATAATTAGCTCCGTAACTGTGTCGTGCACGCAAAAACCGGCGGAAATTTTCCAGGACCTACGATGGTCCGTGAGCTTTAACGGAGGTAATGGGCCGAAAACTAGCAAACGCGGAAATATAAACAGCGAACCAAGTGCCTATACTGAGCTGGGTCGGAAAAGTTCCACGTTCCGAAAACTACCCCCGTTTTGGGCTGATATCCGACGAACCAAGCGGGGCCTTAGCCTTCAAGCAGTAGGTTCATGCTAGTTGCACTGTAATTACCGACGTGGAGACCTGAGGCATTGGTCCAGCGTGGAGTGTTGGCCATGCCTTAGGGCTTGTTCGTTTCATCCCACCCCCGCCGGGATTGGGCTCCAATCCCCGTGGGTCAACCGGGATCGGACCCGCCGGGGTTAAATACCGGCCCATTCTTGTAACATGTTCGGTTAAACCCGATCGGGATTCCATCCCACCGATTTCCCCTCGAAAACCCCTCCATTTCCACCGGGTTTCAAAACTCTACCCCGACCCGTGGATATATTCCCGAAACAATGCGAAGAGAAAAAAAAAGTCAAATCGAAAGTTTCTCTCACTCACATCAACTGCGGCGGCCACTCTGGGAACGGAGGGACAGCGGCGGTGAAGGCTGTGGGAATGGAAGGACAGCGGCTGCAACCAACTGGAGGAGAGGAGGAGCTCCCTATTCTTGTCGACTCCGCCATTCCTTAACATTGATGCCGCCATGGATCCCAGACCGAAGACGTAACAGATTGAGCAATGTCCAGATCTCGTGCATCTCCCTCTTCCCCACCCCTGATGGCGGCTGCTAGAAGGTATGCTCATCCCCTCCTCCTCCGAAATTTCTCCTCCCCTTCCCATGTTCTTCTACAGCTAGGGTTTGTTCGTTTTGGACAGTTCCGTGGTGAGTGGTGATATGGCCATGGTAAGCGGCTTCTCCAAGAACATGGTAGTGAACCCAAATTCTATCATGAATGCTCAAGATTTTGATGTGTTTCATTAGCTCTTTTCTGAATACGAACCAAAATCTTGATTGCAGTTTTCTCTAGGAGATTGGAATAGTGGCTTTATCTAATGTATAATGAGCAGTTTTGGTCGATCATCCTTTTCATCAGACCGTCTTAAATTAAAAAAATAAATAAAGTGGTTATCGTCTGATGGCAAGTCGTGAGCTGTTTGAAGTGTTGTACCTCCCAAACGATGTGATTCCCATCCCATTTTTGTCATGCTTCAGTAGTAGTATTCATGTAGTCAGAAAATGAGTGTGGTTAAAGAATTAGCTTCCATGCATCGCATACTCATCCAAGCTGAGATTTGAATGTACATCTGTTAGCAAGCTGAATAATCGGTTTGTTAAATTCACTACACTCAGTTTAAGCAATGGCTAATAATCAGTGGCAGGGTGATCTTATGCACCTAGCTCCTGCTTATTTAGACCTGTTAATGCTGGATATTTAATCACCTAGCTCCTGCTAGTTCATATTGCTAGGACAAACACATAAATCAATTGGGAGTAAGACGCATGTCAGTGTTTGCTTTCCACTTCTTACTGATGGATAGCTAATGTATTTTCCTGCACATTAATCAACCTTCTATATGGTGATTTATTTTTGTTTTTTCAAATTTGTAATCCTTGAAAACTTATTCTCTATATAGAACATATTGTTGCTCCTGGATCTTCTGATGGAGTCAAGTTTCGTTCAAGGTTTAGATGCTATTTACAGTCTCGATAGTCAGCTCGTGCACTTTTCTTTTTGCTTCCTATGTGATAGTCCAGCTCACACATTTTTTGAGACAGCATCATCACCGAATTTCTTTGTCTTGACTGCTTGCTAGCTTCAACCGCTAATGAAAATTTTGAGTTACTTCGTGTTCCAGTTTTTTTTGCTGTTCTAAATTTCACTAGTGATAATTATCTTATGTAGTAAACTAGTCTTATCTGAAAACAAGATATTTAGTTCAAAACTGCTAGTGTGATATTGTGACTTAGGGAGTTTACAACGCGAACGCTTACAGAGGCGCTAGGGAATAAAATCCTGGTAGTTATGCCCGCGTACCATGGAATACTGGTCCTAGGCTTAGCATGGTCGCTTCAACTTGTGTCGGCCGCTTATTTCTAAGATGCATGGTGGGCCAAGGCCTTAACTAAGCGCCCTTAATTAGTTTTTGCATTGGAGGCTGCAGTGCTTATGAAAGCGCTTGCTTTTTTTTTCCTTCCTTCAAGCGTCTACGATTGTACTTGCCAAGTTTGTGCATACGCTGAGCCACTAGCCTGCATAGGTGATAACTGCATTATCTTACTTTAGAGCCGTATGTGCTAGTAGTATTTGATTTCATAGAGCTGCATTTAGCCTGAAAGAGGTGACGTGCAGTTAAGTAGACTTTTGTTTGTTCGAACATACTACTTTTTACGAGATATATTGTGATTTCCCCTAGTTTGTATTGCGACAAGTGCTTGATTCCCTTCTTTCGTTTATGTTTGTACTTCAATGCACTAAGGTTTTCCTCGTGTGTGAAGTGTTTCTAAAAAAAACGTCTGTGGGATGTTTGTTTCGCAGAAGAACAAAATCTTACTCAGTTCGGGCCGAGCCAGACTTACATGCTCCATGTATCTCATGGTGGACTACCGGCGGTCCGGCGCAACGCATAACCTCATGGTGGATTTACTCTTCTAATTTTCATTACTTCTATTTATAATATATATGGCAAAAACACATGTTGCATCTTATCTGCTGAAATTTATTTGCCCATTACACCTTTTTTCTGACAGATACAACAGAGTCACTCAAAGCAACCATTCAAGCCTAGAACTTAACCGATGGGTGTGATTTTTTGTTCTATTAAGTATTTGATAATACACCAGATAATAAAATAAAGGAGACATAATTTGTAGAACTTGTCTTTGTCGAATATGTTCTGTTATCTATTTTTTGGTATATTTCTAGTGTTGAATAATGTGTATCATTTTCTGAAATTATATATGTAGAAATACATGATAGTAAGGGCAGCAACACTTAATTTGGGCGTACAAAACTTGCAGGGTAGTATATACGTTACTCTGTAAATACCTGGAGCTAGTGCAATTCCCAACCATACCATGCAAACCAAGTGGTGGAACCGAATACGCTGTGTGACAGGGCCGTGGAAGGGGTTAGAGGAGTGGAAGGAATTAGGGTGATAGATCCGGGATCACCCAACCCCTGCGGGGGTGTTAGTTCTCTGCAGGGATCCGTGCAAGGATCACTTCCCTGAGAAAACCGAACAAAGCCTAAGGCTGCTCATAGTGGGAGTAACTAAGCTAGTAACATGCATGCCACATGGGCAAAAAATCTGATGTGGCAAGTAATAAATGAAGAAAGAGAATGGTGCGGTAACTATCTATGTTACTGTAACATCACACATTCCAAAGCAATATGAGTCTATAAGCTCATAAATATGACACCACATATTTGTTACTACCCACTATTGTAACATCCTAGATTTTTTTCAAAAATATCAAACTAGCATGCATACATATTATCATAACATAGTCACTCAAAAGCATATTTAAAATTTTAAACATCACTAAACAAAAACCCTATGAGTTATACCCCTAAAAATAATCCTATATTGACTCCATGCAAATTCATCCATTTTAGATCTAAATTTGAATTTTCAAAAGCCACCAAAACATTCCAAAAGTTTAAAACCTTGCAATCTAAATACTCTACAAAACCATCTAAATTTAGTTGGCCCATTCAATCATTTGTTTGGGGTTTCCTTAGTGTAATAAAAGAAAACAGAAAAGAAAAATAAAACAGAACAAAAAAAGAGGGAAAGGGAAGAAATCGGCCGGCCCAGTCCCTTCCCCCTGGATCTCTCTCGCGGCGGCCCATGGGCCCAGCTGTTATCTAACGCACGCGCGCAAAACAGACTAGCCGCGTCCCTCTCTCTGCCTCACTGCCATGTGGGCCCAGATGACGCCACGCCCGCGTCACGCTGACGCTCGCCCCCAACCTCCTCCCATTTTCACCGGAGAGCAACCGCGCACCCCCACGGTCGCCACCTCGCCTCTCGCCCATCTCTCCACACCCAGAGCACCCCCCCCCCCCCCCCCCGATAAACCCCCGCCTCCCTCTCTCTGTTACGCCAAACGGCTCACGAAAACACGCCTCCAGGCCGCAGAAATTTCTCGCCGGAATAACCACGGCCCCCGTCGCTCTCGCCTGTTTTCGGCAGGAATAAGGTACCTCGGCCATCGTTTTCTCCCTATCCCCCTCCTCTATTCCGTTCGCATCCCCTAAGCCGTGCCTCGAATTCTTTGGCGCAGCACAGAGGCCACGCCGTGCGCGTCGAGATCGACGGCGATCACCGCGCCTCCGACCCCCTCTTCTCATCGCTCCCGGAAGCGAGAGCTTCCGCCATGAAGCTCGTCGTCCTCGCCGCGCCCTCCTACGCTGCTGCGACCGTTCCGACGAGCTCGAGGACCGCGGGAGCGTAACTCCGGCGAACTCCCGGGGACTTCCGCCACCGCCTACCATTTTCCGGCGACTTCCCGCCGGTGGTGAGCCCTCTCCTCCTCCCTTCTTTTCCTGACCGTTAGATCTCCGGCGGACGGTCAGATCTGGTCTGTTGACCGTTACTCGGCGCAGTCAGCGCGTGCACGCCCGAGCCAATCGCGCACTGCCACTTGGCCGCTGAGTCAGCGCCAGTCAGCCCCCTCCCCGGTTTAAATCATTTTGATTTCTTTTTGAAAACAGAACCATCTGTCACACTGTAAATTCAATAGAAAAATAAATACTGATCCAAAAATGGTGAGGCTTGAACCTATAGAAAGCCAATCAAATTATCTACCCAAATAAAAAAATATATTAGGTGGTCTCTGTATAAAATTTTGGAGTAGTTTTTAAATTGCCAAAACCACTCATAAACACCATTTAATGCATAGTTTGAGTTTTACAATCCCAATTTTTGTAAATTTGTAGTCTCTGGATTCCTTAGAACTCGTATAACACCATGGGACCAGAGAAAACCAAATTTGTATCATGCACACACTTTCTATTTCAAATTTAGTCAAATCAGTAATCTGCTCATAATTCAAATTATAAAATCTATTTTTGAGTAAAACCAATTGGGTCACCTTGGTATTAATATCCTCTGTCCAGGGAGACCAATGACCAAATTTTACAGAAGCTGAAAAGTGTGTTTAAAATTTGATAATCCAAAGGTCTATAAATGGACTACTGAAATTAGAGTAAATAAACTAATGTAATGAAATAAAACTCAACCAGAGCCTTGTATCAACCAAATACACCTCATGATATGTCAAACACACCCCAACACTACAACCAACATGTGTAAAACAAATCTTGCATTTATGCATGCATACATGTTTATGTTTGTTTGTTTGAGTAGTGTGTTTATGTTTGTATTGTATTGCCTGTTTAAATTTTGGAGAAGATCTTTTCAACTCCTGTGATTGTTGTGCTTGCGCCGGTTGCTGCTACCAAGGCAAGTGATGCTCATGTCCCACTTTTTATTGCATTAGAGTTTTCAGTAGTATGCATCATAGGTGATTTCAGTTATTTTCCAAAGTATATGCTATGCTTAGAAATACCTAGTAGTGTGTAGCCAACCTCATACCTCTACTAGATACTAGTTTAGCTATGCCCGAATATTATCACAACTATTGATGTTACCTGTTGGGTTGTGATATTTTTAAAAATTGAAAATTAACAACCCAATGAAACACCTGGGTGGATTGGTATGAATGGATTATGTTGAGTGGCTACTCAGGGCCATGTTCATGGTGGATTTAGCCATGGATGTGGTGGTTATCACCTGAGGGTACACTTGTGGATTGCCACTCATGATTAAAGAGATTTGTAGGTCTTCACTGTTTAGTTAGCTTCCAGTGCAGCCTTGAGGTAATATGGGCTCTGCCAAGATTAAGTAAGTTGTGGGGGTTCATCCTGTTGTATGACATTGGGTGGTAGAATTTTAGGAGCGTCGAGTCATGCTGGTATGGTTGAATCCCTCTTCCCAAAGATCTTGTCTCATTCTTCTCTCGGGGAAAATGAGTCTCAAGGTAAAAGTGCACAACCTCTGCAGAGTTTAAAAACTAAGATCTTAGCCGTGTCCCCGGTTATGGGTCAGTTGAGCAGCTAGACAGAGTTGGTGTCGAAGGATCTCCTCATCTCTTCTGAATGATATAAAACATGGTAGAAACCCCTTTTAGGGCACATGGTGGATTTAGCCATGATGCCACAATCAAACCTCATGGTGGATTTAGCCATGATGATTTACCAAACTTCATGGTGGGTTTAGCCATGACGATTTTCAAACTTCATGGTGGATTTAGCCATGATGATCTATCAAACTTCATGGTGGATTTAGCCATGATGAACTGTCAACCTTCATGGTGGATTTAGCCATGATGGTTGCACAGAAGTTTTCATTTTTATTAAAATGATTTATCAAATATAGGACAAAATTGGCTTTATGCAAATAGCCCAGCTCCACCAGCCAAATATCATGTAGCTAGCATTCCTCAAAACTGCCACCATACAAGTGTCACTTGCCAGTACTTTGTATGTACTGACTTCCTCCCCTGTGGGGACTGCATATTCCAACGTGCAGGTCATTCAGATGATGAGTAACTGTTTAGGATCTCGAGTCTACATCCCAACATGTCTGCCTGTGGCGCATGAAGAAAAGGATGCTCATTGAAGTTTTGTTTCCGTTGTATTTGCTTTGAACTCTGTTATTTGTGGCTAGTCCATGTTGACTATGCCTTTTGTAAGACTATTTTATTCTTATCCACTGGATTAACGATGTAGAATGATACTATTTGCAATGAATATTTCATTTTTGCCATGTGTATGCTATCAGTGATCCCGGGAATAGCAGGTACACAGGCGTTCTACCTTTATCAAAAGGTAGGGCGCTATAACTATGAAGGTAGTAGCATAGCCTCGGGTTGCGTGTATGTTACTGCTTATGTTACTCACCACTACGAGCAGCCTAAGGACTTGTTTGGTACGGGTGTATATTTGGGGATCGGTGAAGATTATCAGGTCTAACCCCAAATCCCCAAAAATTCCCGAAAACCCGTTTGGTACAAGTGTATTAGCAGGGTTTATCCCCATTTCCCCCCAAAATCCCCCCAACCTACAGTATATTTTCTCCATATCAAATTCACTTCCTCTAGCAAGTGGATTGGGAGGGAGGGATTTGAGGGGATTGGGTGGAGGTGAGGATTTTACCCATACCCTTTAGGGATTATCACCACTAATCCCCTAAAATACTCTATTACCAAACAAGGCCTAAGGGAAACTGGGAAAAGGGAATAGAAAGAAAATGGAAGACATCAACCATGTGGAATAAAAAGAGCAACCTAGCTTAAAGCTTGTAGGTACGAGTTCAGGTGTGAATTAATGCACGCATTTAAAGTTTGAAAAGTTTAGGGTGAGATCTAAAGGGAGTCACAGGGAGCCATGTTCACACCAAGCAGATTTGCTATTTATCTTTCCACGATTCATAAGCTGTAAATTCATGAATTCAATTTATGAATGAAATTTCGTAAGTTGCAAAATCGAAGGTCAGGTGTATAAGAAAACTACATATCGCATGAAAATGTTACAAAAGATGGCTCACAATAAGAAGTGTTTTGACTTTTTGGAGTTAAGAAACATCTGTTTATAAGATTAAGATCAGCACATCAAAGTTTGACAGGGTTTGGAGAACTGTCGGTTACAAAATGCAAGAAAAGAAAGAAAATTAAAACTGCAACAAACAAAAGAAAGAATACAACTACGACATAGAGATAACAATACAATTAATTTGTACAGGTATCAGAAATAACACTATTAGAAAGATAAGTGCAGGTGCCATGGACATGTACAGTGTTCACAGGTGACAATGGTTCTAACTTGTATAAAGATATGCAGGAAGCACCAGGGCAACATATACCTCTACAGAGTTTATTTAAACATAATAGTAAGATAGCTTATAATTCGCATCCATAACTGTTGATATGACTTAGAGAATGCATGTTTCATATCCAGAAAGCTCGGATACCATGGAAGATCGGATCTGCATCAGGAAGAAACTCATAGCACCGAACCCTGCGGCGCTTGGCAGTGCTCAATTCTCCATCCTTGTCATACTTGAGTGTGAATGTTGTTAACCGGAGCAGATGGCGACAAGGCAGGTCCTCCTCCTTCACTTCCACCCGGTAAGGGCCATCCTCATCATCACTGTCCTCGCAATTTTTATCCAAAACAGAGAAGCACTGCAGCAGGCAGTACTTGCTTCTACCTCCCATGTAGACGAGGAGAGCACCACGGTGTTGCTCTGCTGGGTCCTCACAGAAAATCTTTTCCTTCCCAAGCCTCCATGGTAGGACCTTGCTGGTGTCAGGGATGATAGAATCAAGCACCATGGCGCCAGGTTGCAGGCTGCTGCTGCTGGCCACATCGGAAGAGCAGAGGTAGCCAAGGTGTTCCTTGGCCTCAGGAAACCCAACCCAGGCAGCAAGTGCAGGGTCAAAGTGCACTTGGCCTTTAAACGGCAGTGTCCCATTGCTGTATTGCTTCCACACGCCATTGACAGTATCAAGGGTGAAAGTAGCGGGAGAGCCTCCACTCAGGGTGCTGACAAAGAGTGACTGCCCATCAGGGTGCTCGGCATGGCAGGTGACATCGACGTGCTTGAAGGGAGCCTTGGGGAGCTTCTGCCAGGACCATTCAAAGGGGGAGTCTTCAGGTGGGGCAGGATCAAGAAACAGGGAGCATCCATAGTCCAAAGAGACGAGATTGTAGCCGACAGGCATGTAGATTGGACTACATGGGTAATTGTGGAGCCGGGGGCCAAGGCGCAGAGTCCGCGTGCGGACATCAAAGGCTGGGGCTGCGCGGTTAAGAGCATGTCTAACAGGACCCTTAAAATTTCGCCCCCTAAATCGCGTGTAGAGGGCCCTGTACAGGAAATCTAGGAAAATCTGTGCTCAAATTTACAAGTTCGTCTAGCAGACCCCCTATCTCCGCCCCGTATGTTTGAATTTGAACTTCGCGGGAGAAAAGTTGAACTCGATTTTATTCATCAGATGATCACCATTGCTACATGGAATCGAGCTCGAGCTCGTCTAACCTAATCTAGTCTAGGAAGACGACGGGGCCGGAAGCCTCCATCGCCTTGAACTGCTCGACGTCGGCGACGGCCTTCGCCTCGTCCTCCGCTTCCGCCCGCGCCGCGGCCTCTGCTTCCTTCTTCGAAAGCTCGACCGCCGCCGCGAAGGCGGCCTCCTCCTCCTCCTCTGTCGCCGGTACCTCCTCCTCCTGCGCTGTCGCCGCGCCTCCTCCTCCGCTGCCGCTTGCGCCGTCGCGGCCGCGCTTGCACTGCTGGTGCAGCTCCCAATCCGCGCGCCATTTCGCGAATTGGGGGCCGCTCATCGGCCGCGGCGGCGGGTCGTTGGTGTAGTACCTCCCGCCCGCGGCGTAGTCCGCCAGAGTCGGCGGCATGGCCGCCGGCCACGCCGCGTACTTCCAGGCGGCGCGGCGGCTCCCTGCAACGGAATGTTTGCAGTGGAGCCGCCACGCCTCCTCGAGCGTCTCCGGCTCGCGGCGGCGCTTGGAGCGGGCGGTGGAGTAGCCGGAACCGTCGGGGGAGCTCATCGCGGTGGAGGCGTTTGGAATGGGGCGGCGGCGCGCGCGTAATTTCTCACCGGAGCTGCGGCGGCGCGCGGCGGAGCTAGGGTTGCGGGTGGGGGGTTGGACCCCCACCCCAACCCTCACCCACTATAAGTACGGGGCGGAGGGGGCGGTTTCGCAGGCCCCGTAAAATTTTAGTACGGGCCAGGCCGCATACGGGGGCTGCTAGACGGCCGTTTTGGCCCGCACCCCGTATGCCGCCGGAATTTTACGGGGCGCTCGCGTTATAAGGGGCCTGTTAGACATGCTCTAAGCAAACCGCGCCCCGTAACTAGGATCTTGGTGCCAATGGACGTGAAGTGCTTGGCAGTCAAAGAATCATGAAAGCGGATGAGAACGCGTGGCAGGGGCAGGTCCGTGGCGTCGATCGTGCCATCTTTGTGGTGTTTGGCGTCGTCGTCGGAATCATAGTCCGACGACAGATCTACCTTCCGGATGGCGTATCCGGCACCGTCATTGATGACAAAGTGAAGGTTGCGGCGCTGGCACTTGGCCTTCCTCTTCCTGCCAACGCCCAGCCCATCGGAGTGGCGCTTTGGCATCGATCCTTTGTTTTCCCGTATAACCACGATTCCGCCGCAATTTTTTCCAAACTTCCGCCTGCAATTCGATTCCGATGGTATTTAAAATCGATTTTACTATGATCACCCAAATCTAAATCGGAATCAGATTCAGGGCAAAACAAACATCAGATAAGAGCATGTACAATGGGAGACGTTTAGATGGCCTCTTAGAGCATGTCTAACAGACCCCTTATGTTTTCGCCCCCTAAAACGCGTGTAGAGGGCCCTGTATGCACTTTTCGTCGGCCGAAAACTAGTGCGAGCTAGCAGACCCCGTACCCCCACCCCGTAAAACAGAATATTCTGTTTTACGGGGTGGGGGTACGGGGTCTGCTAGCTCGCACTAGTTTTCGGCCCCCCAAAAACAGGGTTTTGCACAACTACACAAGCATATCAAACATGGCAGATTCAAAATATGCGATGCATAATCCATAGTTTTACATCACAAATAGATCAACAAGTTCATAGTTCATGTTCTGGGCATAGAGGTTCCCAAAAGTACTGCCACCACCAACGCGATCCACATCAATCTCGGAGCCCACCGTCGGCACCACCACTCACCGAAGTTGAAGCACCAAGGTTGGTTGCCTCGCGAGCTTGACGCGCCTGCAACTTCCTCGCCATGATCTTGCCTTGCTCTCTTTCCACCACAGCAGCTGATCGTCGTCCATGTCCTTGGTGTTCATCATCATGATCTCCTTCTCCTCGGCCAAGAGCTCCTTCATGGCTTTGGTTTGTTTGAGAGCCAACATCTGGGCATCCAACTCGGCCTTGCGCATAGCCTCCTCTCTTTTTGCAGCCACCTTGGCAAGCTTGACCTCCTTTTTCTTCTCGGTGATGAGGACCTTGGTCTCCAATGTCTTGAATGCTATTTCCTCCTTTGCCCTAATGTGCTGATCCATCTTGTCCTTGAAGCTAGCTGCCTCGGCTTCTAGCCTCTGCCTCTCCTTCGCCTTCTTGGTGCCCTCGGGCTTGCCTACGTTGCGACCACTCATGTCTTCCTCTTCATCATCCATGTTGAGCATTGCCTCCTTATTGCACTTTGGTTCTTCGTCCCTCAACTTCCACTTGGGAAGGTGTTGGAGCAAGTTGAAGCAATGCTCAAACTAAAATTCCTTGTTCTTGGAGGCGGCCATGTCTTTGTACCGCAATTGAGCATACTTGGGCTGCACAACAACAATGTAGTGTGATGTTTACACAAGAACACATAGTTTGCACAAGAAATCTGTTACAAAACTTACGTAGTCCGATGCCACACATCCACTTGGTGGATTATCCGCCACTTGGTCCATGACAGCGCTCCAACGAGAACAAGCTGGCTTGATCGTGTTCCACCGGCCTTCAAGGGAGCGGTAGGATCGATCCGCCAAACTCTTCGTGTGAGGCTTGAGCTTGTGGTAAAAATCCTCAATGCGTTGCCAATAGCGCTTGCCGGTTTGATCGGTGCCGGTGGCCGCATCCATGGACACTTTGCCCCACGCACGGACCAATGTGACATCTTCAATCTCGGTGTAGTTGGGCTGCTTCCCCGGTCTGCTCCGCCGCGCAGTTGCCGCGTCCACCTCAACCACGTCGTCGTCCACCTCTTCGTCGGCCTCTTCATCCTCGGCATAGTCAGCGTACTCGTCGTCGAACGCACCAATGCCCGCATCCAAATCCACCGCAGAATCATTGAGCATGTCCATCTAGGATGTCGCAACGGCCGGCGCGGGCACTTCGTCGAGCACCTCGCGGGCACCAGCCGGCGGCGGCGTGGGCACCTGCGTGGGAGCAGGCGGAACGGCCGGCGACGGAACCTCGCCGAGCACCTGCGTGGGCGGAACGTCCGCTGCAGGCGTCGCGGCCTTCTTCACCTTTGGCGGCCGCCCCCTCGTCGCGAATGACTTCACCCGGCCTCCTTTGGCGGGAGCAGTAGTGGTCGCCACTGCCGTCGCTACCGCAGGCCCCGGCGGTGTGTCGAAGAAGAGCTTCGGGATCCTCTTCCTCTTCATCGGCATGGTGGCGGAGATGATGGCCGCGACATCGGCGGAGGTCGTCTGACCACCCACGACGTCGACGGTGGCAGTATTCACCACCTCAGACATAGGTGGCGCGTCGTCGGTGGTCGGAGGGGCTTGCGAGGAGTCCATGGCGGCGAGATCCGGCGACGCGGTGGCCGGGGAGGGCGAGGAGGCGGAGTTCCGGCGGCGGCGGCGGCGGTTGGGAGGTTCGCGCGCAGTTGGGGAAAAGGTGAGGGGTTGGCCCTGTACATCTCCTCCCGACCCGCACATGTAGGGGTCGACGGGCCGCCCCCTATCCAAACTTGTAAAAAATCGTCCGGGGTGGTCCATTTACGGGGTCTGCTAGATGGCCGGGTAGAGCCCAAACCCGTATATCAGCGGTTATTATACGGGTTTGGGCCATTTAGGGGGTCTGTTAGACATGCTCTTAAGGTAATAAAAATTAATAGCAGAATATCATATTATTAGCTAAGCGTCGAAGCTAGTAACGCGGAGCGCTTCATTGGTCGCTACTGAAACTAGCAAGCGCCTCGCGTATCCAACGCACGACGCTAGGGAGACAAAAGAAAAATCCATCAACATGCAAGGGAAATAGCGCCTGCTTCTAGCGTCGGACGTCTACCGAATTCGCGCGTGCGAGGGAAAAATGACTAAGCGCCCGACGCCAAAACAAGCGGCGACGCAAAGCGAAATCCTGGGATCGGCCGGGAATTACACGTAACGGCCAGGAATATGACCCTAGCGCCCACTCTAAGCGTCCCCATTGTACGTGCCCTAAGTGTTACAGGCTCCGGGGGCGAGTGGGGTGGGGGTGGAGAGAAAACAAACCGCGCCGTTGAGTGGGAAGGGGACGCGGAGGCGGAGCAAGGGATGTGAGTTATATTCGGAACGAACACGGAGAACCCTAGGAACTCAGTGGGCTCTAATGGGCTCATTTAGTGAAGCGTACAGAACAGAACATGGGCCAACGTGACAGGCCGGCTGAGGCCCTTTCATTTCTTCATTGCCACGTTTGGCATGTCCCGTTAACATTTTTTTTCTTTTATTCTCTCAAAATAAAAAAATCTTCTCACCACTAATATCTGCTACTAAGCGCTCCCAACAAACAAACGTAGACCCGTGATTTGTTGGTTCTTTTAAAAGGTTCAGACGAGAACGCAACCCATCTCCGGAATATCTTAACATTGTATGGAGACTAGTTGAATGTCCGTGCGTTGCTACGGGAAAACGAAATACTTAGGACACATTGATCAAACATTTGCACTTGCACTGCGACGAAGCATAAATTATCGCCATGTTAACTGGGGTTAGAAAGACAAAGATAAAGGATAACGAAATAATTAAACGAATAACAAAGAAATTATTAATTGCATAAATAAAAACAAAATTATGTTTCGGACAATATTCTTGTCTAACATCAGCACATTGTTCTAGTAAATGTCCCAAAATTAAAAATGCTATCATCCTTTACTGGTCAGCACAAAGGATGCCTATCTATACAGTTAAGTTCAGAACATTGCAAGGGTGGAAAAAATCTCACCGTGGAAGAGGAAAGAGGCGAGGAACGTAAGTCAGGATGGCCAGGGGCGAGAAGAAGGAGCCGCGGCGTAGTCCTAGAAACCCAGCCAGCCACCTGTCGTCGTCTTGAGTCCAGGAGCAGAGGAGGGAGCGATCGGCCGAAGAGAAGCAGGGCCGCCTGCTAACCCTAGTTGGCGCTCAATTCCCCTTCCCTGTACCGCTCTTTACCAGGGGTGATGGACCAGATCACCCTGGTTCCCATGGAGAGGTGGGAGGCTAGAGAGAGCAGGATATGTATGCTCACGTCGAGGTGGTGCGGCCGCGGCGAGGTCAAGGGATCAGCGGGCGGCAACCGGCGTGCCGCGGCTTGGGCTCAAGTCCCGAAGGAGGGACGAAGATTGGATACGATTTCCATGGACGATCTCTGACATCAACATCCTCGAGCTCCTCCTATCCCCCTACATCTATCCTCCGTTCTCCTCCGGCCGCCTTACGGCCAAGATAAAACACGCAAGGTGGGACAGAGACGGCGCACATGAGAGGACACGGGAATGGGTTACCTTGGTAGGGCTTCCTCTGTTGACGTCTATCCGTCATCGCCATCGCTCTATGTCCGGCCACAGGTGATCCCGATTTAGCGCCGCCGCCGCAGTCACCGAGGGGATACGGGATTTTGTGGGTGTTTTGCTCTGGAGGAAATCAGAGGGATTCGGTGGCCTTGCACGCAAGATGAAGGGAAGGGAGCGATAGTATGGAGGTCGGGCTTAACTGGGCCTGGCCCATGCGTGTTGCGCTTGCGAGGCTACGGACGACGAGCGAACGATGGGAGTCGTACGTACCAACGTACGAACTCCCGTTTAATAGTGTGCATTTAGCTGATATATCATGGCAGGTGACTTGCCATCAGGTATGCGACTGTACAATAATATACATATTACATGTTTCTCAACGTTCTCAACCTTTTGATCCATGAAAATTGTAGATCACCTAAAATTAAGGATAATACACCAAAATCAAGATAACTGGTTTGATCCTCATCCTACTGGCATGACAAAAGGGTGTTACATAACACATACATGCTATGAAGTATGAACATGGAAACATATATACATACAAAGGATGCCTATCTAGACAGTTAAGTTCAGAACATTGCAAGGGTGGAAAAATCTCGCCGTGGAAGAGGAAAGAGGCGAGGAGCGTGCGTCGGGATGGCCAGGGGCGAGCAGAAGGAGCCGCGGCGTAGTCCTAGAAACCCAGCCAGCCACCTGTCGTCATCTTGAGTCCAGGAGCAGAGGAGGGAGCGACCGGCGGAAGAGAAGCAGGGCCTCCTGCTAACCTAGTTGGCGCTCAATTCCCCTTCCCTGTACCGCTCTTTACCAGGGGTGATGGACGAGATCGCCCCGGTTCCCATGGAGAGGTGGCATGCTAGAGAGAGCAGGAGATGTATGCTCACGTCGAGGTGGTGCGGCCGCGGCGAGGTCAGGGGATCAGTAGTATCTTCTTGTGTGACCTGTAGTATCTACGCCGACCAAGTTGTTGCACCAACGGGTGAGTGTGTTCATCTTGGAAAGTTGTTATCACGTACCGCCTTTGCTGCAATGACACAATCATGTGGGCTTTGCAATTGTGTCGTAGCAATCTGTTTCTCTTACGTGCGTCGGACATTTGCATTGATGTACCATCATGTTTGTTGTCTTTCCCTTCAGTGCTCATCTATGTAGATGTACCTTGTGACGTCGCACCACTGCTTGACATGCTCTTGGTAGTTGGCGATGTATCAATTGTCTTGCCTGCGTGCACACACTCGAAGGTTTTGTTGATGCCAACTTTCTCTTGCCCCATCTTACGGCTGTTCTTTGAGCTAGAAACCCGTGTGCCAAAACCCATTTTATATGCATAATCATTCTATAACTTGTGTGCTTCCTCGTGATCATGAGACGTCATCCCAACGAAAGGCACTACTGGCTGTGATGTCACATCCTCATCTATGTTTCCATCATTACCACTTCCTGCAACATCCGGTGGCTGTTTTGCTGCATTTGATTTATCCTATGAATTTGCCGAAAAGTCATTGTCGAATCCCTGACTCGACAAGTCCCTTAGGTGATCCTATCGGGTTCCTTAGGTGAGATCGTCGGCTAGACAGGGGGCGAGATTTACCCAGGTTCGGGGCCCTCGTAGAGGTAAAACCCTTACTCCTGCCTCTTGTCGATCTGTATTGGATGATTAGATCGGTTACAGGTTGCTCGAATCGAGAGTAGATCTCGAGTTCTGAGGCTTGTTGGTCGTGCGGTATTACTTGGTCCTCCCCTTGAGGGCTCTCCTGGCCTTATATAGATGGCCAGGTCTCGAGACCTACCCGGAGAGGATTCAAACCCTAGCTAGGTCGGTTACAAAACTACCTAACTTAACCCGCAAGTTTAGTGCGGGTGGGCTTCTGGTGGGCCTTCTGGAGTCTTCCAAGGGCGCCTCTTCTTGGGCCTTGACATTGGGCCTGAGAGGGGGTGTCCTTACCCGCAGGGTCCAAGATCTATGTCTTCGTCAGTAGCCCCCGAGCGTGTGCTCGACTGGGATTTATTTCCAGTCGGGTAGACGGTCAGACCTTTTTTTGATCTCCTCTTGGAAATTCATCTCGACAGTTGTTGTCTTCGAAGGGTGTGTACCCTGCATTGTAAGTTATAACGCTCGAGTATCGAGCAGCATAGGTGCCTGTTTTTGCGGCTTTTATTGCAGAAGGATGTGGCACAGTAGCTTGGCTCTCCCGAGAGATCAGGGCCAATTAATTGCGACTAGGGCAAAAACATTCCTGGCCTACACAGATTCGAGACCTCCGACTCGAACCCGATGAGATGATTGTTGCGACTGGGCCGTTGTGGACTTATCGAGTCGAACTTAACCTATGAGGATACCCGGCGCGTCCGCTAGGATTTTTCTTCGTGTTGTTGACACGGAACTATGCCGGAGGACGCAGCTTTCGAGTGCGATTCCAGGCCCAAAAGAGAGATCTTTCTGGGTCTTACCTTCGTATTCGAAGAATACGGCATCCAGACGTGCCTAGTCGGCTGAACAATCCAGGTTCTTATGATGTAGAATTATCATGTATAGTGAAAGAGCATGGTTCCCCCATGTGTGGTTTTGGTAATTGATGACAATCACTATGGACTAATGGTTGCATTGAGCTACACTTGTAGAGTTTCTCCACAGGCAATACTTGATGTCCATGTGTTGGATTCAAGATAATCAAGTGGTGACCAAGGTGCTATTCATGTGAATATCCCAAGTTTGGTCATGAGAGAGTTGAGCATATTGCAAGTATGTCTTGAAGAAGAATATTGTGTGAACATTCATCTTTACCTTCAAGACATCATTATTATGAAGAGAGAAGAAAAGATAAAAGGTTGATCAAGGCAAAGTGCTAAGCGATGGTTAATAGTGATCAACTCACAAAACAAGAAGATGCACCATGTGGTATCATGGTATCGTAAGTAATTGTTCATATATCTTTGTGTTCTAACCCATTATATGTGTGTGTGGTATATCTATGTGGGGTTAGGCATCTTTCCATGGGCTTGCATCAAAAGGAAGATTTCATATAGTCCATGGTGGATGACGTCAAGTTGTGATCGTCATCAAGTTCGAGAAGTGCAAGTTCAAGGGAAGCATATCGAAGAGATCACATTCTTGAAGCTTTCCACTCTTTTGGAGATAATTTTAAAGTAAAGATATACTTAAAAGAGCCTCTCCCATAGTTGCATATGGGGGGGGCATCTTTGTGTCTTCATCAAGCAAAAAGAAATCAAGAAAGGTGTTCCATCTTGAGGAGGTCGAGATCGTCATATTATAGCTCAAGTGGAATGCTCAAGGCAAAGGTATGATCTTGATAGGTTTTCTATTTTACCGGTCTCATAGCATTAGGAGGGAGACCGGATTATAGGATAGATAACCGTACTATCAAGAGGGGCTCTCATATTAGCAACTTGATCGCATCACTCGGAGAGAGCTCAAACCTTTGCATACTTGGCATAACATTTCTTGGTTCTTATTTGTGTTTTCTCGATGTGTTGTTTTTGAGCTTGTCATGTGCTTCAATACAAGCTCAAGTTCATCAAAAACGGGTTTCGCATGAAAAACTTATTGCGTTTTTGATATTGGAGGTTTTACCGAATGTTCCTTTATAGAGAGGTAATAACTTTCATCATTTGGTTTTATCATCCAATTATGGACTATGATGTTTCTTTGCATAATCTTGTAGTGCTCGTTCTTACGATTTCAACGAGCCCAAGATCATCGAAAACGGAGTCCGGATGCAAAAGATATCGCGTTTTTAGTGAAGGACATTTTCTGAAAACTGGTAGGCCGGCCCCAGGCCGGGGTGGGCTCCCCAGGCCGGACCCCTACCCGAACCGTCCGGCCTGGAGGCCGGCCTGGCCGGCCCGGGAGGCCGGGGTGGGGCAGAATGCCCCCAACGGGCTGTTTTTGGGGGCCTATAAAAGGGGCCTTCTTCCCCATTGGTTTCCTACCTTTTTAGCAAGTTTCCCCCCACCATTGTTGACCTTTTTGGAGCTTGCTCTCTCTCTATTCCTCCATGATTCTTGCCTCCAATTAGTGGGAAAAGAGAGAGGAGATCTAGATCTATTATCCCACCAATCCATCTCTCCTCTTAGTGAGGGGAAAGTCTTTGGATCTAGATCTTGTGGATTCATTTGTTGAGTTCTTTATTGTTCTTCCTCTCTTCTCCCCCCATAGCATTTGTTGCTTTGGTGGGATTTGAGAGTGAAGGATTTGAGCACTTCTTGTGTTCTTGCCATTGCATAGGTTGCATCGGTTTGA
Organism: Alopecurus myosuroides; assembly: GCA_028641055.1. Taxonomy (NCBI): domain Eukaryota; kingdom Viridiplantae; phylum Streptophyta; class Magnoliopsida; order Poales; family Poaceae; genus Alopecurus; species Alopecurus myosuroides. Next base: position 218,505,860 of record CM054061.1, on the reverse strand, counting down.
GTTCTCTACGAGGATTCGTTCGAGTGAAAGGTTGAGAAGCTTGTTACTCTTGGGTTCTTGGAGTGCCCTTGAGCTTGTCCTCTTGGGTACTTGGAGTGCCCTAGACGGTTGTTGTTGTCTCGGAGTTTTGGTAGCTCCGGACCTTGTTGCTATCTCGGTGTTTTGGTGGCTCGCGGGATATTGTTGGGAGCCTCCAATTGAGTTGTGGAGATTGCCCCAACCTTGTACGGGATCGGTGACCGCCCTCAAAGGTCCCATAGTGGATCGTGGCACTCCGCATTGGTGGAGGCACGAGGAGAATAAGGTGAGCCATTGGGCGCTTGGAGTCATTGTGACTCCACACCTCTCCAACGGAGATTAGCTTCCATTGGGAAGTGAACTTCGGGATAAATCATCGTCTCCTCGTCTCTCGGTTATTTCTATACCCGAACTCTTTACTTATGCAATTTACTTTGTGATAGCCATCGAGCTTGAAGTAACATATCTTGCTATCACATAGTTGTTTTAATTGTTTAGCATAAGTTGTTGGTGCACATAGGTGAACCTAGTTTGTTTAGGTTTTGGCTTGATAAATTAAACGCTAGTTTTATTCCGCATTTATTCAAGCCTTAACCGTAATTATTTTTAAACGCCTATTCACCCCCCTCTAGGCGACATCCGTGTCCTTTCAATTGGTATCAGAGCCGGGTCTCTCTTCATAGGGTTTCACAACCTAGAGAGTAAAGATGTCGGCTAGGGGATTAGTGCATAATGACACTTTTATATTCGATGGCACAAATTATAATACTTGGAAAATTAGTATGCTTAATATTTTTAAGGACATGGGTCCAAATATAGAGAAAATTGTAGATATGGGTTTTTCTACTCCAACGGGTATTGATTGCTCTTTAGAGGATGAGAAAAACTTATATCTCAATACCCAAGCTACTAATGTGTTTTTCAAATATTTGAGTATTGTAGTTCTTGAGTCAATTAGGCCATCTTGGAAAGCTCATGATATTTGGACCAAGCTTCAAGTTAAATATGATGTGTCCAAAAGTTGTGGTGATGATTATACTCCCTCCACCTTCGGGCGTGATGAGTTCTCAACTTCTTCTACCTCACCAACATGTGTCAAGGCACAAGATAATGATATGGTGAGTAGTGACAAAAATTGCAATCTTGATAGTATGCTTATTGTTGACGATTCTTCATCTCTATCTTATTGCAATACTTTGTCTATGGACTTAAACACACCTAGCACCCAAAATGATTTACATACTTGCGTTGATAGTTCATGCATATCATGTAAAAATTCCTTGACTAAATCTTATAATGATATGCTTGATACATCTTGTTTCCATAGTAAAAATGGTTGTATTTCCTCTAGTACTTGTGTTACTAACCATGTAGAAGAAACTCAACATTCCATGGAACAAGATGTGGATTTAAGTGGCGCTTCAAGTAATGGTTCATCATCATCTACCATATCTCACTTTTGCCTTATGGCTAAAGGTTCAAAGGTAGCTCCTACTTTGAACGCCAATGTATCTAGTGATGATGATGATGATTATGATGGTGATGAGGATGATGATGATGATGATGATGACGATGATAATGACAATGATTCGTTAATGGAGAAAGGTAAAATGATTCACAATATCCTTTATGAGGATAAAGATGCTTGTGCCAATTTCCTAGAAATCATTAGAGCATTTGATAGGCGCAATATCACCATTAAGGATTTGGAAGCATGCATTGACGCGTGTTATAGCCGCGAGCGTGATTATTCCAATGAAATTGCAAAACTAGAGGAAGCTCTTGTAGAAGAACAAAATATCAATGAATCTCTTGAAGAGACTTTTACTCTAGAGTTATCAAAATTAAAGGACTCTCATAATAGAAATCTTGAGGTGGTTAATTGTCTTAAAACTAAAAATGATGAGCTAAAAGTCGAACATACTCAACTTAAAGCTTCATATTCAAAAGGACTTGCCAATTTGCCTTATCCTATTTCTATTAATTATGATGCTTGTGCTACTAACTCTATTTCTCGTGAAGCATCTACATTGAAGGAGAATGTTGAGCTAAGGTCTCAACTTGAGTTGCTAACTAGCAATTATGGGAAATTGGAAGAAAGTCATGAAAAGCTCTTAGGCTCTCATGAGGATCTTTTAGTCTCACATGATAAGCTAAAGTTAGCTCATGAGGCTATTACTACCAAGGTGATATCTTGTGAGCCTCATGTGTACATTAGCACAAACTCTACTCAAAATTCTATTTTGCCTCGTGCTAGTCCTATTAATTCATTCACTCATAATATCGCTACATCTTGTGATGAATTTCTTTCCATGCCTTGTTGCTCTAACAATGAATCATCTACTTCCTCTATTACTTGTGTTGCTACTAACCATGTAGAGGAAATAAAAGAGCTCAAGGTCCAAGTCGCTTCTTTGAAGAAAGACTTGGAAAAGCGTCATGGGAAGTCCGCACTTGACAACATGTTGAGTGTACAAAGATTACCCAATGACAAGAGTGGACTTGGATTCAACTCCAATAATAACAAGAAGTCCAATATAAAGAAGAATCATATAATCAACAAGAACAAGAGCCAAGAACAAGTCAACAATTTGTCCAAGATTGTTTGCTTCAAGTGCAATGTTGAAGGGCACCATGTTAGGTCTTGCCCATTAAAGAAGAAGCCTCTTAGTGAGAAGCAACAAGGGAAGCGGCCACAAGTTCAATCTCATGCTCAACCTCAAGATGAAGAAAGGCTTCTTCCCAAGAAGAATCAAGTTATAATTCCTCAAGTTGAGAAATCAACTAAGAAGAAAGGAGGAAGCCGATGTTGCTACTTATGCCGTGAAAAGGGCCACCTTGCTTCCTCATGCACTAATGGTACCTTATCCAACCCTATCATTATTTATGATGTTTATTCCCTTCGGAAGGATAAGGTTGGCAATGTGTTTGCCAAATATTTTGGCACTCAAAGTGGTGTTAAGAAACGAACCATTTGGGTTGCCAAGCCTATTGTGACTAACCTCTTAGGACCCAACTTGGTTGGGGACCAACAAGCTAAAACTTGATCAATAGGTGTTGTTGGAGGGCATTGGAGACTTGGCTATCTTATGAAGAATTAAGGGATCTTCATCAATTATATTTACTCAAGCCAAGTCATTTGTATCATCATATATCTATCTCCTATCCAATGTGTCTCCTTGCGGTAACTTGTATTTAAATTATATACATTAAAAGTTGCTTGCCCCTTGCATGTGTTAGTTTTGTGTCTAGCATGTGTTTGTATATGGTGTGCTTACTAATTACCTATCTTGAGTAATCTAGTATGTGTTTGTTGGTTTGCACTCCATGTACTTGTTTGTTTTGTGTTGAGCCTTTATTGCAATTTATGATTAATTTAAGTTGACTCTTTTGAGAGATTAATGAACTATCTCATTTTGGGGGAGTGGTGTGCTTACCACCTCACAATCCTAAAATATGTGTACATGAGGTATATCACTTATTATTAACGTGACAAGATTATATAGTCTCCATGTGGTATTTCATTCTCATGAGAAATTCGAATTTCACAATGTTCATTAATTATCTCTTATTTGATTTCACTTGCCTCTTGTTGAAAATAAATGGATTATCACATTATGGGGGAGTAATAAGCTATGTGCATATTACAATCCTAGAAAATGTGAACATGTGAGGTAATGCCACTTAGAATTGATATTCTAAATTATATTGTTACTACGTGGCATGATTAGCTCAAACAAGTTCCATACTTGCTTAAATGAGTTTTTGTATCTCATATTTTGGTTTGTTGAATTTGAGAGAGTTTCTTCGTGCGGTGTTCCTCAAATGTGCACTAGTATTTATTGTTTGGGAAACCGGTTGCTTCAATATATATTAAGAATTGCTTTGCATGATAATTTTACTAGTTGAAGCATGGTAATTAACTCATATCCTTTTCCATAAACTTTTGTGTTTCAACATGATCACGAATATTTTTGCAACATACCACCTAAAATTAACACCATACCCTCCTTGTCCTTGGACAAGTGACAACCATATTTGTGGTAGAAGTTATTGATCATATTTACATTATGTTTTGCTTCCATTTATATTATCGACGAGAAATTGTTTTGTATGAACTCACATTGTCTTCCTTGACTCGTGAATATCTATGTGTTATAATCAAACAAAATTCTAGTGTAATGGTTGTAAGAAAAGTGAGGATCCCCTTATAGTGCTTTTGTATTAAAATGCAAACATCTATATAATGCATAAGTCATGGGAGAGCTATATTACTTCCTTTAGAACACTATATTTTCAATTGGATCTCTTGGCACTTAATGAAAGTTTCTATTGTATGCATGCGAAGAGTGATGATTCCATTTGTGTGCAAAATTCAAAAATCATGCATAGATCATGGGGGAGCTATCATAGATTCTTTTTGAACACTAGTTATCATCAATTGATATTAGATCTTTTTAAATTGGTATTTTAATCAATATCTTGTGAGTTTGTGGAAGGCACAACTTTTATTTTTTTATTACTTTGTGCCATCATAAAAAGTGTAGAGGGCTTGGTTATCTCATTCCTTGTTTTTCATTCTATTGTTTTGAATGAGATAAGTCTTTGATCATATTTTACATAGACATCCTCTATGCTCATTTGTTTTGCTTTGAGGCCCTTAATTTCTATTTATTTGGAGTTTGATATCTCACTCATAGATATTTGCTTCAATTGACATCTCTTGGAATTTGACATGGTTCATTTGATGTCTATTGGGATCTCAATATTTTACTCCTTGATGCATTTTTATTTAGTATCCCCCAAGTGATAAGTATTTCCTTTGGTATTTTATTTTTACAATGATATATTTTCTAATTGGTATCTTATCAATCATGAGTTGATTGACATGTTCCTAAATCCTATTTTGAGTGTTTGATCACAACATATGGAAGGACTAACGTGTTCCCTAAGTTTACTCAGAAAATATCATGGATAAAGTGCAACCATATCTACCCGTAAACCACATGCAAGTTGCAGCAATAAGAGAGAAAAGTCTACGGAAAAAGATGTGGAAGAAAGAAGAAGAAACAGAGAAGAAAGGAGAAAGATAGAAGGAGAAAGGGGGTGACCGGCCTGACCGGTCCCCTAGGCCGGGTTGGGCGCTGCAGAGTGGGGGAACCCCCCCCCCCCCCCCCAACGACCATTTTCTCTCTCACGGGTATAAAATGAAATGTTTCTTCTATCTTTAGATTGCATGCATAATTATTAGTGTATATGTTATGGCATGTTTATTTTCCTTGATCCAATATTTATATAGAATAATATCCATAAATCCTAAATTGGCTAAGATGTTCATGATATTCAATTTCTTATCTATATGCCTATATTCATGTGGATTGAATCCTATATATTGTAGTTTGTGTAACTACTTTGGACCCAATGAGTTTGGGGACCATTTTTGTACTTAAATATGTTTTAGGTACATTTCATATGCGTTGGATGCTTGCCTCATTCACAAAGAAGGTGTTATCAATACATGCTTATTGGAGTCAAGCTATGATGATTGATGAATTCTTATATAGTACAACATCACCAATGCTACCTCGGTAACAAGTATCTATCTCATGCATATACTCTAACATTTCAACCTTTTGTAGGTTGTATCATGGCATGAAACATATTTACTCCTTGTGATATTTGTTGCTTTTATCAAAACGTCCCAACTATCTCTGTTTCCCTTATTGATGTTCGTGACGTCTTTGATGTGTTTTTGTTGGAAGGTCATTCATATCCTCTAAAAAAAATGCTTTCAAGCAAAGATCTTATTATCATATTTATGTCTTCGAATTGGATATCTCGCTCTTTCTCTTTGTAACTATATTGTGTGTACATGTTTCTTTATGGATGTACATCATCATGATTGTGGTCTATTTAAGAAACTTATACACATGATAAGAATTACATGTCTTATTGGTATCCTAATGGTTCGGTGTCCATCCTTTTATTGATAACTTCTCTTATGGCTTAACCATCTCTTACTCCAAGTGATATGCCTTATTTTATTTTATGATCACTTGCACTTGCTTTGAGTTTTGAACAACAGTGGGGGAGTTATGATTCCATTTTTGTGCCCTTTGCGTTCAAAATGCAAATATTTCTAAATCATGCACAAATATTGGGGAGCTCCTCTATTTTCTTTAAAAACACTCATTTTCTCAAACCATAATATACGTTGTTCGTTTGGTTTGTTGGATCTCTTGTTTGTTTGCTTCTCTTTAGGAGAATATTAGATTTGTATACCATCTTATTTGCAATCTTTGGATCCTTGGTATAGTTCCTCCCATTATTCATCATTGGATAAGTGTATTTGATTTCACTCATATTATGAGAAGTGCATAGCCTACGGAGGAACCCTTACTATATTGGCCATCTAAAATTTCTATGATCCCATTTTGGAAATGGATGCCAATGGGGGAGAAAGTTTTGAGGGTTTAAGAAATTTTGGTTTTGTTCTTAAACATTTTCCTTTCATGCTCATGCAACCTTGCTTGTCTATTTGCATGGTAGGTAAAATTCATTATATAAACCCTCGTAAAAGAGTTTGTCATCAATTACCAAAATGGGGGAGATTGAAAGAGCATGGTTCCCCCATGTGTGGTTTTGGTAATTGATGACAATCACTATGGACTAATGGTTGCATTGAGCTACACTTGTAGAGTTTCTCCACAGGCAATACTTGATGTCCATGTGTTGGATTCAAGATAATCAAGTGGTGACCAAGGTGCTATTCATGTGAATATCCCAAGTTTGGTCATGAGAGAGTTGAGCATATTGCAAGTATGTCTTGAAGAAGAATATTGTGTGAACATTCATCTTTACCTTCAAGACATCATTATTATGAAGAGAGAAGAAAAGATAAAAGGTTGATCAAGGCAAAGTGCTAAGCGATGGTTAATAGTGATCAACTCACAAAACAAGAAGATGCACCATGTGGTATCATGGTATCGTAAGTAATTGTTCATATATCTTTGTGTTCTAACCCATTATATGTGTGTGTGGTATATCTATGTGGGGTTAGGCATCTTTCCATGGGCTTGCATCAAAAGGAAGATTTCATATAGTCCATGGTGGATGACGTCAAGTTGTGATCGTCATCAAGTTCGAGAAGTGCAAGTTCAAGGGAAGCATATCGAAGAGATCACATTCTTGAAGCTTTCCACTCTTTTGGAGATAATTTTAAAGTAAAGATATACTTAAAAGAGCCTCTCCCATAGTTGCATATGGGGGGAGCATCTTTGTGTCTTCATCAAGCAAAAAGAAATCAAGAAAGGTGTTCCATCTTGAGGAGGTCGAGATCGTCATATTATAGCTCAAGTGGAATGCTCAAGGCAAAGGTATGATCTTGATAGGTTTTCTATTTTACCGGTCTCATAGCATTAGGAGGGAGACCGGATTATAGGATAGATAACCGTACTATCAAGAGGGGCTCTCATATTAGCAACTTGATCGCATCACTCGGAGAGAGCTCAAACCTTTGCATACTTGGCATAACATTTCTTGGTTCTTATTTGTGTTTTCTCGATGTGTTGTTTTTGAGCTTGTCATGTGCTTCAATACAAGCTCAAGTTCATCAAAAACGGGTTTCGCATGAAAAACTTATTGCGTTTTTGATATTGGAGGTTTTACCGAATGTTCCTTTATAGAGAGGTAATAACTTTCATCATTTGGTTTTATCATCCAATTATGGACTATGATGTTTCTTTGCATAATCTTGTAGTGCTCGTTCTTACGATTTCAACGAGCCCAAGATCATCGAAAACGGAGTCCGGATGCAAAAGATATCGCGTTTTTAGTGAAGGACATTTTCTGAAAACTGGTAGGCCGGCCCCAGGCCGGGGTGGGCTCCCCAGGCCGGACCCCTACCCGAACCGTCCGGCCTGGAGGCCGGCCTGGCCGGCCCGGGAGGCCGGGGTGGGGCAGAATGCCCCCAACGGGCTGTTTTTGGGGGCCTATAAAAGGGGCCTTCTTCCCCATTGGTTTCCTACCTTTTTAGCAAGTTTTCCCCCACCATTGTTGACCTTTTTGGAGCTTGCTCTCTCTCTATTCCTCCATGATTCTTGCCTCCAATTAGTGGGAAAAGAGAGAGGAGATCTAGATCTATTATCCCACCAATCCATCTCTCCTCTTAGTGAGGGGAAAGTCTTTGGATCTAGATCTTGTGGATTCATTTGTTGAGTTCTTTATTGTTCTTCCTCTCTTCTCCCCCCATAGCATTTGTTGCTTTGGTGGGATTTGAGAGTGAAGGATTTGAGCACTTCTTGTGTTCTTGCCATTGCATAGGTTGCATCGGTTTGAGTTCTCTACGAGGATTCGTTCGAGTGAAAGGTTGAGAAGCTTGTTACTCTTGGGTTCTTGGAGTGCCCTTGAGCTTGTCCTCTTGGGTACTTGGAGTGCCCTAGACGGTTGTTGTTGTCTCGGAGTTTTGGTAGCTCCGGACCTTGTTGCTATCTCGGTGTTTTGGTGGCTCGCGGGATATTGTTGGGAGCCTCCAATTGAGTTGTGGAGATTGCCCCAACCTTGTACGGGATCGGTGACCGCCCTCAAAGGTCCCATAGTGGATCGTGGCACTCCGCATTGGTGGAGGCACGAGGAGAATAAGGTGAGCCATTGGGCGCTTGGAGTCATTGTGACTCCACACCTCTCCAACGGAGATTAGCTTCCATTGGGAAGTGAACTTCGGGATAAATCATCGTCTCCTCGTCTCTCGGTTATTTCTATACCCGAACTCTTTACTTATGCAATTTACTTTGTGATAGCCATCGAGCTTGAAGTAACATATCTTGCTATCACATAGTTGTTTTAATTGTTTAGCATAAGTTGTTGGTGCACATAGGTGAACCTAGTTTGTTTAGGTTTTGGCTTGATAAATTAAACGCTAGTTTTATTCCGCATTTATTCAAGCCTTAACCGTAATTATTTTTAAACGCCTATTCACCCCCCTCTAGGCGACATCCGTGTCCTTTCATATAGGAGAAGCAGGTTTTTCCTACCCGATTTGAGTTATTTGAGTTCCATACGAAAGAAATTTCGCGTCGGAAAAAAAAACTAAGCCCGTATGAAAGAGTTTTCATGCTTGGGATGCTATGCCCATACGAAAGAGTTTTCGTGCATAGGGTATTTTTCTCTTGTTCGAAGAGGTCTTGCTTTATGAACTGTTCATGGAAGAGTTGCTTTTATCCGAAGGAATTGCGAAGATAATTTCGCGTTTGAACTTCCAATCGAAAGGAATCTGGTTTCGAATGACGAATGCCATGACGTCATGGCGCACTCCTCTTCTCCCGATGGGACGTGACGGAGTGGCAGCAGAAAATGGCCCACCTTGTCAGCTTTTTGACCGGGAAACGAGACGTCGTTCCCGGTTTTTACGCAAGACGCGCAGTAAATGCGCACGATCTTCTGTTAAGATCGTGGCACGAAACAGCGCAGGCCGCCGCTTCGTTCCATCCTTACGCGTGGCGGCCGTGATAGGTGCCACGTAACGCATCGTACGGCTGAGATTGCTTTGCTCCGTGTATAAATACGGGTGTTAGCGCTGCGGTAAAACTTTCCCAGCTCTCTGTCTTCATCTTCTTCCTCGCGCCCATCTTCGTCTTCCCCGCGCTCGAGCTCTCGCTGCAAACAATGGCTGGCGGAAAGAAGCGTGGTGCTGCCGGTTCTGCATCCGGTGAACCTTCCGCGCAACCCGCGCCCCGCGCCGGCGACTGGCGTTCTCCCAACACTACCGCAAAATGCATCAAGGAGATGCAGCGGGAGGGGTTGCTGCCGGCGGAGACGGAGAAGCGAGTCCGCCTCAGGAAAAAAGAAGAGGTACCCAATCCTCAGTCGAACGAGCGCGTGGTCTTTGTGGACCACGTGACTCGGGGCCTTTCTTTTCCCCTTCATCCCTTCTTCCTCGGGTTGCTGTGTGTCTATGGCATACAGCTTCACGATCTCCCCCCGAACGCGGTGCAGCAAATTACGTGCTTCATCGTGTTCTGCGAATGCTATCTCGGCATTCGCCCGCACTGGGCGCTGTGGAAGGCGCTCTTCAAGGTCCGGATCTTCCACGAGAAGTCGCGGGTGGAGTCCGAGCTTGGCGAACCGCTTCGCACCGGCGGCTTCGGGATCCAAGCTCGACAAGAAGGCAGCTACTTCAACATGCATTTCGTCGACTCCGCCCAAAGCTGGCGGAAAAGGTGGTTCTACGTCGTCGACAACAGCTCGGGTGGGATTGTAGAGTTCCACCCGTTCGCTGTTTTGACCAGGCGGAAGTCTTGGGGGCACAAGATGTCAACCGAAGAGATCCAGACTGTTGCGCCTTTACTCGCGAGAGTAGCTGCTCTTCGGGACCAGACCGCGGGAGTTGTGCTCAACGGGATGCATCTGGCGAGCATCTTTTTGAAGCGCAGGATCCAGCCACTCCAACAAAGGCCCTCCGCCATGTGGGAGTATCAGGGCTCAGAGGATCCCAGTCGAGTAAGCCGCGAGGAACTTTCGAATGTAGAATTCGAGAAGAAAATCGCGGGTATCACCCGACTGAAGGTGGGAGAGAAATTCCCCGATTGCTCTGTTCAAGCCTTCGCCGCCTCAAATCCTCCCCCAGCCGAGGTTAGTTTCTTTCTCTTCTTTCGTCTTTGAGTTGTTCCTTTTTTCTCCGTTCAGAGTCCTAGTCGATAAAATTTTCCTTGTCTTCTTCTTGCATTTGCAGAGCCTAGCCATGGCGGACTGCTACCCGCCAACCACGGGGGAAGCCGCCTTAGAGCAAGTGTCGAGCCATCAAGACGGCGCGATTGACACCAGCGTCGCCAATGCCTCTTCGAGTTCAGAGCACGATTCTTCGGATGACGTTGCAGACTCGAATGGCGCTCCGACGAAACGTCGTTGGGTAGATGAGGACGAAGCTACTTCCAAGGACAAATCCTTGGAAGCATCGCCCAGTCAAGCTCCTATCCGTGCGACTGCACTTCGCTCCCTTGCTCCTTCGCCTTCGTTCCCAGTGATGACGCCCGCTTGGAACGCGGACTTGCTGGATGACGACGAGGATGACGAGTAAGTGTTTTTTCCTTAATCTTGGTCGAACATTTTCTGTGCTTCAATATCGATTGTTTCTATCTTTCGGTGCAGTCTACAGATGATCAGTCCTCGCAGGTACCTGCCGTTCCTCCCGAGAAGAGAAATAAGGCCAAGGATGCGGGTGAAACTCCCACCGCGGGCACCGTCCAAAACTCTCCCAGAGCGGCTCCTGAAGCTGCGACTGTGGAGCGTGGAGCCCCCAGCTTTGCCGTCAGGACTTCAGCTTCTAAGGAAGTGACGGACAGCTTCGTGGATCCGCTCTTTCGCGCCACCGGCCAGGTAAAACTTCGTCTTCTGTCTTCAAATTTTTATCGGGTGCACGACAGTGCTCCCGATGGGAGTAGCCCCCGAGGCTGTAGTCGACCGCATGCGGTCGGCTACAGGCTCAAAGTCTGGTTTACTTCTTCTTCACGATTCCATTTTTATCGGGTGCACGGCAGTGCTCCCGATGGGAGTAGCCCCCGAGGCTGTAGTCGATTGTAAATAATCGGGTACAGACTCAAATTTAATCCATTTAACTCTTCCGTCTTCGTGCTTTTGCAGTCGCTCGTTGATTCTCTTGCGACGATTGGTCGCCGCGTCGTTCTCGCTGAATCGGATTGCGAGTCCCTTCGAACGGACCGTAGCCGACTTCAAACTGAAAACGACCTCCTCAAGGGTAAGTTCTATTATTTCTTTGTCTTCACTGTCCTGTGAATTCTTGATTTCTAATAAGCATCTTTTCGCAGCTCAACTTGAATTTTCGGAGTCCGAAAGGGTCAAACTTTCTGAGCAGCTAACTGCTCGGGAGGCTGACCTGACGGCCGTTCGACAAGAGCTGGAGGCTTCCCGCATGCAATCAGAAGATTTTAATCGACAGCTTGCGGATGCGCGGAAGGCCCTGAAGGAGCAAGTTGAAGCTGGTAGTAAAGCCGACAATAATATTGTCGAGTTCCTCCGTCCCCTCGCGGAACGTTTTGCGGGTAAGTGCATTTTGCGACTTCTGATATTTTATTCCACTGAACTTTGCTAAGTTCGGTCTTCTTTGTTCACAGGTCTTTTGGACGTCCCTCTAGAGATCTCTGGGCTCCAACGGGTGGACGTGCTAACCGACACACTTGCACAACTCAAGAGACATTCCGATGGAATTCTCTCTCTGATTAACGATGCCTCCCAGGCATTGGTGCAAGTGCATGGTCGCATCGTTGCCGGCGGCACTCCTACGCCTGCGCTAGATGATCTGCTGAAGGCTTTTTCGGAAGGCGGTCTTCTGGATGCCTTCGCAGTCGCTCAATCAGAGGCTGGCGCGAAGACTGCGATCCAATTTGCTCTGGCGCACGGAGTCGAAGGGTTGGAGGAGGCTTACTCGTCCATTCCAGTCGATCCTTCCACGGGCAAAAAGGTACGGCTCTCCCGTTTTGGCGAGCAAGCCGCCGTTCTTGCTCGGAAGCTTTCTGAGATTTTTGCTCGGAAGAAGGGAGGGTCGACTGGCGCTAGTGGGAGCACCAATGTAGCCTCGTAGTTTTTTTTTCTTATTTCCTTCCTTGAATGTAATGAACCTTGGGATGTATTCCCGTACCTTTGTTGTTCTTGATCGAAGCATTTATCCTTTGGAATTTTTATTCTTTTTGTTTATGCCTTGTCTCCCGATGGGAGTAGCCCCCAAGCGTTTTTTGTCAGATGTGCGACTAGAAACAACTCGAGTAGGGCATCTCACTTCTTTCCTTGTACTTCTTCCAGGCTACTGTGTTTGCCGCGGAAACTTCTGGTGGACGTGGTAATCCAGTAAATCCACTTGTGGCCGCCGTGGGCACTTTTGCTGGCCTCCGTGATAAGGTTCATGAGGGTGAGCGTAGGCTGAAAGCTCTGCGCGGGGTTGCTGATGTGGCGATATCCAAACAGAAATTGGCGGCTGAGCGCGAACAATTTCTGATGGACGAACTATCTTCAGTCGCGAGGGAGTTGCTATGTAAGTGGTGCAGCCCCCGTGCATTTGTCCTCCTTTGTATTATTCAGCTGACTAAGTGCGTCTGCCCTTCAGTTGTTAGACCGGATGACAGGGAGGAAAAGCAGTGGGTGGAAAACCACATTCACCAAGAGGCTAACAGCCCGAAACCTCATGCGAATAACTTCTGGTCTGATCGCAGTCGAGGGTTTGTGATGGCCACCTTGAGATTCCGAGTTCTGCAGGCGAGAATTCTCGTGGGTTCTTTTCACGAGGTCTTGATCGCGATGAATGCAGCTTTTTATCCACTCGAAAGGGGTCCCGAAGACTGCAGCTATCTACTCAGGCTGTTTAGTCGGGAAGGGGAGATTCGCACGTGCGTACGCAAACAGATGACGTGCGGCGCGGTTGTGGCTCTCTCTTTTGTCCGAATATGGCATCCTGAGATAGATTTGAACTCCGCAGCTCGGCGCCCAGATTATGCAATCGAAGACATCACACCGTTTTATGATGCTGTACGCCCTGCAGCCGAGAAGATTATCCGAATGACCTCTGAAGAGGTAGATAGGGTCTTAGCGACTGAGAATGCTCAGCGTTTTGACTGATTGTGGGATGTGAATATCCTGTAAACTGTTTATAGTTTGTAAAAATTGTTGTAAGGTGTGTAACCTTGTATTTGATGATATTTCTTTGAGATGCTAATTTTTTAGGTGTAGCCCCCGTGTGTGCGATGGGGTGTGTACCTGTGACTTTTAGCATGCAGTAAACAAGAAGCTTCGGGTAAATATGATGAGGAAATCATGTATTTTTATTGCAATGACTGAGAAGTCATGTATTCGAGCTACAAAATTGGCTAGTATAGCCTTATTGTTGTAGAAACAAGTAAACCTAGGGGTAGAACTTGCGGAGTTGTGCAATATTCCATGGATTGGAATAGATTCCTCCGGTCTCTGGATTCTTGAGCCTGTAGGCTCCTCCTGGGATAACTTCGTGTACGATGAAGGGTCCTTCCCAAGGCGGTTCGAGTTTGTGTCCTTCCTTCTGCTTGAGCCGCAACACTAAGTCACCTACCACGAATGACCTGTGGCGTATGCGGCGACTGTGGTAGTTGCGTAGTGATTGTTGATAAACTGCGGATCTTGCGAGTGCGATGTCCCGCATTTCGTCGAGTGCATCCATATCTTCTGCAAGTGCTTTGTTGGAGGTTTCTTCGCTGTAGGCCACAACCCGTGGGACGCTGAATCGAACTTCCTCGCGAAGGACTGCTTCCGCCCCGTATACCATAAAAAATGGTGTGTATTTTGTAGACCTGTTTGGGGTTGTCCGGAGGCTCCAGAGTACGGAGGGTAGCTCCTCTGCCCAATGCCCTGCTGCGGGGTGCATACGGTCGAGTAGTCGTTTCTTGATCCCAGCCGAAACTAAGCCGTTGGATCTTTCGACTTGTCCGTTCGTTTGCGGGTGGGCGACCGAAGCAAACTTGAAATTGATGCCTTTCTCTTCGCAGAACTGCTGTGTTTCCTTTGCCGTAAAGTTTGTGCCGTTATCTGTAATGATGTCGTGTGGCACACCAAATCTGCATATGATGGAATCGAGGAACTCCACGGCGCATTGGGCGCTAGCCGAAGTTACTGGTCTTGCCTCTATCCATTTTGTGAATTTGTCGACTGCGACCAGCAGGTGTGTATATCCACCGGGTGTGGATCTGCGTAATGGTCCAACCATGTCTAGCCCCCACTGTGCAAAGGGCCAGGCGATGGGTATCATGTGCAACTCCGTGGCGGGTGCGTGCGGCTTTGGTGCGAATCGCTGGCAGGCGTCGCATCTATCGACCAGGTTTTTTGCATCGGTGGCTGCTGTTAGCCAGTAGAATCCTGCTCGAAAGGCTTTTCCCAATATCGCTTTCCAGCTAGCATGATGTCCGCAATCACCCTGATGTATGTCCCGGAGTATTTCCTTGCCGTCTTCGGGTGCGATGCAACGCTGAAGTATTCCCGAGATGCTTTGTTTGTATAATTCTCCGTTAACCACCCGAAAGGATTTGCTACGCCTGATTAGCTGTCGAGCCTCACGTGGATCGGCCGGGAGCTGTTTGTTTAGCAGGTAGTCGAGATATTTCTGCATCCAGACTGGTTCGACCAGAAAAACCTGCCGTGATATGTTATGAGTAAGCTCGAGAAGCGCGATTTGCGGGCTGACCTCTGTTTCCATTGCTGCGGGTGTTTCTGCGGCTTTCTTCAGTTTGATCGATCTCTTAATCATCCGCTCGAAATATATCCCTGGCGGTATGGGTGTGTTCGTGGAACCCATGTTGGCCAGTCTGTCTGCTTCTTCGTTGCTAGATCTTGCAATGTGTTTTAGCTCGCACCCTTTAAAGCTTCCTTCGAGTAGGTTATACATGTCGCGATATGCAACCATGTTTTCAGCAATGGCGTCACATTCTTTCATCGTTTGCTGTACTATGAGGTTGGAATCGCCGTAGATCATTAATCGGGTAGCTCCACAGGCGATTGCCATCTTCATCCCGTGCAATAGTGCTTCATATTCCGCGTCATTGTTCGATGCTGGGTCATCGGGTGGAAAATCCAGTCGCAAGACGTACTGCAGTTTGTCTCCGCTAGGTGAGATGAGGACGATTCCTGCTCCTGCTCCTTCGTTTCTCTTGGATCCATCGAAGTACATTATCCAATTGCTCGTATACTCGGGTGGCCCGGGTGTTTGCAGCTCTATCCATTCGCTGATGAATTCCACGAGAACTTGGGATTTGACTGCGTTGCGTCCAGCATAGGTGATGTCCCAGGCGCCCAGCTCGATGCTCCACTTTGCTATTCTTCCGGATGCCATAGGGTTGTTCATGATTGTCCCGAGTGACGCATCATTAACCACTGTGATGGCGTGTTCCTGGAAATAATGTTTGAGCTTTCGAGCTGTGAGAACAACCCCGTATGCGATCTTCTGATAGTGAGGGTAGCGTTGTTTGCATGGCGAAAGTACTTCGCTGATGTAATATATTGGTCTTTGAACTCCGTATGCTTTGCCGTCTTCAGGTCTTTCGACTACGATCGCTGTGCTGATGACCTGGTTAGTAGCGGCTAAGTATAGGAAAAGTGGCTCCCTTTCTTGCGGTGTCGCAAGGATGCGCCTGCTTTTGCAACGACTGCTTCAGATCCGCGAACGCTTTTTTAACTTCGGGTGTCCATTCGAATTTGTCCATCTTCTTCAGTAATTTGTAGAAGGGTAATGCCTGCTCTCCCAATCGTGCGATGAATCTGCTCAGGGCTGCTAGTCGTCCTGCGAGCTGCTGTACTCCGCGTAGATTGGTTGGCTCCTTCATAGTCAATATGGCCTGTATTTTCTCCGGGTTGGCTTCAATGCCTCTGGCGGATACCAGGTACCCGAGAAGTTTGCCTGCGGGGACACCAAAAACGCATTTGGTCGGATTGAGCTTGATCCGATATGCGTTAAGGGCGTCGAATGTTTCTCTGATGTCCTCGAGGAGTGTGTCCTCCACTCGAGTTTTGATGACGATGTCGTCGACGTACACTTGTACGTTTTTGCCAATGAGATTGGCGAGGCATCTTTGCATGCAGCGCTGATATGTTGCGCCTGCGTTCTTCAGCCCGAAGGGCATTGTCGTGTAGCAGTATACACCGTGTGGTGTGATGAAAGCCGTCTTCTCCTCGTCTTCCTTTTTCATTCGGATTTGATTATATCCTGAATAGGCGTCTAGGAAGGAGAGACGCTGGCAACCTGCCGTAGAGTCCACGATCTGGTCGATTCGTGGTAGAGGAAAGTTGTCCTTGGGGCAGTGTTTATTTAGCGACGTGTAGTCGATGCACACCCGAAGGATATCCGTGTTTTTCTTGGGGACCAACACCGGGTTTGCTAACCAGGTGGATATTTTGATCTCCCTGATGAAGTTTGCGGCTAGCAATCTGTTTACTTCTTCTCCAAGCGCTTTCTACTTAGGTTCTGAAAATCGTCGAGTCGTCTGTTTGATGGGTTTGGCGTCAGGAAAAACTTCGAGTGAGTGCTCGGCAAACTCCCTGGGTATTCCTGGCATATCTGAGGGCTGCCAGGCGAAAATCTCCCAGTACTCACGGAGGAGTTTGACGAGCGCGCCTTCCTATGCTGGCGAGAGGGTTGTGGAAACCATCGCCGTCTTCGCGGAGTCTGTCGGGTGCACTTGGTGCTTGCGAGTGTCGCTGTTGGCGCTGAATTCTAGTTCGGGTGCGTTTTTCTTCGTGAGGGGCATAACAGAGTGGTCCGTTGTTTTTGCTAGCTCTTGAAGTTCTTCTTGCATCCCGAAAGATTTTGCGATCTCATTAAATTCTATGTCGCACTTGTCCGATTTCTGGAAGTCTCCGTCGATGGTGATCACACCGTATTCGCCAGGTAGCTTGAGCTTCAAGTATGCGTAATGTGGCACGGCCATGAATCTGGCGAACGCTGTTCGACCAAGAATGGCGTGGTACTGTGAGGGCCAGTCGACGACTTCGAAGTCCAGGAATTCACTTCTGTAGTTGCGTGGGGAGCCCAGTACAACTTCTAGGTTGATTGTTCCGAGTGGACGGATTGCTTTGCCCGGAACTATCCCGTGGAAGGATGTTTCTGATTCCGTTAGGCCGTCCAGATTTTTGTTCATTCGACGGAGTGTATCCGCGTAGATGATGTTGATGCCACTGCCACCGTCCATGAACACGCGGGCCAGGTCATAATTGCCAATTTGAGCTTGAATGACGAGGGCGGCGTGTCCCGGCCGATAGACTCGTGGCGGGTGGTCTTCTTTCGAGAACGTGATTGGCTGATCGGCCATCTTCAGGTACTCGGGCTTTGTTGGTGGCGTCTGCACTGCCATGCATATTTGTCTCGAGTTAGTCTTTTGAGCTCTGCGAGAGGGGCATACCTTCTGTATCATCCCGAGGAGTTGTCCATGCGGAGTCGGGTATGTATTTGCTCCCGCGTTTTGTTGTGGTGGCGCTGGCAATGCGGCGAGCGCCATGTTTGGGTTGGTTGGTGGAGGTGGAGGTGGTGGTAGCTGGAATTGTTGTCCCCCTCCTGGCAGTGGTGGATAGTTTTGGGTGGAAGCAAATCTTTTCTTGGCGAGCGCGTCCGAGATTTCGATGAACTTTCGGCAATCCTTGAGAAGGTGCGTTGCCTTAGTCTTGCCCGTGCGCTTGTCTGTGAACAGATGTAGCGAGCAGTACGCATCGAGGTCTTCCTCGGGTGATTTTTCTTCTGCCTTTGGTTTCCACTCGCGACTTCCGCGACGACCGGAGTCGCGACTTCGCGTGAATTCTGCTGCCACTAGTTCTTCTCTATCATCGTGGTCGTAATATTTTCTTCTCTTCCTTCGTCCGTGGCGGTCGTCCTCGTGTGCAGGTGATGACCCTCTTTCGTTGCGTACTGCGTCATCTCCATTGGCCCATTTTTCGGCTATGACCATGAGCTCCCCGATGGTTTTGGGCGCGGCTCTGCCGAGCTCTTCTCGAAACGCGGTTCTTCTTGCTCCTTTGGCGAAGGCCTCAATCGCCACTTCTTCAGAGATTGTCCCTGCGGTGTTCCTGAGCGTGTTCCACCGCTGGATGTATTCTCGGGTGGATTCACCGCTTTTCTGTTTGCAGGCTCGTAGTTCTTCGATTGTAGCCGGCCTCTTGTAGGTCGACTGGAAGTTCTTGCAGAAATCACGGTGTAAGTCATCCCACGATGCGTAGCAAGATCGCGGTCTCCTCTCCAGCCAGCTGCGGGCTGCTCCGGCTAGGTGCAAATTGAGGTATTGCATAGCCGTGTTCTTGTTACCACGTTGGCATTTCACTGCCGTGAGGTAGTCGCTCAACCATTGAGAGGGCTCGAGTGAGCCGTCGTACTTCGTCACTTCCGTGCTGAGCTTGAATCGCTTGGGTAGGGGCGCCTCGGGATACTACGGGCGAAACATAGCGCGCCGCAGGTTTCGTCGTCCGAAGAGCCGGATGATGATCGGTCGCGATATCTTGACGCCCTTGCTCTATCCACTTTGTTTTGCGCGATGTCTGATCGCGCGTCCCGTCCGGGCTGATCGCGATCGGCGTTCTTCCGTGGTTCCTTGCTTCGTTTGCATGAACGGCTGCCACGGTGTCGCGGGCTTTTTTCTCTCGGGCTGTCGTCGCCGCTGCTTCGACTGTCATCACGGCGGCGGGCTTCTTTCCCTCGGCCACGACGTGGCGACTTGTCTTTTCTCGTGGAAGAGCTTCTATGCCTGCGGGGCGTTTCTTTGTCCTTATCCTTCTCCAGTCGCTCCTTCTCCAATTGTTCTTTGCGATCGTGAGAGGCGAGCCTCGCGGCCGCCAACCCTAGACCTTTGCGAATATGCTTGTATTGTTCCACCCGGGGATCGCTATCCGTCGGCTGATTCATTTGCATGTAGGTTGCTGCGGCTAGGATCGCGGCGGCTGGGGTTTGCGGGTAGACGTTGCCATCGTCGTCGACCCTCATGAAAGAAGACGTGGTAGACCTGTTGGTTCCAGCCATAGATTCGTGGTCCCTCGTCGACGCTGCGGGTCCCTTCCCCCTAGGTCGGGTACCGACTGAAGGTGCGTGGGATAGCTCGGCTCGACGTAGGCTTGATTCATCCGCCGCTCTCCTGCGACGGGCTAGATCTGCTCGGGCATCCTTGATGTTTGAGGCCGCCCTCACTAGGTGATAGTGGTAGGCGGTTAGGTCTTCCTGTGTGGCTCCCGCCGCAGGCGGCTGGCTCTTTCGCATGGATTCCTTGGATCTTTTCCAGGCTTCCCGCGAAACGCCGATTATATCGCGCTCGGTCGCGCTATATTCAGTTTCCGAGGGCTGTTCCGACCCTGCCATGCAGACTTGGGCCAGTTGTGGTCCGTGTGTCCTAGGCGTAGATCGGAAAGCTCTCCGCACCCGAGAGGGTTCCTCTGTCGAGAGGGTGTGGTAGTCGACTGCGTTGTAGCGGATGGACTCGCCGCTTTTCCCTGTAGGAAAGCGCGAGTTGGCGGTTCCAGATTCGGTTTCAGATTCATCTGAGAAGTGGAGGATCCCGTCTCTGTTCGCCATGAAGTTGAAGCTCCCGAACGTCAGGGTGACGCTCTTCTCCAGTTCCTCGAACGCCGGGCGAGATTCCGGCGAGTGAGGCGTGACCACGACAGATCCGATCCGTATAGGATTGTTCGGAGCCGTAGCCGTTGGTTTCCAACGGGAGTTGGATGTCGATGAAGCCGAAGATGCCGGTGATCCAGCGCCCGCGGTTCCCACAGACGGCGCCAATTATCGAATCCCTGACTCGACAAGTCCCTTAGGTGATCCTATCGGGTTTCGATTAGGAGAACTCATGAGCGCTGGTGAGATCGTCGGCTAGACAGGGGGCGAGATTTACCCAGGTTCGGGGCCCTCGTAGAGGTAAAACCCTTACTCCTGCCTCTTGTCGATCTGTATTGGATGATTAGATCGGTTACAGGTTGCTCGAATCGAGAGTAGATCTCGAGTTCCGAGGCTTGTTGGTCGTGTGGTATTACTTGGTCCTCCCCTTGAGGGCTCTCCTGGCCTTATATAGATGGCCAGGTCTCGAGTCCTACCCGGAGAGGATTCAAACCCTAGCTAGGTCGGTTACAAAACTACCTAACTTAACCCGCAAGTTTAGTGCGGGTGGGCTTCTGGTGGGCCTTCTGGAGTCTTCCAAGGGCGCCTCTTCTTGGGCCTTGACATTGGGCCTGAGAGGGGATGTCCTTACCCGCAGGGTCCAAGATCTATGTCTTCGTCAGTCATCATCAAAGAAAGCCCCTAACTCCACAAAGTTGTCCGCGAAACTTTGTTCAGGAACAAAAAAAAACAATGGGGGAGGTAGTGTTAGTTGTTTTTGAATTTTTGCTGCTCAAATTTTGCTGCCTGTTGACAAGTAAAAGAATTATGTTTTACAAATTTTGCAGTGCAATATTTTTAATTTTCAGAAATCTAGTTTGAAACATTTTTACTTTTGTTACATGAGAAGATTGCATTGCAATTTTTTCAGCAACAAAAAATCTTAAGGTGTTGTTGAAGTTCATTTTTATGAATAAATACTAGAGAAGTATAAAAAAACATAAAACAGAGACTCTGCTACAAGTTTTACATGGTTATGAACATGGATAGCTACAAGTTTTACTTTTACATGGATATGAACATGGATTCTGTGTTGTGTAGTTACAAGTTTTACAAGGATATGAACATGGATATGAAATTGTTGAGTTACTTTTCCTTTTCTTAGTACACAACATGTTTGTAATAACCTATAATATAGCATGAAACAACAGTTTCGTACCCAAACGAGGAAGTTTATGCTACATTGCAACTTTTCTTAAATCTCTGAGAGAGATTATGCTATATTGATTCTACAGAGTGTATTGATTTTCCCTTTTGCAACTATACAACATTGAAACAGTCGGGCGATTCTTCATGGAGTGCATCAAAAGTGGATTAGAGTTGTTGCAAAGTAACAAAAAGAGATCGAAGGCGGGATTCACCTGGTCACCGCCGACAGATCGCTGCTGAGACATGGGGAAGACGACGTGGGGGTTTTGCAACCTCGTCGGAGTTGCCTGTCGACCGGAGGTCGCCGGATTTCCGTCCGCGGGTTTAGAAGTTGTTCGCCGCGGCGGAGCTTGGCGGTGGCTCGATCTGCTGCCACCCCGTTCTTCCGGGAAGAGTATATCGCAGAGGAGGTGCGCCATCGCAGCAGGAAGCTACTACGGTACGGGTTTAGGCTCGCCGTGGCGTGGTGGAGCAACCGCCGCCCCGGCGGCGCGTCGGTGCTCTTTAGCCATGCGGGGGGAGAGAGAGACGTTGTGGCGATGCAACTCGGCGGTTTGTTTCGACAGTTGAAGCGGTTTTTCGTTACTGTACGTTGTCTGGACGCGGGATCGGACGGCCATCGTGTGGTCAATCGGATGGCGGAGGACGGGACCTCGCGCGCGACCTACGCCTAGCGCGCCTTGTCTTTAAGGCATGCATTCCGCTCGTGAAGGCCTAAACGAGTGCATGCCAGGTAATGGGCCCGTTGGGCTATCTGAGCCCGAGATAGCTCGCCCGAGGAAACTGAATTCCAATGTAACTCGCCGTCTCCACTCCCAGTGTCCTTCGCCCCACTCGCGACAAGTCACAAGCGACGGACGCAGGACACCTTTCCCCCCGATGTTCGCCGGTGGTGCCGACGGCAACGGTCATCTGCCGCGCCCGCGCAGGCCGCGGCGCGTCGGCGGCATGGGTTCACCTCCGGACCAGGCTGCCTCGGGCCCGCCGCATCCCGTGCCGCCGCCCTGCACCGACTACGACATGGCCTACTTCAAGGCCTACTCCCACATCGGCGTCCACGAGGAAATGCTCAAGGTTACGCAAACAACTCTCTTATTTCTCTCACTGTGGATTCTTCCCCGTGAATCATCTTGGAGCGTTGGTCGCCTGCTTGTACGGCTGTTGCATCGGTGGACGTTGGGGTTAGGGTTTTGTTTACTGCCGGCAGCGATCTGTGGACCGAGTTCGCCGTATCGTCTCTGTCGAATAAATCAAGCTGGTCTGAGGTTCCTTACTGTTCCATTTACCTGCGAGGATGTGTGCTAGTGTTTGCCATGGGTTCAATTAGTGTATGAGCTGGCATAGTTGGGGCTGGGGCTGTTTATATTGACTAAATACATACCGTGAAATCATGTTCGTGCATCAGTAGATGAGTAGTTTAATTTTTTACAATCTTACTCGGTTGGTCCGAAGTTTTGTTTGACTTTGGCAGGTAAAAGATTAGTGGCCACTACTCGAATCACTTATATATAGCACAACATAAGCCACAGAACGAAATAATGGAGACGGCATCGTGATTGTTTCGATTTGTCAGAAAATTAACAAAAATATATTATGTGTCCGTATGCCATATGGAGGTGCTAACATAACACTGCTGTTGCCCAAATGCTATGCTTGTTTGGTAGCATTGTTTGCCAATTGTCACATACCTGAAATTTTTCAGATGCTGGTCTCTGGTATGAATTATGAAGTGCAGCTGCGGGTATGGCTTATGGAGAATGCCACACTGTATCTAATTCCTTATTAAACCTAATGAAAAAGGATGTCTCAGAATGTATCACTAATAGTCACAACAAGTCTTTTAACATAGGTGATTGCAATAATGTCTCTGAATTGCTCAGTTCTTGGGCTAATGAAATATCATCTTTTTTCAATTGGTGTTAATGTTGTGATTGCTAATCGCAGGATCATGTGCGGACTAATACTTACAGAAATGCCATCATGCATCACAAAGATCTGATTTCAGGCAAGGTCAGAGTCGATTGCAGTTTGTATACTACATGATACCAAAGCAGGATACAGATTTCTGTTTACTAAATTAATTCTCTTGAATGGCTGGCAATGACAATTTTTCAGGTCGTGTTGGATGTTGGCTGCGGCACTGGTGTTCTTTCTATATTTTGTGCTTTTGCTGGTGCCACACGGGTAATTTCAGTTGGGCTCTTATATATTGTTGATGATATATTCTGCTGATTTTTCTAAGTGCCCCTCCCTAACTATATAGATGTTCAGTATATTCCTAACGGCTGCTGGTCTTCAACCTTTTTAGTTTTTACTCATTTTCTTCTTATTTTCCTCTCTGTATAAGTTGGAAATTTAGTAATTCATACTTAGAAGATGTCGATCAGTGTATATCCATGAAGTAATTAATTTTTATATGGATCTTACATGTCTATTTGTGATCAACATATCTGACAAAATATTGAAATTCTCGAGAAAGAACCCGGGATCACACTCTTTTCATGATAGATCAGCATTAGGTACTCATATAGAAAGCTGCATTAATGCATGCATTGACCATTTGATCTGTACCAGAAGATCTATTGTGCCAAGTTGTTTACCACATACTAGCAGCGCCCATGCTTACACTTCTCTGTCCTTTGAATCATCTTTCTTTTGATTGCAGCAATGTAATCCTTTCTTTTACAAAAAAAGTATGACGTACTGCCCTGGAATATTGTGTGTTCTTTTTGCATGAGGGTTGCAAATTGTTCTTAGTTATTTCTATGTGCTAATTCTATGCATGATGTGATGACTGATTTCCAGTTTTATTTACTTATAATTCATCTCGTTGATGAGTTTATTTTGTTCTCAGGTCTATGCAGTCGATGCAAGTGATATTGCATTCCAGGTAAATTCTTTCCTCTTGCTTTTCCCCTTCCGGTCAAGATTGCAAAACTACAGTTGTTAATATGCTAGTTGCACTGCTGCACCTTTTTTCTGCATGGAGATGTTAACCTTGTTGTCAAATTGGATAGTAGATCTTCTATATATCAACAAGGTCCAGCCTAGCACTCCTACTGTGTGCTAGTTGATAACTAAATACAACATGGAGAAGCCTCTTCTGATCAAATAAATAAAACTTTCTAAGAATAGTGATAAAAATGCTATGCAGCTTGAGAAGGGGTGTACCTATAGCAATTCTCTTGCTCGATGTTCTGTTACTATTCTATCTGCCAATAATATGTATGTCTGCAAAATTCTTTGCAGTTTTGTTTATATACTCCCTCCGTCTCAAATTAATTGTCTCAAAGTTGGACAAAAGTGGATGTATCTAACACTAAAACATGTCTAGATACATCCAATTTTATCTAACTTTGAGACAATTATTTTGGGACGGAGGGAGTACATTTTATTGTTATTATCTTCTACAAATGATAATAGTTCTATTGTCTTTAATCTGAACTTATTTAGGCAATGGAAATTGTGAGAGAAAATGAGCTGTCTGACAAAGTCATTGTTTTGCATGGCCGAATCGAGGTACACCTTTTTTGATTTAGCCTTTGCTATTTCATCACCATTTGCATGTACCTAAATCTTTATCATACTTTTATGTGAGATTGGAACATTCTCTTGCTTGTGAGATTATAGCCAACTAGCACCATCCTTAAATTACTCCCTTCGTCTCAAAATAATTGTCATTGGGATGGATGTATCTAGATGTATTCAAGTACTAGATACATCTATTTCAACCCATTTCAACTACAATTATTTTGAGACGGAGGGAGTATATCTTGACTGTAGTTGCACCAGCATCATTTTCTACTTTGAAATCTTTAGCGTTATGCAACTTGACTTTTGGAATATTCAAATGCAGGATTGCGAAATTGAAGAAAAAGTTGATGTCATAATATCTGAATGGATGGGATACATGCTTCTCTATGAGGTTCTATAAGTATATGTTTTGTACAACTGAACTTGTTCCGCATAGCACTTTACATCTGTCCTGTCTGAAATTTGAAATTTAGTTATGTTGATGGTAGAGTATGCTGGGGAGCGTAATTTTTGCTAGGGATAAATGGCTTAAGCCAGGGGGTCTTATTCTTCCATCTCACGCATCGGTAAGAGTTTGAGCAAAATGTTTTGCAGAAATTATTTGATTGAGACGTCTATTAAAAAATTATCAGGCTGATATACAAGAAATATTTGTGCTGCAGCTTTATCTTGCACCTATTACAAATTCACAGAGATATCAGGATAGTATTTACTTCTGGCGCGATGTATATGGTATAAAAAGTGAGTTCATTGTCCTTTATATTTGTTCTCTGTATACTAGTATAGATTCTCAATATGAGGAGACTTAATTAGTTGCTTGCTCATAATGTCTCAACAATACAGAAAATAGCTTCTGAAGTTGGCGACTGGGAAGCTAACTATTGTTCTCATTCTCCGATTGATCTTCAGTGCATTATTTGCTTGATTTCAGTGTCCTCGATGATGCCTCTTGCAAAACAGTGTGCATTCATGGAGCCTTCTGTTGAGACTATTAGTGGAGAGAACGTTTTGACATGGCCAGCGGTGGTGAGATATTTCTTGCTGAACTTTGTATTCTTCTCTGCTTGACATGCATTGTATGTGCATATTACTCTCGGATCTCAGCTTATAGATTATGTCCTGTTTGTGCAGCTATACTTTGTGTATTTCTACAATTGAAGTCATTTGAATTAACTTTATATAACTTGGTGTCCCTGGAGTAGGTCGCACAAGTGGATTGTTATACCATACAAGCTCCAGACCTTGAAACTATCACAGCTGCATACAAGTTTACATCAATGTTACAAGGTCAGTTGTACTTCAATCTTTTTACATCTGAGAGAGATACACATGGTAAACAAAATTCATGATTTTATCTAGTAAATCTGTACACCATAGTTTTTACTGATACTATAACCAAACAAAATTGTCTGTGGAGTTCTGGAGCCATAACCGTACCAGGCCTGTTTGAGAGGGGTTAAGCTTGATCACTCTCAGACGAGGCTTTTTGATAAGCTGTGGTTTCCTCATCTTAGAACTTTCTAAATCTTTGTCCCTGGTCAAAATACAACTCATAACAGGACCCTAAAGAGTGCAATATTTTTTAAATAAATTCATTAAGAAAAGAAGAAAGAAAACCGATTTGACCAAAATAAAATGACTACAGTTACCCAAATTTTAACAATTCTATCACCAATTCACCATACATCCTTAACACCATGTAGTTTGCTGAGGCTGCTAAGAATTGTCACCTTGCTTCAACATGTTCGCAAGTAGGTACCCTACTTCTCCAGGAAGCAGAGTAGGGACTGACTTATTCTATCAACAGAAACATCACACAGCAGATAATGGCCATTAAGTGCTATGTAAAGGCGAGAAATGATGTTTGTGTCGGTAGAGTCATACATACGTGCAAAGATATACTAACATAAAATGTATGTGCATAATTTGTATTTTAGGGTAGATTGAGAAAATATCGGGCCTTGTTCAAGATGGAATGTCACTTGAAATTGTTAATGCAAATAATTATAGAATTACCAAGACATGTGAAAAAGAACCTAATCTTGGGCACAATTATTCTACTTGAATATTTCTTGCTTATCTTTAATGCCATTCGTGCTCTCTTCTGTCATGTGTTATTTTCAGCTCCATTGCATGGATTTGCATTTTGGTTCGATGTCGAGTTTAATGGGCCAGTTCGCCAGAAAGTTAAGAAGCAAGCAAGCCAACCCTTGGACGTGAACATGCAAAACACCAGCCCAAGCAATAAAAAGAAAAAACATGATGTCTCGATTGTTCTCTCAACTGCACCAGAGGATGCGCCTACTCACTGGCAGCAGGTGATTGCTTTAAACAACACAACGTTAGCTTCCTTTTCGCTTAGTATATGGTTAGTTATCTGGAAATTTGCATTGCTAACATCCACAGGGATGCTGTTTGCTGTTATACAGACTCTCTTGTACTTATTTGAACCTATCGAGCTAAAGAAAGACCAGATTATGGAAGGTTCTGTTACCATATCTCAGAGCCAGCAACATGCTCGCTTCCTCAATATCTGCCTGAAATATTTGTGAGTTTGATTGCTCTGGTCTGGTGCTATCTAGTATTCCCATTTCCTGTTTCCACTTGCAAGTTTGATATAACTCTGAATCCCTCGTGTCTTTGCAGTACTGGAGATCAATTGTACGTTAAAGAATCTGTGATGCGATAGCCTGGAAAACTTGGCCAGAGCAATATTTTGCAGATAGGTGCAGATCTATTGGTCATTACAATTTTGGAGCATTCTTACTGAAGAGGAGATCATGATGTCAAACGGTTCAACATATGCTGTCATTTAGTTTGTAGTTGGAAGGCTGGAGTTTTATAGGACATGGATAAATTCCGCCCAGAAGTACAACAAAAATCCATTACTCCAAACCAGGCCCTTAGATTTTCACTGTTGGCAGTCAAGCTTGAGTAGGTCAGTAGCGTAATGATCATGTGTATCTTGATTGGTGAAAGAAGCACGTAGGAATTTAATAATTACATGCTGGCCAAGGTAGTATAGTTTTTTCCCCCTTATGTTAGCACTTGACAGTACAGTTCGTGCTAGCTGATCTGATTAGTGCCCTTTTCTTACACTTGATAGCCATGCAGATTGCTTCTATTGTTCGTAAGAACCTAACATTCATCTGGCCCTTGAGATGTTTGTAATAATAACACACGTGGCTGTGTGAGATTATGTGAATCCTTCATTTCTGACAACAAATTATCAATTGCATACATATGCTTCGTAGCAGCAAAAAAGAAGAGTGAACGTGACAATCTTTATACCATTGCATAGAAGGAAAGTCAAGCGGATATTTGTACCATTCTTTTGCAAAACCTTGGAAAGCGAAGCGGCCAGTATACAAGTGTACGACGCCTGTAGGCATAGAACTCACCCAGGATCACCTGGTGCTCTCACAACATCAAACGACGCAACATCACGCAGCTAAAAGCGATTACGCCACAAGGTGAACTCTGCGCACACCTCCACAATCCTGGTCGCCATAGGAGGTATGCCGCTCCCTCAAATACCACGTCATTCATATGCCTCCAAATACACGGGAGACCTAGAAGGAGCATTGTCCATATGTCTCGACTTCTCTCATTCCTGCTAGTCCACCATTCAACCAAGACCGAGTCTACGGATATCGAGGTTCCACTCGGTCAAGATGGAGTGCCACACCTCCCTTGCCACGATGCAATGGACCAGGAGGTGTTGAAGGTTCTCCGACTCATGGTCGCAAAGAGGACATACCATCAGATGCGGTATTCCTCGTCGAGGACGTCTGTCGCCAGTCCAGCATCTATGCTTGGACATTATCCATGCAAAAAATTGCACTTCATCACGAGACCTCCAAATCTGCTTTGAGGTTGGATCCGTCGTCTGGGCAAAAAAGAATGTCGCTTATGTGGACCGGACTGAGTAACGTCCATCTCGCCCCAACACTCATCTAATCGTGTCATCACACCGTAGATCATAAAGGTTTCTTTCAGCTACTTCGTAAGGTGCTTGTTGGATTGCATGAATCATGACCCAGATTTGTTCCTCCATGTACCGGAGAGATGTACTCTAGACCCACTCGGTAACACAACATCCAACATAGCTTACAAACGCGTGACTAATGATTTTGGTCACATAGGTAAGGTGAGTTTGATTGCCTAAGTTCTCCCAAGGCACTACTGAGACTAAAGATTTTCTACATGTTTTCTCACTAAGGCCATCTTAAGGAGATATGAAGCTATAGCAGTACTAATGAAGAAAAATCTAACCATAATACTAATACTTTGCGGCGCGGACAGTCTACCTTGTCCCCCGGACAGGGACTTGCATACCTAGCTGGTTAGTACAACTTTCATAGACATGCGTTTTCTCTCAAGTGCAAATTTGGAAAATGCACTCGTGAACATAAAATGGTGCTAGCTAGGAAACTTTCATAGACTCGCATTATTCAACAGGACGGCACGCATGTGAGACATGATCTAAGATATCAACTCTAACATGCTCGTTAGTTTTTTTATTGATGATTTTTGAACTAAACTAAATTCGGTCAATAGTCAAAGGAAACAAATAAACTGATTTTTTGTGTGTGTGTGTGCCAAGAAACAGATCAGTGTAAGTCTCCAAGTGTGTTTAGTGTGTAACTTTTGTTGTCAGTAGAAAAGCGATCATAGGCTCATGCTGATCAAAATCTTTATCCAACCCACTACAATCTCGGAAACGTCATTGTAAACTAACTCATGGCACTCTGATTACAATTCACATAAAAAAAGGTAAAACCATGCATCCACATCATTAATTGGCATGCTGCAATCTGGTTAAAAACACATGCTGCAATAGTACCATGTTGCAAAATCCACATCAACCAACAAACATGAGCATTCATCGATCTAGACATCTAGAGTAGTGTTCATGAAATCCAGGCAGCAGCGCGGCAACCAACAGTTGAGCATGGAGTGTCCCAACACCAAAGAACACAAGAACATCCAAGAGAAACACAAGATCACGCGCGTACGTATGTGGCAAAAGCAACCGGCGGGCCAACAAGTAGCTAGCGGGGATGAATCAAGTCGATTCTACACAGTACTCCTACCTATGGAACGCAGATCGACGGAGCCTTCTCAGTTGCCGCCGTCGACATCCGCGCGGGCGCCGCTGGCCAGCTCCGCGCAACCCTCCGCCAGCCCCACCGCGTGATCGCGGAGGAGACCGACGGCGACGAGGCGCTCCTGGTCGATGAGGCCGTCGACGTCATCAGAGAGGCCAGGACGGTCCAGCAGGAGGCCCATCACCAGCAGGTGGGCGTGGAACGTCTTCATGATCACATAGGCTGGCTCGGCGGCGTCCATGGCCGACAGGAGCTTCCTCACGGCGTGGCGGTGCCCGAGGTGACGGACGCGAAGGCCCTGGACGTCGGCGAGCGGCTGCGACGGGTCGACGGTACCTCCGTGCAACGCGAGCAGCGTCATCTCCCCCGCGGCGGTCAAGAAGAAGTCGAGGCCGTCGCACGCCTGCCGGGCCGCCTCCTCCGCAAGCTGGATCCGGTCGCGCCCTTCCACGGCGTTGGCCGTGAGCAGCGGCGACGCGAGGCGCTCCAGCGTGTCGGTGATCGTCTGGATGATCTGGCGGCAGCGGTCGTCCACCTCGACCAACCGATCCAGGAACCGCGTCTTCCATGCCTCCGCCGCCATCTCTCTCTCTCTCTCTCTCGCTCGGTGCCGGTGGGTTTGGGTTTCCAAATGCTTCGGAGCGCTTCGGAGGCGGGCGTGTTGTGAAATAGCCAAGCTGGCGAGGTGGTGGACCCCGCGGCCGTAACGAATTATTCACCTCTGGGCAGCAGAAATGAGGAATGGAATCACTAGCGGTAAAAGTAAGTCTGTCAGCGACACAGGAAAGACGGTGAATTCCTAAAGTAACAAAAAAAATGTGACCAACATTTCGTCTCGTCCTTTCGGTCATCTCCAGCGGGGCTGCTCAAATGCGGACCAATTTGGTCCGCATTTTGTCTGTTTGAGCAGCCGTCCGGGGCCGTGTCCGCGCGGATTTGGGCCGTGCACCCAGCGGGGCTGCTCATTTGCTGGCCACGGTTCGAAAAAAAGTACCAAAATGCCCTAGATAATAACAAATAATATCGGCGCATGCAAAAAGGGCCACGTCAGGCCATGCCGGCCACGTTCAGGCCATGCCGGCCACGGTTCGGGCAAGGTTCAGGCGGCCAGGTGAGGCCATGCCAGCCCAGGGCCAGAATGTACAAAAGCGACGCCGGCCGCGTGTTCAGGCCGTCGCCGGGCACGATCGGGGCGTGGCGCGATCACTCCTCGCCCTGCATGTACCGCTGCTGCTTCTTCTCGAAGTAGGCCTTCTTCCTCGGGGTCAGGCAGCTCAGGTCCATGGCCATGATCTGCGCCTCCTGGGCGGCCAGAGCGATCTCGACCTCGTTCCTCTTGTTCTCGGCCTCCATGGCCCTGGTCGAGGCCTCCATGGCCCTGGTCTTGGCGTTCTCCTCCTCGATCTCGAGTTTCTTCGTTTGCACGATGAAGTAGTTCTTCGTGATCTCCTCGCGCTCCCGCCGCTTCTTCTCCTCCCTCTCGTCCTTCTTGTCGCTCACCTTGTCCTTCTGCGAGATGAACCCTTGGAGGGTCTCTTGCAACGCGATGGTCGTGGCGTCGCGCTTGTTGTCCAGCTTGGAGTTGCTCCGGCCCCTTGGTCGTTCAGTTGTCGCGCCTTCGGCCGGCAGGCCCGTGGCCATTGGCGGCACCCCGTCCGGCATGACCTGGCCTTTCTTGATGGCGTTGTGGAGCTCCTTCCACTTTTGGTTGTCCTTCATCTTCTTGTAGCAATGGGCGAAGTTGAAGGACTTGCCACCATGCTCGGCCTTGTACAAGGTCAGCGCTTGGAAGACCTGCACACACTCGACGGTTGGACACGGGGGCAATGCTTATGAAGGACAGGGACGTGTGGCCACTCACCAGGTCGCCGAGGGTGGCGCCGCTTTGAGGCCGGGCCATGGCGTGCTCGAAGGAGCCGGTGAACTTGCTGCACTCGGACGAGATGAGCCCGAACCTCTTTTGGATGGATAGCTCGCTCCGGGTGGTGACCATGGAGTACGGTGGCAGGACGGCCCGCTCTTGGTAGTTCCGGTGCATCCTCCTCCAATAGGCGTTGCCCTTCATCTCGGCCCCGGTAATGGTGTTCTGCCCCACCTCCATCCATGTGTCGCAAAGGCACTCGTCCTCCGCCTCCGTGAACCCAATGCCCCGCTTCACGGTCCTCTTGGCGGCCTTGGCCTGCTGGGTCAGCTCGTCCATGAACATGGGCATGTCGTCGATGTGGGGCACGTCGTCGACGGGGACCTCCTCTTCCTCGTACAGCTCGTCCCCGGGGTGGACGTACCTCGCCTGGCCGTCCTCGCCTATCATGTTCGACATGAGCCCCTCGACCTCCTCCGTTGTCATCTCCGTGGGCTGCGTCTCCATGTCCTGCATTTCCTCGAACAGGTTGCGGGGCACCGGGCGAACGGACGGCGGGGGGCGCCCAGCGGCTTTGCTCGACGGGGCAGTCGACAAGCAGGACATGGGCGCCGTGTTCAGGTCGATGGAGACCCTGGCCGGCGAGGAGTCCTCCATGTCCACCGAGAAGAAGGGAGGCGGCGTCGGGTCACGGCCTGGCAAGAAGCCGTATGCCGGCGCGGGCGATCCCGTCGTCGGCCGCTCGCTCTGGAGGCTGCTCCGCGGCCGGGCCGCCGATGCATTCGAGCTGCAGGCTTGCGCCGGAGTCGCGTTCATGGTGGGTGCCGGCTGCAGGCCCAGCATGATTATGGCCGCCTGCGCCTCCATCTGGGCGAGCTTTTTCTGCTCGTCCTCCATCGGGTGCGGCGGCGCCTCCTTCGCCCTCCTCCTCCGGTCCGCTCTCTTCGCCGATTGCTCCGCCGTCCGTGCCAGCTCGGCCGCGTCCTTCGTCTTCTTCACCTTCGGCTTCTGCGGCAGCAGCGCGGGCCTGGTTCGGGCCGGGACCAGCTGGTCCAGGGTCACGGAGGTGTAGGTGGCGGTGGCGGTGGCGGTGGCGGTGGCGGCGGCGGCTCCTTCTTCGTCGGCCATGGCTAGGGCAGCGGGAGTGGATGAGGGGTGGGAGGGGAAAGGGCAAATGTTCTCAGCTTTTGTGTGGGCCACGACGGGGGGTTCGGGACACAAATTGTTGTCCCAACGTGTCCGGAGGCTGCTCAAAACTGGACCAAATTTGGGTCAGATTTGAGCATCCGCGGACAAAAAAACGGACCGCGGTCCGTATGAGCAGCGCCGCTGGGGCCTGGTTTTGGCCCAGGCTGCTCAAATCAGGCCGGTCCGGGCCAAATGAGCAGCCCCGCTGGAGATGTCCTTCCGTCCGTCACATAGGTTTGGTACGTACAGGGTAATTTACCGTCGTCGGTCTAAACATAACTGTTGTTACGCTGCCTCATCTCACTCCTTTTTTCTCTCATTGCGCTTGGCGTGAGTACGCTGCCCTCTGGACTCAGATCAAATTTTAAGGGCATCTTCAGTCGTCGCGCCCCTCCAGGGCCCAAAACGTCACCGTTTTGGGGCCGCCGCGGCGCTAAACGGCGCTATTCTGGAACCTGGGGGGAGGGGGGGGGGAGGCAGGCTTCCCAGTCGCTCCCCGAGCTCATGATTCGGCCCAAACAAACGCAATTCGAAAATAGCTATTTTTATTAAATTTAAAGGCGAAGTGCGTACATATTCGGTGCGAATTTTAAAAACTAGAACTGAAATTTAAACTAGAACTGAAATTTAAATCTAATTAAGGCCGAGGCTGGCGGCGATAGCCTGGCTGTAGTCGCCCTCGTCGCCGTCGTCGTCGTCATCAGGGCTGTCGCCGGGGCGCTTGCTCGGCCCCTGTCCGGGGTCGCCGCCGCCTTCCCACCTGCTCGCCGCGAGGGCTTGCTGGATCACGTCCTCGTCGTCGGAGTTCGGGTCGAGGACGATGTAGATGTTCTCCTTGGGCGGCGGCGGGGGAGGGACGTGGAGGCGGGCCGCGTTGGCGGCGGCCTCACTGGCGGCGGCGTTCTCCCGCAAGCTCCACGACGCAGCGTTCTCCCGCAAGCTCCGCCGCGGTATTCTCCCGCAAGCTCCACGACGCGGCGGCGTCGGCGTCGAGTGGCTGCAGCGTGTCCAAGGACAGCTGCTCCGCGACCTTCTGGTCGGGCCACTCGTCCTCGTCGTCGCCGTTGTCCTCTGTCTTCGGGCGAACCACGCGTTCGAAGCGTGGCTCGCCGATGCGGAGCGCGCCGCCGCTGCGCCTGCGGGCAGGCGCGCCGGCGTTGAGGAAGGGGGGGGAGGTGGAGACCGACTGTGCGCCAGAGGAGCTGGACGTGGCGGACGACGAGGAGGCACCCGTCCGCCGCGCCACCCACAGCTGGTTCTGCCGGGGCGGCATCTCCAGGCGCGGCTGGTCGCCGGCGTGGATGTGGTCGAGGACCGCCTCCATGGTCCTGTTGGGGGCGCTCCACCAGCGGCGCCGCCCGTTGGCGTTGCAGCGCCCGTCCACCGGGCCGTTGTCGTTGTTGGAGGCGATCTCCCGGTCGCGGCGGCCCGTGAGCTGCCCCCACCAAAACTCGTCCAAGCCCGTCTCCGGGAAGAGGCTGGGGTTCGCCATGGCGTCGCGCATCTCGCGGATGGCGCGCCGGAACTCGGGATCAGAGTTGGGGAGGGGGGGGGGGGGCACGGGCACGCCGCCGACGCTGAGCGTCCAGTGGCTCTGTCCTGCGCCGGTGCTCGGGAGGCGCATGTCCGGCGGGCACGGGTAGCCCGCGCGGTACAAGGCCATCGCCTCGCTCCGGCGAAGGTGGCGGCGCGTGAATCCGTTGGCCGATGCGCCGTCCTTGTAGCTCGCCATTTGCGTGTGAGAGGAGAAGAGAGGAGACCGTCGAGGGGAAGAAGAGAATAGGGAGTACGCCGGTGGGAAGAATGGCGGGCGCGGCGAGCGGCGGGGGGATTTTATAGGCGGCCGGGCATTTACTGCGCGTGCGTCCCCTCGCTGCCGCCCGCCACGCCATTACGCCGGCAGCCTTTGGGCGGGGCGCATGCACTGGGCGGCCGCCACGCCATAAACGACGGCAGCCTTTGACGCGCGGTAGCCGAGAAGACGATCACGGGGCGGTTCTGTTCCCGCGCTTTTCTCGCCGCGTCGCTGACAGAGCTGGCCCACGCGCGCGGCCGCGTAGTTTCGCCCCCCAAGGCCGAACCCAGCGGGCTGGGTTTGGCCTGGGTGCCGCGGCGCGAAATAGCGCCGAAACGGCGCTATTTGGGCCTCTGGGGGGGGCCGAGTGGTGAAGAAGCGGCGCTATTCGCCGCTTCCGCCGCGAAAAAGCCCCCTGGGGGGCTCTGGGGGGACGGCTGGAGATGCCCTAAGTGGGCGTTCCCGTGATATACTTAGGGACACTTCTTTTAAATTTCTGGACAGTTTCTGGGTCAAAATAAGCAAAAACTCAAAAGAAGTGTCCAATTTGTACCTAGTTTTTACCCACCGAGAAACTCACATGCCACGTACGAGGAGAATCTGCTCGGGAGCAGTTTCCCGAGTTTCTGAGCTCACTCGCGAATGGGTATTTGGAAAGAGACATGTCCTTCCGGAAAATTACGGGTGATTGCCACCGCAGCCAGCGTCCCGGACAGCCTTCTCCCGAGCCGTCAACGCATTGAGCCAGCAAAAAAAAAAAAACAGATGGGCGTTCGTCTCTGCCCCGACTGCCCGGCCTGGGCGACCCAGCGCGCTCGTCTCCTCCAGGCCGCCGCCGGCGCTCGACGCCCCGCGCCGGGAACCGCCACCGCGACTCCCCGGTTCCCCGCCGCCAGTCGACTGCCACGCGACGCCCCAGATCCGAGGAGCCGGAGCTTGTGCTGCTTCCGCCGGAGGAGCAGAAGCTCGTCGTCTCCATCGACTTCCGAGGATCCCGAGCTGTTCCTCTCCACCATGTCGACCTCACAAGCCCAGGAACAGATGATGCATCCCGTATGAACTTGTTGACATTTTTTTGTTGTTGAAATTATACCAATGCTGCTGTATGTTGTTCTATGGTTGTGTATGAATTTTTTTTTGCATTGAAATGGTACCAGTGCTGCGTGATGCTGTTCTATGCTTGCCTATGAATTTCTTTGGAGTGCCTGCGTGATGGTGCTGTAAGCTGCTGTATGTATGTTGGGGTATGAATATTTTTGGCCGAGCTGATGCTTGTTGTATGCTGTGTGATGGTGCTTGCTGTATGCTGCGTGCATGATGCTTGTTGTACATATTGCTATTCCAAAATCACTATGACATTTCTACTATTTTGGCATGTATTGGATAAACGAATCTATTTTTATTGTAATTTAGAAATAACTAGACCATTTCATATTATCTTATTTTAATATGTAGATCATTTTCTGTTTAAACATAGCGAATGATACATACATATCCGTTTATTAAGTGGACATATCAAACTCGGGGGTACATATCACAATCCAATCTAACAAATAAGCAAAATCTGTAGAAGCCAAAAAGAAGTCTCTTGAGGAGTTTCTAGAGTTTCTTCCCACAACAGTTTCTACCCACCACAATTCAGAAACTGGCTTCTGCATAAGTAGAAACTTAAAAGAAGTGTCCCTTATAACATGACAATACGTATTACTCCCTCCGTTCTAACATGAGGACACGTAGTAGATGACTTGTACTTCTCCAAACATATCTATATAACATGCTTCAAGATGTAATACACAAATGTTCTCGCGCGTTCCTGAAAAAAAATACACAAATGTGGGATGTATTTTAAAACGGAGAGATTATCTTCTAAACCTGTGGGTGTGCCGAGATGAAGAAAATTCATACTTCAAGATGAAAAAAATACACACATGTGGGATGCATTTTACTTTGAACGAACATGTATAGTATATATATAAATATGCAAGCTCATAGGAAAAAGAGAGACATGTAAAAAGTATTTCCTATACATCTTGTTATGCTTGTCATATTTATATAGTCGATTTTACACTTGCTAGACTGACCACCTCCTTCTTGAGTGTGTCATCTCAAGAGAAAGTGTGGAACAAGCTCTTTGGGAGGTGGGGGAGGGGCGGACTGGACACCTCTGCCCGAAGACCGCTTGGTGGACTGCCTCCTGGCAGGATGAGTGAGCTGACAGAAGAGACATGTGGACCGCCGTCGCTCTAACCTGTTGGTACCTAAGGAGACACCAAAATGAGGTGGCCTTCGAGGAGCAACGACCATCAGTACAAAGGGCTTGCAAGATGATGAATACCGAAGCGAAGCTCTGAAGGGCTGTCGGTCTGTTTAGAGGTAGTCTGCGCCAGTGGATAGGTGAAGGGTGGGCAAGTGATAAATGTTGTTTAAAGGGTGGGTAGCGTCTTGTGCATGTGCCGGACGCGTTGTAATCTAGCGTCTTGGCTTCTTCTTCTATGAAACCGATACGTATTCCAGAATGTATCCTTGAAAAAGACCGAGTGTCTTAAAATTCCTGAAAAAGAATGCATAGATAATTTATTGAATTCATGTTTTATTCAAAGGTTGCCATATTAAGGATAGTGCATGCCTTCTTGTGGAGGCAAGAGGGAAGAGGTGGCGTGATTGCGGTGAAGCACGAGTGTAAAAAATCTCATGGAAGAGTGGGGTACATTTGTGATAGCGACGGGAAGAAACAAATCCCATGGTCATGGAGCGATGACTAACCCTACAAATGCATTATGGAAAAGAGTGGCCATTTAGTTTTTAGAATGATGTGGTAAAGTGACCTGCTAGAGGGAGGTATGTAATACCACAACCAAATAAAGATGAAGCATATGTAATAGTAGTTGTGTGACGAGTAGCCCTAGCATGAAGTGGACAGCCCAAACCGAAAAATTGTAAGAAACTATGCACAACAAATAGTGGTAAAATAAAATTGACAGCTCCATGTGCTCCTTATTCAGTCTTCAATCTTTATTGGTAACAAAAAAAGGTTAAGACAATCAAAATTAGATCTATCTTTATTGGTGCTTAATGCAAACTGGAACAGTCAGTTTCTAAAATCCAAAGAAACCCTGCCCACTCTCCCATGTCAGTGAAGCAAGTAGCCCGGTACTGCGATCAATTGTCCCTCAAGAACTTCGTACTGCGATTGCCCCTGCATGACAACTTGAGTAACAGATCGAACCTTACAAGTAAGATAGCAGCATCATGCTTAATTTGACTCAAACATCCATTCTGTTGTGCATGGCCACACACAGAACTAGCTCAAATCTGAGCAATTAAGCAGAATTTTGAGAATCTAACGTAACAGTAATTTTGTTCTTGAAACATCAGACCCTGAGAATACTCCCAGTGTAGTAAGCTGAGTTAAATCAACGGACGTCAACAAACAAAACCATGGGATATGCATCTATGAATGAATTGAAAAAAGCGCTTGCACCATTCATACTAGAGTAGTAGAATCCAGGTAGAAGCGGCAACTGATCATAGTTGAATCACAGTCTCAAACTCTCAATACGCAACAACATGCAGGAAAAAACGCTAGACATCTTGAGGCAGGTACTCGTATATGTCAGGGTGGGCATAAAAACCGATGACCGAAAACCGAAACCGAAAAGACCGAGACCGAAACCGAGATGACCGAAACCGAAAGGACCGATGCAAATTTGGTTAGCAGAGTTAAATAGACCGAAATTTGTTGAAAAAATCGGGCAACACATGGGCGAAACCCGAATAGACCGAAGAGACCGATTTAGGTACCAGCAGGCGACGGAAACAATACATGTGTTCTTGATTGCAAACTTGCAATGATGCAGTTCACCTTTTCTTGTCCAAACTCTAAACGTGTGTATTTTTCCTTTTTGTGAGATTGTGGTGTTGTATGCATGTATGTCCTCCCGTGAGGCTTTTATGTTGATTATGGTCTGCTGCAACTTGATATAAATATGTGGATTCAACTATGTCAAAATTATAGACGAAGTGCTGGCATTTTTTTTTTAATTTCATCATTATTTTGGAGCTATTAGCTACTTTTGTCAAATTTGGTCATGACCGAAATAGAGACCGAAATTCCGGTTACCCGAATTTTTCGGTCCTTTAAGGTTCTGAGTAAATTTCGGTCCTCATATTTTACTGACCGAATTTCAAATTAACCGAAATACAAAGACCGAATTTTCGGTCATGACCGAATGCCCACCCTGACGTATATGGCAAGAGAACGCAAGCGACGGACGAACAGCTATGGATCAAGTCGGATCGTCAGCTTGCGTACCCTCAGTCGGCGGCGCCGGACACATCCTCTCGGGCGCGGGTGGCCAGCGCGGCGCACCTGTCGACCTTCTCCTTCGCAGTCACGAGGAACTCGTAGGCTTCGGCGCGCTGGCCGTCGATGGCGTCGTCCACGCCAGGGAGAAGCGGGTACTCCAGCAGGTGGCGGAGCGACAGCAGGGAGTCGCAGCACAGATCCATGTCGCGGTCATGCTGGCGAGCATCCTGGCGTCCCGGACGTTCCGCGAAGCGTTCCGCTGCACCGCTGTGATGTCGAGGAGGCCGAGGATCCTGGGGAGCGCAACCGCATCCGCCGCGTCGTCGCCGGTGCCGCCGCGCCGCGCGAGCTCCTTGGCGCTCCCCAGCGAGGAAATCGCGTCGGCTAGGTCGCCGGCCGCGTTCTCGAGCGCCTGCTCCGCGAGCTGGAGGAGGGTCCGCACTTCGACGGCCGCGGCCGCGTGCATCGGCTCCACGAGGTACCCCCGCGCGTAGACGATCTTCATGGCGACTCGGACGCGGCAGCGGCTCTCCGCGAGCACCACCAACTCCTGGAACTGCGTCTTCCACGTCGCCGCCGCCATCTCTCTCTCTCTCTCTTCCGGTGCCGGGTGGGTTTGGATTTCTGACGAATGAATGCTTCGCTGCGCTTCCGAGGCCGGCGTGCTCTGAAATAGCCAGGCTGGCAAGGTGGGCCCCGCGGCCGTAACCGACTTTTTACCTCGCGCGCGGCCGAACCAAACGATGGGAACGAACGAGGGGTGAAAATTCTTAAAACGCTGAGAGGGACATGCTGTCAGTGAGAGAGAGAAAAGCGGTGAATTCCAAGTGGCTTCCCTCCGAAGCAACTTCACCTCCCAATAATAAAATCCCCTTCCTCCTTCCCCGTCGTCTTTCTTCTACCTGCTCCCCTCGCCACATTCCACAGCACGCTCGCGCGCGCGAGAGAGATCGGCACACGATGGCAATGGCGAACGAGTGGCTGGAGATGGCGCTGACGTTGCCGGACACGCTCCTGGAGGCCTGCCCCTCGGAGGAAACCGTGAGGCTGATCGACCTCGCCATCATCAAGCTGGGGGCGCAGGAGGAGACGCTGCGCGCGAAACGCGTGGGCATGGCCGACGGCTACGTGGAACTCGCGCCCGGAGTCTCGCCCCTCACGCTCCTAGACGACGCCCGCCGCGACATCAAGCGCTGCAGCACGCTCCACGGCCTGGTCGACACCGCCCGCCCCCTCTGCGGCGAAGGCATGGACCTCGTACTCGGCGCGGAGATGGCCCGGAGCTGGTACGACCACAGCGACGACGCGCTCATAAACGCCGACGATGCGCAGATGAGGCTCTGCGACGCCGCGTCGTTCGCCAGGGCGGCCTACGACGCCGTCGACCTGGCCGCGGCGCTCCCGGCGGGCGACATCATCCAGATCGCTTGGTTGCTGGCGGCCGAGCAGCTCCTGAACATCGCCCTCGAGGAGGCATGCCGGGCGCGCGGCCAGGTGCGGAAGATGCAGGTCGCCCTTTCTCTGCTCTTCTTCGACGCCTGGAGTTTTCTGCGGCTCGCCCAAGCGCTCGGGTAGTGTAAGCCTCTGTTCGTTCCCGCGGCGACAGAATTTCGCAAGAGCGAGCTTCTGCGATTCCTTTCCCAACGCTGCAGAATCTTCGGTTCGTTTTCTGAATGAATGCTGTAGGATCTAGGATTTAGGAGACTCGAAACTCTCGATGCTGTAGGATTCTGGGTGATTTCTGCTCTTGAAGGTCTCGCATTCATCTGATGTAACCAGCAGATTCGTCAATCAGCCGTCAGACTCTCGTATTTCTTTTAACTGATGAATGTACAGCCGGAACCGCAATATTTTGCATAATACTGACTAATGCACTATTTCACCTACTCTCTCTTTTAAGAGCAGATAAGTAGAGTGGTTCGCATATGAGATTGTTCCCCGTTCTTTGCAAGAAATGTTCCTTGTCAACATGTGTGCCGCCCTTGAAAGGTTGCAGTCGGTGTAGTGGCAAAACATTGTGATATTCCATATGGTTTGGTCAAAATTCTTACTTTCCTCGGCTAGGCCGGTTTGTAGATCCACACATGCCGGTTAACCTTTGCTAATGTAAGTGAGTCCATTGTAGCTGAACTTTTGACCTTTGAACGTGAATCACAGTAGGTCAGCAGTTAAAAGAAAACTTGGTCCTATACTCGTGACATACTACATGAAAATCATGCCATGCAAACTAGGCCCATCAAACAATGAGCCTTTGAGCTGCTAGCCTTCCACGCCGCCGCTACTCCGGCGCCGGCGTCCACCACCCCTCCCGCTGGCTGCCATTCCGGCCCCGTCGGCCTCGTCCCAAGCCCCCCACCCCCTTCTCCCCGTTCCCCCTTCCCCGCCATGGGTAGCCGCACCCTCCTCTTGGACTCCGATCTGAGCGACCCGTCCGTCACCTCGCGTCCCGCGCCGCGCGCGCAGCTCCGGTCCTTGGTGGTAGCACCGGCGTCTGGCCTCGGCGCAATGGCTGTGCCGCCGGTGCGGGCACAAGTCGACCTGCTTCCGCTGCGCCCGCTGCGGATGCTGATGGTGGCGGGCCCTGGTTGACGCAGAGGAACCGCCGGTCGCGTCCCCGGCGCGCCCTCCGTTCCCTCGCGCCATCCTCCCCGCAGCCCGGCCGCCGCCTGGCGCCGTTGCGCGCAGGATACCCCCGCGGCTTTTGGGCTGCTGCTACAACTGCGGTGAGGGGACCACATCTCACGGGACTGCACCAACGATACTCTGTGCGTGCGATGCGGAGATGTTGGCCACGACTTCCGTGGGTGCACAAAGCGGCCCCGCAGCCCCTCTGCGGCCATCTCGCCGCAACGTGTAGCGTCGCTCCTTAGGGCTGCTGATGTC
This sequence comes from Alopecurus myosuroides, assembly GCA_028641055.1. Lineage (NCBI taxonomy): Eukaryota > Viridiplantae > Streptophyta > Magnoliopsida > Poales > Poaceae > Alopecurus > Alopecurus myosuroides. Next base: position 218,463,866 of record CM054061.1, on the reverse strand, counting down.
CCTTCCCTCCCCTCTTCTGCTAACGGTGACCGCACCTGGAGGGACATCGTGCACGCGGCGAGCGACGCCTCACGCGCGCTCCCCACGTCGTTCTTGGTGACGTTCACGCGGTCTGTCTCCTTAGCGGAGCGTCTGGAGTCCCAGCCCGTGGTCTCGCTGCCGCTGGATGAGATGTTGGACGTCTGCTATCTCCCGGTGTCCCCCGAGATGGTGGCGATGGAGAGAGACCTGCAGCGTGCGGTGGTGGTCACAATTGGCGGTTCCAGGCCGGAGGTCCCGCTGAACATCGCAGCGGAGGTCATCCATGAGACCTTCCAGATCACGCAGCTCCAGATGTCCATCCGCGCCTTCGAGCCCGCGGATTTCCTCGTGATGTGCACCTCTTTGGAGATCCGGGATCGGTTGGTCAGCCGTGGGCGTGTCGACTCGCCGCGATGTGTCCTCCTGTTCAAACCGTGGACCAGGCAGGCGCAGGAGGAGCTGTTGGTGGTTCCGTTGCATGTCCAGCTTGAGCTGCGCGGGATTCCTTCTCATGCTTGGGATCAGCGGACCACAGAAATTCTCATCGAAGGCTGTGGCCTGCTTGACGATGTGGATTCCTCCACCGTCAATCGGCACGACATGTCGGTCTTCCGGCTGGGCATGTGGACACATAACGTGGACGCCATTCCAGCGGTGAGGTGGTTGGCGGTCCCGGAGCCTGACGCCGATGCAGGGTCGTCGCTGCGCGTGTCTGCGGCGTGTCGCCGCCCCCGCGCCGTCGCCCCCCCCGCGTCGTCGCCCCCAAGGTGCGGTTCTGGGTGGCTGGTACCACCCGTAGCAGCTTGCAGCCATCCTCTGATGAAGTTGGCTCTCTGGAGGATGCGCCTGGCGATCCTCCTACTCGCCAGAGGCGCGGGAGGCGCGGCGGCCGCCGGCGCAGGGGGTGTCGTGGCGCCCGTGGTGTCCGTGTGGCCAGTGCTGATGCTGGGGCGTCCGCCGAGGGTACGAAGGTGCCTCTTGACATTGTGGCGGCTACGGCGGCGGAACCGCATCACGCACCTGCAGCACGGGGTTTCGGTGTCCACCACATAGGAGGATATGGAGACTATGGCGACTAGCTTCTTCGCTGAGCTGCTAGGACATGCCCAGCCTCGTGATCATGACCTTGCGCTTGATCGAATGGGGCTTGCGCCCGTGGCGCTAGTAGAGCTGGACGCCCACTTCTCGGAGCAGGAGGTGTGGCAGGCTATCCGTGGCATGCCCACTAACAAGTCTCCGGGGCCCGATGGGTTCTCGTGGGATTTCTACTAGTGTTGTTGGACGATCATCAAGACGGATGTCCTCGCGGCGCTACGGGACGTCTTCTTGGGCAAGGGCCAGAATTTTGGCCTCCTGAATGGCGCGCTCATCACCCTCCTGCCGAAAGTGGACGCGCCGGTTCAGCTGAAGGACTACCGCCCGATTAGTCTGGTGCATAGTTTCTCGAAGCTGCTGGCCAAGATCCTTGCCCTTCGCCTTGCGCCCAGACTGCCTGAGCTCTTGGACCAAAATCAGAGCGCGTTTGTGCGCGGGAGATGCATACACGACAATTTTATGTTGGTGCAGCAGTCCGCCCGCGCGCTATTCCGTGCACGGACGCCAACGCTCCTCCTCAAGCTCGACGTCGCCTGCGCGTTCGACAGCGTGTCTTGGGCGTTCCTAGTGAGCGTGCTTAGACAGCGGGGGTTTGGACCCAGGTGGATTGGGTGGCTCTTGCTTAGCACGGCCTCGACCAAGGTGCTCATCAACGGCCACTCCGCGGAGAAGTTCTTGCATGGTCGTGGCCTCCGACAAGGGGACCCGATCTCCCCGCTTCTGTTCATCATTGTCATGAACGTCGTGTTGGCCATGTTCCGCACAACGGAGGAGGGGGGTATTATGGCTGATCTGCGGCGGCACAACATTCGTCAACGTGTATCCCTGTACGCCGATGACGTGGTCGTGTTTGCTAGGACCGCAAAGGAGGATCTCGAGGCGGTGCGCGCGGTGCTTGACTGCTTCGGCAGTGAGTCTGGCTTGGTTGTCAACTACCAGAAGAGCGTGGCCGTCCCGATCAGGTGTTCGGACGAGGCTATAGCTGAGGTGGCCCCGTCCCTGGCGTGTCCGATCGGAGCTTTCCCGTGCAGATAATTGGGACTGTCGCTTTCGATCACGCGGCTGCGGAAGGGCGATGTGCAACCCCTCGTTGACAAGCTTGCCAATCAGCTGCCATCCTGGAAGGCAAAGCTGCTCACGAGGGAGGGGCGCATGGTCTATGTCCAGGTGGTCCTGACCTCGTCCGTCGTCTACCACCTCCTTGCACTTTACCTCGAGCCCTAGGTGTTCAAGGCGGTGGACAAACTGCGACGGGGGTTTCTGTGGACTGGCACGAGCGAGGCCCGGGGCTGAAACTGCTTGGTTGCGTGGCATGCCGTCTGCCAGCCAAAGACACTAGGTGGCCTCGGGTTCCACAACTTGAGGTGGCTCAGCGCAGCCCTCAGATCGAGGTGGCTGTGGTTCCAGCGGACGAGCACCTGTAAGCCATGGATTGGTCTCGAGCCGTCTGTCTCACGGGATGCTCGCGCCATGTTCCTTGCCTCAGTCCGTATCACAGTTGGATCCGGCAGCCATGTGCTCTTTTGGGACGACCAGTGGATCGATGGGCAGAGGATCGTGACCCTCGCGCCGGCGGTGCTTCGTATGGTCAGTCCCAGGATCGCTCATTCCAGGACAGTGCAACAGGGGCTGCCTGGGAACGCGTGGGTGCAGGACATTGGGGGGAACCTAACTGTCGATGCCGTAGTCCAGTTCCCTGGGCTTTGTCCACGTATCCAGCAAGCAGTACCGGTGGAGGGGGTGCGTGATGCCTTCGCCTTGAAGCTCACGGCGAATGGCGAGTTCAGCACGCGTTCCGCCTACAAGGCGTTCTTCCACGGATCGGTGGCCCTGCCAGGTGCCCAGCTAGTCTTGAACTCCTTCGCGCCCCTCCAATTCCGGTTCTTTGGATGGATGGCTCTACGACGGCGATGCTGGACCTCGGACAAGCTACAACGTCGGGCCTCCCGAACCACGACACCTTCCCCCTGTGCGAGCTCCAAGATGAAACGCTGGACCACCTGCTCTTGCAATGTCCGTTCGCTCAGTCAGTTTGGCACGACGTGATGGCTCCCCTCGGGCTCATGCAATTGCATCCGGCGCCGGATGCGGACCTGACGACGTGGTGGCCTCTCGCGGTACGGGCCCTCTCGACCAAGCAGCGTCGCGAGGGCAACTCGCTTCTGTTGCTAGTCCTTCGGAGCCTGTGGCTCGAACGTAATGCGCGCATCTTTGATCACCGTGCGTACGTGAGTAGGATCGTGGCCGCCCACGTTGGAGACGAGTGGCGTAGCTGGCTGTCTTGTAGACGGGGGCAAGCGAGAGGAGTGGAGTAAGTTGTATTTTTGGCTGCGGCCATGTAACCTTCCGCGGATCTCTTCTTATGCTTAATACAATAACGCGCAGACCTACTGCGAGTTCTCGAAAAAAATAATGCTGATGTGGCAAGTAACTAAGGAAGAGCGAGAGGATTGGGGTATCATAGGTAGACACTATCTCATAGCACGTAAAAATAGATATTAATAGTAAATAAATCTTGTACACATATTTAAATTGGGATTCTACAAACAAATAAATGATATCACAATGATACTATTACATCATACTATGCACTACATGGTATACTAGTATCATATGCATGATACTTATGTATGATATTCCATACGGTGTAGTGGCAAAACATTGTGATATTCCATACGGTTTTGTCAAAATTCAGCGAATCGTCTTACTTTCCTCGGTTAGACGGTTTGTAGATCCACACATGCCGGTTAAACCTTTGCTAACGTTTTCGAGGATATGCCCTGGAAGGCATATTGGTTTTCAAAGAAGGGGGGCAAAGAGGCCAAGATTTACAACTCGGGTTGGCACAAACACCAGACACGCACCCACACTGCCAGCTGCAGCTAAACTCAACACGTGATTAGTCGCCAACCCTCCATCGATCCACTCGCCCTAGACTACCTCTAAAAAGACCGGCCGCCCGCAAAAGCTCGGCCTCCACCACCACTCTGCTGATGACGAGGCTAGGGGAAGGGGAGGCACCGTTGAAGACGATGTCGTTTCGATGAGTCCACAGGGTCCAACACACAAGGGCCGAGGCTGTCCACAAATCTCTTAAGTCCACCCGGGGCGCCTGATGCACGCTTGTCCACTTTACCAAGGAGGGCTCAACCATCGGAGTCCAGTCATCATAGCCCCAGTTGTGGAAACAGGGAGCCCAAACAGACCGGGCAAAAACGCAACCCACGAGGAGATGATCGATTGTTTCCTCGTGCTGGTCACAGAATGGACAAACCACCGGTCGCGGGAGATCACGACGCGCGAGCCGATCAACTGTCTAGCAATGGCCCTTCGCCTCCAGCCACATGAGGAACTTGCACTTGGCTGGGGCACTAGAGCGCCAAATCTGAAGAGCGCCATCCATATCCTCAGCGCCAAAGCATAACTTCCTATAGCAAGAGCGGGAGGAGTAGACCCCGCTTGCATCCCACCTCCATAGGAAAGTGTCGTCCTGGCCCGGGGCTAGGTGGAAGTCCAGGATCAACTCCGCCACCCTGAGGAGTTCCTCAATTGCCGGTGGCAGGTGATTGGGCGAGAGGTCCTCCAGCCATGCTCCGACGAAACCTTCCCTAACCATCCGGAGTCGCGAGCTCTCCGGGGCACCACGGCGAAGAGGTTGGGAGAAAAATCATGTAGCCTTCCCTCCGGAAGCCACCTATCTATCCAGAAAAAAGTGGTCGCCCCGTGCCAACCACCGAAACGGTGGCTGCATCGAAGATCTCATGAACCTGCCTAGGGACCTGCAGATTGAATTCCCGCCACGGCTTGTCCGTTGCCGTACGCTCTAGCCACAACCATCTCGCCCTTAAGGCGAGGTTCATCCTCCTCAAATCGATAATGCCAAACCCGCCGAGGCCTCTGGGTAGGCACACCATGTCCCAAGCTACCAAGAAGTTACCACCGTGCACCTGCTTGCGGCGTTTCCACAGGAATCCACGTAGGATCCTCTCCACCCCGGAGAGACTGCCCTCAGGTAGGTCGAGAGACATCAAGGCGAAGATCGGGACCGCTCAGAGGGTGGAACGAATAAGGGACAGACGCCCACCCTTGTTCATTAGGCTGGCTCCCCAGCTAGGAAGGTGGTCGCCCACCTTGTCCGCTGGGAATTGGAGCTGGGCCGCGGTAGTCTTAAGTAGACCGAGAGGGAGGCCAAGATACCGCAAGGGGAATGGGAGGATCTTGCAACCCAATTCCTCAACCACCCACTGCTCGACCTTCGCTGAGCCGTTGATAAGGTGCACTGAGCATTTGTTGAAGTTGGTCCACATCCTCGACGCTACTCCAAAGTTCTCGAGAGCGCAAACAAAAATCGGAGATTAACCACGGTAGGGCGTAGGAAGGTGACCACATCATCAGCATAAATTGAGGTGTGATGACGCAGTCCTGTGGGCGACAGCCGGGAGAGGTGTCCTGCCTCAGTGGCCCGCTCAATCAGCCAGAACAAGGCCTCCATGACTAGAATAAAGAGCACATGGGAGAGAGGGTCACCTTGACTCAAACCACGCATGTTGGCAAAGGCCCTCCCGACCACGCCGTTGAGGAGCACTCGGGTCGATGCGGTAGCCATTAATGCGCAGACCCAAGCAATCCACCTCTCGTCAAAGCCCATCTAGCGGAGGACCTCAAGGAGGAACGCCCAATCCACTGTGTCGAAGGCTTTACTGATGTCGAGATTCATTAGCACGACGGAGGGCAGCCATGCTGTGCCTCCTCGTCATGCCTTGGACCAACATGAAGTTGTCATGGAGGCACCTACCACGCACAAAGGAACTCTGATGCGAGCCCACGAGAGCTGGAATGCCACCAAGACCTTGGCGGCGAGCTTGGAGAAACCATGAATCAAGCTGATGGGGCGGAAGTACCTCACCTCCTCGGGTCAGGTTTCTTGGGCAAAAGCGTGAGGCTTGGTTAACCTCCCCAAAACCCTGAGCATCGAGCCTGTATAGGGAATGGAAGGCTTCCATGATGTCGTCCTTCATGATTCTCCAGCAAGCCACGAAGAAGCGGGAGGAGAAACCATGCGGGCCCGGGCAGTTGTCCAAGGGCATGGACCAGATCACCTTCCAGACGTCCTCCTCAGTGAAGTCAACCTCGAGGTGGCCAAGATCAACCAAGGGAATACCCACAAAGTCCAGGTCCAGGGAGAAGGGACGGTCCAGGTCCGTGCCGAACAGGCCCTTGAAGAAGTCTTCTACGACCGAGGCCATCACAGGGTGATCCGTAACACGGACCCCGTCCACCATAAGATGATCCACAATATTCTTCCTCCTACGATGGCTGGCTTGTACGTTGAAGAACTTGGTACATGCATCTCCCTCCCTCAGCCACTGTCGTGGTGAGGTAAATACAGATGCCATGGGAGGCTTGAGTTTGGGGCCGATGGACACTGTGGGTATCCGGGGAGTGATCACATGCCTAGATGGCGCGCTCGCTACACTGCAAACAACACAATCTACCTAGGTTCGGGGACCTCGTGTGGACGTAACACCCCTACTCCTGCCTTTCTCTTTGTATATGTGGTAATCGTGTACAAGTGTTCCTCAAGCTCAAGGAGATAGAGGAAGAAGAAGCTCTACTGCTATCTCTATCTAAACCAGCAGCAATTCCTCTTTCTGATGTTCACGTAACGGGCGACCATCACACAGGAGGGGTGTAGCCACCTTATATACTGGTGGACACCAACTAATAGTACAAGATTAGGTGACTACACATTGTGCCGTAGCGCACGCTTTCGCTTCTTCGCTGACAGACGCCGAAAGTCTCCGCTGTCGTGGTCGATGCCATGTCCTGTCCCCCTTGTCAGAGACAGGACATGGCCTCGCCCATACACTGCACTGTACCAGCGTATGCATACGCATCATCACTCCTAGTAAGTTGAACCGCACACGCGTACTCTCCCTGGATATACGGGATTACAACTGCTTCGTTGACCTCCCTCCGAGAAGAGCAGGATCTTTGTCTACCCGGACTCACCAAGGAAGACAAGCCAGTCCTCGCAGATAATTGGAAGGAGGACTGGGCTGAGGACGACGCCGAGTAGTTCGACAACCAGGAAACACTTCTTATCCCGGACGCCCATGCCGCCCAAGCCGGTAAGTCCCGAGTCCCAGCCTCATCCCGGGAGTGGTATGAGGATTATGAAGAAGGTGACAGTGATGACGATTGTATTCTTTTAGAGGTATCTAACCCCTTCTTGGTCTCATTTGCATATCCTCTTCCTTCGCTCTCAGTTGATACGGAAGAACAGGCGGTTGAGGCGACACCAGTGGCCATTGCCGCCCCTGTGGAAGTGAAGAAGAGGGCCGGAAGAGGCACAGTCGAGCCTCCATCCAAGAGGCACAAGAAATCCGGGAACAAGGGGCCCAAGGGGGGCAAGGTCACGGAGAGCCGCCAAAAGAACCCGCGGCCTATGGTTGACGGGTAAGTAACTTACGAGATGCTTTATGTTTGCATATTCTTTTTTCTTCTACCTTTTTTGACCGAGATGCTTTGTAGTTGAATTTTCTTTACTATTATGCTTTTCCTTTGCTGTAGTGATCCGATGGAGACTGAGCTCTCCGAGGCGCCCGTGGCTACCACGTCTCTCAGATCTCAGGGACCGAGTACTGCACTCACTCCCGTGATGCCGCTTCCCGACGCCCGCGGCATCATCGACCTCGATGCCGAGGACATGGAAACCCATGCCACGGACTGGTCCGAGATGCCCCTCCCAGACACAGAAGACCAGGATCTCGGCGCATGCTACATGGGCGCCGAGACGGACACTCAAGAGACTCCGGAATAGCCGGAGTCGGCCACCAAACAACAACAAGATCAGCAGCAGGCAGGCAGATCAAATGGTGCAGCCACAAGCGCCGCAACAACAAGTTCCTCCGGCATCCGTAGCAGCAACACCACCGACGCCACCGAGAAGACCGACACCACTAGAAGCAGCCACATCAACAACAAAAGCAGCAACAAGCACTGCCGCAACAGCCACATGCCCAACTCCACCATCAACAATAGCAACAGGCTCAACCTCCACATTCACAGATCCAACTCCTCCAGCAGCAACAGCAAGCCCAACACCACCGAGAGCCCCAGCAGGCCCCACTCGAAATCTCCCTCGCACCCGGTAGCATGCCAAGTTCGCTCCGTCGCAGGGACACGTGGCTGGAGCGAGAAGCCCAAGACCACGACGGTACTTGTAAAAGTTTCCGTACTCTGTTCGAAGAAGCATGAGGTGCAGCAAAAGAAGTCCGGGCCCAAAACGAAAGCCGGCACCTTGGCGATCAACACAGACACCCAGATCGTGCCGCACCAGGGACTTGGCATGGAACTGCAGGAGGACCTGGATGCGACTCTGGACCGGATTGGGCACCTTGATCCAGTCCATGACAGAAAGAAACTGGGTCCACTGGATCACTACCGGAAAGAATGGAACCGGGCCGATGTCGGTCCGATATCCATGCCAGTTTCGGCTTCTAGCAGCACCCTGGCGCATAAAATGTACTACCTGTGCACTGCCGCTGAAGATGCCGAGCTCACCTCCCGGGTAAGTAACAACTTCTCTTTTATGCTTTCCCGAGATTGCAAATTGCGAAACGGAGATCAATACTTGTATCCAGTCCCCGAGATTTGGGCCGAGTAGGCAATACTCGTCCGAGTTGAAGTCTACTCGGGGCGAATCTTACAACTAACCCTTTACTTGTTTCTTCTCAGACTTGCACCGAGACTCGTGCCCGGCTCTCCCAGAAGCTTATCTGGGCCCACCGGGATGCCACCGAGAACATCCAAAACCTCCAGAAGGAAATGGGGAGCAAAGGTAAATTTTCCACACCGAGATATTGTATATGCTTTCTTATGCATCAGTTTTCCGACTCGGGCTCTGTTTTCTCTTCCACAACTATCATGGAGAAGCAGTTGACCGAGTCCGTCACCAAGATTTCTTCTCTAGAAAGTAAGTGCCTCATTCTCCGTGCTGCGTTTTATGTTTACGCTTTTTCTTCTTTCTTGGCTAATTTTTCTTTTTTGCCATAGACGAGCATAAGATCTTCACCGAGAAGCACCAGGACTGCACTGTGCTGGCTGAATCTGCATAGAGCAATATCTCGTATTTAGACGGTAAGGCCTTTCTTCTTTCTGCTTACTCGGTTTCCATGCTCCCATCATCTTGCTAACCGATATTTTTCTATACAATTGAGCACAAATTGTTTGTTGAAAAACACCAAGACTGTCTCTCTCTACCGAGACACAGCAGCAGATCCAGGACGGCAAGGCCAAGCCCGAGGAAGATCTCCAAGCCGAGAAGGATGAAGTGGCCAAGCTTAAGATGGAGCTGGCCGAGACTATGAAACTGGTGGTGCAGGGCCAGAAGGACAAAACCGAGTTGAAGGAGGTTGCTGCTGCCGAGAAGCTCGAGTTGCTGGAGGAGATCCAGATCCTCAAAGAGCGGAACCTCGTACTCGATCATATGGTGATTGGCTCACGCGTCGTGCTGGTTAGACACCACACCACCGCTCACTTGTGGTTCACCAGGATTAATGACCTCGTCCTGGAGTTGAGATGTAAGTTTCTCCTTCCCTCAGATTTTTTCCAATTCCCCACTTGCTCTATTCGACTGATCTCTTGGTTAACTCGGGTATCTTATTTCTAAGGGGCATTCCCCAACCTGGATCTTGGTGCCGAGAGGGATATTGCAAAGGCTAGGGACCAACGAGCGGACGTCGGCTTGGACGTCACAGAGACCGTCACGATGGAGGACCAGATTGAGAACAACAAGGCCCGAGTTCTGCCCCTTAAGGGAATGGGCTCCAACCTTGTATCCTACACCATGCAGCTGCACAAGGTCTTCTGGTCGGAAATCGAGCCCCCCACGACAATCGACGAGCTGGCCACGAAGCTGGACATGGTCAAGGGTCGCCTCAAGGAGTGGCGTGCCTCAGTAGCTCGAGCTGGGGCAGACGAGGGGCTGCACTTCGTCCTCTCCTGGTATGACAAGATTGACCTCAACTCCCTCAAGTTTATGCGTACTAGGTCCAGGTGGTCCTCAGAAGCGGCTTGTGTCCGGTCTCGCAAGGAGACCGCATATCGGTTGGCCTGATACGCCGACACCAAGGAGTATGTGGATGCCCCCCCCAGCCCGACACCGAGGACAAGGATGAGGATGAGGGGGTCGACGATGCAGCTTCCGACGTCGACGACGAAGGCGAGGAGAACAACGGCAAAGCCGAGGAGGTGGACGAAGAAATCGAGGCCGAGAATGAGCCATCCAGAACCGCCGAGTTGGCTGCTGCTCCCTCTGCCGAGATCGTCACCATCGAGATGGTCATCTCCGGGCCCGTGACCGAGTTGAGCACCTGAGAGCCAGCTGCCGAGAACGCCACCTCCAAGCCTCCAATTTCGACAGCTGCTTCCGAGTCTGCCACCGAGTCCTCCAACCCGGCAGGGGCTAATGCAGATTCCACTCCTTTGGCTGAGGCCTAATTCTCTGCTTTTCATTCTCAAACACTATCAGATCCCCGGTATGCCGGGTGCAGTTGTAAGAAATACTATCTTATTGTTTGCCACTCAGTTTTTATTTAAGTTTAAGCAAGACTGGCTGAATGCAGGATTGCCTTAATTCAAGTCCCCGAGTTGGTTTTCTTATTCACCTGGCTTTTTTCGTCTCTGTTCTTGCCTACCACTTGTGCCTCTTTGACAGTCGAGTCACAAAATTTCGAAAACCAAGTTCATAATACTCACAACTTTGAGACTGGAATTAAAACTGCCCAGTACTTAGCCGAAAAAACGGAAGGAAAAAACAACTTATGCCGGTTGACTAACTCTTTGTTTCCTTAGCAGTTTTTCATGTGATCATTGACCCTTGGCTTGTTCTCTCGCTTGCCATGAAGCCTGGTTTCAGAGACAACAAGTCGGAAAGTTGGCCCTTAGGTTTAAGCACACTACTAAGTTACACATGAAATTCTGAGATGATTAACCGACATACCAAAGTAAGAAGTAAATAACACAGAGAAAGTTAGGCACGGGCAGTCCCCGAGTTTCTACTCGGAGTGCCGACTTGTATTTCAACTAGGTAAGGAGATACATACAATGCATTTTCAGGAATGGAAACGGTGGAGTAGAGCTACATTCCAGGGGCGCTTAGTTTCTTCTCCGGATATATCCGTCCCGTTCTTCTGTAGCTCCTGTGCATCAATGAGGTAATATGCATCATTGTGCAGAGCCTTGCTCACAATGAACGGCCCTTCCCACGGAGGGGAAAGCTTGTGCATTCCGGCTGTGCGTTGCACCAGCCTAAGCACCAAATCTCCTTCTCGGAAAACCCTTCGGCTTATCTTTCGGCTATGATAGCGTCTCAGATTCTGTTGGTATACAGCTGATCTCGACAGAGTTAATTCTCTTGCTTCCTCTAGCAAATGAACATCATCTTCTCGGGCTTCTCTTGCCTCTGCCTCGGTATAGAGGGTTACTCTCGGCGAGTCATGCTCAAGGTCAGTGGGCAACACGACCACTACTCCATATACCAGGAAGAATGGTGTGTGTCCGGTAGATCGGTTAGGGGTAGTCCTTAGACTCCACAACACCGCCGGCAACTCGTCCAGCCAACAACCCGGGGTTCGCTGCAATGGCTCAATTATCCTAGGCTTTATTCCGGATAGGACCATGCCATTAGCTCTTTCAACTTGCCCATTTGATTCCGGATGCGCGACTGACGCAATGTCTAGCCGGATCCTCTTCTCCTTGCAGAACCAAGCAAAGGCTCCCTCAACAAAATTTGTTCCATTATCCGAGATGATCCCATGCGGGTAGCCATATCTCAGGATAATATCCTTCAAGAAGGTCACTGATCTGTGCCCATCACACTTCCGGATTGGCTTCACCTCAATCCACTTGGTAAACTTATCAAATATGACCAAAATGTGAGTCATGTTGCCCCTAGCTGGCTTGAAGGGCCCCACCATGTCCAAACACCATACTGCAAATGGCCAAGTGATGGGAATAGTTTTCACCTCGGAAGCTAGCATATGTATCTTGCTTGCATATTGCTAGCATCCATTGCACTTTCTCACTAGATCTTCTGCTTGCTGCAAGGCAGTGAGACAAAAGAATCCATGCTGGAAAGCCTTCTTCACTAGAGCCCAAGATGAGGAGTGGTGCCCGCATTCCCCTTGATGTACCTCTCTGAGAATCTCTTCTCCCTCTTCCGGCTCAACACAGCGATGAAGCACGCCGGTGGTAATCCTCTTGTGTAGTTCCTTGTTGATGATGGTGTAGCCTTTGGATCTTCTCTGGATTTGCATGTCAGAGATCTCATCACTTGGTAAAGTATCGTCCACCAGATAAGACAATATGGGCCGAGCCCAACTCGGTATCGCCCGAGTAGGAAATATGGGCTCATCAACCTCCATCGGATCAGCCGACATGACTTGCTCCGGGATGGAAACGAGTCCCCGAGTTCCCGGGTTCTGCGAGGCAGTCCCCGAGATGAATGCGACAGTCCCCGGGACAAGGGAAACAGTCCCCGGGTTATCCTTCACAATCCCCTCATCAATCTCCATGGGAACAACTTCTGATTCGGGCATTGCCAGAACAAATATCGAGGGAACACCATTCCATATGCTTTGTACATAATGATGCTTATCAAGGATACTCCGAAGGAGAAATATTTCAGTGGGCTGCCAAAGGAGGATAATCACTTCAAGAAAATCTATACGCAAAAAGAGAGAACACCATTCCATATGCTTAGTACATAATGATGCTTATCAAGGATACTCTGAAGAAGCAAGATTTTAGTGGGCTGCCAAAGGAGGATCATCAATTCAAGAAACTCTATATGCAAAAAGAGGGAACACCATTCCACATGCTTCATACATAATGATGCTTATCAAGGATACTCTGAAGGAGAAAGATTTCAGTGGGCTGCTAAAGGAGGATCGTCACTTCAAGAAACTCTATACGCAAAAAGAGAAATGTTCAACTACTCCTTCTCCTACTCCTGTTTTTGATAGTGGATCCTTTATGAGGGATTCTCGCTGTAGTACTGCTGCACCTCGTGCTCCTCCGGTTGTGTAGCGTTCCCACATTTAAATAATGAAAGAACCATGTGTTATTGTGCTGGTCCCTGGATCAATTGCTAGAACCACAGTTAAAAATGAAATATCATGCAAATGCATCAAAATCTATTACATCGCATGATCCATTCTTTACAAAATAACTTTACAACTTGCATAGTCTCAGAAAACTAGCAGAAAACAAAATTACAACAAAAAACTTAGTACAACATTGAGCCTCATCTCTTCATGTGCCACATGCAAAACATGTTGGTTGTAGACTCGAGATCCTGAATGAAACCTCACTCGTCTTCAGATTCATCTGCAGGATGGAATATGCAGCCACAAGGGGTCAATAAAATTGAATGTATTGGCAAGTAACACTATGGTGGATATAGACGGCAAGACTACTCTACATGCATATTTGGCCGAGTGGAGTTTTGGCTAAGTTTGCATAAAACAAGTTTTCTCCTATCTCTTTTGTAAAACAAACTTTTCTTTTCAAAGGGTGGCAACATAGGATTAACATCCAAGAACCACAAGTAATGTTCACTTAGTCAAAATTTTACTTATTGAAAATGGTGACGAGGCTCTTCCATCCATCCTTGTCCATCTGCTCGAAGTTGTCCATTACCGGGGACACGACTATGATCATAGTTTCTAACTCTTCAGAGGTTGTGCACTTTCACCCTTTATCTTCAATTAGCCCAAACATTCTATACACACAGAGTGCATCATGGAAAGGAGAGAATTGATACGAGATCTTTCAGAAGAAAGAATCCAACCCACCAGCAAGACTTGTTCGACCTATAATTACGCTACATCTGATTGTCAAGCACAGACTGAATTCTCACAATAGTTGATCAAGACAGAGGCCATATTGGCAAAAGGCTGCACAGGAAGCTACTAAACTTAGAGTAACTTAGGAATCTCTCTGTTCCTATGTGTCTATCCTCAAGTATCATCCTTTTGGTAAAAATCACCATAGACATGGCCCTAGGGATTCACTCAACATGAACTGTTCTTTCCACTTCCACCCAGGTGTTTCATTGGGATTTATACTTAGAATTTTCCACAACACCAAGTAAAAACACTTTTTACATTGCATAGTATCTAATAAGTTTAATAGCTGCAAAGTAACAAGGTAAAAAGGGATGGCTACACACTACTAGGATAATAGCATAACATAATAGAACTTTGTAAAATTTCCTATCATGCATACTACTGGAAAACTCTAATAATGCATAAAAAATAATAGGTAGTTGACGGAGTGTTACTTGCCTTGGAAGTTAGTGAAGAACAATCACCTTCTCTTCACAAAATAGAAGTGTCTCTCCTTACTATCTAAACAATAAAAGTAAATAACAATAAATAAGCAATCACAAACAAACGAGTGCGGTACCACAATCAACAAACTTAACACAACAATTTATTCTACCTAGGGAAATTATTATGATTGGGTTTAGTGTACATCAAATGGCTAAAGATTGGTTTTGAAGAGTTCAAACTTATTGATAAAAAATTTCACTAAGGATTTTCACATTTAATCTAATATGCAAAATGAAAACTTGTTATTTCATTACACAAAGAGAAACATGGTAATTGTAGTTAGTGTTTGCCATTTTTGAGCAAGGATTGGTCCTTGATAAAAAAGATCACACAAAAGTCTTGGGTATAATCTATTTTTGTCTTGGTTTCTTCTAGTCTTCTTTTGCTTCCTTAAGTTGCTTCTGATGTCTAAGTCTTTATGCCTTCCATGGCCTTCATTCTAGTTCTCCTTATCGAGTTGAATAAAATCAACTAAAGTATCTATCTAGGATTTAGGGACTTATTAATATAGATCAAGAGAGGTAGTTGAGATTGCTAGAGTTCAAGGACTTTTAAAATCTTCCCTTATTCTTCATCATATTCTGGGAGAGTATTCTTCTTGAGTTGGCTTCTTGTTGACGTTGTTCTTCTTGATGAAAATATTATTGTTGAAGTCTTGGCCAAAAGCTCTCATCTCACTTGGGAAAACAAATTCTAAGTCTTGGAAAACAGATTCTAAGGTTCTAGTCTTCACATGATTGGTCTTAAGTAAAATCTTGAGGCTCCTTTGTAGCTTCCTCCTTGGTGTGGTGACTTCATTGTAATTTGAAAACTTGATGGTCTCGGTACAAACTATGGTTGGTCTTGATCTAACTTAGCCATCACAAAGTCCACGGGAAAAGAAAAGAAAGGGAAGAACGACTTAGTGAAAAAGAGACAGAGAGAAGTGGTTGGTCTTCTTGTCTTTCCTCTTGTTTTCTTCTAAGTGCTTCTACTTCTTGGATATGCTTCTGAAGTTGGTTTTCTTGGCTAAGTCCTTCATTGGTCTTCTAGCTTCATGTTGAAAATATTCAAGTTGAAAATATTCAAGTTGAAAATTGGAGCATCTTCCTTCCACTTCATAATTTTCTCATCTCCTGACTTGGTGGTTTTTCAACTAAGAGGGCCCTCTAGAGAAAAACTAAATGGACATGGTTGCAAGGAATCCAATGGCTTAGGTTTATGTCTCTTTAGTCTATGGTTAGTACTTAGAGCAAATTTGCTAAAGAAAACATATTGAAACTTTTTTTTACAGAATTTAAACTACGTAAAAGACACTCAAAAAGGCCAAAAAACTCTAAATTCAATTATAACTAGTTCAAAATTTATTTTGGGACAAAGTTTTCTCATAATATACGTCCTGCAGTTCACAAAAATATTTTATTTACAATTTTTGAAATTATAAAATTTAAATTATGTAAAGCATCATCAAACAAGCTTATTTAAATTTGAACACAATTTAAATAGTAAAATTTAAATTTGTCCAATGCTAACAGAGTCTACATGTTTAGAGCTTTTCGAAAAGTCCAAGTTTGTCAAATTTGGAATTATAGATCTAAAGTTATCCAGAAAACAAGATTTACAAAGATCTAAAAATAACAAGTATGTGCTCGTATAAAATTTGAATTTTATTAATTCTAATGTGTTCTACATGTTGTGCTGATTTCAAAAAGTACAAAATCATCAAAATTGGACTTACATAACTAAAGTTATTGATTTTACAAGATTTGGTGATTTTCTGGATTTTAAAATCAATTCAAATCAAATTTTGAACGGGGGGTTGACGTGCTGACTGGGCGGGCCACGCGGCGTAATGCGATTGGTGCGGGGCTGGTGAGGCACTGATGGGGCAGTGACGAGGCGGGCGACGTGGCGTCTCTTATTAGTCCATACCTCTTCGGACTAGATCTAACGTGGCTCGTCCGATCTAGATCGGACGACCGAGATTGGATCTTGGGGGGGCGCTCACCGGCGTCGACGTGGTTCTCGCCGGAGACAGAGAGGATGACGATGGCGACGACTTGTCGTGGACGGCATGGGTGTTCTCGTGGACTTCCAGCGACGTGGAGGACACCGGAGGGTGCGGCTTTGTTCGGTGGTTCTCCCGCTCCTCGTGGTTTCGCGCCTCGGGCCTCAAATAAATGACTTCTTGCAATCCCGAAGCTCGGAAGCTCAATGGCGGTGGCGGCGTTGATTGATCTCCCACTTCGGTGGTTATCTATTAGGGTTAGGGTTCTTGGGAGAGGGTACGAACATCGACACGTGGAGGAAACATGGAGGAGGGGGCAGAGGATGGCGGCGCGACGATGGAGTTTCGAGTCGGGCACAGACGTCGACATGTGACGTCACGCACGCGTCATGGGCCGGGCCCAATTTTCGGCATGCGGATCTAGGGAGCAGGCTGCGGAGGTCTCTGGGCAGTTTTCCTGGGCCTTGTGCACTGCGTGCGTGCGGGAATTAGAGGGGAGAGGGAAATGGGCTCCGATCCAGTTGGGCACTGCTCTTTTCTTTCCCGTTATGGTTTTTTTTCTGATTCAATTCAATATACATAAATTTTTTAAATATAATTCCAAAAGGCCTAAAAAAAAATCCCGTAGTTTTGTAAAAACCAAGCCTATCAAATGAAATCCATTTTGTGTTTTTTCCATAATAAATAATTTTTTGAATTTTCAAAATGGTTTAAATTCAAAAAGGACACTTTATGATGATTTACAAATAAGGTTTAATTGAATTTTTAATTGGCTAAAATAATATTTTGGAAAACACTACGAGTCATAATATTTGATTTCCAAAACACTTGAGAATTAATTTTATATAAAAACTTGTTGATACCATTTAAGTTATTTGAAGTTTTTATAAGGCATTTAAAAATCATTATAAATACCTTTTGGTTTAAACACAATTTTGTAAAATTACTATACGCTACAACATTGAATAATAATATTATTCTCTTACAAATTAACCTTGTATAAAACAATTCGAAAACCAGGTTTTATGAAATGGATCTTGCTTTTAAATAATTTGGCATACTTCTCATAGTCATTTATTTTGAAAATCATTCTGAGGTTTTATAAAATAGAGGCATATTGGATTTTCAATTCCAATAACATGGGAATAATACTTTATATTGGTTGTGTGTTCTATTTATTTGTTTTTTGTGACTCGCATTAGTGGAAAACAAAAAGTTTTAAATTTTTGTGATTTTTGAATTCCTCCAAAAGTCAGGGATAACACCCTTAAAAGTAATCTCGTCCCGAGATTTGGGCAGGCTATAAAGAAAATAGGTTTCTTTTTGCTTGGTATTCCATTGCAACTGGGTGGCTACCACCCTTAAAAGGAAACTTGTGGGTATACTAATCTCATGGCTTTATTGTGTACCGTGTCTCCAGATGTATTGAGTAGAACTTTCCTCCGTAGTATGGCTGTAGAGTAACTTGTGATTCTTAAACTTCATTTGACACCGAGGGGTCACCCTTTGGGTCAATCAAAAGTCCTAGGGTCACTCTCAACTTGGTCTTTTGATGTCTTTGGCCATCTTCCATCTTGTTGTTGTCTTCTCATGGTTGTTGGTATACTGGCTAGGTATCTGAGTGGGTTTAACATAGATTATCATGGAGGAAGTGGATGAGCTTGCTTTCCTATTTCACCTCCAACCGACACCAATAATGGCGACACGCTCTGGGGTCAATCTGCACCTTCTTGGTCTCCTTAGAGGCCTGGAAAGTGGCACTATGTGAAGAGCTGGGAATCCCGGGCATGCCGAGTTGAGTTGCCCGAGCCATAGCCACCACCTCGTGTATCTTCTTCTTAAATCGGCTGCAATGCCCATTAACTCGGCTAGCCGAGAACCACCTGATGCACACTCCAGAGAGCGCGTGTAATCACCCGAGATGGTGATGATGCCATTGGGATCGGGAAGCTTCATCTTCAAATAGGCCGCATGAGTTGAGGCCATGAACTTGGACAGAGCTGGTCTGCCGAGAAGGGCATGAGATTTCTTGCCCGGGCTGCCGCTCTACAGCTAACTGTTTTCCGGCGACAGCCGGGTCATGCACTTGAATCTGTTGATGTCTCCCGGAGATCATACTCCGAGATCTTCCACCGCCGAGATGAGGCGAGGAGGCCTGGCCTCAGGATCTCGCCCCATGCGACTGAACAACATGAGACGCACCGGATCCCGGGTTCGCCTTCCGGAAAGCCTCATTTTTCCTGCTAGCCTCAAGAACAAGCTCATTAAGTTGGTCCTGCTGCCTAGTGCGAGCTTCACCGGTTAGATTTGGCAAGTCGGCAACAACTCCCTCTGCCTCCCTAAGGTTCTTAGCAGGATAACTGTATCTGGGCCTACTAGTTGAAGTAACACTAGCAGATTTACTAGCACTTCTACCACCTCTAGCCACCTCGGCACCGAGATTACCGTGGTTCCGTATAATCCCTATATGGCTAGTGTTCTTGCCAACAGGAGTAAGACCATGAGCCCTAGTGTACTCATTCTGGTCGATATCAAACTCTTGCCCGATTTTCTCCATCTCGGTGGCCTCCAGCAAGAAGGCCCGGTGTTGCTTGTCGATTAGTCATCTCAACAAGTCCCTCTGATGATCCGATAGGGTTTCGATTAAGAGAACGTAAGGACGCCAGTGACGATCGTCGGCTAACAGGGGCATGATTTACCCAGGTTCGGGGCCCTCGTAGAGGTAAAACCCTTACTCCTGCTCTTTCGATCTGTATTAAGAGTAGATCGGTTACAATGGGGGGGGTGCTCAAGTTGAGAGTACGATCTCGAGCTCAAGGCTTTGGTGGTCAAGTGTCGATTGGATCCCCCCTCGGTGGTTCTCCTAGCCTTATATAGGTGGCTAGGTCTCCAACCGTGTCCGGGGAGGGGGGGTTACAAACCCTGGTTTTATGTCGGTACAAGTTTCCATCTTGACCCGCAAGTCTTTGCGGGTGGGCTTCAGTTGGGCCTTCTAGAACCGTAAGGTGGCACCTCCCTCTGGGCTTAGGTCTTGGGCCTTGGACTGGGTAGCCTCACCCGATAGGTCCAGGATTCATCCCCACGTTAGTAGTCCCCGACTGTTTATTCGACTGAGAATCAGTCGAGTGGGCACTCACAGTTCATTTTGATTTCTTCGAATGGTCATTACAATCGCCTGATTTGGAGGGTGCATGCCCTGCGCGTGATGCACTTCTGTACTCGAGCATCGAGTGATAAATGTGCCTTATATTGGCTATTTTCGCAGAAGGGTGTGGCTCAGTCGCTTGGCTCTCCCGAAAGATCAGGGCCATTTAATTGCATCTAGGGAAAAAATGTTCTGGCCTACTCAAATTCGAGACCTTCGACTCGAACCTGGCGAGGTGATTGTGGCAACTGGGCCGTGGAGGTCTTATCGAGTCGAACTTAACCTAAAGGGGTAGCCGGCGCGTTCGCTAGGATTTTTCTTCATGTTGTTGACACGGAAATTTACCGGAGGACGCAGCTTGAGTGTGATTCCAGGCCCACAAGAGATATCTTTGGGTCTTACTTTCGTACTCGAAAGAATACGACATCCGGATGTGCCTAGTCGGCCGAACGATCCAGGATAGGGATGTGTAAATACATCATGTGGTAGAGTTGAGGGAGCCGCGCACTCGTAATTTTACCTTGATCATGTTCTTTCAATCCTTTGAGTGAAGAGATATTCCTTTTTTTTTTATCTTTGTGCGAAGAGATTTCGCGTTTATGAAGTTCATACGGAAGAAATTCCGCGCTGCGATGAGCCCATACGAAAGAGATTTCGTGTAAGGGTGCATATGCGGAAGAGATTTTGTGTCTTCATGTGCCCATACGAAAGAATTTTCGTGTCAGGGTGCTTATGAGAAATAAATTCCGCGTCTTGATGTGCCCATACGTAAGATTTTTCATGTCAGGGTGCTTATGCGAAAGAAATTCCGCATCTTGATGTGCCCATACGAAAGAATTTTCGTGTCAGGGTGCTTATGCGAAAGTGATGTCGTGTCTTGTGAGGTATGCAGTGACGTCACTGCGCACTTGTCTCGTTGTGAATCCTCCCGATGGAACGTGACGAGGCGGAGTAGAGCGTGTGGGCCCACCTTGTTAGGTTTTTGACCGGAAACGATAGGTCGTTTCCCGGTTTTTCTGCTGGCCGCGCGCTGTAAATACGCACGATCTTTTCCCCGCCGTTTTGTTTCCACTTCACGCGTGGCAGCCACGATGGATGCCACGTCACTTAGATCTACGGCTCGGATCAGCCTAGCTTGGGGTATGAATAATGACCTTTACAGGAGGGGTAAATTTCCCGGCCCTTAGTCACTTTCTCCTTCCTCGCGCACGCCTCCTTCTCTGTGAGCACCAAGCAACCTCCAATGGAGGGAGCGAAGAAGCGTGGCGCTGCCGCGTCGTCCTCAACAGATGTGGCGAGCGCTTCCGCGGCACCTCCCGTGAAGACGGGCGACTGGCGCGCCGCGAACACCAATAGGAAGAGCATCACCGAGATGCAGCGGGAGGGATTACTCCCACCGGAAGCTGACAAGCGCGTGCGCCTGTTCAAGAAGGAGGAGACCCTCAATCCTCTCGCCAACGAGCGTGTCATCTTCTCGGAGCATGTCTCCCGAGGTCTGTCTCTCCCCCTCCATCCGTTCTTGCTCGGGCTGCTGTATGTCTACGACATACAGCTGCACGATCTCCCTCCAAACGCGATTCAACACATATCGTTCTTTATCGTGTTTTGCGAGTGTTTCCTGGGGATCCGCCCGCACTGGGGGCTTTGGAGAGCCATCTTCAAAGTGCGGATCTTCCGGGAGAAGGCGCGGCCAGGCGAGAAGGTTGGGGAGCCGCTGCGTACTGGAGGATTTGGGATCCAGGTGAGTAAAGATGTCCCCTACATGGAGATGTACTTTGTCGACTCGGCGCAAGGGTGGCGGAAGAAATGGTTCTACGTCACCGATAACAGCGCCGGTGGAGCCCCCAAATTCCAGCCATTCGCCACTCTGAAGCGATGGAACTCCTGGCTGCACTCGCTTACTGCTAAGGAAGGTAAAGTTGTTGCCCCTCTACTCGCGAAGGTGGCAAAATTCCGGAACAAGGAGTTGGGGATTCCGCTGAATGTGATACACATGTCGGGTGTGTTTCTTCGTCGAAGGATACAACCCCTTCAGGAGAGGCCAACCGCCATGTGGGAGTACGTGGGCGTCAAGGACCCGAGTCGCGTATGCGATGATATCCTTTCGAACACTGAGTTCGACCGGAAAATCGCGGCCATCACCAAGCTGAAGAAGGGAGAGGTCTGCTTGGCGTGCCCTCTTGACCCATTCGAGGCGGGGAACCCTCTGACTGAGGTGAGTTTCCTAATTTTCTCCTTTGCTTTTGTTCTTCCACGCGTGTGCTTCTTTCGATTGATATGTTCATTTGTTCTTCTTCTGTAGAATAAGGATGTGGCAACATGCTACCCGCCAATTTCTGCAGACGATGTCTCAGATCTTTTGGCGAGTAACATGGAAGCGCCCCACGAGACCAGCGTAGTGGATGCTGACTCAAGCTCCGAATGCGACGAAATTGACAAATAGGAGGAGTCGGGTAGTGACCAACTTCACCACCGCAAACACCGCAAGCATGAGGACGACAAAGTCACTTCAAAGGATAGCTCCTTGGGTGATGAGTCCATCAAGGTGATTGAGCCCCTTCATGTGCCTCCCCTCCGTGTGCTTCCTCCCACGGGTCGTCAGTCGAAGGTTTCCACCGCCGTGAACCCAGATATTCTTGACGATGACGACAAGGATGAGTAAGTCCTGTGCACTCCATTTTTAATTACGAATCTTCTTTCCTTTCTTTCCGTTTTTGCTCTTTATCTGATTTCGCTTTTAACAACAGTCTTGCGACCATCAGCCCAGACCAGTTTGCTTCTTCGATTCCTTCTATGAAGAGGAAGGACGTCGCCGCGGATCTTGCTCCAGCCGCTGAAGCTGCCTGAAGATCTTCGAGCCCAGCAAGAGCAACCGAAGCCCCGGAGTATGGGATGCCCAGCTTTGCGGGTGGAGCGCCTGTGGATCCTGGAGCGTCAACAAGCAAGGAAGTATCGGGTAGCTCGGCGGATCCTCTGTCTACTGCCCAGGGCAAGGTTAGCTCGTTTGTTTTCTTCATTTTGCTTCGCTTGTTCTCAATTTTATCGGGAGCAGTCTGTGGTCAATTGCTTGCAGTTGGCCATGGACTCAAGCCGACATTTTCTTCTCTCGTTCCTATGTTGGCCTTGGTTTTCATCGGGTGCACGACAGTGCTCCCGATGGGAGTAGCCCCCGAGGCTATACTCGACTGTGTACAGTCGTGTGTATGCTCAAGTGATACATCTGCGGTTTTTTTTACTTGGAGTTTTTTGCAGGCCCTCCTCGACTCCCTCGCTGCTTTCGGGCGTTGGGTTCTTTCGGCTGAAGCAGACTTCGTTTCCCTTAGGACGGACCGCGACCAGCTCGTCCAGGACGGCCGCTCCCTTCAAGGTAGGCTAGTGCGCCCTTCTTGTCTTTACCGTTTCTTCCTGATTGTAATTGTTGTTCCAATCACGTCTTTTGCATTGCAGATGAAGTTACCCTCCTGAAGGCTGAAAAGGTAGAGGTTGTCTCTCGGGTGAAAACCCTTGAGACGGAGCTGGAATCCTCCTGAACGGAGTTGGGGTCCACCCACAAGCGCTCAGCCGACCTTGAGGGGAGTCTTGCAGAAGCTGAGGGAGCTCTGAAGAAGCTGGAGGAGGCGGGTGCGAAGCGCGACAATGACCTTGTTGGCACCATCCGACCTTTGGCTCAGAAACTCGCTGGTAGGTTGCGTTTTACCATTCTTCGATTGTGGCATGTCTTTCGCCTTTTTTTCTGATAATTGTTTTGTCTTTGTCTTAGATGCCCTTGGAGTTGGACTGGAGCTACCCGGACGTCAGCGACTCGATGCCCTCACCGACTCGTGCACTCAGCTTCAGGAGCACGCGAATAAGATCTGCTCCCTCGTTGGTGACGCCACCCGAGTGTTGATGCAGTTCCATGAGCGCCTCCTTGTGGACGTGGCGGTTTCGCCTACGCTGGGTGGTCTCCTGCAGGTTTTCCTGGGCGGTTAAGATCTCCTCCAGGAGTACTCGCTCGCGCAGTCCGAGTGCGGGGCCAGGATGACAATCCAATTTTCCTTGGCGCATGGTGTCTCGGGTGACCTGGAGAAGGTGTACCCGGACGTTCCGCGCGACTTCCTTTGGCAAAAATGTAGCACTCCGTCCTTTTGGCGACCGTGCTGAAGAGCTCGTGAAGATGCTCTCTAGGGTGCTCTCCCGTGCTGGTCGTAAGGGACAACCTTACGCGAGTGGGACTACCTCTATAGCTCCGCATGATAGTTCTTTTTTCGTGTGCTCTTGATGTAATGAACCTTGGGATGTATTCACGTACTTTATTTTTCCTAATCGAATTGTTTTTCAAAAGTGTCAGTGTTTCGTATCTGCGCCTTACTTTGTGTTCTCCCCATGGGAGTAGCCCCCGAGCACCCGAGATTTGGGCGGTATATTCTCGAGTGGGGTCTTATATTGTCTCTGAATCTTATTTGTTCTTTTCCATGTAGTGGATTCCAGCATAGAGTCTTCGAGCGGAGCTGCTTTGCTGGTTAATCCCATGGTTGCCACTGCCAACACGTTTGCGTCACTCCGTGACCGTGTCGCGGATGGAGATCGTAAGCTGAAGGCTCTACGAGGCATGGCTGACGTTGCCAAGTCGAAGGAGAAACTTGCGGTGGAGCGTGAACAATTTGTGATGGAAAAACTGGCGGCTGTTGCGAAGGGCATGCTCTGTAAGTTTGCGAGCCCCCGAGTACTTGTTGCTGGTTACCGTCTTTATTTTGACGCGTTTGTTGTCCTGGCATGAGCAATTTGCGATGGAAGAACTGGCGGCTGTTGTGGAGGGCTCTTCATCACCATGCCTGCATCCGGAGTGATGCGTGAGTAGTTTATCCTTGGACTACGGGTCCATAGCAGTAGCTAGATAATTGTCTTCTCCTATTTGTGTCATCATGTTTAGATCTTGTGAGCTGCCTAACATGATCAAGATCATTTTACTGTAATGCTACATGTTGTGTTTGCTGGGATCCGATGAATATTGAATACTATGTCAAGTTGATTATAGATCTATCATATATGTTATCTGTGATCTTGCATGCTCTCCGTTGCTAGTAGATGCTCTGGCCAAGTAGAAGCTTGTGAGTCCAAGAGGGAGTATTTATGCTAGATAGTGGGTTCATGCCTCCGGTAATCTGGGAGAGTGACAGTAACTTCTAAGATTATGGATGTGTTGTTGCCACTAGGGGTAAAAGAACAATGATTTGTCTAAGGATAATTGTGTTATTTATATTACGCACTTACTTAATTCAATAATCTGTTGCTTGCAACTTAATACCCAAAGTCTGCTCGGATGACGTCCTGAGGGTGGATTATTAGTCATTGATGCTGTTGGATAACGTTCTATGTATCATGTTGTAATGACCAAATGAATATCATACTAGTCATCATGTCATGTATATGCATTACAGTGCATTCTCTATTTGGCAATTGCCCAGCTGTAATTACCCGACATGTTATTTATCTATTACGGAGAGACAACACTAGTGAACCGAGGACCCTGATCCATTATTTTACACTGGTAATACAACCTGCTACAACACTGTTCTTTTTCACTGCAAACACTGTTCTCATTTCATTCACTACAAACAAACATCATTTTCCACATTATACGGCTAATCCTTTATTTTCAGCAAGACCGGTGAGATTAACAACCACATTGTTTCGTTGGGGCAAAGTATCTTGGTTGTGTTGTGTGCAGATTCCACGTTGCTGCTGAGCCTGGTAGTGCGCCCTTCCAACATCAGCTGTCAACAATCTCCAGAAGTGATTTCTTTCTCCTGGTCAAATAAAACCTTGGTTTCTTAATGAGGGAACAACTTGCTGTTATACTAGTCATACCTTCCTCTTGGGTTCTTCCGACGAATGTGTGTTCACACGCCATCAAAAGGCACAATAGGGAGCCTACCAAGAGCGGCCTCCGCTCTCGCCAAAAAACTCTCAATCCGAGCGAGAAAACTTTGCAACTCATAGAATAATAACTCAGCCTATTCCGCATAGACTGACTGCAATAACACACATGTCGGTGTCGCTTCCTTGGCAGGCGTAGGTGAACAAGCAACACGATGTTGATGGGTTGGCGTCGTCATAGCTTGCGGCGGGTTGGTTGGTAACGAGGCAGGCGGGAGGGGGGAGGGTGACAATGACGAGCTTCAAAAGGAGGCGGGCGGGGAGCAGTTTGAGTAGTGCATCCTTTAGCTTTGCGGTCGAGATGGTGACATTTGTTGCATCAAAGTGGCTCATATCACATCGATGCCCAATGTCCGGCTTCATGGAAACCGTGAAATCTCCGATTAAGTCAAGCAGCAGGAGGAGGTCGGGCCTTGAAAGCCAGAGGAGTAAAAGCCATGCTGTGACGGCTGCACCTAGGTTGGACAAGCTCCCATGGCGCCTGCATGCACCCGACGCTGCCCGTTGTGTCGGCAACAACCGGAGAAGACACTGATGGCGTGGACGTCCTTGTCGTCATGGAGGGGCAGCTGCCAACGCCAACATCAAGGTCAGAGGGGGACAAAAGCACAGTCACAGTTGACACCAGCTGCTCTTGGGAGGGGGCTCGGGGGCGAGCTCATCCACGGAAACGGCGCCAGAGCACGCCGACGGCAACATAACTTCAATCAACATGGCGGAGGTAGAAAACACAGCAGGCTGTGAGCTTACACCTCCGGGGAGCAACTGTAGGGACGTCGGCAACTGAGCGAGGGGAGCGGGTGCGTCAGGCAGCAGAGACGGAAGAGCCGTCTTCGCAAAGCGTTTCACAGTCACCGTCATTTGTCCTCGGATAGCTGGGTCTGACTTGCGAGAGGCGAGGGCAGCAGCCACGAGCAAAGTTGCGGGAGCATGGGTGGAGGGCGCCACCGTTCCGACCATGGAGAGGCGGGACGGAATCTTCAGGTGCCGCAACACCGCGACGTCGGCAGACTCGGCTCTAACTCCGCCTTCACATTGTGCACAATGAGATGGAGGAGGGCTCGGAGGTGAGGCCAGATCTGTTCGTGGTGGTTGGAGAGGTCGCCGGAGGGGGGAGATCAGGCCGGTGGCGATGCTAGTTCGCCCCGTCTCCATGGTCGCGAGAGTCGCCATGCTCAGAGGTTCCAAAATTTATCTCTATTCCTTCACTCTATGCATGATAGTTATGTATGATACTCTCCACTATGGCTAGTCTAAGGTATCCTATGCCCTCGTGATCGAATATAGAGAACTACTCACACAAAACATGGTCTCATGAGGAATTTAGGTGAGAATAAATGAGATGAACTATCTCATTTATGTCATCATTTGATGAAAGTATACCTTTCAGGTATGGCTGACTCTTTTGTTTGGAATCTTAATAGTTCTCGAGAGTTTACAATAAAGTCAATGTACGAAAACTTGATGGACGGGCATACTAGGTTTCTTTGCAAATATCTTTGAAAATTAAAGATACCACTTAAAATAAAAGATTTTATGTGGTTTCTCGACATAAAGTTGTTGCTTACGAAAGATAACCTAGCTAAAAGAAAGTGGCAAGTATGTATAAAATTCTCTTTCTGTGGCTCAGAGAAGACAGTAGAACATTTATTCGTTGTTTGCCCCTTTGCTAAAATTGTTTGGGATGTTGTTTATAGCAGTTATAATACCCCACCACAAAGCAGTATAATAATATGTTTGGTGACCAGTTGAATGGGATTGATGGAAAAACAAAGGTTAGAATTCATATTGGAGTTCTAGCTTTATGTTGGGCAATATGAAAATATTGAAACAATTTTCTCTTTAACAGAACACAAAACTTTCATATTTTGCACATTATCAATGTGGCGGCTATCTGGATTAACATATAGGCATTCCTTCTCATGGCTGACCACTGGATCTTATGGCTACTAGGTGTAGACAACTTTTGGTGGTTCGCTGAGAATATTTTTAGCCAGGCTACGTGGTAGCATATTAATCGCATTAGGGATGCCTGGTTGCTTTATGTTGCCTCTAATTCATTGGTTGATTAATTCATGTTTCAACCTTATGTGATCCATGATTTGTAAGCTTGACACTTATTAAACTAGGTAATAAATGGCCATGTGCATCGCGTGATGCAGAGGCTAGGATCTTATCCCCATTTCGGACAAAACAACATGACAATGACCGGAGATATATGAAATATAAAACAATTTGAAAGTATAATTTCACCAACATGGTGGTTGAAACTACCACCGTAGCCTTAGCGACGATTACAATGGTAGCATACGGAGACCTGATGGCGGCTCTCCCGATGGAGGAAGCAAGGAAAGATATAAAATACGGTACATGGATGAAGCTCAAACATCTTAATAACTTTTCCTTTTGTTTTGTCCTTCCAATTTCTCTATATGATGTCATTCTCTGGCAGTGATGCCGAGAACGTGTTAGAACTATGAAAGATTGAGAGAACATGTGATTGTCATTCTTCCGGATTGGTGTTGATACCATGTTTGAACTATGAAAGATCGAGAGAATATGTTGTTGTATTGTGTCTGAGAGAACCTCTTTTATACATGGTTTGGGATGCCTCTATAGAGGCTTCTATTTACAAGAGGTGCTTGCCGGCACACGAGAAGTTGTGCGTACGACTCTTTGGACACTAAACAACATATGCAAAATCTGAAGTTCGTTTTGTTGATGATGGTTGGCTTCATGACGGTTTGTTAGCGATAGTGGTTGGTTTCTCAATGCCTATAAGAATCCTACTCTTTTCTCGCCCTCGACGTGTCCGCTCCCATCGCCAAAGTTGTGTCCGGTCCTTCCTTGTGTGGCCTGCGCCGAGCATGATCTTGTATGGACGATGATTGACCCCACAATCATCAAGCTTGGGGCTATTGGCACAAACTTTGAAGCATTTTTCCCGTTGTTTCAAGCTAGATTTTGAAGTCAGGAAATATGATAATCTACTATAAATTAACATTTTTCTAGTAAGGAAATCTGATGTAGAGAATATATGTGAGCACAAACAACATTTTTCGTTTATAAAACTGATAATACATTGAAGGTAGTAATAAATTCACTTAAGAAGTGACGGATACACACGTGAGTTAGAGGGTGCAACACTTATCCACAACCACCGTGTGAGTGCGAATTTTATTGCTTTGTACCCATATTGCTTAAGGCTTAAAAAACCAAAACCACTGGATGAATAGTTATAAATTAGATTAACGAGTATAGATTGTTCATACCAAAAGTACCAAATCCTCCTGTAAAAAAAAGTGTACCAAATCCTAACACAGCCACGGAATGAATGCTTCCATGCGCTCCCGTGGCCAGCGTGCTCTGAAATAGCGCCAGGCTGGCAAGATGGCCCCCACGGCCGTAACAAACTACTCCTACCTCGGAAGCACCCAACGATGGGGAATTTTTTTTTCTTACGAGCGGTTAAAAATCTTAAATCGCTGAGAGGGACACGCTGTCAGTGACAGAGGAAAGCGGTGAATTTCACGTTGCGTCGTTACTTCCCTGCGAAGCCACTGTAACAAATAAACAGCCGCCCCTGTCCCTATAAAAATCCCCTTCCTCTTTCCCCGTCTTCTTCTAGTACCAGCATCCCTCCCTCCTCATTCTACATCAGAACGCGCGCGCGAGAGAGAGAGGTCGGCGCGCGGCGGCAATGGCGAACGAGTGGCAGGAGCTGGCGATGACGGTACGGGACACCCTCCGGGAAGCCATCATCTCCGAGGAAGCCCTCAGGCTGATCGACCTCGCCACCACCAAGCTCCAGGCGCTCGCCGAGGTGCTTCGCACCGTCCGCTTGGGCGCCACATATGCCGCGGCGGCCGAAGGGTACGTCGACCCTGAACCCGTGGGAGTTCACCCCGCCACGCTCCTCGAGGACGCCCGCCGCGACATCAAGCGCCGCAGCACGCTCCAAGGCCAGGCCACCACCGTCCTCCTCCTCTGCTGCGAGGGCATGAATATTGATCCCAGCGCGGAGACGACCCAGAGCTTTGACATCCACATCAGCGGCGCGTTCAGGAACGCCGCCGACGCGCTGATGAGGCTCCGCAACGCCGCGTCGTTCGCCAAGGCGGCTAATGACGCAATCGACATGGCCGCGCTGCTCCCGGTGGACGTGCCCCTCCAGCGCGCTTGGTTGATAGCGGCCGAGCGGATGGAGAACGCCGCCATCAACGAGGCCACTTGGGCGCGCAACCAGGTGTTGATGATGCGGGCTGCCCTCGCTTCTCTGCAGCTCTGCCACAGCTTGGCTATTCTCGGGCTTCCCTAAGCGCTCGCCGCCGAGGAAAACAACCAAGTCGATTGAGTCGATTGCCCGTAAGCGTCTGTTCGCTGCTGCAGCTGCAGGCCATCTAATTCGTTTCCCGTTCCTGTGGCTACAGAGCTTCTGCGATTCGTTTCTGAATGTTGTAGATTGTATGGGACTCGTAACTCTTGATAACCAGTTTGCACGACGTTTCTGCTTCTTCTAGTTCTAGTATGTACGTACATTGCACTGCATTTGGGTAATTTTGTGCTCTAGAATGTATCTGATGTAATCTGGTTTGTTAGCCAGCCGTCAGAATATATGGCTGACGAATGGAATGCATGCAAGCGTGTCCATGCTCTGAATCTGTAGTCGCTTGTTCAATGTCGAATTTGGATGGCATAATCATTTTCCAATCCTTCCAGAATTTTACTGAATTCAAAGACAGGCCTAAATATGCATACTGACCAATAATGCAGCAAATGACAGAAGCAGTTGGGAAAGCATGCTCGCCAATGCAGCATTTTGCCTACTATCTCCTTTAACAGCATACAGCGGATAAGTTGACATGTTTGCATATTGTTCCTTTTTTTGTAAGAAATCTTCCTTGTCAGCATTTCTGCCGTCCTTGAGAGGCTGCAGTGGGATTTTCCATATGCTTTGTGTGGAATGGTGTTATTTCCCGCGGCGACGGCGTTGTCGTCCACCACAATGACGCCGATCTCCTCGCGGCCGTGTACCAGGCGGCGAACTCCTCCAGGGCAGGCCGCTTTTTCGCCACCTCCTCGGCGAGATGGTCCTTGTGGGACCAGTCGAGGGCCGCCTCAGCTCGACGTCCTCCTTTTTCGGCTTGACGAGGCGGAGGTGGCCCATGGGCGGAGACGGAGCGCGGCGCTCACCGATGACGACCCCCCAGACCTGTGCAGGCGAAGCCTGTTACGATAATTACACCATGCAAGATCATAGACGACACGGAGGCACGATATTTGTTAACGCAGTTCAGCGCTTAACGCCTACATCTGCGGGGCATGACTACTGGCGCTCCCCCCCAAAGATACCGCAACGGCCGCCCTAGCCGCCAGCTCAAGTTGCCGGCTCCCCCTACGTGCCTATTGCTATCAAGTCGTCGTGGTTACATTGTGTGGCACCCCCCGACAATATATGAGAGGCCAACGGGTACAAGAGTTCGACTCCAATACTACTCGTAGCTAACCACACCTAATACAACTCCAAGTACTAACGCAACCCCTTGTACAAATATTCGACACAAATACAACAAACTTCACCTTGGCGAATATTCTCCACCACCTTGAGTTCGTCCAAGCGTCCTACTCCGGACTTGGGTTGTCTACTTTGTAGCTTACCGAGAGCTACCCGAGGAGTCTGCCGCGGATCCGCCGCCTCCGTGGAACACAACTGCTACTCCTGCAACTTCAGTCTCAATGACTCCACCTGCAATAGTGCTCCCTCGCAACTTGTAAAGATGCAAAGATGTCCTCTCTCTCCCATCATGACGATCACCTTATCTTCCATGATTCTCATGGTCTTCTTATCCCGATCACAACGAAATATGATACCACCACCATCATGAAGAACTCCAAGCGAAATTAGATTCCTCTTTAGCCCTGGCACATGCCTGCCTCCCCGAAGCACCCACTCTACTCCGCCAAACATCTTGATTTTGATGTCACCTACTCCAACACACGGTGGCCCGTGTCATCACCGATGTAGGTTGTATCAATCTCACAAGACTTGTACGAAGAGAACCACTCCCTATTGGGCGTCGCATGAAAAGAGCTAGCTAAATCCAACATGCACACTTCACCTTTAGTTGACCGTCTATCTGACACTAAGAGAACATCGTTGTCCGAGTCGTCACTTTTGAGTTACTACATTAGCACTTGATCCACCACTGAGATCTGGACAGTCCTCCTTGATATGTCCCCACTGCTTGCACTTGTAACGTTGCACCTTCTTCTTTTTCCTGTTCTTCCCCGCCTCATGTCCTTTCCTGCCTGACTCAACCTTGACCAGCAAACCAACACCATGCGAGACTTCTTCCGCGTTGTTCTTCTTCCTCATATTATAGGATAATAACGCCACAGTGATATCCTCAAGCTGAATGGTCTCCTTGCCGTACGTCAACGTAGTGATCAAATGCTCATAGGACGGTGGCAACGAACAAAGAAGGAGAATCGCCCTATCCTCGTCGTCAATCTGCACACTCAGACGTGCTAGATCTGTGACAACCTGATTAAAGGCATTCATGTGCTCCACAAGATCCGACCCTTCCTGCATCTTCAGCCTATAGAACTTTTGCTTCAAATACACCTTGGTCGTTGCAGTCTTGACATAAACTGACTCTCCAGCTTCTCCCAAATCTTTTTCGGCGAATTCTCATCCATCACATGATACATGACCTGGTCCGACGGACACAACTGTATGGTCCCGGCTACTTGCATCTGCAACTCCTCCCAGTCATCATTGTCCATCTTAACTGGCTTGACATCCCGTAACACCTTCAAGCATCCCTGTTGTGCCAACAAATCCTTCACCCTCGTCTGCCATAGCGCGAAGTTTCCAGTCCCATCGAACTTTTGCACTTCAAACTTGGTACCCGTTGGTGCCATGATCTACAGCTGACCGGCGAAAAATAACTTATGCTCAACCTCCAATGTCTTTATTTGCCTTGATCGTCAATGCCCTCCGATGAAATCCCGCTTTGACACCAAATTTCACTGAGAAGGAGGTGCTCGAGGTGATTTCTCAAATGGAGCATACTAAGGCTCTAGGGCCAGATGAGTTTCCAGCTGAATTCTATCAAAAATTTTGGGAGGTCATTAAGAGTGACTTGATGGTTTTGTTTTCTCACTGGTGGAATGGTGACTTACCCTTTAAGTTGAAATTTGGAGTTATCACTCTACTGCCTAAAAACAATATGCGAGTCTTATTGAGCAATATAGACCTATTTGTTTGCTTAATGTGAATATCACTTTTTTTACTAAGGTGGGAACGAATCGTGTTTCGTCCATTGCCCACAAAATTATCAGACCAACCCAATCTGCTTTTATTTCGGGGCGTAATATTTTGGAAGGCATGGTTATCTTGCATGAGACTATTCACAAGTTAAGACCAAAAAACTTGATGGCGTTATTTTCAAAATTGATTTTGAAAAGGCCTACGACAAAGTGAAGTGGTCTTTTTTGCAGCAAGCCCTTAGAATGAAGGGGTTGTCTCCCGAGTGGTGCGATTGGGTCAGTCGTTTTGTTCAAGGGGGAAGCGCAGGGATTCATGTTAACGATGATATTGGACACTATGTTCAAACGCTAAAGGGGCTGCGGCAAGGGGATCCCTTATCACCTGTGCTTTTTAATATTTTGTGGATACGTTAGTTATTCTCATTGCACCGGCAGGCGAAGATGGGAAGGTTGGATCCTTGATATCTCATTTGGTGGATGGGGGGGTATCCATTCTCCGATATGCAGATGATACGATCCTTTTTATAGAAGATGATCTAGAAAAGTCAATCAATTTGAAGCTAATCCTGGCACGCTTTGATACTCTTTGAACAAATGTCTCGGTTAAAGATTAATTTTCATAAGAGTGAGATTTTTTGCTTCAGTAATGCCGTCGCGAGGCAAGAGGACTATAAGTCTTTATTCGGATTTGACATTGGTTCATTACCGTTTAAGTACTTAAGTATTCCAGTGCATTATCGGAATCTTCTAAACAAAGAATGAAAAATGATGGAGGATCGTTTGACAATAAGTTGGGTTCTTGGGCTGGGAAGATCTTGTCTTACGGTGACTGGCTTGTTTTCATCAATTCGGTTCTTACTAGTTTGCATATATTTTTACTATCCATTTTTCGAGTACCCGTTGGGGGTAAGGAAACGACTAGATTACTTTCATAGCAGATTATTTTGGCTAAGTGATATGCATAAGAGAAAATATCGTTTATCCAAATGGAATATTATCTGTAGGCCAACATATCAAGGAGGATTAGGTATTGATGTTCTAGAAGGTAAAAATAAATGTTTACTGTCAAAATGGCTCTTTACGCTTTTGCATGAAAAGAGGGTTTGGCAAGAGCTTATTTTTAACAAATATTTATATTATCAAACACCGACTCATGTGGAGGCTAAACCTCATGATTCTCCTTTCTGGAATGGAATCATGGAGGTTAAAAATGATTTCTTCCAACAAAGATATTTGAAGATAGCGAATGGTCTATCTACTCGGCTTTGGGAAGATACTTGGTTAGGGAACACTTCTTTGGCTGCCCAATATCCTTCTTTATTTAACATTACGAGTCGTAAAAATGTGTTAGTGTCAGATGTGTTGTCTCATACCCCTCTCAATATTCAGTGATGCAGCCCACCGTATTCCACCAAGCACAACATCGATACACGACAATGTGAACTCACTCCTATCTCTGTATGTTTCCGGTGACTTGGTGAACAGTGCGCTACCTCATGAAATACCCCTCTTCATGCCTAGGTTGGATCCCACTATGGAGCCCAAGACGGTGCCCTCGATGCTCAAGAACATGCCCAAGACGGTGCCCGAGAAGCTAGGAAGGAAGTGTGAGAAGACGACATCAAGCTACGAACAAATCTTTATTTAATGCCTAGGAGGAAGAACGGAGGGAAACAGCCCCCCCCCCGGGCCTCAACCCCCGGCCAGGCCGGCCTCCCCTCATCCTCAGGCCGGCCACCCAGCCGAACAGGCTGGCCTCCCCTCCTCCCATCCCGGCCTCAGGCCGGCTGCACCCTGGCGCCAGGCCGGCCCCGTTCGGAAGCCCCAGGCCGACCCAGGCTGGGGCGCCCAGTTCCCACCCCGGCCTCACAGGACGGCCGGGCCGGCTTCCCCGCTACTGCCCGAAAACAAGGAGAAGATGCCCCGTTTTCACCCCACCTACCCCCTAGGCTATATAAGGGACTCCGGTGGCTAGTTCTAGGGATAGAGTCGACTTGGGATAGAATTAGGCTTTATGCTCCCCCTCCCATGTGGAGAACCTCCCCCATGGAATCCATGGCTACTCCATATATTCATCTATTGGATTGTATCAAGATCTCTCCAAGTAGCTACTCTTTCACCTTGTGATTCTAGTAGTTCTTGTCAACCCTACCCTTGTGGCTTCTGTTGGATCGGTGGACCGGCCGGTGAGAGGAATCGGTTCCAATTAGCGTGTTGTTGACTTGGGTTTGCGATCCCTTGTAGGCTTCACAAGTTATCTCCCCTTTTGTGTGCGTGAGTTCATCGTGTTCTTCCCAATATCACCACCTCTCGTGCGTCAATCCGTGAAGATCGGGCCACCCAAGAGGCCAATCCTATATCATCTGGTATCAAGAGCAAGGTTGCCACGGATTTGACACCCTCTTTCCCCCAAATGTTTTCTTGATTTTCCCTAAGTTCGAAAATTTCCACCAAAAATAGCCCCAATTTGCTTTTGGATCGATCTGTGATTTGAGTGCGTTTTGGTACATTTTGATCCGTGGATCTATTGCTAAACTTGTTGATCTACCTTCCCTTGCGTTTTCGTGTCTTAATTTCACCTTTTCTCCCTTCGATTTGGTGATTTTCGGAGCCTTTTTCTGCCTATAAAAGTCAAAATTGGGTCCAAATCGCTTCCCCCGAAAGCCCGGCCTCAAAGGCCCTTAGGCCGGACCCCCAACGGAACGTCCCGGTCTCCACCCCAGCCTCAAAGACCGTCCAGGCCGGCCTCCTAGAAAACTGCCTCGTTCCTTCACCGTTTTGGCCATAACTTTTGACTCGGGACTCCGTTTTGAGTGATCTTTAGCTCGTTTTGTACGAAATTACATCATCTACAGCACCATTGCAGGAGATCCATCATTAATTGAAGCATAATTTCGTGAGCAAGCACGAAACTTTCCAGCCTATAGGGTGAAGATCGTCGGGGAGAGGTATAATCATCCCGAATCTTCTCCCTCTTGCCATTCCTTTGTGAGCCAACTTACCTTGCGATTACCTTACCTATCGAGGCTAGTTCATCTTTGATTTCTTAGGCTTTGCACACTTGTACCGTGTAGTTTCCGAGTGACCGTCCTATGCGCTATTTCGTATAGTTTCATATGTTGACACAAAGTGAGTGAGCAAAAAGTGAAAAAGCAAAAGAGAAAAGAGAGAGAAGAGAAGAGAAAGAATAAGAGAGAAAAAAAGGAAGCCACCACTTTCCATACCACTTGTAAGAAGCGCGCAAGCTCGATGAACATCTCGTAGGTGGTGCTTTGTGTGCAAATCTTGTAGCCCATCAATAATTTGCAATCGAACTAGCGGCTCTCCTTGTACTTGTGCAACACGAGCTTTATAGTCTTTGCTAGGATCAGTTGGTTCCTTAGCTCTACATTTTAATTGCACTAGTCCCATTTATATCCGTGTGTGTGTTTCCATACCTTTTGGAGATCGACTTGTTTTTACTTTGTGATCATTGTGGTTCTCTACTTGCCATTGCAATATCTTGGTTTCCGGTTGTTCCATTTGCTTTCCACTTTCCATACATATCCGCCAATAAACCATGTGTGCTTTGGAGCGTGTTTTTGGATCTTTCCAACTCAAGTCACATCATTATTTTTGTTATCGGTTTCTCTTGGCATGGTCCACTAGTTCCAATACTTGCTAAAAATGTGAGGTTTGAGCTCTTAGGTCTTCACACTCTATATATACACTTTGAAAGTAAAGTATGGGCACCTAGAGGGGGGGTGAATAGGTGCTACAACCAATTTTAATTTTTTCTTTCAATTTAGGCTTGACACAAAGGTAAATTCTATAGATAGTGCAACTAAGGTGAATTTACCTATATGACAAGGAAAGCAATAAATGCAATTAGTACAACAATTAATGCAACAAGTACAAGTGAGTAAAAGATAAGGGAACGAGGTAACCGATGGGGGACGCGGAGACACGATGTATTCCCGAGTTCCTCCTTGTTAAGGGAGTACGTCTCGTTGGAGGGGTGTGAGCTCGCCACGAAGGCCTACTCAACGCCACAAAGGCCTCACCCTATTCTCCGATGAACTCCACCACAATGGCCTAGTTCACCTTCCACTATTGAACCCCTTTGTGGCGGGGATCGAGTCCTTTACAAACAAGTTTGGGGCACACACCCACAACCGAATTGGGGGCTCCCAACACTCACAAATCACCAAGAGTAGAAAGAATCCTAGGTTCTCCACAAGAGGAAACCCTAGGCAAAGATCCCTCAAGCAAATGAGAGGGGAAATGAAATCCGGTTGGTGAATACGTAGATTGGGGGCTTCTCTTTGAATCCTCCAAAGATCAAGGCTTTTGGGGGGATGGATTGGGAGATCTAGCAAGGTGGGGGAGATCCAACAATGGTGACTTTAATTCTGGACGAGCTAACCCAAGGTAGGTGGAGGGGAGGGGGTATTTATACCCCTCATGAAGTCTTGGAGCCGTTGTAGCTTTTCTGCCAAATTCACACCAGAGACTCCGGCGTAAAGGCCGGAGACTCCGGTCTGAACTTTTCGCAGAACCACCAGGCCGGAGACTCCGGACAGTCTCTGGTGTCTCTCCGGACTGGATGCAGCAGACGACACCAGGTGTGCATCTCTTAAAAAAACTTCAGAAAACTCCAGTGCGGAGACTCCGGTCTGGAGGACCGGAGACTCCGGTCTTGGCGTTGCGGTTAGACCTGGAGAGTGTCTGGGGTCGAGCGGAACCAACAGTACCCAGTCACACCGGAGACTCCGGACAGAGTACCGCAGGCGACACCAGAAAGTCCTTAGCAATTTCTTCAGAGGCATCTCCCACACCGGAGACTCCGGACAGTCTCCGGTATGGATGCAGTGGGCGACACCAGAAAATCCAGAGACTTGGCACTGGATAAATTCTTCACATCGGAGACTCCGGTCTGAGAGTCCGGAGACTCCGGCCTGGAGAAAACTCCAGCAGACAGAATTCCAGGTGTTTTGCCCCTTTTTGCAACACCACACCACCATATCAAATATGTTGTTTATGCCCTGAAATACATCAACACACTTAAGGATACATGTGTTGTTAACAAACACCAAAACAAGATTTTAAGCGCGTTTGCAGTTTCACACTTGTGCTTGTGAGTAACCATGTGTAGCGAGAGCGGAGCATATGGAGGCCATGATGACCATGACGAGTACATGATGGACCACTACGACTACAACAACGACAACGACTACAACGAGCTAGACATGGACCACCATAAGAGGAAGGAGCCGAGGTGACATCCTCAAAGTCACCCCACGGGAACTGATCAATGGTCCACTCCTCATAAGACATAGTAACATATGCGGTGGGAGGAGTGGGAGGAGTAGTGGGAGGGGTACCCATAGGAGGAGTAGCTCCAAGCCGAGCGTGGTCATGCAACTTGGAGATCATCTTCTTCAGCTCACGCCTCTCCTTATAGGCCACACGGTTCTCCTTGTGCACTGCAACTGTCATGCACAAAATGTTGGGCTGGAACCAAGAAAGTGTCTTCATCTCATCCTGTGTCTCCTCCCTGCTAGAGCGGCGAGTGGGAGGATCAGCATTCTTCCTCCTAGAGCGAGGAGGCACCTCAGCTTCCCCCATGGGAGTGTCATCATCATGAAGGTGAGAGGATAGAATCTGGAGAGAACCCACTGGATGCTCAGTCTCCATAGCCAAGCCAGCAAACTGATCAAGGATGAGCTTCATCACATAAGGAGCATACACAGGCACTTTGTTGATCTCAATCTTAGCTGAGTAGATCTCCTATTTGATGAAGTGCATAACATCAATCTCAAAACCCTCTCCATCAGGACCAGCAAGGTGACACTAGAAGGCATGGTAGAGAAGGTTCACAAGGCCACCACGAATAGCATTGATATTCCCGGCCTTGGGAGCAATGTTGCAGCGAAAGAGGCAAAGACAGATGTTGTAAAGCCTCCTGAGATCCTTAGCGGTGCCGGTGCTAGATAGCTTCTCATACATTGGAGCCATGCGCTTCTTGTCATAGGCCACAATATGCATATGGTGGCCATTCCCTTCTCCCCAAGGGTAACCAAGAATCTCAGAAAAACACCTCATAGAAGACTCACACTCAACAGACCGAGACATCCACTTCAAGGTAACATCCTCATCTTCACCAAAAGTGACAGTGGCAAAGAAATGCTGAATGATAGAGACATTGTACTTCTGGTGGATGCCAACAAGATGCTCAAGACCCAGTTTCTTCGTGATCCAGACAGCCTCCTCAAAGTACTCAGAACTGCCAAGAGCCTCTAAGTCTAGAACTTTCTGGGGACATACAGGCTGCCTGAAACGGGAGTAGATCTCACTCATGATCAACTCAGACTCCCTCCTCCAATAATGAGAAGTATCAGCTGTGCGGGCCATGGAGAAGAAAGGTCGAGCCCGCATAATCCTGTACTCCTTCTTGCTCATGGAAACCATAGAAGTGATCCTGTCATACTTGGCCTTCTTCGCCAGTTCAGTCCTCAGCCTAGCCTCATGCTTCTCTTTCTGACGCCTCTCAGCCTCAAAGGTGTTCTTCTGACCAACTCTACCAGTAGCTTCATCAGTGACAGGGTAGTTGCGGGTGTGAGCACGGTAGGAACGCTTGTTGGGGTTAGAGGCCTTTGACTTCAACCTTTTCCCTGAAAGCACACACAAAACGAGAAACACAACAACAGAGAGAAACCAAATGAGCATACATGTCCAATCAAAGTGCAGAAACAAAACACAAACAACTAGAATCAGTTCTGGAGATTCACACCGGAGTCTCTGGTCTGGCAGACCGGAGTCTCCGGACTGACACCGGAGTCTCCAGCCTGGCAGACCGCAGTCTCCATACTGGGAGTCAATAGCAGATTTGAATCTGACACAACTAGTTCCTAGGATGTTTGTATCAGTTTCTACCAGGGATCAACAAGCTAGGGTGATGCTATCAACAACAGGTACTATCTCTCCACAAAAAATACCCAGTCCTGAGATCTAGATGTAAAAACAAACAAATGGGGAGAGGAGATGGTGTACCCTTGTCACCCTGGCCTGTCATTGAGCCTCCCTCAGATGGAAGAGGCAAGGGGAGGCGGGGAGGCGGTTTCCGGCGGTGGGAAACAGCCGGGGAGGAGCTCCTGGCGACAGCGGCGGCGCAGCAAGGTATTGGGGGCGTGGGGGAAGTAGGGAATGA
The DNA here is from genome assembly GCA_028641055.1 of Alopecurus myosuroides. Taxonomy (NCBI): domain Eukaryota; kingdom Viridiplantae; phylum Streptophyta; class Magnoliopsida; order Poales; family Poaceae; genus Alopecurus; species Alopecurus myosuroides. Next base: position 218,423,838 of record CM054061.1, on the reverse strand, counting down.
AACCCTAACTTCCCTCAGCCCCCAGTTGTTATACTGCGAAACCCCATACCGGAGTCTCCGGTCTTAACACCAGAGTCTCCGGACTGGCCGGAGATTCCGGTGTGGCAGACGGGAGTCTCCGCACCTACACCAGAAAAAAAATGACATGATATGCAAGAGCCAATAAAACTTGTCTAAAAAGTAGCTTTTGGAAAGGAAAGGTAAAATAACACCTAGGAGGGAATTTTATACTCAAGAAAGACTAGAAAACTTGAACAACGAATTTTGAGTATATCATCTGAAAATGCCAAAACACTCATTTAAGAACCGACTCTTCAAAGAAGAGGTTGGTGGCCTAGGCCACCATGTAAGAGTTCATGGTATGCAACCGCGAAGATATATCTTGGGGGCATTGCCATTACTCAACATTGAAGCTCACAATTCAACATTAGAAAAAGAGAGATAACAATGAATTTTTTCTTTGGGCATAATGGGGGGGGGGGGAGGCAGAATCCAATGTGTTAGGATAACACCCCCCTATGTCCATTCCTAGACCTAAACTCGAACACATTTCATCTATAGGGGTGTGTGCAAGATCTTCAAGTAAAACTCCTAGAATCAATGGCATTTAGTTCATTCCTCAAGAACAAGAATCTTTCATCATCAAGTGGCTTCGTGAAAATATCCGCAATATTTTCCTTGGTGGCCACATAAGATAGTGCAATATCCCCTCTTGCCACATGGTCTCGGATGAAATGATGGCGAATCGCAATGTGCTTCGTTCTTGTATGTTGCACGGGATTGTATGCGATCTTGATGGCACTTTCATTGTCACACAAAAGAGGCACCTTATATCCATCTGAACTACATATTCCTTGAGAGTTTGCCTCATCCATAGCAATTGAGTGCAAGCACTTGCGGCGGCTACATACTCGGCTTCTGCGGTGGAGAGAGATATTAAATTTTGCTTCCTTTAAGACCAACTTGCTAAGGACCTACCAAGAAATTGGCAAGCCCCGGAAGTAGACTTCCTATCATCTTGATCACCCGCCCAATCGGAATCCGTGTAGCCATTGAGAGAAAATTGTGCCCCCTTTGGGTACCACAAACCAAATCTTGGGGTATGAACCAAATAACGAAAGATCCTATGGACCGTCATCAAATGGCTATCCTTAGGAGCCGCTTGATACCTTGCACACACAACTACACTCAAAAGGATATCGGGACTAGATGCACAAAGATAGAGCAAAGAACCAATCATAGAACGATACATCTTTTGATCCACATCTTTACCCTTTGGATTACGTGATAGGTGGCACTTGACTTTCATAGGAGATGTCTTGATCTTTGCATCTATGAAGTTAAACCTCTTGATCATATCTTGGGTATACTTGGCTTGAGAAATGAAAGTCCCACGAGCCAATTGCTTGATCTCAAAGCCAAGGAAGAATTTAAGCTCACCCATGATAGACATCTCGAACCTGTCAGTCATAAGCTTAGAGAACTCATTATTCAAAGATTGGTTAGTTGAGACAAAGATAATATCATCCACATAGAGTTGTCATATGAAAATCTCTCCCTTTACTCTCTTGGTGAAGAGAGTGGGGTCGATCTTTCCAACTTCGAAACCACGGTCATCTAACAATTCTCTAAGGTGCTCATACCAAGCACGAGGTGCTTGTTTGAGACCATAGATAGCTTTGTCAAGTTTGTAGACATGGTTAGGAAAGTTGAGATTCTTGAACCCTGGAGGTTGCTTCACATATACTTCCTCTTTTAGTGGACCATTCAAGAAAGCAATTTTGACATCCATTTGTTGCAATTTGAAATTATGAGAAGAAGCATTAGCAAGGAGGATACAGATGGACTCAAGGCGAGCCACGGGTGTGTAGGTTTCATCAAAGTCAACGCCTTCAACTTGAGTGTAACCTTGAGCAACCAATCTAGCCTTGTTCCTTATGACAATGCCATGCTCATCTTGCTTGTTCTTGAAAATCCACTTAGTGCCAATAACATTGTGGCAATGTTTGGGCTTCTCAACGAATCTCCAAACTTTGTTGCGCTCAAAGTTATTGAGCTCATCATTCATTTCTTCAACCCAATCGGAGTCCTCAAGAGCTTCAAACACTTTCTTTGGTTCCACCATAGAGATATGAGCTTGATGCTCACTAAAATGTGCCAATTGCCTTCTTGTGGATCTTCTAGCTTGAATATCCTCCAAGACCTTGTTGTCTTGGGCATCAATATGCTTAAAAGCTATTCATATCCTTTTGACACGACCGGCTTTGATCTCCGCATTATTGCACAAAGGGATCACTTGATCATCTTGATCATTTGGGTCCCCATCTTGACCAACTTGACCTTTATCATCCTCATCATCATCAATATCTTCAACACTTGCTTCAACTTGAGGAGAGGATGAAGAGGATGGTTGATCTTGGCCTTGAACTTGACTAGCATTAGTGATAGGAGTGGGTACGACTTGCGTAGAGTCTTGGTCAATGAGAGGAGGGTATTGAACATGTTCTTTGTTAGGTGTAATACTTGGCTCCTTGGCTTGTTCTTCTATTGTAGAGGAGGGCTCCACTTGAGTAGAGCATAGTCCTTCTCAAGTCGCCATAAGGTGTCCCTCAATGGGGCGGAAAAATCCCACACCCATCCTTCCTATGGCTTCTTGAGGTATTTCAACATCTACATTAGAAACATGAAATTGCGCCACTTGGGAGCCATAATTTTCCTCGAAAGCCACACTACAAGATTCTATGACAATCCGTGTGGCTTTGTCAAAGACTCTATAAGTGTGGGATTCGGCACCGTAACCAACAAATATACCCTCAATAGTTTTGGATTGAAATTTAGACAACCTAACGCCCTTGATAAAATAAAAGCACTTACAACCGAATACACGGAAGTTGGAGACGTTGGGCTTGTTGCCGGTGAATATCTCATATGGAGTCTTGTCCAAGCCTTTGCGGATGTAGAGGCAGTTGGAGGAGTGGCATGCGGTGGATATGGCCTCGGCCCATAAATATTGGGGAGAAGTGTACTCCGCGAACATGATCCTTGCCATTCTTTCTTTTGGCAACACCATTTTTTTGAGGAGTGTAAGTGGCGGAGTATTGATGACGAATGCCTTCTTCACTAAGCAATTAATTCAATGTATAGTTCTTGAAATCCGAACCATTATCACTCCTAATAGCCATGATTTGCACATTGTGTTGACGTTGCACTTGGTTGGAGAAGTCGATGATGCTTTGTTGAGTCTCACTCTTTCACTTGAAGAAATAAACCCAAGTGTATCTTGAATAATCATCGACAATCACCAAGCAATACTTTTTGCCTCCAAGACTTGCTTCGGGCACGGCACCAAAGAGATCAACATGGAGAAGCTCCAAGATCCTCTTTGATGAAATAATAGTCTTGGCCTTGTGCACCTTATCATGCATCTTTCCTTCAACACACTACAAACGCGATCCTTTGAAAAGGAAACATTTTCTTTTAGTACGACAATAAGGCCACCTTTGTGAAGACTTTGCAAAGTTCTCATGTTGACATGGGACAAGCGGCGATGCCAGAACCATTCCACGTCCGCCTTTCCGAAAAGACACATTGTATGAGAGTTGGTAGACTTCGAAAAGTCCACCACGAACAACTCATTTTCAACATGTCCCACGTAAGTGACGTCAAGAGTCTTTCTCCTCAAAAGGACCACAATATCAACATAAAAAAGACGGAGAAACCCATCTTTCCAAGAGAGCGGACGAAAAGTAAATTGTAACCAAGGGATTTGACAAGCATGACGTTCACGATAGTGACATCGGGGGCCACCACAACCTTGCCGAACCCGGATACCTTAGACGAGGACGAGTCTCCATAAGTGACGGTTGCTTGTATGCCATTTGGGCGCAACTCTGTCACAAGTTCTTTGCTTCCGGTCATATGGATAGTGCATCCACTATCAATTATCCATTTAGTCCCACCGGAAGCATAGTCCTGCAAGAGATCATTGACTAGAGTTAGGACCCGAGGAGGGTCCCTTCATGTTAGCAACAAGTGTCTTTGGAACCCAAATAGTATAGTCAATGAAACCCTCAATAGGACCAACATATTTAGCTTGCACAACACCATAATAATCAACATATAAGAAATAGTGTGGATTGTTAGTTCCCGCGGAGGTGCTACGAGTAGTGTTGTCCCTCATGACACTACTACTCGAGGCAACATTGTTTACTTGAGCAGGTGTGCTACGAGTAGTGTTGTCCCTAATGACAATACGACTCGAAGCACCATTTTGGGTCTTCTTCTTGTTCTTCTTGTTCTTATTCTTGGCTACATAGCCATGAAGGGGTCGTTGCATAGAAAACAAAAAAATTCCTACGCGAGAGACACCCGAAAGGCCAAGATCTAATCTAGGAGACGAAGTGCAACGGGCAAAGAGAGGGTTAAGAAGAACACATAGCCTCGAAGACACATAGCGTTACGAGATCAAATCTAGTTGTTGGCGTAGTCGTACTCACACCAATCCCGATAGCGAGAAGATGAGCACCGCAATCCGGCGGTGCATCCGTGATCGGTCACACGTACGGTTGATGACGACCTCCGTTCCCTCGATCCAGCGGGGCGCGGAAGTAGAGGATCCCTCGGAACTCCAGCAGCACGACGGCGTGGTGTGGTGGAGAAAAACATTGCTCAGGGCTTCGCCAAGCGCACGAACAAGTGGTGGAGCAGCGGGAGGAGGGAGGAAGAAATGACACAAGTGTGTGTGTGTGGGAGAGGGACCTCCCACCCCTCCTTTTATAGGAGGGGATGGCAGCCACGAATTTGTGGGTGTCTCCACCTCTCCCTCATCATGTGAGTGGAGTCTCCACTCAACCCACTCATTCTTCCATTAATTCCCACTCAAAATCCCAAGGGTTTTCTTCAATAAATAAATAAAACAATTTTATTTCTTTATTTTAATATTTGTTAATTCCATTAACAAACATTAACATATAACCCCTTGAGTTAGTTGTTAAATCTATTAACAACCATTTGATAAGAATCCCCTTGAACTATTTCAATATTACCCGAAACAATTCCGGTGACTATTTCAATATTCCCCGAAACAATTTCGGTGCTGTCCAAACTTTTCTCCGATATTCCGTATCCTCTAATGCGTCATCGAACCTTAAGTGTGTCACTCTACGGTTCGTGAATAAGATATACATGATCGAGACTCCTCTCCGATCAATAATCGATAGCGGGATCTGGAGATCCGTGATGACTCCTATATATTCAACGATGACTCTCGTGATCGTGTGAACCAACAACCCCGTGAACTATTCCCTTTGTCTCGCGATATTTTACTTGTCCGAGATTCGATCATTGGTATCAACCATACCTTGTTCAATCTCGTTACCGACAAGTACTCTTTTCTCGTTCCCGTGATATAACATCCTTGTGATCATATCACATGCTTGCAAGCGGTTTCGATGTGATATCACCAAGAGGGCACAGAGTATATCTCTTCGTCATTTGGATGGACAAATTCCACTCTTGATCCCTGATCCTCAACTAATACTTTACGAATACTTAATGACACCTTTATAGTCACCCTGTTACGGTGTGACGTTTGATGCCATCAAAGCACTCTTCCAGTATCAGCGATTGACATGATCTCATGGTCTAAGGAATAAGTTACTTCGTATGTTTGATATAACAATGTAAACTAAATGACTTGATCGCATTGCTATATTCTCTTTGGGTATATGTTCATCACATCATTCTTCTAATGACATGACCCCGTTATTAATAATATCTAATGTTCATGATCAGGAAACCTTGATCATCTATTAATCAACGAGCTAGTTAAAAGAGAGGCTTTACTAGGAACCATTGTTTGTTTATTAAGCACACATGTATCAACGTTTCCGGTTAATACAATTATAGCATGAGAAATAAACATTCATCATAAGCAAGGAATAAGATAATAACCATTGTATTATTGCCTCTCGGGCATATTCCCTTCAGTCTCCCACTTGCACTAGAGTCAATAATCTAGTCTGTAAGCACTTAACACATATGGCGTACCAGTGTTATTACCATGCTTCGCATGTGGTAAACTTTTATCAAAAAGATCTGAACTGTTCAGTTCCTATTGTATTTGCATGTTCTTTGCGTCTACACGCATCACTCATTCTCTAATGAGATGGCTTTGCATATATATGGTCAATCGGTGAAACCTTAATTCCTCGGCTTAAACCATTGTCACTAACATTGTGAAAACTAGAAGAATACCCCGCGCGTTGCGGCGGAAATATTTTTAAAAAAATCTGCGGAATGAGCACGCATAAGACACACAGAATATTCAATTGTCAAGATTAAATTGATCATAACAATATTTATAACAAATTTAATTCGCGTGAAATTACTATATAATTGAGCATTGCGTATTAGTGACATGGACAATTGTATGACTGAAAAAAGATGGCATGGATATGTTGCATGAAAGATGTAACATTATTAATTATTTGTTAGTGGAGATGACATGGACAGTTGATTGGCTAATAGAGTGGATGATGTGGATAGCTTGCATGTTGAGATAGAAAAATCATAAATGCATCTTAGTGGGGTTTTGCTTTATAAGAAGTATAGATGTAGCTTCATAGTGTTTAGCAATCTTGGAAATTCACCAAGTTCCGGTGATACCTTATTTCCTCAGCTTAAACTGATGTTAATAACATTGTGAAAATGTAGCTTCATAGTGTCAGCATTCTTGGAATTTCACCAAGTTCAATAAAGAACTCCTTGACGCAAAATACGCTTATTATAAGTTGTCAACACAACGATATATTTTATCCTTTGTTGTAGTATCTGTCACAATATTTTAATTTTGAAACTCTTTCGAATCCAGCATGGAACTTTCTTCCATCCTATTGTGCTACCCTTCATCACATATTTTAATTGAGATAAAATTACTTGAATAAATGACAAGACTATTAGTGTAACATATTACAACTAATATTTTGTCATTACTATATAGGAAAACATATCCTTAGCATTTCTAAAATGACACAAGGATCTCTCCCACTGTTGTCTAATCATCATATGAATTATCCCGCTATAACATTTTATAGCATAGGATTCATCTGGTTGTGTATATAGCATGGAAACATGACTTAGAAATCTCAATTTCAATGATGCTCATCATGTGTCAAAACACATGAATCTTGCTCAATTATTTTCCATGTGACAAGAACTCCTTCTTGTCATTTTGATATTGACTTACTTCAATATTTCATCTATGTAATTTGGCTTCAATCATATCAGGTGCGTCAATCCATCTTTTATAGATATGGATGCCCAATATCTTCTAAGCCTTTCATCAATATGAAATAAAAAATCTTAACCGTGTTAATTTAAAATACATATTTTCCAATCAACCATATGTCATCTACATAATGTATTGGAAATATGTCATAGTGCTCCCACTTATTTTCTTGTAACTCTACAAGCATCTTTATCATTCATGATGGAATCAAACTCTTTTGATACCTTCATTAAGCTAAAGATTTCAACTTCGCTATGCTCACTTCAACCATTGAAGTGTGCATACCTTTCTAGCAACCTTTTGAATTTTACAAAACTCTCATACTGTGTCAAGTACACATCCTTGATCAAACTTCCTCGAGAGGAGAGTTGGTTTTGTTATTCATGCCATATCATAATATGTAACTTTTTGCTAGAACTATCCGCAAAGACTAAAGCATCACTACGGAAGATCAAAATCTTGTAGTAGTCCACTCTTTGAACTTCGTCGAAAACAACATTTCGATAAGTACAACTTTCAAAAGATGTAAAATCCATGTCTTTGTCGCTATATAGACCCTTTTGCTATCGTTTGGCATCATGCCTATCGAAAGGACTACCAAGTCACATACTTGATATTCATACAAGGATACTATGGCGGATATAATGACTCATAGTCAATTTTACGAAGTCAGGGCCCATCATTTGCTTCCTTTATAAGGTCAGGTCCTTTTGTTGTCAAAACAACACTTTACACTTAAACCACAAGTTGTTCTAAGTACAAAGTTTTTGGACTTTTATGGTATAGTTCGCAAACTCATTTGAAGTATCTACAACATTTGTAGTGTCTTCTACTTAATCAAAATAGTAAACCCCGGAACAACTTCCAGTGCTGCGCTACTCTTGACATGATAACGAAGATTCTCTAATCTCGTTGAGTTTGTACTGTGCTCCCACTCACTTGTTTCGCAAGAACTACTTTCTCGAGAAATCAACCCTTTCTGACATACAACATTTGTCTTTTGGTTCGGTGATAGGAGAAATACCCAATGTTTTATTTGGGATAACCTTATAAACATAAATTTATCCTATTTTGGTTGTAAACATTTTACACATGCTATGCATACCAAAACTTAAGAAAAATGACAATTCGGGTCACTACCCAAACCATATCTTATATGTTGTCAATTTCAACGGATCATGATGGTGCTCTTTTCAGTGTATAAGCGGCTGTCCTTAATGTATAAACTACAAAATTATGATGGCAATTTTATTAATCTTACCATGTCAAACAAGGTTTGATTTTGTCTTTTGAATACTCCAATCTAATGTGGGGTATTCTAGAAGTATAAGTTGTAGAACAATTCTGCAACTTCTCAGATGTTTTGCTAAACTTGTAACTCAAACTTTATCCTTTATGATCCAATCATAAATACTTGATTATCTTGATACAATGATTTTTAACTTCATATTAACAACCTTTTGAACCAATTCAAAATGTCAAACTCCGTTCCCTTTAAATAGATATACTCACATATCTACTCAAATGATCGACGGAATTTTATGAAGGAAAAAATTAATCCACCATACATGACTACACATAATGGACTATATACATCAACATGTATAATCTCCACTACATTACTCGTCCATTCTACTTTGGCCTATGGACGGAATTTTAGCCATCATTTGGAAGAAGTCTCACAAGCGTCAATTTATTCAAAACAAAATGACTCTGGAAGTCCATCAATATGGAGTTCCTTCATGTTTTCCTTTCCGATATGAACTAAAATGGTGGTGCCACAATTTAAGTGAAACTCTTTTATGTCTTGCAACGTTTAGCATTTAGTCTTATAAATGTTTACTTTACCAACATGATTTATATTAACATATCCATCAATTATGGAATATGGTCATAGTTCGAACAATCTCATTTGTTCTCACAAAAGACCGGAACAAAATAACAACTTATTAAGTTCTTAAATTAAATCTTGAATGTTTGGTTCGATACGACAATGAACGCAATAACACTTTATTTCTGTTCTTGTCATAATCGATTCCACATCTATTACTAGTTCTTTTAGGCCCTTGTATTTCTTGCATTGCGTTGCTTTGTATGACAACTCATACCAACCAATGTGGTATCAAAATACCCAAAAATACTTTGTCAACTAGTAATACATCTATAACTTGTATATCAAGCATATACTCCTGAGCTGGACTTTTCCAATTATCTTCTTTTTCTGCCATATATCTTTTTGTAATTATATTTTCAATATTCCCTTCATTTATAGAAGAATAATTCAACATCAAACAATGCTAGCCGTACTAGCTCATTTTCTTTGGCGTGTTAGTCATATACTATCACCCATTGAGTCAGACTTTGAGTTTGATTGTTCTACTAATATCACCATATTAATAGAATTCTTCTAGATTCCACCCTTAGCAATCTCCAAGTAAGGTAAACGACTTTACACATACTTTTAATCCATCCCATCATAACAATTTTATGATTAAGCTACTATAGCTCGAAGGAAGGAATTTAGAGGATAATTTTTAGCAACCAATTTCTTGGAATATTCAAACGCCTAGCGTCTTCAATCATTGCATATATTCAGATAATATAAGCAAACATTGTCACGCTAAATTTGCATATATTCAGATAATATAAGCAAACATTGTCACGCTAAATTATACCCATTCATGCTGCTACAAATAAGTTTCTAGATATCAATATATCTTTCACTTGATTGTTTCTGAAAACAACTCTTTTCAGTTCCTAAATCACCTTGATCAACAAAACATTCTTTTGAAGATAAAGTAAAATGGAAGCAACCATGACTCTAGATTCTAAGTAGGAATTGGTTGCTCTTTAGATCAATCAATCATTAACCATATGGAGGTAGGTAGGAAATACCAAAAATCTACAATAGGATTCAATTTTAAATTTCACTAATACGGTACCAAACTTAAATGGTATTTACCAGATCATAACAGTTATATCTCAATTAACAATCTAAGTGTAAGGTAGTTATGTGGATGCCAATGAATACAACAATGTGTGCAAATTCCCTTTGATTTGTTGTTCATGATAAATAAGTTCAAGTTAATTCAAAATTAAACCATGAACTCCCACTCAAAAACAACATCCCCCTTAGTCGTCTTTAGTGATTACGCGAACCAAATTCACTACACCAAAACCGATCATCACGTGAGATGATGTAGCTTCAAAGGCGAACATCGACATGTTCATCATATCATCCATATGACTCATGCTTTACCTTTCGGTTACGTGTTCCGAGGCCATGTCTGTACATGCTAGGCTCGCCAAGTAGAACCGTAGTATTATGTGTGTTTCAAGGCCATGTTTGTACATGCTAGGCTTGAAACCACCCGTTGTATGCGAACGTTGAGTCTATCACACCCGATCATCACGTGGTGTCTCGAAACGACGGACTTTCTTAACGGTGCATACTTAAGGAAGAACACATTATTATCTTGATATTAAGTGAGAGGGATCATCTTATAATGCTACCGTCTCTATCTAAGCAAAACAAGATGCATAAAAGTATTAACATCACATACATCACATGTAAGCAAAACGTGGTATGATATGGTCCTCCTTGTACTTGATCTCCATCATGTGCATCATGGTATGATCTCCATCATTCCACCGGCAAGGTACCAAGTACCATGGCACCCAATCTTGATTGTCCAGCAATAAGAAGACAATCATATGAATACATTACGGTATATCAATAATTTACAAAATAGATCATCTCATAATCAAATTTGTAATATTGACCATATCACATCACATGCCCAGCAAAAACTAGTTAGACGTTTCTAATTTATTTTTTGCATATTTTACGTGGCTTAGGGCTTTCAAGGATAGAACCGTTCATACCTACGAACAACAACCACAACGTTGATAAACACATTTTTAACAAGCCTTCGTAGATTAGATCTTAACTATAGTAGGAGAAACGGACACCCCCTTAGCCACAAGTGAGATAACTCTCGTGTACATAGTACACGTAAACTTAGTCTGGGGCAGCTTCATCCTACTATGCCACTAAGATCATAAAACACTCAAGGAGGCAATAACATAATCATCAACGCCCACATACACATATGTGTTCTACCCGTACAAAACATCCACGCATAGATCCGGCTCTGATACCACTGAAGGGGTCATTCATAGAAAACAAAAAATTTCCTACGCGAGAGACACCCGAAAGGCCAAGATCTAATCTAGGAGAAGAAGTGCAACGGGAAAAGAGAGGGTTAAGAAGAACACATACCCTCGAAGACACATAGCGTTATGAGATCAAATCTCGTTGTTGGCGTAGTCGTACTCACACCAATCCCGATAGCGAGAAGATGAGCACCGCAAATCCGGCGGTGCATCCGTGAGCGGTCACACGTAGTCTTGTTCCTTCAAGTGAGGCAATGCCTCTTCTCCTTCTTCTTCATACTCAACCTCTCTTGACAAAACCTTGGCCTTCAAAGCAACGGATTCCCTTTGTGCATTCCAATGGCCCTAGCACGGTTGTCAAGAGCATTCTTGGTTTGCACTTGATACGAGCACATTTCTTGCATCACTTAAGTTGAGGTCATTGAAGAGAAATCATTTCTTCCTTGAATGATCTTCATATCTGCGCCCTCAAATGGCATTATAGCAATCATGTACTTCCTCTTAATCCAAGCATCATCAATGTACTTGTCACCAACATTTGAGAAGGCGGTGGCAAGAGTCTTGATTCTCCGGTACATATCCACATGGTCCTCTCCATCATGCATATAGAATCCTTCGGCCTCATTGGTCAGGGCATCATATCTATTCCTCTGCATGCTCTCATTGCCCACAAACATGATGGCAAGAGCGTCCCATGTTTCCTTGGCGGTGGAATATTGTTGAAGATGCGGCATGTGGTTAGGACCCACGGCTTGTTGAAGAATGTACAAAACGGTGTAGTTGAGTTGGCAATCTACGGCTTCTCTTATTGTGAGGTTCTTGGGGTCATGAGCCTTGTATCCATCACGAGTGATCCTCCAAAGATCTATACAAGAACAGTTCAAGTGAGTCTCCATGTAATATTGCCATTCACGAAAAGAAAAAGCATCAATTTTAGGTGGATCTCCCCTAGGGATTATATGAGGATGAGGGACGGGGGGGGGGGGGGGATCGGGAGAATATCGTCCTTTGACGGCATGATATTCTTCGTCTCCATCCGTGCCCTTTTCGGTGGGGTTTTCGACGGAAGCATGTTTATGTGGATCACCATCTACCCCAATCTTAGTGCCCTCCGGAATGGTTTCCGGAGGAGAAGTCTCGTATACCTCCGGTCCTTTGGCTTTGAGGAGTTGCGACAAGACTTGTCGCAACTCATCAAATTTAGCGTCTATTGATGAGGTCAATGAAGTTATCCACTCATTGAGATCATCCATGGACACCCTAGCCTTGGAAGATTCGGTATCCGATTCTTCTGCCATACTAAAACTCTTAGGCGGTTAAGCCCAATAGAAGAGCCGAGGCTCTGATACCAATTGAAAGTAGAGTACGGGCACCTAGAGGGGGGGGTGAATAAGTGCTACGACCAATTTTAATTTTTATTTCGATATAGGCTTGACACAAAGGTAAATTCTCTAGATAGTGCAACTAAGGTGAATTTACCTATATGACAAGGAAAGCAATAAATGCAACTAGTACAACAATTAATGCAACAATTACAAGTGAGTAAAAGATAAGGGAACGAGGTAACCGATGGGGGACACGGAGACACGATGTATTCCCGAGTTCCTCCTTGTTATGGGAGTACGTCTCGTTGGAGGGGTGTGAGCTCGCCACGAAGGCCTACTCAACGCCACAAAGGCCTCACCTTATTCACCGATGAACTCCGTCACAAAGGCCTAGTTCACCTTCCACTATTGAACCCCTTTGTGGCGGGGATCGAGTCCTTTACAAACAAGTTTGGGGCACACACCCACAAACAAATTGGAGCCTCCCAACACTCACAAATCACCAAGAGTAGCAAGAAGCCTAGGTTCTCCACAAGAGGAAACCCTAGGCAAAGATCCCTCAAGCAAATGAGATGGGAAATGAAATCCGGTTGGTGAAGACGTAGATCGGGGGCTTCTCCTTCAATCCTCCAAAGATAAAGGCTTTTGGGTGGATGGATTGGGAGATCTAGCAAGGTGGGGGAGCTCCAACAATGGTGACTTTAGTTCTGGACGAGCTAACCCAAGGTAGGTGGAGGGGAGGGCGTATTTATACCCCTCATAAAGTCTTGGAGCCGTTGGAGCTTTTCTGCCAACTTCACACCGGAGACTCCGGTGTAAAGGCCAGAAACTCCGGTCTGAAATTTTCGCAGAACAACCAGGCCGGAGACTCCGGACAGTCTCCGGTGTCTCTCCGAACTGGATGCAGCAGACGACACCAGGTGTGCACCTCTTGGAAAAACTTCAGAAAACTCCAGTGCGGAGACTCCGGTCTAGAGGACCGGAGACTCCGGTCTTGGTGTTGCGGTTAGACCTGGAGAGTGCCTGGGGTCGAGCGGAACCAACAGTACCCAGTCACACCGGAGACTCTGGACAGTTTCCGGTAAGACTCCGGACCGAGTACCGCAGGCGACACCAGAAAGTCCTTAGCAATTTCTTCAAAGGCAGCTGCCACACCGGAGACTCCGGACAGTCTCTGGTAAGTCTCTGGCATGGATGCAGTGGGCGATACCAGAAAATCCAGAGACTTGGAACTGGATAAATTCTCCACACCGGAGACTCCGGTCTGAGAGTCCGGAGACTCCGGCCTGGAGAAAACTCCAGCAGACAGAATTCCAGGTGTTTTGCCCCTTTTTGCAACACCACACCACCATATCAAATATGTTGTTTATGCCCTGAAATACATCAACACACTTAAGGATACATGTGTTGTTAACAAACACCAAAACAAAATGATTTAAGCGCGTTTGCACTTTCACAGTTGTGCTTGTGAGTAACCATGTGTAGCGAGAGCGGAGCATATGGAGGCCATGATGACCATGACGAGTACATGATGGACCACTACGACTACAACAACGACAACGACTACAACGAGCTATACATGGACTACCACTCCTACGAGCACGACATGGTGGATGACCACTACTATGAGAATGACATGGTGGATCACCACCACTACTACGACCACGATGTCGAGCTCTACACCGACTATTCCTCCCCAAGCATCATCGACATGGTGGAGCAGAACACCAACCACAACAACTTCGACTCCATGAGCTCCAAAGACATGAACCACTACTACAACTATGACACCACAAGCTTGGATTAAGAGATGGAGCCGTGCTACACCGACAACGCATCCACAAACATGGCGGAGTACTACACCGACAATGACTCCACAAGCATGAGGGACAAGATGGAGCTCTACAACTACTTTGACTCCGACATGGATGAGCTCACCTACTCTAACTTCCTCTCCAAGCTTCGAGGGCCAAGATATCACATGTCATATGGTTCATGCTCAAGACCAAGGAACTTCAAGGAGAATTCCAAGGCCAACACAATACAATTCCCTTCAACCTAAAGATGGTGCAACGACAAGAAATACGACAAGTTGGCAACGTCAAGATCAACATCAAGACGGCGCCACAAGAAGGACATCGTCGAGGCCCCATCAAGCGAGAAGGCCAAGAAGCCAAGGCATCCAAATGACTTTCGGAGTCATCCCACACATGAAGCACGGGAAAGACGCAAGCTTCATCGTCAACAAACTTAGACCTATCATCACCTAGATCATCACCAAGATTGCCGCCATGATCATCATCGACACATGGTAGAGAGTGGCAAACCTGGCTTTGATACCACCTCACCGCATACTCCACCACAAGTTCCGCGACAAAATTGGTTCGATCATTGCTCGCCATCACCACTACCTCTATCTCGACACCGACAAAAACGTGGTGACCCTCTTCAAGTTCACCCTCTACGACCGGATATTCTTCATCACCCACATTCTACAAGCTCGACTCATGACTATGGTCTAAATGGCTTCGTGGATGGTGCTCGCCCACATTCAAGGCTTCCAAGGAAAAATGTGTGTCACCACCAAAATGACCACCAAGACCAAGGCCATTATCAAGAAGGTGCGCATGACATGGCTTCTAGGGAATGCCTCCCACAACTACACCAAGTAGCTACTCCTATTGAATTGAGAGGGGACACTAGAAGGCTCCAAAGTCTTGGCACTTGAGGTGTGCGTGTTTGTCGAAGTCTTTGCATTGCTTGGAGTCGGTAGTGTCATGGCATGTGGCGAGGAGGACTCGAGCATCTCGTCTCCTGGGTTGATCTCAAAGTGTGGAAAGGGTGGCTTTCTTGGAGGAGGAGATATGGTCATGGCTTGTGTCGAAGAAGGCTCCATCATCTCCATGATGTGGTAGTGTAAGCCATGCCTTGTAGCATCCTCAAGTTGTCGATGATGATGATGATATCCTTGGCTAGAATGGTGGCTTAAGTGTGGCCTTGTGGAGGTTGGAATGAGTTGCTTTGAAGTCAAGGGGAGTGTTTCACCCAATTTGTCGCTATCTCCATCAATGATAGATGTGCCATTGACGCCGGCTCTAGAGAGGTTGCATGTTTGGTCATTGGATACGGAGAAGAGGAATGCCTTAGAGATGATGGCAAGGGATGAGCCTCTTTCATAATGTCACATGCATCAACGTCTTCATCATCGAGTGGGGGAGTGGCATCCGCATGCACATGTTGATGTCGATCTTGTGTCATGGGAGGAATAGATTCACACTCTTGATGTTGTTGTCGCGCTTGCAGCGATGAGGGAAGCTCATTCTCTTGATCATGACGATCATTGTCCCTCCTCGAAAAATGTCGCTCAAGGTGAATGAGTAACGATGTCGGTGGTGAAGTGAGTCTCGCCTCATGTGTTGAAGAAGGAGGAGGAGGATCATGACATATATGGCGATGTAGACCTTTCTCATGTGCTTGATGATGACGTCCTTTGTCCTTCCTCAAAGTATGTCGCTCACGGAAGTTGTGGTTGGGTGTTGGTGGTGAAGTTTCTCTCGCCTCTTGTCTTGAAGAAGTAGTGGTATCATAGTGTCCATGGCAAGGATGTTCTTGATCCTTGTCGAAGGCGGGGTGCGAATAGGAAGCACATTCTTGGTGAAGATGAGGTGGAGGCTCCCATTCCTCATGTTGGTTATGACGCTCATGGTCCTTGAACCTTGTATCATTGAGGCAAAGGGCGCTCAAGTGGTTGTCTTCATGGCCTTGATGATGCGATGGAATTCCTTGGTCTAGGTGATGTGGTGCTTCATCCAATATGGTAGGAGAAGAGTCATGGATGGCATCTCCGTTTGCTTGTTGTTGGCGAGGTCGCTCATGTGGGTCCTCATCAAAAATAGGAAGTGAGAGGTCACTTGGAGCATCTTCACTTGCTTGTTGTTTACGTGGTCGCTCAAGAGGTTCCTCATCAAACATGGGAAAAGAAATATCATGAGTAGCATCCGCGCTTAATTGTGGTCAAAGTGGGTGCTCATTGTGATCTTCATCAAAGAGAGGAAAGTAAATGTCATGTGTAGTATGCCCACTTGGTTGTTGTCGATGGTGGTGCACATTAGGGTCCTCATCAAAGATGGTAAGTGAAGTAGCATGTTGAGCAATCCCACTTGGTTGTTGTCGAAATGGACGCTCATTGGGGGCTTCCTCAAAGATAGGGAAAGACAAGCCATACGGAGCATTCGCACTTGCTTGGCGTTGAGGAGGTCTCTCATTTGGGTCTTTATCAAAGATGGGTAGCGTAAGCTCATGTGGGTCATCCTCATTGGTTTGGCGATGGCGGTCATGATGGAGAGTATGGCGCCGGTGGTCATTGTGGTCTAGTTGTGGGATGCATTCACTAGAAGCCATGTCATGGGCACCTTCTTGATAATGGCCTTGGTCTTGGTGGTCATTATGGTGGTGACACACATTTAGCCTTGGAAGCCTTGAATTTGGGCGAGCCCCATCCACAAAGCCATGTAGACCAAAGTCATGAGTCGAGCTTGGAGAAGGTGGGTGATGAAGAATATCCGGTCGTAGAGGGTGAACTTGAAGAGGATCACCACGTCCTTGTCGATGTCGAGGTCGAGGTAGTTGTGATGGCGAGCAATGCTCGAACCAATGTCGTCGCGGAACTTGTGGTGGAGGATGCGTTGAGGTGGTATCAGAGCCGGATTTACCACTCTCTTGCATGGGTCGGTGATGATCATGGCAACGATCTTGGTGATGAGCTTGTGGAGACTTTCCTTTGCGTCGTGACTTGGAGGTCGATGATGATCCATGGCGGTTGGCGAGGATGGCCACGTTGCCTTCAATACACGCCATGTGATCATTGAACCGAGTATGACGAGCTTGTAGTTGATGGTCCAAGCGCTCCAATCCATCACGAGCAAGTTGGCAAAGGCGGAAGTGTTCATCGCGGTTGACGAAGTTGTGGTAGTCTTTGCTGTTGAAGAATGAGGTTCCTTGATCTTCCGAGCTCGGCCTTGTGAATACTCCTTCCCTAGCCATCTCAAAAAGCACACAATGGTGATATGATGAAATGGATGTCACACTTACCCAAAGTTACCTTTTTTGGTCGTATTGATGAGAGCCACAAGCCCATCATGAGTGGAAAAATCATGAGTGTTCTTAGAGGCATCTACATGGTAGCCACCAAAAGTGATATGAGAGTTGAGAGCAAAACCCAATTTGTGCTTATTGACACTAACGGCTTACCAACTCTTTCTACGTCTTTGTTGTCTCTTTTGCAGCGATTTGGTGACCCTATCAAGCATCCTCGACCTCATGGACTATTCACCACACAAGGCTCTCCACACCACATGAACGTCAACACCGGCTTGAAGATTTGGAAGGACTACATTCCGCTCGTCATGATCCACATGGAGTTTGACAAGCGCATCCACGACAATGCATTCTCCATCCACGTTCCTCAAGTCAATATCTATACGGCGCGTCACAAGCACTTCGACGACAATGCCCTCTACAACTACATCCCACATGTTTTGATGTGCATGGAGTTGGACAAGTACATCCACGACAACGACTTCTACGCCTACATCCCTCATGTCAAGATGTACTTGGAGTTCCACATGCGCATCCACGACAATGACTTCTCCGTCTACATCCCACACGTCAAGATGCACTCGACAAGCGCGCCAACGACAATGACTACCATGACTACATACCAATCGTCAAGATGCACTTGGAGTTCGACAAGCGCGTCAATGACAATGACCACCACGACTACACACCAACCGCCAAGATGTACATGGACTTCAACAAGAGCATCACCGACAACACAACCCATGGAGCGGCGTGCAACCAATGCGTCAAGTTCATCTACACTCTATCGCCCCCACAAGCAATGGACCAACCACCTCTTAAGCTCTTTGACGACGACTACATCTCTGTTCAAGCTCGTCCTCACCCATCCAATGAGGACCATGTCAAGATTGTATTCACCTTTGGACTACACCGCCACGAGCATACCTTGGCATGAATTTCGACAAGAGGCTCAACTTCAACGATTACACCGCCTCTCAAGATCTCCCTCACCCATCCAAGGAGGTACATTTCATGTTCCTCATCGCCTTTGGACCACACCCGCAACGAGCCTACCGTCACATGAACTTCGACAAGCGGCTCAACTTCGACTACATCTTCATCGTCAACATTCCATCCCCCGCTTATGAATGGACGGAACGAGAGTCGAGGACGACCCTTCTTCAAGGGGGGGGGGGGGGAGATGATGAAGTCCACCGTATTCCACCAAGCACAACATCGATACACAACAAGGTGAACTCACTCCTATCTCCGTATGTTTCTAGTGACTTGGTGAACGGTGTGCTACCTCATGAAATACCCCTCTTCATGCCTAGGTTGGATCCCACTATGGAGCCCAAGACGGTGCCCTCGATGCTCAAGAACATGCCCAAGGCGGTGCCCGAGAAGGTAGGAAGGAAGTAGGAGAATACGGCATCAAGATCAGAGTCACGAGGAGGAAGAACGGAGGGAAACAGCCCTCCCCCCGGCCTTAACCCCCGGCCAGGCCGGCCTCCCCTCATCTTCAGGACGGCCACCCACCCGAAGAGCCCGACCTCCCCTCCTCCCACCCCGGCCTCAGGCCTGCTGCACCCTGGTGCCAGGCCGGCCCCCGGGCCGTCTTCCCCCATGCTGGGGCGCCCAGTTCCCACCCCGGCCTAACAGGCCGGCCAGGCTGGCCTCCCTGCTGCTACCCGAAAACAAGGAGAAGATGCCCGTTTTCACCCCATCTACCCCCCTAGGCTATATAAGGGACCCTGGTGGCTAGTTCTAGGGATAGAGTTGACTTGAGATAGAATTGGGCTTTGTGCTCCCCATCCCATGTGGAGAACCTCCTCCATGGGATCCATGGCTACTCCATAGATTCATCTATTGGATTGTATCAAGATCTCTCCAAGTAGCCACTCTTTCACCTTGCGATTCTAGTAGTTCTTGCCAACCTTCCCCTTGTGGCTTCTGTTGGATCTGTGGACCGGCCGGTGAGAGGAATCGGTTCCAATTAGCGTGTTGTTGACTTGGGTTTGCGATACCTCGTAGGCTTCACGAGTTATCTCCTCTTTTGTGTGTGTGAGTTCATCGTGTTCTTCGCGTTCTTCCCGATCTCCCCACCTCTCGTGCGTCAATCCGTGAAGATCGGGCCACCCAAGAGGCCAAGCCTATATCATTCAGTTTAGGAGGAATTTAATCGGGGAACGGTGGGGAAGCTTGGTTGCGTTTAGTGCGTGCTCTCGTGAGGATTCGTCTTAACGATGATAATGATAGTTTTGTTTGGGGTCTTACTGAAACATGTGTGTTCTCAGTAAAACCTATGTATATTGATTACATGCATGATCATACTTCTTTTTTGCATAAATATTTTTGGAAGTTGAAAGTTTCATTGTAAATAAAAGTGTTTACGTGGTTCCTTCATTCTTACAAAAGATAATTTGGTAAGAAGAAATTGGACGGGGTGTATAAAATGTGTTTTTTGCGACTGTGTTGAGACGGTTGATCACCTTTATCTCTTGTAATTTTGCTAGGCATATTTGGAGATTGCTTCATTTCACGTTTAGCATAGCACAAACTTCTAGTGTTGATCATATGTTTGGTCATTGGCTGCAAGGGATAGACAAGAAAACTAAACCCCGCATATAAATTGGAACTTGTGCTCTTGTGAGGGCTATTTGGAATGGTAGGAATGATGTTGTTTTTAACAATTTGAAAGGTGCTCATTTTTGCAGCTAGTTCATCGAGCCACATATTGGATTCACATGTGGTCAGGGGCGGGCCCAGGATTTCGAGGATGTGTATTCAAAATTTGAAAGGGCACAAAAAAAATCACAGTCTAAAGGCTTGCTTTGTAGACATATAATGTATTATAGCATCAGATAATTGTAAGTGTAGAATATTTAAATATATGACACAATTGGAACATAATATCATAGATTTATAGAATATACCGAACTGTAAATTGTTCAATTTATATAAGTACCAAACTACCAATTGTTTCGCCAGCAGAGAATCAACCGGTGTCGAGGAGTCGGAGCCATGGTTGTTGGGGGCTTCAGATAAGCGAAGTGGTGAATGTCGCCTGGTGCGTCGGCGTGGCCGCCGGATTCCGCCGTGTCGCGTCGCCTGTGTATGGTTCAGTCTAGGGCTGTTTCATGTGGATGAACTGGGACTTGCTGATCGATTGGTAATTAAGGAGGAGCAACAATCGTAGGGACAGTAACTTACATTCTCGCGAGCAACAAGCGACGGACCTGCCAATTGGGCCAGCTAGGTAGTTCGGCCTGCTAGACAAGGAAGGAAGGAAGGACGAGCAGGGCTTTGAGCTCTGAATTCTTTGCCTCGTCTCCCATTTTCTTGTTTTCTCGTACGTGAACCAGGTATATAACTAAATTTTGGTAAAAAATAATGGGTATTCATCTAAATACCCTTGAATTGAGCTGGGCCCGCCTCTGCATGTGGTTGTTCCTTCTGCCGTTGGAGCAGTGGAATCTTATGGATTCCGGATGTTCTTGCTTGGTGTTGATCGTTCAGTCTATTTACAACCATGGTGGCTGGCTGCACACTAAAAGGCTCCGATATGTGTAGTCTTAGTTTTTTTTGCGTTTTTTTTTTGGTTCATTCTTCTTTCCATCTTGGATGATTCTTGAGTTGTAATAGATTCGAATATTACTTTTAAAAATTTTATATAAAAGTATCAGCTATGTGCATCATCATGATGCAGAGGCTGAGCCTATTATGGGTGTGGTGCGTGTGTGCTCGTCCGTACTAATTTTACAACTTTGTACCTTTATTACTTGAGACTTACAAAACAAGTGGATGAACAGTTATAAAATTAGATAACGATTATACTCCCTCCGTTCCAAAATAGATGACTTCCATTTGTCCATGTATCTAGACTTGTTTTAGTGTCTAGATACGTACATATATGGAAAAGTGGAAGTCATCTATTTTGGAACCGATAGAGTAGATTGTTCTTACCAAAAGTACCAAATCCTCCTGTAAAAAGAGGGTATCAAAAGTGGATGAACACAACCACGGGATGGATGCTTCCATGCGTTTCCGAGGCCGGCGTGCTCTGAACTAGCGCCAGGCTGGCAAGATGGGCCCCATGGCTGTAACTAATTATTTACCTCGGACGCACCCAACGACGGGGAAAGCTTTTTTCTTACGAGCGGTTAAAAAACTTAAATCGCTGAGAGGGACACACTGTCAGTGACAGAGGAAAGCGGTGAATTTCACGTTGCGTCGTTACTTCCGTGCGAAGCCACTGTAACAAATAAACAGCCTCCCGTCCCGTCTCCCTATAAAAATCCCCTTTTCCTGTTTCCCCGTCTTCTTCAACCAGCATCCCTCCTCATTCCACATCAACACGCTCGAGACGAGAGAGAGATCGGCGCGCGGCGGCAATGGCGAACGAGTGGCAGGAACTGGCGATGACGGTGCGGGACGCTCTCCGGGAAGCCATCGCCTCCGAGGAAACCCTCACGCTGATCGACCTCGCCGCCACCAAGCTCCAGGCGCTCGTCGAGGTGCTTCGCACTGTCCGCTTGGGCACCACATATGACGCGGCGGCCGAAGGGTACGTTGACCCTGAACCCGTGGGAGTTCACCCCGCCACGCTCCTCGAGGACGCCCGCCGCGACATCAAGCGCCGCAGCACGCTCCAAGGCCAGGCCACCACCGTCCTACTCCTCTGCTGCGAGGGCATGGATCTCCATCTCAGCGAGGAGATGATCCAGAGCTGTGACACCAACATCAACGACGCGCTCGACAAAGCCGCCGACGCGCTGACGAGGCTCTGCGAGGCCGCGTCGTTCGCCAAGGCGGCCAATGACGCAGTCGACATGGCCGCGCTGCTCCCGGTGGACTGCCCCCTCCAGCGCGCGTGGTTAATAGCGGCCGAGAAGATGGAGGACACCGCCATCAACGAGGTCGCCGTGGCGCGCAACCAGGTGTTGATGATGCAGGCTGCCCTCTCTCTGCAGCTCCTCCACAGCTCGGCTATTCTCGGGCTTGCCTAAGCGCTCGGGCCGAGGATAACAACCAACTCGATTGCCCGTAAGCCTCTGTTCGTTCCTGCAGCTGCAGGCCATCTAATTCGTTTCCCATTCCTGTGGCTAGAGAGCTTCTTTCTGAATGCTGTAGATTGTATGGGACTCATAACTCTTGATAACCAGTTTGCGTGTCAGATGAACTCGCACTACGTTTCTGCTTCTTCTAGTTCTAATATGTACATTGCACTGCATTTGGCTAATTTTGTGCTCTACAATGTCTCGAATGTGTCTGATGTAATCTGGTTTTGTTAGCCAGCGCCGTCAGAATATATGGCTGACGAATGGAATGCATGCAAGCGTGTGCTTGCTTTGAACCTTTGGTCACTTGTTCAATGTCGAATTTGGATGCCATAATCATTTTATGCGTCGAGGGAAGAGCACCTCGAATTCCTCCAAAGTTCGTGCACCAGTGCAGTATTGCACTATCTCAAGACAGGCCTAAAATCTGCATACTGATCATGTGTATCCAACTGACGAAGAAGCAATCGGGAAGCATACTGACCAAATGCAGCATTTCACCTACTCTCTCCTTAACAGCAGTCAGCAGATAAGCAGATATGTTTGCATATTGTTTCCATTTTTTGCAAGAAAAAAATCTTCCTTGTCAGCATTTGTGCGTCCTTGGGAAGTTGCAGTGGCAGACGTTGTGATTTTCAGTATGCTTTGTGTACAAATTCAGTGGAATGGTGTTATTTTCCTAGGCATGGCCGGTTGAACGTCGACACATGTCGTGCCAAACTTTTGCAGTCCAAAGTGTCAAGTCGGTTATAACTGATAATTTGGTTGTGCACGCGAACACCCCACAATTTGGGGGCAGCACCTCCAGTCGCAGGCAGTCATGGCCTATCTTCAGCCGAACCTCCCCGTCGTCGGCTACGGTCCAGGTTTCTTGTTCGGCGCCGGTTGCCGCCTGTCACCCCACTACCACGTCTGCGCCCTGACAAGCAAACCCCAGCAGTCCCAGCCTACAAGTAAAACCCCAGCTCTGCAAGTAAACCTCCTGGATCAGTAGACCTTTGTAGGATGATGAATATATTGCGCCACTTTCTTTCTGTTTGGGACGCTGAAATTTATCTGAACCATTTATAAAAAAAAAACATGTTTGGGTATGTTAAAATGTAAGTCGTTTAATATCTGATCAACGATCCAAATCGGTCTAAATATTTGACAATTCAACACATATTTCATTTTCTGGTAATTGCAGGGATTGCCACCTCCTAAAAGAAACCGTTTGTTAAACAAAGACGATCGAACAAATCAATTAAAAATTTCGAAAAAATACTAATATATTTTTTAAAATCCTGAAAAATATCCCAACCAACACATACAATTTTTCTACAATCCTGCAACTTTTAGTAATGAAATGACATTTTGGGTGCCCTGTGCAAAACAAGACTAATCACTGATAAAAAGGAGATCTAAAAATATAGTTTTCAGACTAGTGATTTTGTCTGTGCAACCATGAAAATTGAACCATGTAGTAAACTTGTTTATGTTTGTTGGGATTTTTTTCAGAAAGTTTTGAAATGTTATACTATTTTTTTCAAATAATTGAACCAGACAGAAGCATGTGAGCTCGGGAGCCAATGTGAATTTCTGCCTATATTCTCTCATCTCACTTAGGTACTATATTTTTCTTGTATATAAACGATGCAACGTTCATTGTTTATACCATATATCATATAAAGCTGGGGAGCCAATGTGAATTTTCTGGTTTATGCTTAAGCAATTGATAATGACCACGTTGGTGCTACAATGGGGCACTCCTATTGGTGCATACGGGTTTTTTTTTTTTTGAGAAACACGGTACAAACGCAAGCGCTCATATACACGCGCATACACCCACACTTATGAACGCACACACGCACACCATACCCCTATGAGCACCTCCGAAAGACTGAGCCGGCGGGTCTTGATATTGACGAAGTCACCACAGGCGCTTCGCTGTTGACGGGAACGTCGCCTCCTACTGAAAGAATATTCCGCCTAAATGCGACACACAGATGTCAAACCTGGGGTTTGAACTGTGGTGGGCTAGGGGTACAACCGCCCTCCTAACCATCCAACCACAGGTTGGTTCGCATTGGTGCATACGGGTTAGTAGCATAACATCTACGGATTTTTTTTTTGTCTCAGAGCCAATTATTGGTCTCAATTTACAGTTTGGGCTGTGTAAGCTAATCTAATAATATAATTATGGTAGTTCTATCACAAATATTTTTCATATCTATACATTTTACTTTGGTACAGTTTTGAGGATTTTTCACTTAACCATTTAGTTTAATTTGGTCGATACTATAAGTTGTTTTTGAGGTCTCAGTCTTTCGTGGGCCATGCCCTTACAAGACTTGTTCGTTATATCCTTTTCGATTAGTAAAAATGTATAATGGTCATCATTGTTAGGCATTTATCGTTATTAGGCATTTGCTTTATTTCTTGGTTTCTCTGTACCCTTGTTGTATGTATAACTAATTTTCGAGCAAACATTATTTGTTTCTCGATAACAAGACCCGTTTATGATAACCTTTAGTCAAGAAAAGGAATGGTGTTGAGGTAAGATTCTCCTCTTCTTGACTTGTTAACAACCGATTTCAGACTAACGAGGCATGGGCATGACTAGATTTCTGATGTGGCATCCTGTTGCACGAGTCAGATAATACATAAATTGGTGTATGTTTTTGTTAATAATGCAATTGTGTTATGAAGATTTTTTATTGCAACAGGTTGGCGGTTGTTTAACGTATTCATATATATATTTTAATTTTTTCATGCTCTGTCTCGTAGAACTAGTTAAAAGATAAACCACCGAAGAAAAACTATACAATGTATCATTTTTTTTATCGAAATAATGTAGTCTGTAATATGATATTTTACTACCGCATATTCTTATTACAGGCTGACCTTGTTATGTCCTCACTGTCCCACGCCGTGCGATAGAGATCGAAGGGATCCAAAGACAGCTAGTGCTTTTCAGGACATCACGTCAGGGTGAACGTAGCAGCGTTCCAAATTTTTGGGAACTACGCCCGTTATCAATTTCTCTTCAATTTCTCTCCTTGTCTTGTCCACTCTCGACTCCTCTCTCTCCGCCGCTAGATGTGCGCGTCTCCCCGGCGAAACTGGCTGCCGTCGGCGGCTCCTTGCCCACCCGTTGCGCCTCGCTCACTCTTCGGGAGTTTCTCGTCGTCGCGGAGACGAGTTTCGTAGAGGTAATCCCCTTCCTAGATCTAGTCCCGTACATGTAACTTCTATTCTAGGCGTGCGTGGTCGATTCGTTGACGGATCTCGTGTTTCCCCTGCCCTTCCACCCTCTTTTTCCGATGTAGGCGATTTTCGTGCGGGAGCCTTGGAAGGTGAACTCGCCGGCGAGGTTTTTCTTTTCCAGTACACTGAATGGCCGGCCGGTGGTGCTTCTAGGAGTTTTCGTTTGGAAGCAGGACATCTCTCTGTCCGCAAAGATCGAGTTAAGTTTCAGATTGCACCATGGTTTCTTACTATTTGTACTGCACGTGTGATGTTTGTTTTTAGGGTTTTTTTTTTATTCGTAAATACCATGTGAGTAGATGTAGTTTTGAACTATGAATCGGATGAGGATGAGAGAGGAAGTACACTATTTTTTTGTATTTTCTTGGTAGGGCCTAGTACCAACTTTTTTAGTTAGCATCAAGAGCTTAGATGGTACTAATTCTCTCCCCTAGCAGTTCGTATGACGTTTCCGATAGATGGGACTAATTTTTTGCGACCGTGTTTTGTGGACTCTGAGTAGACAGCTAGAACAATCTTAGCATTGTAACATGTAATGCATTTCTTCAAATGGATGGAGTCTCTTAACAGTTAGACATGTAACATGTAATGGATGAAACTTTTTGACAAAAATTTGTTTTGATAGATGGAGTTTCTTTTTTCCACATATAGAACATTTTGGTAGATGGTACTTTTTTAGTTTTTAGTACCAAGAGTTTAGTTTTGATAGATAGAACATGCTGACATGTAAACTTGAATATAGATGGAGTTTTTGACAGATAGAGTGCTTATGTTTTATAGATAGTACTTTTTATTTTATTTTCTGACAGCGAGAGAATTTGGTGGGTACATAGAACATCAAGGCATGTAATTTGATGTAGATGGAGTTTTTTCCCCTCTGGTACCCATAGGAATTTTTTTATGATGGAATGGTATTAATTCTGTTTTTGGTTTCAGCTGGAGGCAGAATAACATCCAGGCATGTAATTTGACGTAGATGGAGGTTTTTTTACTCCTAGTACCCATATGCCTATTTTTTGATAGCATGGTATTTGATTGTCTGATTGTTTTGATTGGGTGCATGTTACTTTTCCGAGTAGATGGTACTAAATTAGCCCATACGCTCCATTTGTTTTATTAGATAGCACTAACGTAGCACATGGAACTAGCTATATATGATTATTGCTATGATTATTTCTAGATTGTACTTTTTTAGTTTTTGATGGTA
Organism: Alopecurus myosuroides; assembly: GCA_028641055.1. Lineage (NCBI taxonomy): Eukaryota > Viridiplantae > Streptophyta > Magnoliopsida > Poales > Poaceae > Alopecurus > Alopecurus myosuroides. The sequence continues at coordinate 218,396,457 of CM054061.1, read as the reverse complement.
AAAGTTTAGTTTCGATAGATAGAACATACAGACATGTAAACTTGAAAATAGATGGAGTTTTGACAGATGGAGTGATTATTTTTGGTAGATGGCACAATTTTTATTTTTTGATAGCGAGAGTATTTGTTGGGTGCATAGAACAGCGATGCATGCAATTTTGATGTAGATGGAGAGTGGACCTCCGTTATGTAATAAATTGTGAGATGTCTTACAGTTTATTTTATTTCTTCCTCTCTAACCGTTATTTTTGAGAGTGCAAACAGAGGTAGTTTACTGAGATGACGAAGTCCACTAGCAGCCGAAAATGTCCAAAGAGTCATTCCAAGTTTAGTTTATTAAGAAAGAAACTTACATTGTCTTCTAGAGGTTCCCCAAGTATTCAACTTCAACCGGAAACACTAAATGAGCAAGCAATCATCAGACATGTAAGCAATCTTTTTCTTTGAAAACTCTAGGATTTTCTGTGTTTACATCAAAAACAGCTAACAACATGTTTGCAATTTGATTTATTTGTAAATTCAAAACATATAACGAAATTTTGTTCTGTAATTCAAATTTAACAAAATAAACATTCTTCAAAGCCTTTCACCCGCTCATCCTCCATAAAGCTGGTGAGGTTGTAGAAGAGAATGTCACCTGAGTAGATTGTTTTGCTAAAAAACTGGATCCACAGAGGACTGGTAGACATCAAGTGTTTCAAGTTGTAGCCATACTTGTGCAAGTACCTCATGGATTGCTTCGATCTGACCACTTGCAAGCTTGTTTTCCCCGGAAGAGGCTCAATTGATGTGGCTCAAACATCTGTTCATGAGGTGTTAGGAGTGCCACAAGGTAATTTGGATGTTCGTTATGAGATGGATTCGAAGGCTATCAAGTTTATGAACAAGCAATTTGGAAATAGAAGTAGGATCCAGCCTACAGTATCCTATCTAGAGAAGAATCTTGTGGGAATGAAGGATGCTGATAGCAGCTATCTCAGGATGTTCATCACATGTAATTGCACCAACAACTCATACATACATCAGTCCTAGGCTCCACCCTTCACTTGTGAGGATGAAGAATGCCAATAGGCTAAATATGAGCATGTTTGTATAACAATGCTCCGGAAAGGTGGAAAGTCAAAGGAAGACTGGGTAATGAAATCCTGTATGTTATACTTCATGGTACAGTTCCACACAAATAATTCCTCGCATCTAAATCTCTTTATCCGAATCACTTCTTTTTTGTAATCTCACTATTTGTGTTTTTTGTTGTCTTTCCATGCGCAACAGGTAAAATATGTAGATTCTCTACGACTCAAGGGCATTGAATTCAATCCCGGGGGAACATGGGTTTCCGTTTGGACCAATGCCATGGTGAAAGAAGCTATAAGCCAAGATCAGAGGATCGATGAAAGTTTCGGCTTGGCTCCTTTAATGTATTTATCTTGTGAATAGGTTTTGGCAGATTTTTTTACTTTATCTACGTCAGCAGGAAACATTTCTTTTTTTTTCCGGGGTATTCATACATCGGGTGCTTTCTGTTCTTTTTGTTCTGAAAATGAACATCTCAAAGCTGAATTTACTACCATGGGCTTACATCAAGAGTCCACAGATATACATGAACAATACCAGGAACATGGAAATAATAATTCCACTCCTCAAGCAGAACATGGACAAGTAATAACACACCAGTGGAACAAGAATAAAGACATGCCAATCTTGCACCTGAAGGACCCCAAGAAGATGGATCATTTGACATCATTCTTTTCTTAGATGCGGACAAGATTGATATGTTCACGGAAAAGAATGCGCCGGCTGAACGAACTGTGGAAGTAAGTTAGTCTGATGCACTAAAGTTTTAGCTTTCGGCGTATGTTTTATTTTTTTCATTATTTTTATAAACAAAAAGAATTCGTCACCTGAATTTGTTGCATTACTATTCCAGCATGTAACATGCTAGATGACAATTTTCTCTAAAAACAAGTTGTGTCTAATCTATACGTTCTGATGTAGGAAACAGCTAGATACAAAGATGCAGTTAAACATGCGTGTCAAAGTTTTGAGTCAACTCTAAAGATGCTTGTTAACAATTTGGCATTCAGACAAGTCAAGAAAATCAGAAAGCGGAAAAAGAAGAGTGCAAAGAGAAGCGTTGAGAAGCAGATGAATGAAGATGACATTATGGAGCATACACCCATAGCAACATAGAGTCCAGTTAGCGCAAAATCATTGGATGTATCCGATGAAGATTTTGAATGCGACAATATGATTGAAGAGAACACACGAACAACAATTTCACTGGATGAATAATCAGTGGATCTTAGTTTGCAATCAACGTATGAAGAATATGATAGGTGTACACACTGGAGAAAAAGAGCTAGAGTGGTAACAGTTACAATGAGGAGCCATGTCTACAAGCAATGAGTGGAGAACTGGGGGCTGAGGACATTGCAATACCAAGCAAAAGAAGTTACACTAGGGTTTTGTCGCACGAGGAGCAACACCAGAAAGCTACATTCATCAATGATGTTCCAGAAGAATCAGCTCATCCTATCCATGCACATGGAATTAAAATGGATCAAGTAAAAATTCCTGCCAAGGTCCCACCAATAGACCCTGCTGTCTACAAACAAACAATAAGAGTAGATATGACTGAGGAGATAATTCATCACAAAGCACAGCCATTTATAGTAGGGTTTTGTCTCGGGAAGAGAAACACCAGTTAGGTAAATCTGGAATCGAAGTTAATCCTGAATCATCTCACAACATCTCGACAGTCGAGGGGAGAGCGGATGATTCTCATGGTGGACAGAGAAGTGAAGAAACACCACAACAAGTGTACGAGCATGCTGCCAATATGTCAACATTCAACATGGATGACATCGACAAGGTTAATGATCTAGAGATGGGAAAGGAAGATACTTCCAATCAAGTCAAAATGCCACCGGTTAATCAAAGTGGCTTAACAACTTCAGGTCTAGGGAAGGAAGTACACCAAGTCTTACAAGGGAAATGCCACTTCACATCAAAAAATGCAGCTAACACATCCGCAAATTTGTGTGACAATTACAACTCAACAACTGAGAGCATTGATGATCCCGAGTGGGATGATGAGGTGCAAGGGAGAGAGAAGTGTAACAACACGGAATGGGGAAAATAGGGAAAGTTTGTTGGAGTACATGCACACTGACCCAAAGCCAATAATCCACATTCATGTGTTTCAAACACCAGTATTACTTCATTTGGACAACAACAACAAGCAATGTATTCCATGAAGCCGCTGTCAAGTTGCTAATAATGGACGATGAGCTGAAAGGGGACATTTTCGCAGGATCCATCTCAGCCAGCGCAAAGGATGAGCTAAACAAAATAATCGGAGAGATGGAACCTAAGCCTGACAAGATACCAAGGAAATCAGTTACATTCGAGCTTCCTAAACAAGAGCAAGGAAAATTTCTGCTACCCATTCGCCAAATAGGTATAGAACCAGCGCAGCGATCCACGGGGAGGTTGATACAAGCCAGAGTATGGATGGTAGTCATCACAATTCTATTCCGAAGCTCCCATCCAGAACAAAGTCGCCATTGAAATCACCTCCAAGAACTTCGGTGCCCACACGTGTTATGACAAGGTTGACTCCAAGTAGTCTAAGCGCTACTAAACATGACGACGTCGATCAGCAAACACCAATGAATGCCATTTCAGCTGCTAATAATAATAATAGAAGCACTGCACTAAGTTCTGCATCGCAAGATTCAACGAATAGGCGACTTAACTTTGACAACTCAGTGTCACATATAAGGAATTATGTAGCAAGCCTAGCCCGTGATCCACCCCCATTTGACCTTAGCACACCACCAGAGGATAATAATAATGACTCTGTTAGCAACAAAACAAACTTAGAGCAAGATCAAGTTCAAATTGCAAAAGGTTCAATCAACTCAAAGATCCATCATCAGCAAGCATCACACATGTCCCGCACGAATACCAAAAGAGACTTATCAAGCCCTCGTTTCAGCAGAAATCGCCTTTTGTTGATAACACCAAGAAGGATTACATAGTCAGCATGGGAGCTAATAAAGTTTACAACATGGTGTGAAAGTACAGCTGGAAAACAAATCATGAAGAGTGCAAGGAGACCATAATTGATTATGGTACATTCTTTGCATCACTTAGAGATCAACTGATTCTATTAGCCCCGGTGAAGAGAATGTGGAATATTGTATGTAAAATTGGTATTCAAGTTATGAGTGTAGAAAATAAAAACCCAAACAAGTACATCATGCCACTGTGAATTGCTATAAGTTACTCACACCTACCGCGACGGAACATTGTGTTAATGTATAGCCCATTTTCTTTTTAAAATAAACTCCTCTAATTTCACCATTAATCTCTTTTCTGTTTTTCACATCTTATTTTTTGCAGAAATACCTGATTGACTCTCGATTTCATCTAAAAGACGTTAAGAGGTGCTTTGAATTTCATGGACCTAATATACTTGCTCACAAAAACTAGTAAGATTTTTTATTCTCCCCGTATCTAGCTAAAATATATGGTGAATAATTAGCCACTACAGACTGCCATTTTGCCTTTAATGTAATAAACCAAGTGCGATGGTGTACATAACACGCATTGAAAAATTAAAAGAGAGAACATATAAGAATTTTTTTTGTCACTCAAGTTCATTTTCATCCAAACTCTAGCATTATTCTTGTCTGTTTCCTTTATTAAGTGTTTTTACAAGCTAAAAACATAATGGAGACAGCACATCGACAATTTAAACAAAGCAACTATTTTCCAAACTGAAGGTAGATAATAAGAGTTAACTATGCAGCTATACTACAAAGTATAATGCATTCATTCATAATTTTTGTCTGACAGAAACAAAATAATTATCTGCATCAATACATGGGTGGGACTGATCATGATAGCTCCTGCAGAATGTCATTGTTTTTTTTTCGTTCGGGTTTAAATGGAATAACCATGTGTGCCACAGTTTTGATTGAATCTTACTTTTTATATCTCAAACCTTATTTTTTGCATGTTTTTGCTTGTAATAACGGATCTACTTCCCAATCTTACAAAATTTCCCAAAAAGCACGAAAGATGAAGAAACTTCAGTTCATTATTGGTTGGTTGTTATTTACTTAAAAGTAGAGAGGTTCAAAATTCTTGATTCATTGTAAAACAATGGGGAAGCTCTCATGATGGACACATGCAACCTTCTTATTGCATCAATCAAGAATGTTTGGTCAACTGAATACAAGAAATCAAGAATCAGAATAAACAACTATCCAATTGAAGTCATAAAATCTCCAAAGCAAAAAACACGTAAGTTCCATATTTCTACATTCTTTCTTCTTTTTTGTTCCTAAAAGTTACTCTTTGTAAAATTTCTTTTTCTGTAGCTAACATTTACCATTATTTCGTGTTTTCCTCTTTTGTGCTCTCTATCAATTGAGAATCAGGTACGACTGGAGCTTTTTTACATTGAAGAATGGAGTGGCAAGAGGCCCCCAAACTATGACTAGAACAATTTAAGGAAATTATACAACGACAAGTGGCTTCGGTTCGAAGCAAACAAGGCGTTGTGGAGGCTAATTCTCTAAAATGTTTTCTACTGTAATTCATTATGATTTTTTTCAACAGTTCTTACCCCTAAAACACTTTGTCAACCAATGTAGCTTTCTTCTACTCCCTCCGTCCCAAAATACAAGGCGCGCTATTTTTATGGTGGTCTTTGATGCCCAATTTTGACCACTAACATATAATAAATTATATTGATTAATAATATATAAATGGTATTGTTAGATTCGTCTTACGAAATTCTTTCATTTCATATATTTTTATACTATTTTTACGGGTATATTATAAGTATAAATTATGGTCAAAGTTATACGTCGTTAACCAGCGAAATTAGAGTTCTTCTTGTATTTTGGGATGGAAGGAGTATATGAGCTTGTAAAATGACATTGGAGTTTACAGTAGTTTTGAGGCCTCCTGTCATTTTTGAAAAATTACATTTTTCTTGCTTGTCTCAAAATCCAAAATCCAAAACAAAAAGTATAAATTTGCAAATCATCAGCTTCTTCCATCAAACAGCTCTAACGATAATTATGACATAATGTACGATCATTTACAACTCAACACAATAAGAAAAACTCAGATTAATTGGAACTAAAAAAAATAACAAAATGGATGAATCTTTTTAAACTGACTTCTAAACTGAACAGCGGCAGTAGCGGATATTTCTCCGGATTTGCAATCCGGACATGGAAATTTCATGCATCATGTTTCGTAACTTGACAAATACTACATGTTTTCGCGCGAGACAGTTGAAGGTGCATGCCACTTTTTTTCCTTTTCTGGCTCGGTCTTCTAGGTGACTTCATGAATGTAGGGTATTTTGGTATTGTGCCAGAAGGTATTCCAGTATCCTGTTGCCTAGCTGTAGTATCTTCCATTCTAGCTTTAGGCATTGAATTTGATGCAAAACTTTGTTGCTTCTTCCTTTTTGCTGCAAGAGATGCAACTCTTTTAATGTACGCAAGTTCTCTCTCACAGTTTCTCATGTGCTTCTCAGCTACCTCTGTCCCTTTGTCAGAAGTTGCTGCAGGATGAACTATTCTTTCCGCAAAATCCTGACATAGGTTACCAAATTGCAGCAGCCTCGTTTCTTTTCTGGACAGTTTGTTAGTAGGTTTTTCCAGTGGCGGAGCCGGCGGCACAACAATGTCTGGCGAAGGGAGCGATCATCTAGATAGGATGTAGTGATGTGACATTGAATGAACTGCGCCCACATGCAACATAACTTTCATGGCATGACAACAAAGGATTCCAATCCTTTTGAATTTGGAACACTCGCAGTTGTAGATGCCATTTTACATCACGGCTAACAATGTAATTTATGTTCCCATAGCCAAAAATAGATCCCTGGATAGGAGATATTTCAGACAGACCTCCTGCAAGACCCCTTGCATTGTAAGACACATTGTTGCACAACTCTAGTTGGAAACAGATGTATATAGGCATAGTGTAGGTTTCTAACATTTGCTTCTCCATAGGAAAATATGACCAAACTCGGATAGTCTTGTCTTCAGCAACAAATTCATGACCGTCTTCAGCAGCCTGAGTCCTTTCTTGCAATTTCATGTATTGCTTGAAGAAACGGACAAGACAATCATGAGGTTGACATAGAGTTTCAAGACAGAATCGAAACACTCGCTTCTAGCTATAGTATGTACGAACGAAAAAGAATATGTCCTTGAAGTAGGCTGGGACAAATAACTCTTGTACAGTCATGCTATAATCAATGGTTGCATGGAACTCCAACCTCAATGCTTCATGTTTTGATATGAATGGACCTAGTTTTTCCTTCAACTTCTTCATAATGTGCCATCGACAATTCCTATGAACAATTCTAAGGAAAAGCATCAGGATTATCGTCCGAAACGCAGCTGTTTGGTCTGTTATAATATTAAGACTTACCATGTCTATTGATGCCGATAAACGGAGCAAACAACATGTTGTACATATTGGTCATGTATGTAGTGTAAAATAAAATGCAGTCATGATATAGCTTGTAGACACTCCTAGCAGAGCTATCAACCCAGAAAATGTTTTCAACAACCCCATCTTCATCAATTTTAATCATGAAGGAAAACCCTGGATCTTCTTTCTGAATCTCTTCAACAGTTTATTTTAACAATGGCATATCTTTCAATCTGTTCTCTTCTCCCAGTTTAGCAGTGTAGTGACCTCAAATATTTCTTCAATCAAACTTTTCAATCACCTCGCGAGTGTGATCCTCGACAAACTGAGTTGCTTCCCACCTGGCACCAACACGCTTAACTCTCATCTTTGCTTTGCAACCAGCCAACTTAATAATTGCTCGTTGTCTCTGCTTAACAGGGGTAGATTCAGTATCAAAAAATTTCTAGCTTTGTTACAAAGAAATACAACCTTTTCCTTTTCATCATTTTTGGTGGATTTTCTAGATGACTCAATCTTAAGTGATATGATAATGTGCTTATCATATTTGTTGTAATGCGCCATCGCCAGTTCAATTGTTTCAAATTTCATACCCACAAAAGGTATTTGTGGTCCATAAACTTTCGGGGTAGATTACACTTTGTCATCACTTCCACTGTCAGCACTGGATAGGGTAACACCGGTTGGGACACCAGAACTAACATTTGGGGCACTACCCGAAGGCTATCCAGATGCAGTGTGTCCGCCAGGAGGTCCTGATGAGCGCCCAACTTCGGCTTTGTGCGAACCATCTCTCTCTGCACTTGCTTGCTTACAAAATTTTCTACTCTCTGGACCATTGCTTGAATCATTGACAAAGGAAGTACCAGCTGAAGTTCCATCATGAGGATTTCTGAATTGGTCACATCCTGATCATCGGGTTCAGCCTCTTGGTTCAGATCAATGCCAACCAACCACCATTCAAAATTGCGCATATATTACCTACGAAAAAACACAAAACAACATTCAGGGAGAGATGTTAATCTGATTGTTGTTTTTAAAATGTATTCATCCAGTGTAGAAATAAATTCTTCGGGCTAATCTTTTTTCTTTTCATTTCTTCTGCCTTCTACAAGTATGTGTACACAGATATGGAAATATATCGTTTGATCGGTGGATTTTTACACATGGAAGAAGTAAGTTTTTCTTCTGTCATTGTTTATAAAATGTAACAGTATATATGTGTCACAATTGTTTAACATTTGTGCATTTTACATAGGATTTCTTAGCTAGCATGAACAGTGCATTTTAATGGGGGAAAATGGACTTTTCATATCACAATAATAATACCAACATGAATGTGATTGTATTTCCAAGAATGAGCAACACAATGGACCCTAGGCTGAATGACTTAGTTACATGCATTTTGGGGTTAGCAACATTGTAACACCTAGGGTGTTACCTGTTTGTTTTTGCTTGCATCACATGCATCATATTGCATTGCACCATGTTTGCATCACAACAATTCAAAACAATTTAAAATTTCACACATGTCAAAAATTTCCAATTTAACAATTGCAAACTACAACAACTCCTTTGTTTTCAAATAGTTTGCAGTTGTTCTAATCAAATTGCTTGTTAACACAAATTTCCCTGTTATTAAAACCCTAATGGCAAATTAAATTTCAAATAAAATCCTAGTTGATATGATCCAAATTGAGGTTTAAAAATTAAATTCTTGCAAAACAAAATTTTCAATAATGTTTGCATAATGGTTTGAACTTATTAAATGGAATTTGCTTATTTCCAAAATTCCCAAATCAAACATTGTTTGAAATTCAACTAAAACCTTTAAACCAAATTAAATTTTCAAAATTGTGAAACAATGTTAACTCTTGCTTTAATTGTTGTTTTGGAAAATTAACACAAATAATTCCTAAAAGTAAACCCCCAAAATCCTATCCTTTCTCTCTCTCCCTCTTTGATCTCTTGCAAAAAAAAATGGAAAAGGAAAAAAAATAGCCAAGGAGAGAGGCAGCCCACCCCATCCTTTCTTTTCTCCCCCAGCCCACCTATTCTTTCCTGGCCCAGTACCCCCTCCTCCTATTCTGTCGTCTTCCTCCTCTCTGTCGTCAGCACAGTACGATCGCACCACCACCGATCGATCATCCCCCCCCCACTCCGATGCCATGCCGTACCATGGCTCCCCCTCCTTAAGTATCCACCTCCCCACCCCTCTGCTGCAAACCCTAGTTCCCTTCCCCATCGCCGCCGTCCTCTCTATCTCCCTCCTCTCTGCTAGTTCCCCTCTCTCTGAACATGACTGAAACCACCCCGTGAACACCATTGCCTCCACCGCCCCATCGCTACGGCCACCTCGAGGACTTTCCGTCCCCGGGAATGGAACCGGCTCCCCTCCCGCTCCAAGTTTGTTGAAGGTCTCATCGCCGGATACCGCCCAGGACGCCGCCGCCATGCTCCTCTAGCCGCGTCCCTCCTCCTGCTGCTGTCCGCCCACGATCGATCTGCACCGACCGCCTCCCCTGCTCCCGATCGCTCAAGGTGAGCCTTCCTTTCGCCTCTCCTCCCCTCGGTCCTTCTCCCTTCCCCGAGCGCCCCTCACGCACCCAGCACACCGGCCACGGCGAGCCCTGCCGGCGGCCAAACCTCCCTCTCGATCTGCACCGCTGCAGTACCTGTTCGGGTTCAGTTAGAAATTCAGAAACATCCCGCGAGCAACAGCACTTACCCCCCCACTTCTCCTGTTCTGTCACCAACCCGAGCTAGCCCAGTTGGTTCTGGTTCCCTTGCGCGCCCAGGAGATTGGGGGTTCGAATCCCCCATCCCTCGATTAAAAACCAACTTTTTTCTATTTGTTTGTTTGGTCACAGCACTTGTCAGAAATCACAACTAGGCCCTTGTAAATTAATTCTAGGCCCCTGAAATATTTTTCAAGTCCCTGGTTCCCTAAAAATGGCAGATTGCACCTCACTTTTGTAAATTGCATACGAAATTCATCCCAACTCCAATTTTAACTTTTTAAATATGTTTTCTGTCCCAAATTAAATGTTCTTTCCAAATATAAAATTTGTTTACTGTTTTGAATATTTTAAATTGGTGCAATATTTGAAAACTTGTCAAATTCACTTAAACTTGCAAAAATCACAACTTGGGCATAAAAATTCCAAATTCCACAAACTAAATATGTTTTCCAATCAACTTTTCATGTACTTTCCAAATATAAATTTTGTTTGCTGTTTTGAATAATTTAAATTGCCGAAAACAACTGTTTCTTGTTTATTGCATTTAAAATTGCCAAAATAATAACTTGCTCATTTTAAATCCAACTTCCACAAATGAAATATGTTTTCCATGAAAAATTAAACCACCTTTCCAAATATAAAATTTGTTTCATGTTTTGAATAATTAAAATTGGTTAAATGATTTAAACCTTGTTTAAATCATTTAATATTGCTAAATTCATAACTTAATCAAATCAAATTCTTTTGGGACATATAAAATATGTTTTCAAACCATAAAAGCATAACCTTTTCAAATATGAACTTCACTCAATGTGTTGCACAAATAAAAATTCAAATAAGTTCATGTTTGAATTAAATTCATTTAATTCTTGCTTAAACTTGTTTAATTCATAAATAATTTATTTGAAATCCTTTTCCAACAAGTGAAACATGTAATCCACCTAAAAATTGTGTGAACTTTCCAAATATGAACTTTGTTATCTATTTTGAACAATTAAAATTGGTGAAAACAACAAATGCTTGTGTGACACCCTTAAGTAACCAAAATTTCATAACTTAACAAATGAATTCCTAAACTTGTTAAACCTTATTTCCAACTGGTTCTATTGTTGTTATTTTGTTGTTTTACTCATCCATGCATCATGATAATCCACCTTCACCTGTTGATTAGTTGGAAAACAAATAATCTAACCAAAATTCATGGGCTTTCATATGCAACTCAAATTGCATATGGGTCCATTTAAATTTGTTTATCTTGTCAACTAGTTTACCTTGATGCATCTTTAAACTTGTCATGCATCCATATCTTGATCATGCTGGATCTTTTGCCGTAGTAGTAATTGTTGCATCCGGTGTTTGTTCGAGGTTCATTGCTTCTTCCCGGATAGGACGTTGAGATGATGTGAGCAACGACAAGTTCTGCTACCTTGCGGGATCTCAGGCAAGTATACTCACTTGCTGCCATATGGCTGCCTTTCATCACTTGTTACCGATTCTTTCCGTTGTTCTTATTCTAGCCTGTTGATACGATGCTTGTGTCTCGATCCTATTATATGTTTACCTTGCTGCCATGATATAGCCTTTCCTTCCACTTCCTATTAACTGTTGATTGTTTACCTCGTTGGCCTTCGTGTCGTAGCTGCATGCTTAGGGTTGTTTTTGCTCGAGTCTGTTGTCGGTTACTTCTTTTACTATTATCGTTCTGGGGGCTCGATGTTAATCAATCAATCCTGTTAATGCTAATGGTAATAATAATTTGATGATAAGGCACCGGCAGGAGGCCCTTGTGGTTTTGAGGCCTGCTAGTGTCGACCCTAATAGGAAAAGGGTCTTGTCTACTGATCCATGATGAGCGCACTACCCGCATGTGGGAAGCGAGTATGGGCGCCCCCCTCAATTTGACTCGATTCGCATCTCTTCCAAATCGCCTCATTTAGTTCGGGTTTTCCATTTGCTGCATGCATGATCTTGCGAGCCCTTGGTACCTGGGTGGAACTTTCGTAGTCGGCATATAGGGGGACACGTTCTTAGAGTGCTATGAGGGTCCATTTTCTTCTGGGCTCGATTAGCCGTGCGCCCAAGGTGCTTTGGGCCTGATGCGAAGAAGAGTTGAGTTGTGTAGAGTACCTCGCTTGGTGGGGTGATCTCCCATCTGGCGGGTTATTCTTGCGTGTACGGCTAAATTGGTGCAACCCTGCAGGGATAATCTTCTCGAGAAGCCGTGTTTTCCGCGGTTATGGATTACTTGGTGAAAGTACTGGCTAACAAGTACTCAGGACAACTTAAACCTAATGATTAACAACCTTACACCCAATGATTAACAACTTGACTAGTAATAGGCTTATTGACACAATAATCTGAACCATCATTAATTCAACTGCGTGAGTTATCCTCGGATTGCTTCTTTGGATAAGGGGCGAGATCCAGGATGGGTTTGTTTGAAGTTATCTTTCAGTTGGTTACAATACTCGATCTTATCTTCCTTCTGTTAGCCGGAAGTTGTAATGTGTGTCTGTAGTTGGTTAGTGCAGCCCGCTGTCGCTTATTTGCAATAACCCCTTCCTTTCCGTTGATCCAAAAGTATTTGTATCTTGTGATGACTGGCTACGCCGGTATCTTGTGAGTATGGTTTATCCACTTGCCAGTACTTAACCGTACTGACCCACGAATCTCTTTCGTGGCTGCATATTCAATATTGCAGTCAACAGGTTTGAAGTCTGACGATGTTAGCTTGGGAATCCCTCCGGCTTGGCCTGGGCAGGGATTGGACGCTCTCGGTTATCTTCAGGACTCTTAGTCCAATTTGTATCTTGTCCGTAGACGGACGATATGTTGTTTCTTCCGCTGTTATTTGGATCTTTGTATTGTATCAGTTGTATCCCTGGCTCGTTTGAGTCATCTTGTATCTATCTCTTTTCTGTTGTTGTTGTGGATTATTCGAGAACTGATGTAATGTTATCACAAGTGGCAACCTGGAATCTGTTATTATGTGGATTTTGGCGGGAATGCTGAAATCTGCATAGTGCCCGACCTCGGGGCGTCACAAACATGCCATCCCGAATATACTTTTCGAGTTCTTAATCTCACAATTTCTACTACAGTTCAATGAGAAACTAGCAACTTTTCACTTTTTAAATGTTCCTTTTGTATCAACAATTTTTTCTTGTGTTTTTTGGGGTGTGAAAGCTGAAAACCTCCCTCCCTCTTTTGTAACATGCATAGTACTTTCTTTTTGGATGGAGACAAGTTGCAAATTCAGACAATTCAAATCTCAGAGTAAACAAAATCAAATCTGATGATGAAAGTGACAAGCAAACTACTTATGTGTAGATTTTATCCCAATTCCTTTTGGATCATGTCTAGCCGTACAAGAGAGAAATGATGGTACCTGATGGGATCAACTTTTTCTTTGTTGCTTGCTTTCTGAGATCTGTCTACATGACGGTGGGGAGAGGGAGGGGGTACACCTTCTATGAATAGCGAGATGTAACAATATTCATCATGGAATGATGTTTTCCAGGTGTTTGTGTATGCATGACCTGGCTAGCAGCCGAACAGAGAGAAGGATGGAAGATTCATCGGGATTTTGGAGTGGTGTTCTGTGTTGTTACCTAGAGTTTTCACTCGGAGACGGAGTTTATGCTGGTAGCATGTCATGATCCTGGAGATGTAGTTTCCGCCGCCCCTGTGTTCTTTCTGTTCTAGGGTTTGGACGAGATTGATGAAGAGGGGAGAAGCACGGGGATGTACTTTTTGTTTCACGTATGGGGTGGTAGGTAGCGCGGCGTGGAGTTTTCCCGCCTTGGTTCGCGTGCGCAGGAATGTTTGGTTCGCGTGTTCCTGTCGCTGTCGTACCCTTTTGTGTTTTCCGCGCGGGAGATACTCTCCTTATTGGGTATGTCCGAGCTGACCTCGCGTTAGACTAATTCGAGGCTGACCTTGTTGTAGCACGGTCCACTACTACTGATAGACTGCACAATTTTATGTTTGAAAGAGGTTACCTATATTCGACTACAATCTGTAATAATAGATTTGCTTCAAATGATCTAACAAACTGATTAATTGTTATATTGAACATACAACATGTAACGTTTGCTCATCATTGATAGGCTTCCAAAGTGTTTTTATTGACTTATTAATATTGATCCACGAGCATTTTCAAACCGAGAGATAATTTATAGTCGATCTACAATCTGTATTGGCAACTTTGTCTCTTAGAACTTGACAAATTCATTTGAAAATATTTTTTAAAAGGATTTTCCATTATTGGTCACAAATTTTTGAATCGTTTTATTTTATTTATATCGGTCGCATTGCGTAGTAATAGTGCAGAAAAATGAGTATTTTTTTTAGAACATGAGTAATTTCTCCTGATCAGTTCCTCCGTAGGCTATTCTGGACGCATCTGGCCCACGTTGTTGGCTGCTCCATTTCGATCAATCGTCTCCTTTCCCAAATTCCACCGAGTCCTCCTCGCTTCCTGGGGCAGCGAGACGCACACACCGACCTGCAACGCCTATATAGCCTCGTCCCACCCCGCGACGCCTCCCTATTGTTTCGCGAACCTTCCTTCTCCCGCACCCCTCTCTCCTTCGAGCTACAGCGCACAGGGAGTTCGCCATCTATTGTTTCGCGAAGCGAGATGGCAGGGGATCCGAAGGACAAGCGCGACGCTCCCGGCGGGAAGCCGCAGACGACGACTACGAGACCCGACGGCGGGGGCTCCTCCCTTCCCAGCAGAGGTGCGTCGGTGCCCAAGAAAGGATGGCCGCTCGTTGCTCTTCGAGTTCATGTTCTTGGATTCTTTGTAGCCTGAGACATAGTTCGGATTCTTCGTTTCTTGCAGCCGGAGTGAGCGATTCCAGGACGGAGGTCCCAGTCCGCTTGGCGCCGCCGTCGCAGCTCCAGCAAACAGGAGCGCGCCGCCAGCGGGAGGACCCGGCGTCGACGACCTCGGTGATGGGACAGTGGGTGGGCGACGATAGCATCGTAAGTTTCTTACTTAATTAACCCGTGCATTCAGTTCAGATTCTCCGGTGAGTTGATTTTCTGCCCCCCTGATACCTTGATTCTTGGTCGGCGCAGGGAAGCGACGGCGATGCAGGCACGGCGGCTACGTCAGCCCATCTCCCAGGAGGCGCTACCGGGAGCGATACGGCGGGGGTGGTCATGAAGCGTCAGAAGGTGAGCCAGGACATGACTACTATGGCGGCGTTGAAGCTTGTGTTCCCTCTCCGGTCACAGCCTTCGTCGGCACCACAGGCGACAACATCCACTCTTCAGGACAAGCGCCGCCGCGAGCACGCGGCTCTTCGGGAGGAGCACCTCCGGTCGCAGGCAGCCACGGCCTATATTGAGGCGAACCTCCCCGCCCTCGAGCAGCCTTCTTCTTCGGCGCCGATACCCGCCCGCCATCCCACCACGGACGCGGCGCCGACAACCGTGGACCTGCTCGGCTCCGTCTCCGATCCCCAGCAGCAGTTTCCCCCACCCGAATGCTGGGCTTGCCGCGCGAGGCCGGCGAGTGTCATATCCCTTCCGACTCCGCATTTTTGCGTCTGCTTGGATTGCTTCGACGCCGGTAGCACCGCGTGCCCCTTCTGCCATCCGCGCGGGCGCGGCTAGCTCAACCGTCGTTGTCGTCGTCCTTCCATCTCGACAGTCGAAGACTTCGATCACGTCCGTTCCATCTGGGCAAGAGCAGCCCCTGATGTTAGATTTGATTCCATTTCTGATAGGATTTTGACTCTGCTGTTACGCTCTGCGGCATACTGCTTTGGACACGTGCTACTCTAAGAAATCCGATTCGTGAATTTGCGGAGTCATTATGATTGGATCATGTTGGTTGGGGATCCTGTAACTAGGACGCAATTTTATTTTACTGATGTGGTAGAAAGAACAGATTATTTGCTGGTATATATGGATGCAACTGTACTCACTACATTAGAGCTCCATTTGGTAATCTTTAGTTTCAGAAGTACCTCAATTTTACATCATTTCTTCATGTATTCAGTTTCATTTAAACTGAATGTATACGGAGATATCATCTCTGTTAAGTTGTCACTTGAGTTTGTACTCCTGAATTCTAGCAGTCTCTACTCTCAGTGATGGTCTTGCCGATTTTAACATAGTTTTTTTTTTCGATAAAGGGATTTTATTACTTAGAAAGGGATTTTTAGCATAGTTAGTACTTAGTAGCGTGATTTGTAGTTATAAAACAGCTCGATTCATGATTTGGCTAAGCTACAGAAGTTAACGCCCACAATGAACCTTCCTAAAATTTCTATTTACCAGTTCTAGGACCAATTCTTAGGGCATGTACAAGGCGGGCGCTAATCGGCAGTCACATCGTAGAATCCTGGCGATAGGCGCTTTACTATTGGCGTCAACGCAAAAAGCTGTGCCTGGCGCTTTGCATTGTTACGTGAAAAATGATTCGAGTTTGTTAGAAAATAAGGGCTTCAAGTTCAAGGCAACATTGGAGTTCTGAACTCTTGACTAGG
Source organism: Alopecurus myosuroides (assembly GCA_028641055.1). Lineage (NCBI taxonomy): Eukaryota > Viridiplantae > Streptophyta > Magnoliopsida > Poales > Poaceae > Alopecurus > Alopecurus myosuroides. Next base: position 218,379,741 of record CM054061.1, on the reverse strand, counting down.
ACGCTAGGTTTAATTGCCCTTCTTTTTCCCGCTTAAGCGTCTACCAAGGCCCTTACCATTGTGCATGCCCTTAGCCACTTTCTACATCCCAAACCAGAGAAGTATAAAAGACAAGAATGTAGCTAGTTTCTCTCTATGGTCGCCTCTCTGGGGTGTAAATTGGGTGGCCCAAAAAGCAAGAAGAGGGAAGCTCTCCAAGCATTTGGTCTAAAACTTGACGGGGTATTTGGAATTGTCCCTAATTTTTAGATTTATTTTTGTGATCCTGCCACAACGCGAAATGAAGCGTTTAATTCTGTTTTTGGCTTGAGCGTGTCCGCCACCTTACCTAACGTCCCACATGTCCCTGTCCTCTCACGTGACCACTGCACCCGCCTAGGGTTAGTGTTCCCTACCATCGACCACATCCACCCGCTTGTCGACCTACTACTCCTGACGTGGGCGTGCCTAATCGATGCTTATTGTTGGTATACTAGGTGTGAGTCCACCATGGGCCCATCATAAGGCCCAACATGATTATGAACATCGAGCCCATAGCGGAACCGAAGAAGAGTTCTACTGGGATGCTTGGAGTACCTTGTAAGGAAGGAGTAGAATTAGGGCACCACCCTTTGTTGTAATTTACTCGACTACGGCACCAGAGATCCAACCTACTAAAAAAAGGCCGAGAGTAAACTGGAGACAAAATCACACCACCTTCGTGTAATGCCCTTGTAATCATTGTGAACTCGCCGGAATAACATAAAAAAAGCATGACTAGGGGTTTTACCTACACGAGGGCCCTAAACCTAGGTAAAATCTTGGTCCTTCTCCTTTTTTTGCCAAGTAGTCCACCAGCCATGTCTTTCTATACGAAACCCTAGCTTCTCAATCATGGGATTTTCCGTGGTACAGATGATGATATGATCACACGCTCGTTGGGAGACCCCAAGCGAAAGGTATGATGTAGTCTAGAGTAAGTTTTCCCCTAATATAGAACCAAAGTTATCGAACCAGTAGGCCTTCATAGTCTTGAACAAGGTTACTTTATCAACAACGCCAGAAAAAAAATTGTTGCTTTGAAGCGTGGAACCTACACACAAACACAAACTGATGCAGCGCACCCCATTCCACCAAGCCCTACATCGCTACGACACAACTCACCCCTATCTCTATATGCTTTCGGTGTCTCGGTGAATGGTACACTACCTCATAGTTTACCCCTCTACGTGCCTAGGTTGGATCCCACAATGGAGCCCAAGACGATGCCCACGATGATCAAGATCATACCCAAGAGGATGCCCAAGAAGCCATGGAGGAAGTCCAAGAAGAAGGCATCGAAAAGGGAGAAGATATGGAGGAAGAAGGGAAGGTGCAGGAATCCCGACCTGCACCCTGGCCAGGCCGGCCTCCAGGCTGGCGACCTCACAGAGCCGGCCGGCCTCCCTACACGCTAGGCTGGCCTCGAGGCCGGCTTTCCTGCCAGCACGCAAAAGTGGATGAGAATGCCCCTTTTCACCCCACCTACCCACTAGGCTATATAAGGATACCCCTTGGGTCAGATCTAGGTTAGAGATGAATTAGAACTTTGAGTTTTGCTCTTGTATCTCTCTTGTGGGACTACTCCTATGGTTGTACCTAGAACCGTATTAAGGCTACTCCTATGATTTGTATCTAGGACCGTATCAAGATTCATAGAGTTACCTATCCTTTCCCCTTGGGATCCAGTTAGGGACTTCCCAATCTTCCTCAACTAACCCTTGAAGTTCTATTGGCGTGGTGGACCGGGCACGGGTGTGAAGCGGTTTCCGATAAGGTGAATTCAGTTGGATCGATCGTCTCGTAGGCGACCCTCAGGGTTTAGTTGACGAGAGATTTGGGATTCTTCGGTTCTTACTAGTTATCTCCCCTCGATTTCCCACGTTTCCCCCTTGATTTCACCAGATTTCCCCCTCGTTCCCCTCTCATGTTCATCGTTCGTTCTTCGTGCTATTGGTCAATTAGTGAAGATCGGGATACCCTAGAGGTTTACCCTCCATATCATCTGGTATCTAGAGCTACATTGACACGAATTCGACCCCTACTACCCTCCTCTCCACCAATTTTTCTTCTACCACCATAAATTCGAAAATTTCACCAAAACTAGCCAAAAAGGGATTTCGACCGATCTGTGGATTTGTTGCGTTTTTCGTGGATTTGACCCGTGGATTTGTTACCAAAGACCATTCCTCACCTTTCTATTCAGCCACTTTTCTCGAATTTGTCCAAAAATTTCCTTGGATTTGAAGGAATTTCGAAATTGAGCAAAAATCACAAATAAATCCTACTCTTCGTTTTCTGGACAGATTTTGTAACTTGTTTTTTTTTGTCGTTGTTGCTCCGAATTGGGTGAAACACGTTCCTACACGAAGCCATCAACAACACCTACGCAACTACATCAACGGATCAACACGACATCGACATCCACCGGCCGCAAGTCCGTGAGCATCCACGGCTTAGGTTCCACTTGAACTAACCCCATTGTTTGTGTACCTTTCCTATTCGGACTAGCACTTTTACATCGCTTGGCATCGCATTAGTGGCACCGAGACTGCGAGTTTGGCGCTTGTGAGAGAATAGTTTCGAGTAGGCATTGGCATTTTGGAATCATCAAAAAGAGAAAATAAAAAAAAAGATAGAAAAAGAAGCAAAAGATTGATGCCAATTACTATCACTTGTAGCTTCGCGCCGCAAAATAGAAAAGAGTGACCGGTTTCCACGGTGCGAATCTTGTTGCCTTTTATTGTTTGCGGTTTGAGCTAGCGTCCTCCTTGAGTTGGTGTGGCATTGAGCTTAGTCTATGTTAGGAACATTTCGTCTCCGCTCGTCCATTGGCCGCACTAACCCCATTTATCCCTTGTGTGTGTGTGTTCCATTTTTGTTCCTCCAATAGGTTTGGTTCTTGTGCTAACATTTCATTTCGGTTCGTCTCCACGTTTTATAACAAACTTTTCCTTGGATTTGTTGTTTTTCCTTGCCACTTTTCTCGCCCATTTGCCTTCCACATAAAGCGTGTGTGTTGTCATTTGCGGTTTTCTTTCGATCTTTTTGGACTCACTTTTGACATACCGCCCTACACCTAGGCTCGTCCACTAGCCTCAATACGACCAAAAAAAGTTACGTTGGGTAAGTGAGACATCCATTTCTTAATATCACCCTTGTGTGTTTTTGAGATGTCTAGGGAAGGAGTATTCACAAGCCCGAGCTCGGAGGATCAAGGAAACCCTTTCTTCAACGACAATTCTTAGAACAACTTCGTCACCCACAATGACCATTTCCAACTCCGTCAACTCGTGAAGGACGGATTGCAACGCTATGAGCGTCGACTCCAAGAGCAGGAGGCCCGATTGAATGATCAAATGAAACGCATCAACATCAACTTGGCTAATCTTGCCAAATGTCGTCGATCATCATCGTCCTCAAGGTCGCGCCGCTTAAGACACCACACTCAAGATCATCACCAAGCTCGTCGCCATGACCACCATGATCACAACATCAACATGGAGGATGGTGGACAACCTAAATAACCACAACCACCTCCTCATCAACAAGCTCCTCGACAAAATATGTATGAAGATAGCTCTCCATCACCACCTCCTCGACACCGCCAAGGCCGTGGTGACCCTCTTAAACAACAACCGCAACGCCAGGACCTTCGACAACATCATCCACCACCTCCACAAGGCCACGCTCATGACTATGGTCAAAATGACTTCGTGGAATGTGCTCGTCAACATCGAAGGACACCAAGGTGCAATGCGCGTTCCCACCACAATGACCGCAAAGACCAAGAAATTCCTCTACACCCTCGGAATGAACTAGAGCTTCCGCAACGCCCTCACCGTGAACAAGAACGTCCTCGACAACAAAACCATGAAAATGATGATAGTGAATGCCAAGAAGCAAGACTACGTCACCGCCAACAACCACCTCCTAATGACCACCGGCGTCATCCTCCCCATCATGACTGCCAACATCAAGACAATGAGGATGACCCATATGATTTTCACCACCCGTCTATGATGAAGACCCTCATGAGAGACCCCATCGACAACATGAAGACAACAACATGGGTGCCCTTCGTTTCAATGTACCAAAGTTCAATGGTGAGAATGATCCCGAAGAATATCTTGCTTGGGCTCTCAAGGTGGACAAGATCTTCGGCATTCACAACTTCACCAACAAGAATATGGTTGCTTTGGCATCTTTGGAGTTCAAAGGCTATGTACTCTTATGGTGGGACCGTCTCCAAGCCGAAAGAGTCCGGGACCAAATTGCTCCTATTGCCACTTGGAACAAGATGAAGCAATTCATGCATGCTTGTTTTGTTCCTCCACACTACAAGCGCGATATCTTCAAAAAGCTCCAAGAATTTTGACAAGGTTTGAAGTCGGTTGATAAGTATTACAAGGAGATGGATACCGCTTTGATCCGAGCTCATGTGATGGAATCTCAAGAACAAACAATGACCCGCTTCCTCTATGGCCTCAACTATCCTATAAGGAAGATTGTCGAGTATCAACCATATGACAACATCGTTGCCCTTGTTCATCAAGCTCTCAAGTCTGAACGCCAAATTGCAGAAGACCTCAAGTACAACAAGCAAAATTCCTTCTTTACCTCAAGGCCTTCCTCTTCTTCGTCTCAAATGACACAAGTGACTACACCAACCAACTCCAAGAGCACTCCTAGAGCTTCTCACGCTCCCAACAAGTATCCGCAACCGTTCAAGAAAAAAGTGTTGGGAATATGCCCTAGAGGCAATCATGTATGATGTAATTCCCAGTGTATTCATAAAGTTATTAAGTTGTCCTTGTTTTGAACATCTGATACATGTCATTGAATATGTGATTCGATTGTGGAACTATGTATTCATGTTGTTCATACTAGATTATCCTTGGTCATTAAGGTTGTGCTGGACACACACCCTAGACTAATGTGAGTGTTGGCTGATGACACGGTTCCACTTGTGATGGGCATGGTGATGCCATTCCAACGTTCACGGACTGACCCACATTGAGATGCAACGAGCAAGTCGTCATTTGCATGTCTCAGTCAATGTAATCCTTAGACCTGAGGTTGTCGCACAATCCGAGTTATGGATCACCGACTTAGGTTCTGTCAAACGTTGTTTTGTGACAAGGCAACTATAAAGGCAGAGTTCGGGTCGAATGAGAAGCAAGCTGCATGATGTGGATAATCAAGATGAGATTTTTCCCCTCCGAATGGAGAGATATTCTCTGGGCCCTCTCGAGTGATATGATTCAGGAAGCATGGCCATGCGCAACTCAGTTAAGTGTTAACTGTGTCTGTTGACTAAGAGTTAGTCAGGTGAATCACATATCATGGATCGAGAAGAGAGTTGAACTATTAAAGGTATGACGATAAATCGCCGATAGTTCGACAAGGTATATCGTGAGGCAAAAGGGACTAAGATGAATATCACATTGAAAGGTATGTCGTCATGACTCAATGGGACTTGGGAGTCGGCACGTTCTGCTAGGAGCCGCTACCGATTGATCGTTTGAGATTCGGACTCTAATCGTGTCCAAGTCGCCACGAGCATGCAGGGTCGCACACTTAAGAGCGGGAGCAATTATTGGTTGGGTTGGACCCGAACCGGGAATGGACTGATTTTGTGAGTCGGACTCACAGAGGGAATGGGCCACAAGTGTTGTGCAACCCACTACCATACGCTATATAAAGAGGGGCGCAGGTTGCCCAGCGGGCACGTTAGTCCACTCCCATGCGTTGGGAACCCTAGCCCCACTCAGTCCAGCCATCGCACCAGACCTAGCAGTCTGCCGTCGGAGCTCCTCCTCGTACGTGTGGATACCGGCAGAGGTGTTGTACGTTCAGCACTTCGACGTTCGAGGGATTGGATCGGCCGGTCCGGATCGTGGGACTGCACTACCCCGACGCGCTTCATCGATAGTCCGCAACCGCCCGTCTAGTGGTAATCATCGTGTCCTTCTACCTCGGCTAGATCTTGGAAGTACCGCGTAGGAGAAGTTTTCTTTTATCTCTACGCGTTCCAACAACAAGTGCCTCCCACCACCACTTCGAATACTCCTCAAGTCAAGTCGAGCACTATCACTTGCTTCAAATGTGGTGGAAGTGGACACAAGTCCTTTGAGTGTTCCAACAAGATGATCCCGATTGTCATCCAAGATGGTGAACGTGATTCCATGAGTGAAGGAGAATACTATGCTTTGCACCAAGTAGCTCTCAATTCCTTGGACATGCCCAATGATGATGAAGAAAGTGTCTATTGTGATGAGGACACAAATCCATCACTAGTGGTGACAAGAGTCCTTACTCCTTCTCCTCAAGATGAGCATGACCAACCTTGCAACCTCTTCCAAACTCGAGCCGGCATCAATGGAAAATCAATCAAGGTTATCATCGATGGCGGTAGTTGCCACAACTTGGCTAGAAAAGAGCTTTGAGACAAACTCCAATTGACTTACAAGCAACATCCGCATCCATACCATGTCCAATGGCTTAGTGACTCCGGCATCTTCAAGATCCAACATATGTTTTCTGTGTAATTCAAGATTGGCCCTTATGAAGACATGGTTGAGTGTGACGTTGTGCCTATGACTGTGTGTCATCTTCTTCTTGGACGACCTTGGCAATATGAAACGAGTGCTATTCATGATGGGCGTACCAACCACTATAGCTTCAAGTGGAATAATAAGACGTTTGTACTTCGCCCCATGTCTCCTAGCCAAGTGATCACCGACAACGCCAAGACTCTTGCACATAAACAAGAAGAGCTCAAATCTCGTGAGATGAGTGGTGAGAGAGTGATCCACCATTCCGTGAGTGAGAGCCACACGCCTACCATGATTGGAAAAATAATGAGTGTTCTTAGAGGCATAGCCGTGATAGCCACCAAAAGTGAGATGAGAGTTGAGAGCAAAACCCCATTTGTGCTTATTGACACTAACGACTTACCAAATCTTTCTCCATTTTGTTGTCTCATTTGCAGAAATTCGGTGACCTTATCAAGCATTCTCTCCCTCATGGACTTTTCACCATACACGGCTCTCCACATTGCATGAACGTCAACACCGACTTGAAGATTGGGAAGAAGTACATTCCGCTCGTCAAGACCCACATGGAGTTCGACAAGCGCATCAACGACAACGCCTTCTACGCCTACATCCCACATGTCAAGATGTGCATGGAGATCGACAAGCGCCTCAAATACAACGCCTTCTATGCCTACATCCCACATGTCAAGATGTGCATGGAGTTTGACAAGAGAATCCACAACAACTCCTTCTACGCCTACATCCCACATGTCAAGATGTACTTGGAGTTCGACAAGAGCGTCAACAACAATGACTCCCACGACTACATACCAACCGTCAAGCCACATTTGGAGTTCGACAAGCTCATAAATGACAATGACCCCCACGACTACATACCAACAGTCAAGATGTATATGGACTTCGACAAGCTAATCAACGACAATTCAAGCAATGGAGTGGCATGCAACCAATACGTCAAGTTCATCTACACTCAACCGTTCCCACAACCAATGGCGCAACCACCTCTTGAGCTCTTCGACGACGACTACACCGCCATTCAATATCCTCATCACCCAACCGATAAGGACCATTGCAACATCGCCATCGCATTTGGACTACCACCACTACGAGCCTCCTATTTCATGACCTTCGATAAGCGGTTCAACTTCAACGACAACTTAATCGTCAACATTCCTTCTCCCGCTCATTAAAGGATGGATCAAGAGTCGAGGGCGACTCTTTTCCAAGGGGGGAGATGATGCAGCGCACCCCATTCCACCAAGCCCTACATAGCTACGACACAAGGTGAACTCACCCCTATCTCTATATGCTTTCGGTGTCTCGGTGAATGGTACGCTACCTCATGGTTTACCCCTCTACATGCCTAGGTTGGATCCCACAATGGAGCCCAAGACGATGCCCACAATGATCAAGATCATACCCAAGAGAATGCCCAAGAAGCCATGGAGGAAGTACAAGAAGAAGGCATCGAGAAGGGAGAAGAGATGGAGGAAGAAGGGAAGGTGTGAAAGTGCATTTTGCATCTTTGATCTCTCTTAGGTTTTGGAGTTGATAACAACACCAATAAGCATCTAACAAGTGCGTCAAGTATTTCAGGTTATATCAAATAGACGCCAAAAAGGTGAAGAGAATTCCAAGACAAGGCCACCAAGATTCATATGGTCCAGCGGTAGTAACGGGCTTGGCAGCGGTAGTACCGCTCCGCACAACGAGTGGTAGTACCGCGCCCAGTACCGCCAGAAGTACCGCCAGGATAAAATTGCGTACTGCATCCACCGGTACTTAAGAGGTACTGGCTCGATAGTACCGATGTACTCATATCAATCTTGAGCAAAACCTTGCTCAACGCTAGTACCTCTACTGACTAGCGGTAGTACCGCTACCTACAGGAAGCGGTAATACCGCCCTCAGTACCGGTCGTTGTACCGCTGGCTAGGTTTTGCTCGCAGTAACGTTTACGGTACTGAGGCGGTACTGACCTAGTACTACCGCCAGCCACTTCTATTTAAATCGAAGATTGTGGCCAGCGGTAGTACCGGTGTGCACTCGCGATAGTACCGCTGTTGGAGTACCATGGTACTTTGGCAGTAGTACCGTCCGCGCCCTGTCACTGGGACTCCCTAGTACCGCCTATGTTACCAGGTAGCGGTAGTACCGCTGGCTCCAGCGGTACTACCGCTAGGCACGAAAAAGGGTCAAACGGCTAGTTTGGGGTGGGGGCTATAAATACCCCATCCCCTTCTTCCCCAAGAGGTTGCTCGCTCCAGCATTAAAGTCAAGCATTTATTGATCCTCCAAAGTTAGATCTCTCTCAATCCCTCCACCCAAACTCGTTGATACTTGGAGGATTGAAGGAGAAGACCCGGATCTACGTATTCACCAACTCGTTCTTCATTCCCCCCTCTCTAGCTAGAGGGATCTAGCCTAGGGTTTCCTCTTGTGGAGAACCTAGGAATCTTGCTACTTGTTGGTGATTCAAGAAGAGTTGGGAGCCCCCAATTTGGTTGTGGGTGTGTGCCCCAAGTTGTTTGTAAAGGACTCGATTACCGCCTCAAAGGGGATCAATAGTAGAAGGTGAACTAGGCCTTTGTGGAGGGATTCATTGGAGAATAGGGTGAGGTCTTTGTGGCGTTGAGTAGGCCTTCATGGCGAGCTAACACCCCTCCAATGAGACGTACTCCCTTTACAAGGATGAACTCGGGAATACATCGTGTCTCCGTGTGATTCACTTTGGCGACCTTGTTCCCTCACTCCCTTTACTTGTACTTGCATTGTGATTATTTTTATCCTTGTCATATAGGTAAATTCATCGTAGTCGCATTATCTAGAGAATTTACCTTTGTGTCAAGCCTTAATTACAAGAAAAATTAAAATTGGTCGTAGCACCTATTCACCCCCCTCTAGGTGCCCATACTTTACTTTCAATTGGTATCAGAGCCTCGGCTCTTCTATCGGGCTTAACCGCCTAAGAGTTTAAGTATGGGAGAAGATTCGGATACCGAACCGTCCATGGCTAAGGTGACCATGGATGATCTCAATGTGTTGAGAAATTCATTGACTTCATCCATAGACACCAAATTTGATGAGTTGCGCCAAGTCTTGGCGGAACTCCTCAAAGCCAAAGGTCCAGAGGTCGCCGAATCTACTCCTACGGAAACTACTCTGGAGGGCGCCAAGAAAGGGGTAGATGGTGATCCATCTAAAATTGCTTCCGCCGAAAACTCCACCGAGAAGGGTACGGATGGAGATGAAGAATATCACTCCGTCAAAGGACGATATTCTCCCGATCCCCCTGTCCCTCATTCTCATATAATCCCTAGGGGAGATCCACCTAAAATTGATGCCTTTTCTTTTCGTGAATGGAAATATTACATGGAGACTCACTTGAACTCTTCTTGTATAGATATTTGGAGGATCACTCGTGATGGATACAAGCCTCATGAACCCAAGAACCTCACAAGAAGAGAAGTCATAGATTGCCAACTCAAGTACACCGCCTTGTCCATTCTCCAACAAGCCGTGGGTCCTAACCACATACCACATCTTCAACAATATTCCACCGCCAAGGAAACACGGGACGCTCTTGTCTTCATGTTTGTGGGAAATGTGAGTATGCAAAGGAATAGATATGATGCCTTGACCAATGAGGCCGAAGGGTTCTATATGCATGATGGAGAGGACCATGTTGACATGTACCGAAGACTCAAGACTCTTGCCACCGCCTTCTCAAATGTTTGTGCCAAGTACATTGATGATGCTTGGATCAAGAGGAAGTACATGATTGCCATAATTACATTTGAGGGCGTGGACTTGAAGAGCATTCAAGGAAGACATGATTTCTCTTCCATGACCTCCACTCAAGTGATGCAAGAAATGTGCTCCTATCAAGTGCAAACCAAGAATGCTCTTGACAACCGTTCTAGGGCCATTAGAATGCACAAAGGAGCATCGGTTGCTTTGAAGGCCAAGGTTGTTTCAAGAGAGGTTGAGTATGAAGAAGAAGGAGAAGAGGCGTTGCCTCCTTTGAAGTAACAAGACTATGATCCCGTGCTAAAGGATCTCATTTCTCTCACCGTGCAAAAGTTTTGGAAAAATCCTCCCAAGGGCAAGAAATTTGTTGAGGAGAAGACCAAGTCTCGCTATGGCATTGATGGGGATCAAAAAGTGAGGTCTTGCTTCAATTGCCAAGATAAGCACCACTTCATTACGGAGTGTCCCTGTGAGAATAGAGAACTCCATAGTGGCAAGATCATTCACAAGGACAAGTCCAAGGTTGAGTACATGAAACCTCATTTCAAGTAGAAACCATTCAATAAGAAGTCTCCCACCAAGTTTGTGCTATTGACTCAAGAGGAGTATGATTCCAGGAGTGATGAAGAAGAAGAAACCACAAGTGAAGTGGCCGTTCTAGCTATTGCTTATACTCCATCATATTCATATCTCTTTGAATCCCCCAATGAAAATCATCCTCAACGAAATGCCAAGTGCTTCATGACTAAGGCCACGGAGGTATCACCTTCCTCCAACTCTAAGACCCCTAGTGAACTAGAACATCTTGCTAGTCTTAGAGTAGAAGATGAGAGGCTCTCCTTGGAACGTTTTATGTCTAACATGCAAGGGGAGACCAAGAAGTACTTTGAGCATCTCATGAGCCAATTGGGAGAGACCCAAGAAGCTCTTGAGAAGAAAGGTGAGGTTGAAAGAAGGGATGCGGATGAGATTGCATCCCTCTCTATGACTCTTGAGGAAGAGGATGATGGTAGAGTTTCTCTAGAGGAGGAACTTGAATCTATTGAATTAACTCATGAAGAACTTTTCTCTAACATCACTAAGGAACGTGACCTTGCTATTGATAAATATAAAAAGGCTAAAAAGGATAAGGTTGAGTTTGGTGTTGGTCATGGTAAACTAACCGAGGAGTTTGAAAAGCTAACCAAGGCTCACAAAGCCTTGGAGAGCCAACACTCTTCCCTCAAAGAGTTGCATGAACAACTTCAAACTCAACTTAATCAACCTAACAATCCTAGCACCTCTACTTCTTCTTGTGATCATGCAAATATTATTGAGGAAAATGGTAGGTTGAAGGATGAGCTAGCAAGGCTCAAGGGCAAATGCCCTCAAGTTGAGAAGGTTGTGATCTCTACCCCACAAGTGGTTGCCCCTAGCTCTAATGTGGTCATTGCTAGACCACAATTGAGTGCTCCATGGCAACAAGTGGGCAAGAAAAGGTCTTGGCTATGTAGCCAAGAAGGAGAACAAGAAAAAGACAAACAATGGTGTTTCGGGTGGTATTGTAATTAGGGACAACACTCTTCGAAGCACACCCGCACAAGCAAGCAATGTTGCCTTGAGTAGTAGTGTCATGAGGGACAACACTACTCGTAGCACCTCCGCTGGAACTAACAATCCACACCATTTCTTATATGTTGATTATTATGGTGTTGTGCAAGCTAAATATGTTGGTCCTATTGAGGGTTGCATTGACTATACTATTTGGGTTCCAAAGACCCTTGTTGATAACATGAAGGGACCCTCCTCGGGTGCTAACTCTAGTCAATGATCTCTTGTAGGACTATGCTTCCTGTGGGACTAAATGGATAATTGATAGCGGATGCACTAGACATATGACCGGAAGCAAAGAACTTGTGACGGAGTTGCGCCCAAATGACATACAAGAAACCGTAACTTATGGAGACTCGTCCTCGTCTAAGGTATCCGGGTTCGGCAAGGTTGTGGTTGCTCCCGATATCACTATCGTGAACGTCATGCTTGTCGAATCCCTTGGTTACAATTTACTTTATGTCCGCTCTCTTGGAAAGATGGGCTTCTCCGTCTTTTTTGATGTTGATATTGTGGTCCTTTTGAGGAGCAAGACTCTTGACGTAGCTTACGTGGGACATGTTGAAAATGAGTTGTTCGTGGTGGACTTTTCGAAGTCTACCAACTCCCAAACAATGTGTCTTTTCGGAAAGGCGGACGTGAGATGGTTGTGGCATCGCCGCTTGTCCCATGTCAACATGAGAACTTTGCAAAGTCTTCACAAAGGTGGCATTATTGTTGGACTAAAAGAAAATGTTTCCTTTTCAAAGGATCGCGTTTGTAGGTCGTGTGTTGAAGGAAAGATGCATGATAAGGCACACAAGGACAAGACTATTATCTCATCAAAGAGGATCTTGGAGCTTCTCCATGTTGATCTCTTTAGTGTCGTGACCGAAGCAAGTCTTGGAGGCAAGAAATATTGCTTGGTGGTTGTCGATGATTATTCAAGATATACTTGGGTTTATTTCTTCAAGTGCAAGAGTGTGACTCAACAAACCATCATCGACTTCTCCAACCAAGTGCAACATCAACACAATGTGCAAATCATGGCTATTAGGAGTGATAATGGTTCGGAGTTCAAGAACTATACTTTGAATGAATTCCTTAGTGAAGAAGGCATTCGTCATCAATACTCCGCCACTTACAATCCTCAACAAAATGGTGTTGTCGAAAGGAAGAATCACACTCTCTTGGATATGGAAAAGACCATGTTGGCGGAGTACACTTCTCCCCAATATTTATGGGCCGATGCCATACCCACCGCATGCCACTCCTCCAACCGCCTCTACATCCGCAAAGGCTTGGACAAGACTCCATATGAGATCCTCACCGGCAACAAGCCCAATGTCTCCCACTTCCGTGTATTCGGTTGTAAGTGCTTTTATTTGATCAAGGGTGTTAGGTTGTCTAAATTTCAATCCAAAACTATTGAGGGTATATTTGTTGGTTACGGTGCCGAATCCGACACTTATAGAGTCTTTGACAAAGCCTCACGGATTGTCATAGAATATTGTAGTGTGGCTTTCGAGAAAAATGATGACTCCCAAGTGGCGCAATTTCATGTTTCTAATGTAGATGTTGAAATACTCAAAAAGCCATAGGAAGGATGGGTGTGGGATTTTTCCTCCCCATTGAGGGACACCTTATGGCGACTCGAGAAGGACTATGCTATACTCAAGTGGAGCCCTCCTCTACAATAGAAGAACAATCCAAGGAGCCAAGTATTACACCTAACCAAGAACATGTTGAAGACCCTCCTCTTATTGACCAAGTCACTACGCAAGATGCAACCACTCCTATCATTCATGCTAGTCAAGGTCAAGGCCAAGATCTACCATCCTCTTCATCCTCTACTCAAGTTGAAGCTAGTGTTGAAGAGATTCTTGATGATGATGATGATGATCAAGGCCAAGCTGGTCAAGATGGGGACCCAAATGATCAAGATGATCAAGTGATCCCTCCGCGCAATAATGCGGAGATCGAAGCCCGTCGTGCTAAAAGGATAAGAAGATCTTTAAAGCATATTGATGCCCAAGACAACAAGGTCTTGGAAGATATTAAAGCTAGAAGATCCACAAGAAGGAAATTGGCACATTTTAGTGAGCATCAAGCTCATATCTCTATGGTGGAACCAAATAAAGTGTTTGAAGCTCTTGAGGACTCCGATTGGGTTGAAGAAATGCATGATGAGCTCAATAACTTTGAGTGCAAAAAGGTTTGGATATTGGTTGAGAAGCCCAAAGATTGCCACAATGTTATTGGCACTAAGTGGATTTTCAAGAACAAGCAAGATGAGCATGGAATTTTCATAAGGAACAAGGCTAGATTGGTTGCTAAAGGTTACACTCAAGTTGAAGGCATTGACTTTGATGAAACCTACGCACCCGTGACTCACCTTGAGTCCATCCGTATCCTCGTTGCTTATGCTTCTTCTCATAATTTCAAGTTGCAACAAATGGATGTCAAAAGTGCTTTCTTGAATGGTCCACTAAAAGAAGAAGTATATGTTAAGCAACCTCCGGGGTTTGAGAATATCAACTTTCCTAACCATGTCGACAAACTTGACAAAGCTCTCTATGGTCTCAAACAAGCACCACGTGCTTGGTATGAACACCTTAGAGAATTGTTGGATGACTGTGGTTTCAAAGTTGGGAAGATCGACCCCACTCCCTTCACCAAGAGAGTAAAAGGAGAGCTTTTCATATGCCAACTCTATGTGGATGACATTATCTTTGGATCAACTAACCAAGCTTTCAATAATTAGTTCTATAAGCTTATGACTGACAGGTTCGAGATGTCTATGATGGGTGAGCTTAAATTCTTCCTAGGCTTTGAAATCAAGCAATTGGCTCGTGGGACTTTCATTTCTCAAGCCAAGTATACCCAAGACATGATCAAGAGGTTCAACTTCCTAAATTCAAAGATCAAGACATCTCATATGCAAGTCAAGTGCCACCTATCACGTAACCCGAAGGGTAAAGATGTGAACCAAAAGATGTATCGTTCTATGATTGGTTCTTTGCTCTATATTTGTGCATCTAGGCCCGATATCGTTTTGAGTGTAGGTGTGTGTACAAGGTATCAAGCGGCTCCTAAGGAAAGCCATTTGATGGTGGTCCATAGGATCTTTCGTTATTTGGTTCATACCCCAAGATTTGGTTTGTGGTACCCAAAGGGGGCACAATTTTCTCTCAAAGGATACACGGATTCTGATTGGGCGGATCAAGATGATAGGAAGTCTACTTCCGGGGCTTGCCAATTTCTTGGTAGGTCTTTGGTGAGTTGGTCTTCCAAGAAGCAAAATTGCATATCTCTCTCCACTGCCGAAGCCGAGTATGTAGCCGCTGCAAGTGCTTGCACTCAATTGTTATGGATGAGGCAAACTATCAAGGAATATGGTGTTCATATGGATAAGGTGCCTCTTTTGTGTGACAATGAAAGTGCCATCAAGATCGCCTACAACCCCGTGCAACATACAAGAACGAAGCATATTGAGATTCGCCATCATTTCATCCGAGACCATGTGGAAAGAGGGGATATTGCTCTATCTTATATGCCAACCAAGGACAATCTTGCGGATATTTTCGCGAAGCCACTCGACGATGCAAGATTCTTGTTCTTGAGGAATGAACTAAATGTCGTTGATTCTAGGAGTTTGACTTGAGGATCTTGCACACACCCCTATAGATGAAACGTGTTTGAGCTTACGTGTAGGCATGGACATAGATGGAGTGTTATCCTAACACATTGGGTTCTCCCTTCCCCCATTATGCTCAAAGAAAATACTCATTGTTATCTCTCTTTTTCTAATGTTGAATTGTGAGCTTCAATGTCGAGAATTGTCAATGTACCCAAGATATATCTTCGCGGTAACATACCATGATCTCTTACATGGTGGCTTACATGTCGATAACTGACAGTAGTACCCAGCGCACGGTACTACCGGTGGCTCCGAGAGGTACTACCGCTGCAGGAGTTCGTGCCCAGCACAGACTCAGCAGCGGTACTACCTCTTGGCCCAGGTAGTTCCAGTGAGCGGTACTACCGCTGAGCATAGCGGTACTACCGCTGCGGCAAAAATCCGTGGGGATTAAAACGGATCTGGGAAACGGGGGTTGCCCTCATAACCCCCCCACTATCCCTCGTCTCCTCCCCACTTTGGATCTCGCCGCCGCCAAGTCTTCCGTCCATCTGGGAGGGCCCTCACCGGCCCTTGAACGCTCCTCTCTCGCCGGAGAACGCCCGTGGACCACTCCCAACTCATCCTCCTCGACGATGAGCTCCTGTACCCTTCCTATCTCTCTCCCTCGAGAAATCTTGAGAGATGATAATTCCTAGGGTCTAGAGATCTCCTTGTCTAGGGGTAGTTGTAAGGACCCCAGACCGGCAGTCTGAAACCCTCCGTATGCATACATTCACGATCCCAGAAAGATCAGTCGTGAACAACATACAAAGTTGGCATACAGAAATACATCATCCATTACACGAATACATAAAGGTATTACATAAATGATCACATGATCAAGCTTAACACAACTGCCACATAGGGCAGGCAGCTTATCAAACACAGCGGAAGACAATTAAAAACACAACGTAGATGAGCCCAAGTCACACCTTAACCTACAGGCTACTGACCCGGAGACGATCCTAGTTCGCAAGGCCGTCAGCTCCGTACTTCTCTTCATAGATCTCCTTCGGAGGCTCCTTTCCAAAGTCTGGCAAGTAGATACCAGGGGCGAAACCATAATGAGTACATTTGAATGTACTCAGCAAGACATCCATCATGTCACTTACCAAACATGCAAATATGCTTATATGGTGGAATAGGTAGGCTATAAATAGGGTTCACTACCAATGGTGTTCATATATGATGGCACCACAGTTGCAGTCAGGTTAATCTGTATCTTCGTTGAAGAAGATACTACAGAAGAAAAATAATATAGTTTTATTTCTCTTGTAGATATCACATGTACAAGAGGTTTTGTAAAGCTTTGTTAAAGAATATTTTCTCTTTGCAAAAATTCTTGGAATCAGTTTCCAGAATTCTTGCTTAGAGTAGAAAAGGTTTTCTTTGCAAAACACTTTGTTTTGTAAAACAACATCTGGCTTTTCATCATCGACGATACCTCCACGGTATACGTTTTCCTTCCTTTCCGAACTTCACAAGTTCAACACTTCCTTTCCAAAATTCATTTTAAAAAACTTCCTCTTTTGAAAACATTGACACAATGCTAGCTACATGGCCATTCAACTGTCCATATCCGAGGACGCGGCTTCTTCGAAAAAGTTGTACTCTGCAGAGGTGTACTCATCCACCAGATCCAGTACACCTACCGTGAACAACCACGGACTGTAACAACAGTATGTAAACATCAGGTATCCGATCATAACCATCCACTATGTTCAAGCTAGAATATGCCTATCTCTCGATTGAGTTTGTTCTCCCCGGCACCAAGCCGCGCTCTGCCTAGCCGGGAGTCTCAATGAATGCATCCGGAGGGAAAATTAATCCCACACTTTATATGCCTCAACATTGGGAGTTTTGACGACATTCGGTTCGAGGGTACGACGCCCCTTATAGCAAGTGATATAGCACACACTAATAAGAACAAACTTCAAGTTAAGCCCCGTGCCCATGTTGGGGTAGGGTGGCAGTACGGTAAAGGTTGTCCGGCGAAGACTAGGTTATGTGTCATTTTTGAAAACACCAATTTCTCAAAAATGACCACTTCCACATTCCTCCGGAGAACAAGGATCCGCCTTTTCTCCGGGTTTTTCCGTAAAGCCTTTGTTTTGTAGAATCACAATTTTAGGGTGTCCACTTAGGGACTAGTATATTTGATGGTAATAAATACCATATGGTGGCTTATGGGCTTGGTATTACCAAGTTTAACTACTGGCATAATAGTAACCTATATACTAGTATAGTAGTAATAGCCACATCAAAAATAGTTTTGATAATCAAGTTTTGGTAAAACTTCAGAGGTAAAACATGCATGATAGATAATGATAAGTATTGTATCAGCAAGCATCAGGATGGCTTGCCTGGTAACTCCTTGTGTCCCTGGTTTTGGAGTGACTGGAACTTGAAACAGAGCTTCCCGACACTTCCTTCCTCTTCGTTTTCTAACATCGTAAAAAGAATAAAGGACACACATTCGGAACCAATCAAGGCAAGCAACAACACATAACAATACATACAGCAAGGAAACTAATAATAACCAATCACACAATTATTAATGGAGGCAAACAATTAAACAAACCCACTTGGCAGAAATACCATTTAATAAGACAACTCAAGGTTGGAGGAACATATCTCACAACCTCAATATCATGGATTCAGTGGGTGTGCCACTCTCATACCAAGATATTAATAAACCCAAAATACCCTTAGTTTCACAAGGGTGAGACTACTAAAAGTATACACAACATGCACAATAATAATCATGGCAATGGGTCTATCAACCAAACCACAAAAAGGACAAGGTAGCTAATCTACTAAGCCTAAATTCACATCAAGAATAAATAAAACACATGATTTGCAAAAGTTACTTTTACAAATCAGTGAGCCTACACAAGTGTAACAAGGCAATAGACTCATCACAAAACACACAATTCTCATAGTGAGAACAATAGAAACAATGACTAAAAAGGAGGAATCCTAGAGACATGCTTCTACTAAGGGTTTGCTATGCAAGAATTCATAACAAGTAAAGTACTAAAATGAAAACAAGGAACCATGTTATCATAATGGGAAATGAAAACATGTCCTCAAGCAAGGATACACAGATATCTACCAAACACAAGTTGGCAGGAAAAATAATTTAATACCAAAAACTGCTAAGGAAACTAGTACTACTCAAACATGCAGAATCAATGGATGCATTTCAATCAAGTAATTGAAATACAACCAGAGGGTCCATGTCATAAAAACAGGAGTGAAAAACATCTATACTTTCTATAACAAAAATATCACATTTAATAAAACAAGGCATCAATTTGCAGGGCAACTCCTACATACTAGTGGTAATAAAAGGGGCATTACTAGAGGAATCAAACCACACTCGAAGAATGGATTTTTCCTAGCAAGACCCACATGATTACAACCACTTACAAACAGAAGCATACACATTTTCATTTAGCACTAAAAATCCCAAGGCAAAAATACTAGGCACTCATTAGTTAGAGAACTATATAAAAGAAACACATCTAGTGTGGGGGAAATAATGTTTCAACCAAAAATGCAATGACACCAGTGGGTGTTCCACTAGCATAAAAAAGCATTAATAGGTCACAAGGCCTCTGGTCATACTTGCTAAAAATTAACCAAAAGACTAAACTAGCACCTAGTGCAATAACCATACTAGTAGAAAATAATAGGGTGCTAAAATAAGCAAGGTAATGCTACTCATGTTATTATTCCCACACAAGTGAAAACTTCAGGGGTCAAGTACTCATAAAAAAATCATCAAAATGCTACTGGTCCTATGAATACAACACAAAAAAAATATGTGGCTACACAAGCACAAATTCTTATGCCAAAAATTCTACACATGAGAGAATTTTTCCAACATTTGCATAGTGATGACTAAACTACTCATGCCTCTCTACCAACTCAAATGCAAGCTAGCAGAGGTGATACCAACACAATATTGGTACCAACATGGTACTGGATCTAATCTCTCAACACAACAATCCAAGTGCTTGCACATAATTTATCACTCAAAAATTCTATGCAAGTATTAACTAGAGATAAAACATATGCTACTAACATAAATCCTATTTCTTCTCAACTCAAGTCTACACAATCTAACATGCTAAAATAGCTAAGTAAACCTTAGAAAACAAGTTCACACAACTTGTACATGCTAGAAAACAATATTGCAACACAAAAATAACTTCACACAAATTAATTACCTAAAATGCCAAAATGGCAGAATCATGCAAAATAAAGATCTGTCCACCAACCTTTGTAGGATGCTCTAAAAATTAAACCCAGCTAGGTTTTGATAGCCCTAAACATATACAAGACTATACAGTTGAGTTTGCATCAAAAATCATTTTTAGTGATTTTATAAAAATCACCAAAGTGCTCTCTGGTGTTTTACCAAATTTCATGCTATTTCAAAAATATTAGGAATTTGGAAGCAATATTAATTGGTCCTGTTAGGAAATTTCAAGGGCTTTCCAATGCAATTGGATACACCTCATTCTGAGTTGTGAAATTAAAATGGTGCTCATTTTGCTGTTTCTGGTACCTGTTGCCAAACCAATTTTCATGTCTAAAATATTCATCCAAATGTAGATCGACAAATTGGAGATGGTTTAGATTTAGTTTTTTTACAACTGTGAATTTTGTCTTGGTCAAATTCATCTTTTAGGTTAGCTTTTAGGGCCAAAAGTAAACATGTACAATTTCTGTAAAAATTAAATGAAAAAAATGATTTTGAAATGGGATAGATCCAAAACTGGGCCGGCCTGGACCTTTTGCACCGCGAGCAGAACCAGCCCCTGCCGCTGACCAGCGGGCCAGGCAGCCACGCGGCAGCCACGCAGGCAGAACGAGGCCCACCCGCGGGTTTGACCTGCTCCAGCGCGCGGTCAAGGAGGCGCTGACGTCGCCCTGCGTCACTCGCCGGCGGGGATGGATTCCGGCGAGGTCCTAACGACGCATCCGTTCACCGTTTTACGAATCAAAAACTACCACACATTGCCCTCGATGTGGGGAAGCAAATGCGCATGGTCTCGTTTCCTGGGAGTCGCCGGAGAGCGGCGGCGACAACGGCGCGCGGCGGCCGAGAGAGGAAGGCGGCGCGGCGACGAATTAGAGGGTTAGGGAGAGGGGAAAAGGGACGGCGAAGAGCGCCTGCTCACCCTAGACGCGCGGGAGAGCTCGGTGAGGGCGGAGGAGGAGCGAGGCGACGGCGATACCTCGCCGGAGGTCGCCGGACTCGAAGAAGGGAATCGGACGGCGCGGGCTCCCCGAGGCGTCCCACCTCGATTCCTCCTGCCCACCCGTTCAGCACGACGAGGTGGAGAGGATGAGCCACACGGCTGCCGCCGGTGAGCTCGGCAACGGCCGAATCGACGGCGAGGTTTTGGCTAGGGTTCCGGTTTGAGGGGATTTTTACAGAGAGAGAGAGAGAGAGAAAAAGCTCGAGGGGAGAGAGAGAGGGCAAGTAGCCAACAAGTGCACATGGGGGGGGGTTCTTATCCACCTAGAAAGCTTCCACTCGAAGCAATGGCGTAGGTCACTGCATCTACAGAGAAGCTAGGAAGAAGAAGGAGTGACTCGGATTACAAATAGGTCCCTAGCTATTTACAAAGACATCCTTTTGCCTCTTTTTCCTCTCTGAAAAATGTTGTTTTCACAAGGAAACAAAGTCTAAATTTAAAATCGTTTCGCCCAAAATTCTTATTAGTTTGGATACACAACATATGTGAAAATTGGCTCAATTGGATAAACTTGATAGTTCAAAGTTGTTCAAATTTCAATTCTGACATAAATGGACATTGAATTTATTAGACTAGTTAGGAGCTTCCAAAAATGATAATTTTTTGGCACACATTCCTTATTTGGTGTGTTCCTTGTGTGGTAGAAAATTCAAGTCATTTTGAGTTACTTCATAGAACAAACTTGTTCAAATTTCTAAAAGGTGCTGTCTAGAAAACAGGGGTTTTTGGCAACTTAAATTATTCAAAAACTTTTGCACTTTTGGTGTTCATCCTTATTTATGATATAGAGCATGTGGTATTTATTTCATGGCATTTTGAAAAAGTTTGTAGCACAAACTTGTTCAAAATTCCAAATGTTGCTGTTGAGAAAAATCATGTTTTCAGGACTTTAATGGATTCAATTTTTGGTCTCCTCTTGTGTGTGTTCCTTATTTGATATAAGGAAGCACTGGTATTAATTTGAGATTATTTGAAGAAATTTTCCAATAGTAACTTGTTTGAGTTTCCTGTTTCTGGAAATATTGGAAATTCAATTTAATAAGGCACTTGGCTTTTCTTTAACAATGCTTTGCCAAAATATTTATGTGACTAGAGATAGCAAGTCAATGCTGTCCAATACTTTTGTTTTTAAGCTTGCAATGTTGGAAAAACATTTGATAAGATTTTGGTGAAGCATCTAAGAATGCCTCTTTTTCCTGATAGTCTTTTAGGGAAATTTATTAAGTGTTTCCTCTTTCTTAATTTAGACCTTGGGATAATATTCAACAAGTATGGGATTCATAAGATAGTTTTGTAAAACTCTTTGATCAATATTTTCTTTAGAAAATATTGCCAAGGTCATTGGAACAATATGTTGAATATTTTTAGTTTATTGCTTTGCTATCTTTTTAAGTTTGTTTAGTTGCACTCAAACAAACACAACCAAAGTTTATTTGTCAAGCAATTAGCAAAACAACTGTGTTTTCAGGTATTCCAAAATTGGGATGTGACAGTAGTTAGTTGTGTTCCCTATGTAGATGAAATCATATTAGCACTACTCGTTTTTTTGACTCGTGATGGATTCGGTAGTCTCTTTGGGCGCCATGGTCGAATCCGCCAGCAGCGGTACTACCACTGGCACCAGCGGTACTACCTCTATGGCTGGAGCCGCTGGCAACAACGGTACTACCATGGCCCCGAAGCGGTACTACCGCTTCCTGGAGTCTAAAACACTTTGAGTTCTAGTTTGATTTCCTCTCGCAGATCTTTTTGATTGAAGTTTTGTTTATCTTGTTCTATCCCCCTATTGCTTTCTTAGGAGCAGGTGCTTATGGTTCGAAGGGTGGAGGTCGCAAGCGTGCGGAAAATAGAGGCCATAAGAACCCTGAGGAAGATGAAGCCCCCGAGGTTATGCCACAAGGAAACTTGACAAGGAGACAGAGATCTATCAACATGAAATCAAAGGCAGCCCGTGACAAGTCCGTTGCTAATATGCCAGATGAGCAGTTTCGTAGGGAAATGGGGACCAATCCCTATAATCATCCTAGGAAAGCTAGAGCAAACGAGTGTTTCTGGACTCATTTTCAGGAGAGGATCTTCTATGAGGAGTACTCACTCAACAAAAATAAGGTGGTCAATCAGTTTTCTATCAATGTGGCTTTCATGAGATCCAAGATGGACTATTTTGGTGAGGCCCTGGAGATCATTGAGGAATTTGGGCTTATGGACTTCATTGAGATCAATGAGGATTATGATGAGCATCTTGTTGGCCAGTTTTTGCCACATTTTACTTCCACACCGAGGAGAGGATGATCACCTGGATGACGAAGGATCAGAAGTTCTCTGCTTCTTCGAGTCATTTTGCCACTCTTCTGGGTATGCAGGACTTTGGAGAGACACCAGATGCTGCTTTTCACAACAGTTTTTTATGGGTTCCTTATCCGGAGAAGTCCATGGCTCCCCTTGAGATGTATGATCTAAACATACCTGGACGTGCTGTGGTTGGTCAGTCCAAGCACCTGCTGCCTGTCTATGATATTCTCCACAGGATTTTCAGGAACACCTTGACTCCTCATGTGGGTAACTTTGATCAAATCCATGGATCGCTCATTGACTTGATGGTGTACACTCATAGGCGTCGTGGTGATGGCCTAAGCCTAGATGTGATGGACATTCTTTGGAATGAGATGTACAACTGTGTGATGAGGAGGAGAGTGCCAGTGTTTGGTGCTTTGGTCTACAAGCTCATCTCCACCACTTGGCGCAATGCCCAGTTTGCTGATGCTCTCCTGGATAATGACCAAGAACTTAAAACTCATGCCATCAAGGATCTTCGTGTCAAGAAGCATCCCACTCCTTTGCTTGGTCCGGATGATCTTGGTCCGGACACTGATGGCTCGAGTGACTCGGATTTCGAGATGGAGGGAGAGCTCAGAAGGATAGCTTTCGCAAGTGGATGTCTTCTACCTTGAAGAAGATCTTCTGTTGCCAGATTGATATGGAGGACAAGGCATATCGTGCTCATGTCCATATCAAGGAGGAGCGACAACTTACACGTGACAGGTTTGCCCATCTAGGGGTGCATGTTCGTGTTGGGTCTGAGGACAGGATCACGACTTCCGGGGAGTGGAAGTCCAAGCAAGGAAACGTATGGGTTGATCCAGATCTTCTAGATGATGCTACTACTTCTCACAAGCCTTGGACTCGTGGTGAGACTGGCAATGAGGTCGAAGATGTGGACTCGGAGGATGAGCGTAATATTGGCAGCCATGCTCGTGCCTCTAGCTCCGATGAGTTACCTCCAGGGACGTTAGCATTGCCTCTTCCCTTTTTGGTGCCTTGATGCCAAAGGGGGAGAGAGTTCTATTTAGGATCGCTTCATTTTCTTGGGTTGTGTTTGTCTTGTCAAACTTTGTGTCATGTGTGCTTGTGTGTTGAACTATTTGGTGTTAAGTTTGTGTGGTTGAACCATTTGATGTTATGGATTTGGATTTTATGGCTATTATCGTTATTCATTAAGCAAGCATTCCTATTATCATACCTTTTGTACCCTTGCTAGGTTTCAAAGAGTTAGTGGGAGCACACGTTCTAAAAGAGAACAAAGTTTGCCTCATTAAGAAAATTTTCCTTATACATCACTCTCTCTCGAAGTGCTCGTCCAAAAATTCTTTGTACCTCTCTTAGTTGTGTTTTCACCAATCTCCAAAAAGGGGGAGATTGGAAGTGCATTTTGCATATTTGATCTCTCTTAGGTTTTGGAGTTGATAACAATACCACTAAGAATCTAACAAGTGCGTCAAGTATTTCAAATTATACCAAATAGACGCCAAAAGGTGAAGAGAATTCCAAGACAAAGCCACCAAGATTCATATGGTCCAGCGGTAGTACCGGGCTTGGCAGTGGTAGTACCGCGCCCAGTACCGCCGGGATAAAATTGCATACTGCATCCAGCGGTACTGACTCCGTAGTACCGCTGTACTCATATTAATCTTGAGCAAAACCTTGCTCAACGGTAGTACCTCTACTGACTGGCGGTAGTACCGCCCTTAGTACCGGTCGTTGTAACGCTAGCTAGGTTTTGCTCGCAGTAACGTTTACGGTACCGAGGCGGTAGTGACCTAGTACTACCGCCAGCCACTTCGATTTAATTCGAAGATTGTGGCCAGCGGTAGTACCAGTGTGCACTCGCGGTAGTACCGCTGCTGGAGTACCACGGTACTTTGGCAGTAGTACCGCCCGCACCCTGTCACTGGGACTCCTGTAATAACCCAAATTTTGCTACCAAAAGGTGTGTGGTGTGTGTTCATCTCATACATGCATGAATCGAAAATTTAAACCATGTTTTAACAATTTTAAATTATGAATTTAAATGGGTTGAGAAAATCCCACAAATAGTACTTATTTTGGTTTCCAAAATCTTGTATTGGAAAATATTTCAATTTCACCAAAACTAAACATGGTGAGGTTGGAAATTTGATAAGGTTTTCAAATATTATTTTTGCCAAATTTTATGTTTGCAAAAGGCCCTCAAATAAATGGTTTTTGTTCTGTTTTTATATTGGATAAGGGCCTCCTGGTGATTCTCAAAACATGCAGGGGGTTTTCGGAAAAACTGCCTTTTCTTTTTTCCTTTCTCCCTCAACTCCGGCCAGAAGGACGAGAGAGCGATGTCGACGTGGCTTGCCACCTCATGCTTCTCCGCGCGAGGGGATGAGGACCCCCAGGAGTCGTACGGATCGAGCACACCCCCGCAGACCCCCCCAGTCGCACGCCACCTTCCTCCCTCTGTCTCTCTGCGAGCGCCCGAACCCTAGCCGCCGGAGATGCGCCGCCGCCGTCGACTCACCGCCTCCGCGACCTCGACGAGAAGCTCCACGGTACCGCCGAGTCCTCCTCTTCCTCCACGAGTGCTTGGAGCCTCCGGGATGGACTAGGCGCCGCGGATTTCATCGTCTCCTTCCTCTCCAGCCGGTGACCGCCGCGGTCGATGCCGTCTCCTCCGGCTTCCCCTGCCTTCCCCGACCACTCCATGAGCTCCACTACGCCGTGGTGAGCCTCCCAGTACTCCCCTTCATATCCCTCCCCCTCGGTGACTCTCTGTGCTTGTGCTCCCGCCGGCCGCCGCCGCGCCATGGTCGCCGGCGAGCTTTTCCGGTGACCATTTGGTCACCCAGCACCACCTACACGTTCCCCTCAAGCTGCTGCACCTTCCCATACCCTTTAATTTAAGAATCATCGACGAGTTTGATCGATTTCGTGTTCACAGTGAGGATCATCCCCGTGTGACATCAGGATGATGCCACAGTGATGTCATAAATTCCTTTTTAACAATTCTAGAAAATGAGTTAATTTTGTAAATTAAATAACTATTCAAATATTACCCAGAAAAATAAAAGTGAGATACTAAAATGTTCATAAAAATGTAATCTACTCAAATATGTCATTTCCAACCATGTTTGAGAAAGTTGATTTTTCGACATTATTTTAATGTTGTTTAAATCATTTAAAATAGAAAAATAAGTTTTTATTCACTAAAATTAGAAAATTAAAAGTTATATACCAAATTGCTCAAAATGACAAATGCAATTTAGTTATGATGTTTTCAAACCCAATTGAGCTTCTAAAATGGTACCTACTTTCATAATCACCCGAATTGCCCTCCGGGGTCTATTTCGGGTTAAGTTCAGTAAAAATACTCAACTGACATATGAACCCTAGCAACCCAATGATCATGCCTAGGACTTTATTTAAGTGCATTAACTTGCTCATGCATACATTTTGTGCATTGCATCGATGCCATGTTTGATTGTTGTTCTTCTTGTTTCGGTGTTTGTTCCCCCTCGGTAGAACGTGACTCCGAAGTGAAGGCCAACAACTCCAATGGTGAATACTTGGTCTTAACCGACAAGTCAAGAACTTATTCCTGAAGACTTTATCTGGTTTTCTTATAACCAAGGCAAGCATAACCTCTTATCTGCTATGTTTTCCAACGACTTTTGGTTCTCGTATTTTGCATTCGGTTCCAAACTATTTGATGTTAGTAGATAGAGTCTCCTATATACTGCATAGCCTACATATCCTGATCCACTGCTCCTAGCAGCTATAGGTTTGTTTGTGCGCGCTCCGCTAAACCCTGTGAGTCTTGCTTAGCCATGCCTAGTTGTCGTGGTGGTGTCACGGCAGATGCCATGGGATGGCTAAAGTTGTGGGGACGATGGAAGCTGGACGCGTTCGGGGAGGGATCACGCAGCGAGTAGCCGCGTGAGATAAGAACCTAGCACTGCAAACAACAAGATTTACCCAGGTTCAGGGCCCTCATGTGAGGTAAAACCCCTACTCCTGCCTTTCTCTCTCTATATAGGTATGTCACCGAGTAGCCACAGTACAAGTTCTGCTTACAACCGAATAGCCACTCTGCTCTCTATGTGATGAACTAGGTCAAGAATGTGAACCGATTCTGGGATCCCTCGCGCAGGGGGGGGGCACCTTATATACTGGTGCCCAGCCGGATACAGCCAACAGGGAAAAGTACAAACAGATGTCGACATTGTGTGCACACTGCGTACTTCCGGCTTCCCGCTGACAGCTTTGGCTTCCTAGTTTGTCCGGTGTGGAAAGTCGTTGTGCAAAACCAAGAAGATGATCTGTTATCACTGCCACCATCACAGAGTAGGCCCCCCTAACCTGCAACGGTCTGCTGACACCCTGACGCGGACATGCACGCTCTCTGCAGATGAACAGTGCCTCAGTACGGACCCAGGATACGCGGGATCCTGTGTCAGAACGGCTCCTTTGACTTCTGGCCCGAGTAGGAAACCGCCATTTCTACTCGGGCCAATTCTTCTACTCGGAGGAAAGTAACTTCCTTGATTCTTCCTTCTGGCCATCAACATGTACGACCGAATAGCAGCCAACCGGGTAGCAAGTACCGGGTAGCTAGCTACTCGGCCAAACATCCCTTCTGATCTTGCCCTCAGCACTTGCCTTTACCCTACTCGGGGGTAACCCCCCGACATTAGTCCCCGAAGCTGGTAGAGTCCTGCGAACTTGTTCACTGGGCTCTTCCAGCTTAAAAACCAACCTTGTCTTTGAACTTTAGGATGCCGAGTAGAACCTCCGTGTAACCTTTAATCTTGTCTCAAGCTTCCTATATTCCGAATAGAACCACTTCTCTTCTCTGTCGCCGAGTAAAAAGACTTAGCGAAATCTCGAATCAGAATCTCTGTGTGGCAGAGCAAAATCTGGCTTTCCGCACTGCAGCTGGGCACGTGTCACGCTACCACACCCCCGACGCCTCGATGCCCGGGATCTGACAGGCCACGCTTCCAGTTTTCACGGCCTGGTCCCACTAGCCCGTTATGTCCCATCAAGCGCAGTAATTGCCCACGATCGCGTCGTGGGATCAATTGCGGCCGTTACGCGCGCGTCCTGCGTTGTGTGCGTTTCTAACCGGCCCACACATCCCACGCCGCACGATCTCTGTGCGTAACTGATCCCACTACCTCCGATTGTAACGGCAACCCGAGGGGAGATATAAATACCCCCTCGGTAACTCCTTCATCCCCTTCCTGCCTTCATTCTCCCGTTGCCCCTTCGTTTCTCCGCCGCCACCGAGCTCTTCGCCGCCGTGCATCTCACAGCGCCGAAAGGCCAGTCTTTTCCGCCAAATTCCACCAAATCACCATAAAATTTCCTCTCCTGCTCGATGGCTCGCGACGATGACGCCCGCGCCGGGTGGGCTGGATCCGACATCACGGCAAACGACTGCCAGTGGCTGGTGAACACCCGGCGAGTTCCTCCCGGCGTCCGCTGCAGGCCCTCGAACGGCGAGCTCGTCCCCGCTCCGGAGGCGGACGAGTTCGTCGTGTTCCTTGCCCACTTCAAGCGGGGATTCGGGCTTCCCGTCTCGGACTTCTTCCGCCAATTCCTCAACCACTTCGGGCTCCAGCCGCACCACCTGCCGCCGAATGCGATGGTGATGCTCGCATACCACGCCATGGTGTGCGAGGCGTTCTTGGGCGTGCGCCCCACGCCGATGACCTGGGCGCGCTACTTCTTTTTCAGGAAGCAGAGCAAGCCCAAGCCGGGTAGCACAGATAGCGGCCGCGGCATGACCGAGACCGGCAGCGCCATGATGGTGCAGCGCGGCGGGACCAACCATCCGCGCATCAAGGGCCTTGACTCCGTGCGCAAATAGCAGAGAACCTTCTTCTACGTGAAGAACATCTCTGTCAAGGAAGGCGAGCCCCCGGTGGACCAGATCAATCTCCCCCGGTGGACCAATTCGACTCCTACCGGGCAGAATTGGGGGTTCAAGCCTCCGCTAGAAGGTGACATCAAGCAGATCAACACGCGCCTTGCCCAGCTAAAGGAACAGGGGCTCAAGAACGACGACCCCATCGCCTGCTGGATTTCCAGGCGAGTGCTCCCGCTACAGCGCCGCACACACCTCATGTGCTACATGGGCGGCAATAGAGATTGCACCCGGACGACCACGTTCGAGCTCAGCAACGCGGATGTGGCCGTCTGGGCGCGCTCCATCATGAGCACGGGCCTCAAAGACCACTGGCAGTACGGCTTTGTGTCGTACAGCCGTACGAAGCCAATCAAGCGGGTTAGTACTTCTCATCCTGTTTCCTGCATATTGACTTCGAGTAGATAGCCTTCTTAGCTTGGTGTGCTTAGTATCCGCACTCTGTGCCGAGTAGAACACTTAGCCGTATCTCTTTAGGCTTCATGTGCTTTATGTTTGCACGACATGCCGAGTAGAACACTTGCTACTATCTGTTAGGCTTCATGTGCTTTGTGTTTGCACGCCTCGTTGAGTAGGACACTTACTCTATTATGCTTTGTGCTTGCATCCCGTCCTGGGTAGAATCCCTTACGCTGCTCAACTGATTCGTGTTCCTTGCTTATATTTCCAACGCCTTGCTCGCCAGCTCGCTGAGAACGAGGAGCGCTTCGAGGCCAACTGGTACGAAGATCGAAAGGAGGACGACGAGGTCTCCTACGACACCGCGGACACCCTCTGTATCCCTCATGCCGTCCAGCCGGGTAAGCGTCATGTCGACGCGTCCATTCGGGACTGGTCCGAAGACGATGACGAAGGTGACCGAGTTCACCTTTTTGGTCGCGAGTAGCGCAACCTAACCTTTCTTTCTGTTTCTCAAGCCTTTTCTTCTCCTCTACCCTGCAGATGATGGTGATGCTGACGCTGAGGAAGAGGACGAGGATGTCCTCGACGTTGAGCCAGTTGGAATGGCTGCTCACTCCACTCGGAAGAGGACGGGTAGCGGTGCTCAGGAGCCTCCTGGCAAGAAGGCCAACAAGGTCGTGAAGAAGATCAAGCAGGTCTCCGGGAGACGTCCACCCCCTTCCCGTGTAGGGTAAGTGATTTTCTTCCAAGTTGCATTTCGCTGTTGCTACCTTTTCGGAACTTCTTATTCCGCTACTGCTTCTCGGTTTCTTCTGTCCTTTTTCCTGTTCTGAACTTTCTCTTCTCTTCAGCGCCCCCTTGGACGCTGATGCTGCTGCCGCTCCCACCAAGTCCAAGAAGAGATCCACCATCGACCTCGATGCGCTCATCGATCTCTCTGATGAGGACGAGATCACGGCACGGGACGGGGCGCGTGCGCCTTCTCCCATGAAGGGTGAAGACGAAGACGACATCAACGTCCAGGGCATGGACACTGGTACCCAGGACGCCGAGCAGGAGCAGCAGGCCCGCGCGGAACAACAAGCGCAGGATGCTGCTCACGACGAGAGACCCCCTTCTCCCCCAGCTGCCACAGCTGGGGAGAACACAGAACCGGACACCGAGCATCAAGATCGTGCCGCCCTTGAGCGGCAGGAAGAGAATCAGGAGCAGCAGGGCACTGATGCTGCTGCCCGAGATGACCCCGCGGCCCAGCCGCGGGTAGAAGAACAAGACGACGTACTGCAGGACCCCGCTGCCGAGCAGCGGGTTGAGACGCTTGAGGTGGAGGAGAACCTACAAGGCCACGCGCAGCCGGACGCGACGCCAGGTAGCCAGCCCTCTGCGCCGCCTACCCAACAGGCTGCTCCTCCTACTGCGCCTAGCTCCCCGCCCGTGAAGAAGACCAAGACCACAGCATACCCTCCAGCCAAGCAGACCACGAAGAAAACTGCTTCCGATGCTACTGGCAAGAAAGATGCAGCCGAGAAGAAGGCTGCCGAGAAGAAAACTGTCGAGAAGAAGGCCGCCGAGAAGCAAGCTGCCCAGCCCGACGCCCCCTTCCGCAGGAATCCTTCGCGTGGCGCTGCTCAAGATTCTGCCGTGATGCCGCCACCTAAACCAACTGCGAAGCCTGCCGTGAAGAGTGGGCAGCTCACCATCGGTGCTTCCGGCGGCGCTGCAGGCACAGCCGCGGGATCAAGCGTTCAAGACCCGCCTGTCTACCTGCCTTACATGGTGCAGATGAGCAAACAGTACGGCATCGGTCTGAACAAGACCGAGAAACAGCTCGCTCTTACGAAAGGCAAATAGGCCCAGGTTGTGAATTCCAAGCTGCCGGCCAAGGACAATTCAGGAATAGCGCGTTCCTTGGCAACGAGTCCTAGAATGGCCTGGCCTTGGTCAAGCTGGACCACTGGCGCACCGTCTGGAACAAGGCGGACATGGGCTACAATCCCATGACCATCTCGTCCGCCACCAGCACTCTTGCCGCGAAGTTGTTCGTCCACCGCAAAGCTGCAGAGGACCTCGAGCAAACCTATGCGGTAAGTTTTGCTTGCCTGTTCCGAGTTGCACTTTTCTTCTCTTCTATTCTTCTTCTTCTTCTTATCCATCACCCAGTCCCCGAGATTCGGGCCGAGTAGGCGGGTACTCAGACGAGTTGCCGTTTTCTCGGGTCAAATCTTCGAAATCTTGTCTAATTCCTTTTCTTTCTGCTTCTCAGAATAGCCTTATGAAGAGAACGACCCTTTATCGGCATCTGCTCTGGAATCATAGCATCGCGAAACGACGCCTTGAGGCCCTTGAATCAGAGCGCAAAACTGATGCCGTGACGGAGAAGGAGGCCTTGGATCGTACTCTTCAACTTTCCGAGCTCGAGAGTAAGCTACTAGTTATTCGGTTTATGCGTTTTGTGTTTACGCCCGTTTTTGCTTTCTGCTCTAACTCCTTGTACTCTGTAGGCAAGATCGAGGCGCTGACAGATGAGCACAAGCACTGTCACGTCTTTGTTGAAAATGCCGAGACCACCATTAAGAAGTTGGAAGGTAAGTTGCCGTCTTCTCGGCTTGTTCTCCTCCTTCTTCTCTGCTATTTGCTGACCATGCCCTTCTCCTCCGCAGAAGATTACAAGAAATTTCGTGAAGAGCATCTTGACTGCGTGAAACCCGCCGAGGTGCAGCAGCAATTGGAAAGCCAAGCCGTAGAGCTCAAGAGCCAACACACCACCGAGCTGGAGCCGCTGCAGGTCCAGTTAAGGGATGCCCTTCAGGACGCCATAGACATAGCCGCCGAGAAGGACAAGCTGGAGGCAGCAGCCAAAGCCAAGGAAAAGGCCCTAGAGATGGAGAACGAGGTGCTGAAGAAGAGCAACTCGGATCTCATGCTCCAACTGGCCCAGTTCCGGAAAGTCGAAGAAAGGCACGTTGCTGACGAGGAGTCATGGAAAAGGAAGCTGCAGTCGCTACTCTGTGACCTGAACAGTAAGTTCTCGCATCTTTGTGCCTCCATGTTTCCTTCTTCTTCTCTGTTGACCGATTTGCATCTCTTTGCTGCTTTCTTTTCTAATCTTTTTTGATAGCATTTTTCAGAAATTTTCCCCGATCTCTGCTCGGCTTGCAAACCTGCCCTGTCAAAGGCCCAAGACGTTCGAGTAGAGAAGGGGCTGCCCATGGATACCAAGGCTTCAATCGAAGACAGCTTCACGAATATGCAGGGACAACTTCAGCGCCTTAAGGGCTTGGGCACAGATTTGACGTCTACCGCCTTCAAGCTCCACGCTTTGTTCTGGCCCAAAGAGCCCTTGCCCTCAACTATCCGCGCGCTTGCCGAGAAGGTGAATGGCGTTAAGGCCGAGCTGAAGAAGTGGCGAGCATCCGGAGCTCAGGCAGGCGCTGACATGCTGCTCCTCTTCATCTGTAGCTGGTACGAAAACCTTAACCTCAACACCATTCTTGAGATGAGGCAGGATTCGAAGTGGGAGAAGGATCCCGATTGCGTGACTCGCCGCCAGACAGTCGCGTACGAGGTCGCCTCCTATGCGGA
This sequence comes from Alopecurus myosuroides, assembly GCA_028641055.1. Lineage (NCBI taxonomy): Eukaryota > Viridiplantae > Streptophyta > Magnoliopsida > Poales > Poaceae > Alopecurus > Alopecurus myosuroides. The sequence goes on along the minus strand of CM054061.1, from coordinate 218,346,672 downwards.
TACCGCTCGCTTCATCGATGGCCTCACCGAGCCCGACACGGATGTGGAAGGCGAGGGCGAAGACGAGGATGAAGACGATGACGAGGAGGCCACTGATTCAGAAGGCTTGAGTTGCTTCGAAGGCACCGATGACAAGTCCGGGAAGGGGAAGGGCGCGATCGTCGCGGATAGCGACGAGGAAGCCGAAAGCGAGAAGATGACTATCGACACCGCGACACTTGAGTTTGGCTCTTCATCAGGCGCGACCCTTGACGACACGGCGCTACTCCGCACCCAATCTGCTGCCTCCACTTCGGCGATGGACCTCATCTCGGTGGCCACAACCACTTCTGATCAGGCTGCCACCAACCCAGAAGCGGATGCCGCGAAGACCGATGTCGCCAACACGGAGGCTGACACTGCCAAGGCCAATTCCGAAGTTGATGCCGCCAAGGCCAACACCGAAGATGCTGCTACCTCCACCTGATTATGTCCTGCAACTCTTATGCTCGAGATTTATATTAGATCCCCGGGATGCCGGGTGCAAATGTATCGAAACCACTATGCTTTTCGTTGCTACACAGTTTTTATTCCCTTTTGACATTTTATACTTAGTGATTTTGAGCAGCTTTGGCCCGATGCCGGGTTGCGTTATTATGCGAGTCCCCGAGGAGCATTTCTCATTCACTCTTCCTTTTTATCTTAGCTCTTACCTGCAACTTGTTGCTTTTTTGGTATTCGAGTCACAAGAGTTCAAAGTTGGAGTTTCAAATACTTAGCCACTTAGAAACAATCATAATTACGCTACTCACCATCTAGCCGAAAAAAGTTAACAGACGGGCAATAAAGAACGCTCTACTCGGTTGCCACACACTTCCTTTCCTTCGCAATTTTTCATGTGCTCATTGACTCTTTGGCTTGTTCTCTGGCTTGCCATGAAGCCGGGTTGCGGACAGCAGCAGAGTCGCAGAGTGTCCGGTGAGTGTAAACACACTACTTTATATGCTTTTGAAATTCTAAACATAGCAACCGAGTAGACAAAGATACAGCAAGAGTAGAAACACTTAGAACAATTTCGGATGAGGGCAGTCCCCGAGTTCATTTTTTGATTGCAGGGTAGGAGTTTTAGTCGGATAAGAGAGTACATACACACTTTTGCTCATGAATGAAAGCGACGACGTAGAGCCACATTCCAGGGGCGCTTAGATTCCTCTCCAGCTTTATCCGCCCTGTTCTCCTGTGATGGACGCACGTCCACGAGATAATAGGCATCATTGTGCAGAGCCTTGCTCACAATGAATGGCCCTTCCCACGGAGGGGATAGCTTGTGCATCTCGGTTGTGCGCTGCACAAGCCTCAGGACCATGTCTCCTTCTCGGAAGACCCTTGGGTTCACTTTCCGGCTGTGATAACGCCTCAAGTTTTGCTGGTAAATAGCTGAACGTGACAGAGTAAGCTCTCTTGCTTCTTCCAGCAGGTCAACGTCATCTTCTCGAGCTTCTCTCGCCTCCGCCTCAGTATAAAGGGATACTCGGGGGGAGTCATGATCTAGATCGATTGGCAACACGGCCTCAGCCCCGTAAACCAAGAAGAATGGCGTGTAGCCGGTTGACCGGTTAGGGGTAGTCCTTAGACTCCACAACACCGCTGGCAACTCGTCTAGCCAACAGCTTGGTGTTTTCAGCAGTGGCTCAATCAGCCTTGGCTTTATGCCTGCCAGTACCATGCCATTTGCTCTTTCCACCTGCCCGTTGGATGGGGGGTGTGCAACGGACGCGACATCTAGCCGGATGTGCTTATCTCTGCAGAATCTCACCATAGCACCCTCAGCAAAGTTTGTGCCATTATCCGTGATGATGCTGTGCGGGTAGCCGTATCTCAGGATCACATCCTTCAGGAAACTCACAGCCGTAGCTCCATCACACTTCCGAATAGGCTTCACTTCAATCCACTTGGTGAACTTGTCAACCATGACCAAGATGTGTGTCATGTTGCCTCTAGCCGGTTTGAAAGGACCAACCATATCCAGACACCAAACAGCAAACGACCAAGTTATGGGGATGGTTTTTAACTCGGAAGCAGGCACGTGGATCTTACTTGCGAATCTCTGGCAGCCGTTGCACCTTCTGACAATATCTTCAGCTTGCTTCAGAGCAGTGAGCCAGAAGAAACCATGCCGGAAAGCCTTTTTGACTAGAGCTCGAGAAGAGGCGTGATGTCCGCACTCGCCTTGATGTATCTCCACCAGAATTTCTTCTCCTTCTTCCGGTTCCACACAACGTTGCAGCATGCCAGTGGGACTTCTTTTGTGCAGTACTTCTCTAAAGATGGTGTAGCCCTTGGATCTTCTCTGAATCTGCCTTGCGGTTACCTCATCATCTGGCAGGGTGCCGTCTTTCAGAAAGGATAATATGGGCATTGCCCAACTCGGCGTCTCTCGTACGGGAAGCACTGGTTCGTCCACTTCCATTGGCACAGCCTCCACTGCCTCCTTTTCTGAGTTGGGGTTGACTCTTTGCAGCTCCGAACGATTTGCAAGGACTTCCTCAATGAATGCGACAGTCCCCGGGTTGAGAGGGACAGTCCCCGAGTAGGGAGAGACAGTCCCCGAGTAGGGAGGGGCAGTCCCCGAGTAGGGAGGGGCAGTCCCCGAGTAGGGAGGGGCAGTCCCCGGGTTGCAGGCGCTAGTCCCCGGGTTGGAGACTGCAGTCCCCGGGTTCCCTGTTGCATTCTCCCAGTCGATCTCCATTGGGATTGCTTCCTCGTTAGACAGAGACGGAACGAAAATGGACTCCGAGTTGGGGGATGGCTTGATGGATGGCTTTCTTAAGTGCTCCAAGGCAATCCCAGCTGGGATGTACTGCCGAGAAGATCCCAACTTGGACAATTCATCAGCTGCCTCATTCTCTGCTCGGTGGATGTGCTAGAACTCGCAGCCTTCAAAGAATACAGTCAAAGTTGCACGAGGAAGCGGTATGACGCCATGTTGGCATCCAAAGCATCCCAAGTGCCAGAAACTTGCTGCACAACTAGATCCGAGTCGCCATAGCATATGATGCGCTGCACGCCAACTTCCTTTGCTACCTTCAAGCCATGCACCACAGCCTCGTACTCTGCTACGTTGTTGGATGCCTTGAAGTGTATCTGCAGCACGTACTTGAGTTGATCTCGCTTGGGTGACGTAAGCACTACGCCAGCGCCAAGTCCTTCCTTCATTTTAGAGCCATCAAAGTGCATCTTCCAGTAGTTGGAAACTGGAGCAGCAGGCTCATACTGCACCTCAGCCCAATCCACGAGAAATTCCGCCAGAATCTGAGATTTGATGGCTTCTCTTCTCGCATACGCAGGAGCGTACGCAGCCAGCTCGATTGCCCACTTCGCTACTCTGCCACTTTCTTCCTTGTTGCCCATGATATCCGAGATGGGCGCTGAGCTCACCATAGTGATGGGATGCTCTTGGAAATAATGCTTTAGCTTCTTGGCGCCTAGGTACACGCCGTAGGTCATCTTCTGGTAGTGTGGATAGTTTTGTTTGGAGCTGGACAGCACCTCACTGAGATAGTATACAGGCCGCTGCACACTTTTGCCTTCCTCTTCTCGTTCCACCACAATCACCACACTTACTACCCGGTTAGTAGCAGCAATGTATAGCAGCATAGGCTCCTTGGATAGCGGACTAGCCAAGATGGGAGCGCTACCCAACATTGCCTTCAGCTCATTGAATGCCACATCCGCTTGCGGTGTCCAGACGAACTTGTCGCTTTTCTTCATCAATTGGTACAAAGGCAGGGCCTTCTCGCCCATTCTGCCCAAGAATCGACTCAGTGATGCCAAGCAACCAGTGAATTTTTGCACATCCTTCAGGGATCTCGGCAAAGACATGCTCTCAATAGCTTTTATCTTTGAAGGATTGGCCTCAATTCCCGACTGGATACCAAGAAGCCGAGTAGCTTGCCAGCCGGGACGCCAAAGGTGCATTTACTCGGGTTCAGCTTCATCTTATACTTGCGCAAATTGGCAAAAGTTTCCTCAAGGTCACTTAGCAGAGTATGTGTTTTATTCGTTTTGATGACAATGTCATCTACGTACACCTGCACATTTTTGCTGAGCTGATCATGCAGGCATCTCTGCATGCATCTCTGATAGGTAGCACCCGCATTTCGCAACCCGAAACACATGACACGATAGCAATAAGCCCCGTACGGGGTAATGAAAGCAGTCTTTATTTGATCAGCAGGGTTGAGAGCTATCTGATGAAAACCTGAGTAGGCATCTATGAAAGACAAAAGCTCACAACCAGCAGTGGAATCGATCACCTGATCGATGCGAGGTAGCGGGAAAGGATCATTGGGGCAGGCCTTGTTCAAGTCGGTGTAGTCGACGCACATGCGCCACGCGGTAGCGGCCTTGGGATCCTCCTTCTTCTTCTCGACCATGACCGGGTTGGCTAGCCAATCCGGATGCAGCACCTCCATGATGAAATTGCTTATTAGCAGCTTGGTGATCTGGTCACCGATAGTGTCGTGGGATAATCACGGCAGACGTTACCGGGGGTAACTGATCTTGGGGCAAGACGACACAGGCGTTTGGGAGAGGGTTTAGCTCAGAGGAAAACATGGTGCAACTCGATCTGGTAGCCGGCAATCAAAGTCGCCGAGTCTCCGATCTTGATATAATAACTCAACTCTGGGATTACACTAGATGCTCGATATCAAGTGATATTGCTAGGGTTCTTAGATCTCTATCAACTACTCCTGGGGGTCGGTTTATAAAGCACCCGTACCCCCCCTGACTTACCCTCCAAGGCGTACCATGGATCCTACCCGGACACGGCGCACAAACCCTAACTTCCCTTTACCGTAACCCACAATCCGGGTTACTGGGCCTACAAACTTGGGCCTCCCAAAAGTTTCTTCATCCTCGGCCGGATCCTGCGCAGCGTCCTTTGGGCCGGGTTACTCCTTGGAGTTTGGTCTACCGGGTTATTATCCCCCCATCAGTAGTCCCCAGAATAGCCTGGGCTTCACGGATCCTTCCTTGAAGCGCTCGCTATTCCCTGCAAGGATATCAAACACACGAGTACGTGGAGGCCGGGTTAAGATGCCTCAATAGATGGCTAGGCCTTACTCCATGGTGGCCATATAGTAACCCGGCTCTTCCCCAGTTACCTAACTTACTTTTCCAGGTCTAAACCCCAAAATGTCAAGATTCTATACTTGATAATTGACCTGATATCACGGGATGGATTTCTTTCTCCTTTTCGTTCAGATCCCCTGCTCAACATTTAAAGCGCATCTCGCCAAAACTCAAATAAATAGCCGTTTACTTCCGCAACTCCCGGCTCCCGCTCGCTGAACCAGGCTTATCCACCCGCGCTATAAATAGGCTCCTTGGGGGTAACCCGAACCCTAACGGCTCATTTCCCCCCACTCTGCTTCCTTTCTCCCTCCGCGCTCATCTTCACTGAGCGCCACCACGGAAATCCCGCGCGCATCACCGGAGCCCATTGGCCGGAGGCTGCGCTCCGCCACAGCTCACCCCGCGCCGCCGCCAAGATCCGCCGGCAAATCTCCATCCAGCCCGTCAGGAACCGCGAAAGGACACCAAGCTTGCGCCATCTGCCTCCGCAAGGCTTCACTCAGATCTCCTCCGGTAAGCCTCTTGCACCCATTAATTTGCCCTTGCAATTTCTTGATTTCACCTCAGATTAGATCCAAATCAACCCGCCAATGATTTCTCGGCCATGCCGAATTAGGTTGCTAGTATTCCTTCTAGCTCGCCCAATAGATAAGGTATAGACTCCAATCCACTCTCCTACTACCTGCAATTATTAATTTCGCCACAAATCTGAAGATAGAATTCCCAATCTGGGCTCGAACCACTCAAAATTTCCGCCTTTGCCTCAATCACCCGGCTAGTCCTCCCCTTTCCAGTTCCTGTTATTCGCGCTAAGTGCCTGTGCAGCCGTCCATCGTCCTCAAAAGCTCCTTCAACGCTTAGATCCCCATAATTTTCGCTATAATACTTGATACCCGGATAGTTCGAACTTCACTCTGCAAACTGACACCCGGATAATACACAATCTTCATGCCTCAATATTACCTTGCCGATACTTGGCCGGCTCACATCTTCCATATCTTATTCCTTTCATCCTCCTACCTTGTGCTTTGCAGGTCAACCACATGGCTCCCAAGAAGCAGGGAAAAACTCCGACTAAACCCAAAGCCACCAACTCCATATCCGCCAACTGGGCGCGGTCTACGGTCACCAAGGCCAAGTTGGAGGAGCTGGTCGAGCTGGGAGTTCTTCCCCCTCAAGAGGATATCCAGTGGAGGGTGCCGGGCAAGGAGACCCGGCCTACCCCGACGAAAGACGAGGTAATCTGTTTCGTGGAACATGTGACCCGGGGCTTCCGTCCGCCGGGTCACCCTTTCTTCCGTGATGTCCTAAGCCATTACGGCCTTCGCGTTTTTGACATCGGGCCTAATTCTATATTAAATATTTCCCATTTCATCGTCCTCTCCGAGTCATACTTGTGCACTCCGCCAAGTCAGGCTCTTTTCGTTGAGCTTTTTCAGTGCAAACCGTGCCGCGAAAGCGGTGACGGGGCGCTTCTCGCTTGCGGCGGGGTTTCTATCCAGCGCCGCAAGAATTCTCTGATGCCACCCCTCACTCTTAACTCCCATGTCAAGCACTGGCAGCTCTCATACTTTTACTGCCAAGACACCTCCCCACCCGGCCAAAAGAAACTGCCGGGTTACTCAGAGGGCCTTCTTGACATCTCCGAAAAATTTAGTGCCTTTTCCCCTGACTCGGACAGGGAGGCCATTCAACCTCTACTAGCCAAAATCACCACCCTCACGGCCCAAGGTCTCATCGGGCTCAACCTGGTGAAGACTTGGGTCGACTTCCGGATCCAACCCAATTCCATCCGCACAAAGTTGATGTGCGAGTATTCGGGGCAATCTACAGACCCACTCCGGTACTCTGACAACATCTTCGCGGCTGGTGACACTCATAAAACTATCAAGGGCTTTCTGACGGAAAAGCTTGAGGTAATCCGGAACATATCCGGATTAGAGCCCTTTACACTCGAGAACCCAGCCCCCAAGGTGAAAACCTAATTTTGATGTCTTTACCTCTCCTCTTTCCACTCGATACAGTTGATGACCCTTATACTGATACTTTTCAGGCTGATGATGATTTTTGGAAGACCAACACTTCTCCTAGCTCCGAAAGTCCAGAGGAGCAAGAAGAAGCCGTTAATTCGGACGAAGGTGCTCTCCGGCTTTTACTTGGTTCCCTTAAGCTCATCATAACCCCTTCATTTTCCAACTATAACTTTGATGATATCCAGAACAAGAAGATGACAAAGAAGAAAACTCCGACGACAAAGTAGAATGTGCCAGCGACGAGGAGGAACTGGAGCCGACAGTCAAAGTCGGATCAAAGAGAAAGACTCAAGAAGCCACCTCCAAGGTTTCATATCACCTCCTCGCATTCAATTCGCATTCCTTTAATGATATACATGAACTACCTTGACGTTGTTCCACTGGCCATGCTTGAAGGAGTCGCCCATGACCAAGCGCAGGTCAACTCGAAATCACCCGGGTGATGGTGCTCTTAACCCGGGTATTTCATCGACTCCGACTCGGCGGGCGGGTATTTACCCTATCCTTTCTCGAACGAAACATTCACCTTGAACCATTCCTTTACGAAATCTTACTTGATACTTTCCAGCCTCTCCCGGGTCCAGCGACGGATTTCCTGTGGATTTCGCGGTGAATACCGGGTAAAATCCCTTTCCTGATGCTCTACCATGCTTCATCATCCTTTCCTGATTGTATACTAGCTGCTTACTCATAATATCTATAGGGCCACGGTCGTTACCAGCGACCAAGAGGATATGGAAACCGAGGGCCCGGGTAAGGGAAGCCCGGCTGATAAGACTACGGCCGCGTCCAACGACGAAGGGCAAGCGTCGCCGATAAACCCGGACATACAAGAAGCCGAGTATCCGATTGCCTCCCATGCAAGCAAGAAGAACAGAGCCACAACCTTGGGTGCAGAAGAAGGAGCATCGGATTCGGACATACAAATGACCCGGGTGCCGCCTCCCACTAAGAAGAAAGCTCCTTCTCGGAATTTCCAAGGCCCCGGGTCCCCTGATACGGGTAAAGACACTTTTGATCAATTGATGAACACTCTCCTCACTATGAAGACTTCGGAGAGCAAGATCTTGGAGCGCATGGCTGCAGAGCACCAGGTAGTGACACTTGATATCTCATAGTGCATACCTAGTCCCCAAGTTCCGAGCATGACTTGCTAAAGTTATTCTTGGTACTTTACGCAATATTCAGCTTACCATAATATCCAACTGATACTTGCGTTCCTTGTCACTTACAGGCGCAGATAACCCGGTCTGATGAGATTTTACTTAAGACCGAACAACTTCTTCTTGCCGAGGTAAAACGAAGGGAAACCCTTGAGGATGACATGAAAACTTTGAAGAAGGATGTTTCCAAATACAAGAAGAAGTGCAATGCCGCTCAGACCGCACTGAAGAAACTATCGGACCAGGTCGCCGATACTTATCAGATCTTGCTTAGTAAGTTTTTGCTGCCGATTAACTTCATGTCTTTGCTTTTTTACGTGATACTCGGGATTATTGATACGTTCTTTCTTTTGTTTCCATTGTAGGTGCCAACCTTGCGACCCTAGAGGAGGATGCCATTGTCAAGGCTAGAACCCTAAAGACTGTGCTCCGGACTTTCTTTGCCGGCACAAAATTTATACTGGATGCCGTGAAGTGGCCTACGGAAGTATATCCGGGTGAAGAAAATCTCATTCAAGCCTGCTCCACTGTGCCTGGCTGGATTGAAATCTGGAAACGCTCGTCATGCCGGATTGGTATGACCCGGGCCTTTACCCTGGCCAAGGCTTTCTTTCCGAAGCTTGACCCGGCGAAGGTAATATCCGGGTTTCCCGAATTCAAGGTGGACGGTTCCAAATTTACACCCAAGGATTTCAAGGCCATACAATCCGCAGTGCGTCCCTCGGCTACCACTTTGGCCGATAGTTTGGATCTAAACACGATTATGAGTGCATACGACGCTGATGGCAAAATTGTTACGGAGGAAGCACCCCCGCCCTTTGATATCTTGGAGAAGTGGGTTGCTAACTCGGCCAGGAAGAGGGAGGCAACTGCGAAGAGAGAGGCCGAGTTAGGATCAGGGCCGTCTGCCTCTACACCAGCTGTTCCTCCACCTGTCCGCCCTGGTGCGGTGAGTCCCGGTAATGCTGCCGGGAAAGCTAAGCAGCAAGCCCAGGACCAAGACCCGGAAGACCGTACTCAGGAGGCCGAATAGGGCAGTACCATCATAATACCTTGGTCACGTGATGCTTTGTATTCAAACTATTATGCTTTTGATGGTGCGCCTGTGCACCCCTGATACTGATGTCGTAACTTGCAACGTATTTTTAGTCCGTGATATGCTTTGCGGCTTTCCTGGCCTTTTGATAATCGTGCTACTTGTCTATTCTTTGAACTTGTTCTCGATACCCGACTCTCTTTTTGGCTCCCTTCGTAAGACTCGGTTTTCCAAGTACCAGGGGCTTTGATAAGTGGACTTTTCTTTAAGTCTCCAAGACTCGGATGGTAGGGTCCTTCGAACTTCGATAGCCAAGTAGTTTGTTTCTGTTTCGAAGTCCCCAGTCCCCATGACCCAAAGTCCGAGTCATGGGGGTGTGGCCTTTCTCAGAGAACAAATTGTTTTTTACCGAGTCGAAAACCTAAAGCCATTCCGTGTAGGTACTGAAGTTATGCTTGATAGTCGTTGAGTTTCCGGCTTTTAGCCTTGTACTCTGCATAAACTTGTGGTTTAGATGACCCTTTTGACTATCTTGTACTGTAAGCCGGCTTTCGCGTGGATACCATGTTGTTACATCTATACGAAAACAGGGTCAGGCAAGTCCCATTGGGCTTCATGGCTGATTGTAATCGTAAGCGAACAAATCATGCCACTTTAGTGCGAGTCACATCGAGCTTAAGTAAGAAAAGTCAAGAAAATTTGACTCCTTTGTCCAGTTATAAGATTGCAGCCGTACTCGTTTGCGAATAATCGGCCCTTATAACTTATAGGCATCAAGGCCGGGTCTTTCGGGTTTGTGGCTGGGCTATTAACCAGCCCCCGAGACCTATATATACTTGACGTTCTTAATGATACTGAAATATTGATATCCCATGGATACTACTTACTTGTAATCAGGCTGTAACGAAATAGGACTTGATAACCATCTCTTTATTGATGCGAGAAAGTTTGGATCAGCAGGCCGCCTCATTAAAAACCTTCCAGTCCCCTTAGGTACCCTGGGTAGGAAAAGAGCGCGCCTGAAACCTGCTGCCCGTTACATTGTTTAGTTCTTCGTGGGCACCGGTCCCGGACTGGCGTGACCGATGCACATTCTCCACATGTTGGACTTTTTCATGATGAGTACCGGGTTTACTAGCCAACCCGGGTGAGGTGTTTCCATGACGTGGCTGGTTGTGAGCGGCCGTGCAGTTTCTTCCTTTATAGCGGATTGCTTGGGGGAGTCATCCTCGATAAAAGCCACCATTTTAGCATCTTGTGCTACCTTGGATTTTGCTCTTTCGCCTTCAGTACTCGGCCTTTTTGATGTGGTTCTGTCCTCCGGGTCTGCTTGAGACCGGTAGTGCTTGAGTTCTTCTTTTCTACAGGCCTGCTCGGCCATTGCTGCGTCTCCTTCATCGCATTCAGCTGCTATATCTCGATTTCCATGTATGGTAATGGTCTTCTTGGGACCCGGGATTTTTAGCTGTAGATACACGTAGCACGGCCTAGCCATGAATTTGGCGTAAGCCGGCCTTCCAAATAACGCGTGATAAGGTCTGCGCAATTTGACTACCTCAAAGGTAAGCCACTCAACTCGATAGTTATCCTTTGACTCCCCAAAGGCTACCTGTCACATCCCAGTTTTTAGACCCTTGATCTGTGCTCAAGAAGACAACTATTAGGGCCAACAAAGTAATGTTTACAACAACATGATTGTTTTAAATAACTTGTGTTATGATCCTAATCATATTTGCAACATAAGTTTTGTTTCATTATAAAACCAACACCTTATGTTTCTGAAAAATATTCCTGATATTTTTCCCTAATGTTTTCTTATTAATACTTGAGTGGATTTTCTTTCCAAGACTTGGACCATTCTTGTTTGCATCTTAAAACAAACTTTTAACCTTGTTGGATCCAAGAAAACAAGTTTCCAAGATGATCTATGAAGGTTTTCTTTTAACTTTCCTATAGAAAACAATTCCTGAAAATAAAGCCAAGTACCTATTTTCTACCATTGTTTTCACCAAGCTATAGATGGTTGTTTTATGATTTCTTGACTTCTAATTAATCCTTGATATATGTACTACAAATCCATAAGCTCACTTTTATTTTGGGAGAAATAAAAACTATCTTTTGCTTGTTGTTTTTGTGGTATAAAATTAAGGCAGAAAAAGGCAGTTTTTAGAAACAGATAAAAACAGAGAGTATACCTTTTTCCACATTGTTTTCTTGGCCTTAAACTATTTCCAAATTGTTTTCAAAAGTTGTTTCTGAAAGTATATAACATGGTTAACAAGTCCATGTTTTGAAAACCAATTTTGGAAAGCTTTTGAACCCTGAAAACAAACTCAACTTTTTGCATCTTCTGTCTGTTTCCAACACTTAGAAAATTTCTAAGTCATAAGACTGAATTTTCTGAATTTGCAAATGAGCAGTACGAGATACACTTTTGCACACTCATTTTCTTGATGATTCTTTGCATTTTTGGAAGCATGGCATAACCTAACCTGTTGACCAACTATTGAACTCGACCAAAATGCTGTGGATACCTTCTAGAAGACCTTAGGGATAAGAATAAGAGAGGAGAGAGATTGATGACTAGGATAGGGATGGGCTCCCATACCCCCCTTAGATATTTTGATCTTTTCCTTGCCACTTGCACACAATGGGTCCCACATGCTTGCATCACCATTTTTCTTCAATAGGACACCCATTGCACTCAAGAGGAAATGACCAGAACCCCCATGGGCTTGCTCATGCCATTGCTTGGCATGACCCGAATGCCATCCTTGCCCCTCCACCTTTTTCCCTCTGGTATATAGGTCCAGAGGGCACCTCCTCACGCCCTGCACCTCCTCATACCTCCCTCTACCTTCCCTAAGCAAAGGAAACCCAAACCCTAGCCCTAAGATGGCCTAGCTCGAGATCTAGCCCGAGGGGTGACCACCACGGCCAAGACCTTGCCCTGCTCGAACCTCGCTCATCTAGCCCCTCCCACTGCCATGGCTAGCCTCCCCACACTCCCCTGAACCCCCCAGACACACTCCCCCACCCTCTACCTGCCGGAGTCACCGCCGCCGTCCGCGGAGCGCCGCCGCGGGCATCTGCCGTGCGCCGCCGCTCGGGGCCGCGCCCGACGTCTCCGACACCTCCCCTCGGCGCCCTCTACCTCCTACACCTCCCCCGAGCCCGCGCCGGCCAGCCACGAGCCCACGGTGAGCCTCCCGAGCCCTTTCCCGCCGCAGGGTGTACGCACCGGAGAGAGAGAGTGATGAGAGGAGGAAGACGCACCTGAGCCGTTGGATCTGAGATCCACGGTCCCCTTCAAACGCGACGGTTCCCGCGCTGCATGCGTGCGCTGCGCTGCGCTGGGCCGCGCTCGCGCGTTGCTGGGCCGTGGCCTCGCAGATCCGGCCCACCCACAGTTCCTTTATTCTTTTATTTTTTTGACAGATCTGAGGCATTTACTTTAGGCTTGTTAAAAATATAAAGACTGCACAATAAAATCTGAGAAAAATCATGGGCATACATACATGAAATCCAAGCCATGCCAAAGTTGCAGATCTGGATTTGGGCAAATATTTTGGACACAATGACTGTTTTGCCACAGACTATCTCTGAGGATGTTTTGGACATAACTTTTAAAATATATAATCAAATGGAACAAACTCAACTGATCTGGATAGGTATTGAAAATATCTATCCAATAAGCCAAACCTCACATCAAGGAGAGTTGTATAATGAAAATGCCATCCAAATTGCTAAAGGACCAGTAGCCTTTTCTTTGATTTTTATAAGGAGTTTAAAAATGAATTTTGGAGCAAACCCAATTGGATGAGTTTGGTTTTGAGTGGAACTACCTTATCCTAGCTTAGATTAATTTTTTGAGCTCTAGATTATTTTTGGTGGACAGATCTAGAAACAGAAGCTTTTCTGTTTGGACTTCTTTATTTGTTTTTGTTAAAATGAAATGCTTGGTTGACTTAATCCTTGTTCCTAGGATGAAGAGATGTGTTGAACCTTGTTATTAGGTTGTTTCCTTGCAGTACATCTACCACACAAAGTGTGTGCATGTTTGCATTATATTATGGCTAAAGAAGTAGCATATGTTGTTTCACTAGATTTTTTATTTGATGTTTTGTGTGAACCAACTCCTTGTGTGCTTGTTACCTATTTTTGTGCTATGATTGTGTTGAGTCCAGTACCATTTTGGTACTGTGATTTATATGCTATTATCTTCATTAACTTTCATGTGATCTTATAGCAAAGCATGAGTAGCATTTGTTATTGTTCTAATGTTTATTCTTTGGAATTATTGTGAAAGCTAGATTTTTGGGTGAATGCCTTGATAATTTTTGTGCTATGTTTGCTATAGATCCAGTACCATTTTGGTACTGTTATTTTGATGATTTTGTCTCTGATAGCTTTCATGTATTTTTAAGGTGAAGCATGTGTAGGTTTTGTTATTCTTATGCACTAGTCTTGTATGCACTAGAATAAATAGCATTGTTTTATTTATTTTGCTATACTAATTTTTGTCATGAGTAACCAGAGGCTTAGAACCTCATTTACCTTGATTTTAAATGGGCCCATAACCCACTGGTCCCATTGCATCTTGGTTGTGGATGAAAATTCCCAACTATGCACATGTGAGAAATTAACATGTTTTCATTATGTGGTTGATAGGAATATTTTCCACCATGGAAAATATAATGGTTTGTTTTCACTTATGCAAGTGAGAAGTTTATTTATTATAAGTATCTACTAGTATGTTAGGTGTGATCCATTTGTTAGCATAATATTCCTTAGGAGTATCTTGTTAAGAGATTATTCACTATTGAGTGCTAAATTAAATTGTTTGCAAATAAAATGAATTCCTTTTGATTGATAGATTGTTTGTGGATGATTTTAAATGGAGTGTTTGGATTTTTGAAAAGGTTTAGATAACTTTTCTTTTGTTGCATAGCTACTGGTTGTGTAAGTTATACCTTGCTTGCTTGCTAGTAAATGTTTAAGAAAAACATAAATTGCTAGAATTAATTTATGCATGCTTAATAGTTGTTTCATGGGATTGTTTTGATGTTGTGCTTGCTAGCATGTGTAAGTTTTGTGTACTGTTATTAGGTACATTTTATGATCATGACTTGCTTGTTTAGAATTAAGCATCAGAGTAACATTGTTTGCTTCTCTAGTGTTGAACTAGTGTCACCACTAGAAAATGGTGAATTCTGCTCTAGTGATGTCATCTTTTGTTTTATGAGGGTATGAGTTTATTATAGCATATTTAGGAAGTTATTACTTCTGTTATGATGCCATGAATTAATTAGTTGCTTGTGCTATAGTGGTAGAATACCAATATTCCTTATAGCATGATTGTGTAGAATTTCCACACTAGGGTGTTATAAGTGTAGTCCTGTTTCTATGCATTTGATAGGGATATTACCTTGAGTGATGATTGTGTTTTAGATTATTTTTATGACTTGTTATCCTTGTTTTTAGGTACTGGTTGTTTGCTAATTTCTCATAATTGATGGATTCCAAAACCTCTAGTAAACAAGAACATAGTGAATAAATAGTCTATTCAATTATGGTGTGTTTGCTTGTTGTTTGGATTTTGTTGGAATGTTTTACCTTAGCATGAGTTTATACTTATGTTATGCTTGTGTTTAAGAGTATCTTGTGGAACTAAAACATCCAACTAAAAATCATGAACACATAAAGAAATAGTTGCTTGTGGTGAGAGATAACCACTGCCATGGGTATTACTCTGTCCGTTTTGTTTTACCTTAGCAACCTAACCTTTTGCACCCCCAAGCTATATTTTTAGCTTCTTATATATCTTGTTATGAGAGTGGTATACCACTCCATATATGGTATGTATGATGTGGGATATGGTTTTCTAAACCATACATAGTGCCTGACGACAGTTTTGGGCCGTGAGAGTTATGTGAGATAGTTTTCGCGTTATTGTTTCGAGAGAACTCGAGAATGAACATTTGTTGCTGTATGTGTTTCTTAGCTTAGTTGTTTGTCTTTTATACCTGAGTGTGTGTCTTTTATTTCCTTTACGACGCTAGAACGCGAAGAAGGAGAAGAAGCAGTTGTGGAGCTGTGCGTCAAGTTCGATTTGCTTCAAGGCCAGGGACATTAAGAGACTTGAGGCAAGCATCCTGATTGCTTGCTGATACAATACTTATCATTATCTATCATGCATGTTTTACCTCTGAAGTTTTACAAAAAAACTTGATTATCAAAACTATTTTTGATGTGGCTATTACTACTATACTAGTATATAGGTTACTATTATGCCAGTAGTTAAACTTGGTAATACCAAGCCCATAGGCCACCATATGGTATTTATTACCATCAAATATACTAGTCCCTAAGTGGACACCCTAAAATTGTGATTCTACGAAACAAAGGCTTTACGGAAAAACCCGGAGAAAAGGCGGATCCTTGTTCTCCGGAGGAATGTGGAAGTGGTCATTTTTGAGAAAGTGTTGTTTTAAAAAATGACACATAACCTAGTCTTCGCCGGACAACCTTTACCGTACAGCCACCCTACCCCAACATGGGCACGGGGCTTAACTGGAAGTTTGTCCTTGTTAGTGTGTGTTCTATCTCAATCGCTATAAGGGACATCGTACCCTCGAACCGAATGTCGTCAAAACTCCCAATGTTGAGACATAAAAAGTGTGGGATTAATTTTCCCTCCGGTTGCATCGGTTGAGTCTCCTGTCATGGCGATGTGCGACATGGTGCCGAGGAGATTAAACTCAACCGAAGAGATAGGCATATTCTAGCTTGAACATAGTGGATGGTTATGATCAGATACCTGATGTTTACATACTGTTGTTACAGTCCGTGATTGTTCACGGGAGGTGTACTGGATCTGGTGGATGTGTACACCTCTGCAGAGTATAACTTTTTCGAAGAAGCCGCGTCCTCGGATATGGACAGTTGAATGGCCATGTAGCTAGCATTGTGTCAATGTTTTCAAAAAGAGTTTTTTGAAAGGGAAATTTTGGAAAGGAAGTGTTGAACTTGTGAAGTTCGGAAAGGAAGGAAAACGTATACCGTGGAGGTATCGTCGATGATGAAAATCCAGATGAGCTGATATACAAAACAAAATGTTTTGCAAAGAAAACCTTTTCTACTCTAAGCAAGAATTCTGGAAACTGATTCCAAGAAGTTTTGCAAAGAGAAAATATTCTTTAACAAAGTTTTACAAAAACTCTTGTTCAGGTGATATCTACAAGAGAAATAAAACTATATTATTTTTCTTCTGAAGTATCTTCTTCAACGAAGATACAGATTAACCTGACTGCAACTGTGGTGTCATCATACATGAACACCATTGGTAGTGAACCCTATTTATAGCCTACCTATTCCACCATATAAGCATACTTGCATGTTGGTAAGTGATATGATGGATGTCTTGCTGAGTACATTCAAATGTACTCATTATGGTTTCGCCCCTGGTATCTACTTGCCAGACTTTGAGAAGGAGCCTCCGAAGGATATCTATGAAGAGAAGTACGGAGCTGACGGCTTTGCGAACTAGGATCGTCTCCGGGTCAGCAGCCTGTAGGTTAAGGCGTGACTTGGGCTCAACTACGTTGTGTTTTATTTGTCTTCCGCTGTGTTTGTTAAGTTGCCTGCCCCATGTGGCAGTTGCGTTAAACTTGATCATGTGATCTTTTATGTAATACCTTTATGTATTCGTGTAATGGATGATGTCTTTCTGTGTGCCAACTGTGTATGTTGTTCACGACTGATCTTTCTGGGATCGTGAATGTATGCATACGTAGGGTTTCAGACTGCCGGTCTGGGGTCCTTACACTACCTCCAATGCGATTTTTCCCTCGGGGCACGCTGAATGACCCGGCACTATCCCATGAAAAACTGTTGAGCTTTTTTGTAGCTGAGACTCCTTGAGGCCCATGCGTAGGAAGGTTTCCCAATACAGTATATTGATGCTGCTTCCACCATCCATCAAAACCTTTTTCAGCTCATACCCATTGACCTGCGGTGCGACTACTAATGCCAAGACTCCCGGGTGTTCCACTCTTTCTGGGTGATCCCTTCTGCTCCATGTTACCTCCTGTTCTGACCATCTCAAGTATCTCGGGACAGCTGACGAAACTGAGTTGACCGCTTGCTTCAGTATCTTTTTGTCTTTGTTAGAGCCTCCTGTGGTATGCACATGATATTGACCCAATTGTTTGGGGTTAGCCTGGAAACCTCCTGCCCCCCCTTGGTTATTACCTTGATTTCCAGCCGCCGGGTTACCAGCTGGGGGTGGGCCGTTGCCCGGGTTTCCCCCTGGACCCGGTCCTCCTCCCCGTCCTGCACCTCGCATAGCTCTGTTTACTTCCTCATTTTTCCATCTTTGTAAGTCGGCGCACTGCTCCAAGGAGTGGTTAGCTGGCCTGCCGTTCCTGCTGTGCTTCGGGCATGCCATCCTGAATATGTCCCAATTGTTACCCGGCCTTGGTGGTCCTTGATATTTTCCTCCATTGTGATTACCTCCGCTGAAATTTCCTTCTGCTCTGGGCCTCGAAGACCCGGCTTCTGTGTTGGCGACAAATTCGGAACCTCCTTCAAACGGGCGCTTGTTCTGGCTATTTCCATTATTACCCGGTGTTGATCCATTGCTGGTTCTTCCGTTATTACTTGTGTTTGCTTTTACCTTCTTGTCATCAACTTCCTCTTCTGTAGTATCTGTCGCAGCGTGTTTGTTGCACGCATCCATCAATTCTCCCATTGTAACTTCCGACGCATTTCGACTAGACTTCATGCGAGTTAACTTTTGCACTAAAGGTATATACTTGCATGTTTTTGCCATGGCTTGTAGTGCATCCTTGGCCTGAATATCCGTGGACGAGTGAAGTATCTCCATAACCCGGCGCACCCAACTGCGCGCCGATTCTCCCTTCTTCTGGACGCATCGCTCTAGATCATCAATAGTGAACAATTTCCTGCACGTCCCATGAAAGTGCTTGACAAACGCGGTCTTCAATTCCTCCTAGGACTTGATCGATCCTTCCGGCAAATTGGTGAACCACAACTTTGCTGCTCCTTCTGACATCATCAAGTACATGAACTTGGCTTGGAGATTGTCGGATGCGTTTCGAATCGACATTGCCATCTCATAACTACTTAGCCATGTTTCTGGATCCATAGTTGGCTCGTAATTCACTACTTTCCCTGGCTCTTTGAATTTTTCCGGGTAAGGTTCAGCTCTGATATTGTCAGAGAGACACTTGGGTCCCGCAAGAACGATCGAGGCCGGCCTTGCTCTAGAAACGTGTGATACAGCGGGGGGCGCGGCTGGGCGCGGTGCTGCGGGAAGTCCATGCGCTGTAGACCCGGCCGCGGCCCTCCGAGCTCTGGAACTGTCCACAACAGCCTGTGCTGCTGATGCTGCCTGAACGCGGGGAGGAGGCGGCATTTGCTGCTGCTCTTCCCTCCGCCGTGCTGAACTTGTTTGGATATTCCCTTGTTGTTGACTGACGTATGGCGTCCCGTGCATACCGCTTCTATGATCCGGATAATTGGCTTGCTGTGCCACCGCAGTGTGCAACAGATCGATGGCTTGCCGGGTCTTCTCTGCATGGGGTGATTCTCCCACAGGGATTTGATTTAACGCGAGTGTCGCCGCATACACATTGTCCATGGGATTATTGTAGTGACCGGCTGGTGTGCGAAATCGTGATGGTGGCGGCGGTGGTAGATCGTTGCCGGTTGTGACTCTAGTCTGTGGGAGGGGTAACCCGGCCCGCTCATTTGCCGGATGTGTCCCTGCTGTCGCCGGTTGGGGTGCGGTTCCCTGGTTCACCACTGGTATCGGCTGATCCTGAGGTGTGACAAATAAATTAGCCGGATTAATAACCCCGCCCGTTGCTGGTAACCTAGTTTGATGCCTTTGATGTACTCTAGATGTTTCCTCCCGGAGCCGAGTTTCCAGCGCATCCAGCTCACGCTGCCGCGTGGCCATCCCTTTCCTTTCTGCCTCTACTTGCCTTCTTTGCTGTTCCAGCGCACGACGAGCCACATCCAGATCCCTGACACGTTCCGCTGCGTTTTCTGGAGTGATAACCGTTGCAAGAACCGTGGGGTCTAGAATCAGATTATTATCGAATAAGGCCGGGTGGCGCGGGTTCGAAGGACCCGCCCCTGGTGTCCGGTTTCCCAGGAATCCGAACGTATTTGCATGCAACTCCTCGTCTGCTGCGCGGCTGGTCACTGATGCCGACTCTCCATCAACCCGGGCCAAAACCGGGTCTCCGTTAGCCGCGCCCTGCTGCTGGGCCAATGCCTGAGCCGCCCCGACTGCTGCCGCGGTTGCATTCCCTTGGCTGAGATTGGCCGCGGGAGCCGCATAGACTGCAACTCGGCGTACGATACCCGGTGTAAATTCATGCTGTTCTTCCTCGCCGTTATCCTCCTCATACCGGTTTTCCAGCAGATCCAGGATAGACCCGGTATCGTCTTCTCTTTCGACCCGGTCGCGCGGGGTCCATGCCGGCTCCTCCGGCTGTTCCCACTTCGCGATGGGTTCTTCTGCCGGATGTGTCGTTCCAATCGATTCTTCATCATCTGATCGGATAGAAGTGGCTTCTCCTGGCACAGAATCAGATCCAATATTGTCAGGGATCGAACCGGAAGTACATACCATACCGATGAAGACGCTGATCCGGCCGATTGTCACGACGGATCCGGATTCGAGGTGATCCGATTCTGGCCCCCAGCCGGAATCGACCACCGTCTTTTCTCCTTTGTGGTCGATGTAGATCTCGCCGACGACAAGATTCTCCATGTTCTTCCGAGCTTCTCCCGTGATGTAAACACCTTTGGACGCAAGCCCCACGGTGGGCGCCAACTGTCGTGGGATAATCACGGCAGACGTTACCGGGGGTAACTGATCTTGGGGCAAGACGACACAGGCGTTTGGGAGAGGGTTTAGCTCAGAGGAAAACATGGTGCAACTCGATCTGGTAGCCGGCAATCAAAGTCGCCGAGTCTCCGATCTTGATATAATAACTCAACTCTGGGATTACACTAGATGCTCGATATCAAGTGATATTGCTAGGGTTCTTAGATCTCTATCAACTACTCCTGGGGGTCGGTTTATAAAGCACCCGTACCCCCCTGACTTACCCTCCAAGGCGTACCATGGATCCTACCCGGACACGGCGCACAAACCCTAACTTCCCTTTACAGTAACCCACAATCCGGGTTACTGGGCCTACAAACTTGGGCCTCCCAAAAGTTTCTTCATCCTCGGCTGGATCCTGCGCAGCGTCCTTTGGGCCGGGTTACTCCTTGGAGTTTGGTCTGCCGGGTTATTATCCCCCCATCAGATAGCCTTCCTTCTCTCATCTCCGAAGCGGCGCATGGCCTGCTTCACGGGTTTGGCGTCAGGACGCACATGTAGCGAGTGCTCAACTAACTCCCTCGGGACACCTGGTAAATCTTCATTAGACCAGGCGAACACGTCCCGATTCTCACGGAGGAAGTGGATGAGCTCGCTTTCCTATTTCTCTCCCAACCCGGAGCCAATGATGGCCACTCGGTAGGGAAACTCAGGGTCGACCTGGATCTTCTTCGTCTCCTGGGATGCCTGGAACACCGTCCCGTGCTGGGAACTCGGCACGCCCGGCGCACCAGCTTGCGCGGATTGCGCCATAGCCACCACCTCGTACATCTTTTTCTTCTCGGCAGCAATCACCATAGACTCCGCCAGCTGAGAACCAGCAGATGCGCACTCCATAGATTTCTTGTAATCTCCAGAGATGGTGATCACACCATTGGGACCAGGGATCTTCATCTTCAGATATGCAGTATGAGTAGAGGCCATAAACTTGCTCAGAGCAGGCCTTCCGAGTAGAGCGTGATATGGGCTCTGGTGATCAACCACCTCGAACTCCAGGCTCTCTGTGCGGCAGTTCTCGCTGGTGCCGAATAGCACGTCTATCCATACTCGGCCAATCGGATTGAAAGAAACTCCCGGCACGATGCCGTGGAAAGTGGTCTTGCTAGGTAGCAGCATGTTCTCGGCCAAACCGAGCTTCTCGAGTGTGTCTCTGTACACAATGTTGATGCTGCTGCCGTTGTCGATCAGAACCTTGCTGAACTTCACATTCTTCTGAGGGCCCAAGAAGGTGGGATCTAGCACCAGGGAGTAGCTACCCGGATTGGGCATCACCTTAGGATGATCCGCTCTGGACCACGTGATCTCTTGGTTGCACCAGTGCATGTAGTGAGGAACAGCAGGGATCACAGCATTGACCTCCATGGCACGCCTGTGCTGAGACTGCTTGTCAACGGGCTCAGAGGTGAAGATCATATAGCTCTCATGATGCTCTTGGTACCGGTTGCGATCTCCACCACCATTGTTGCCGTTGTTGTTGTTGCCTTGGTTGTTGTTGTTGTTGTTGTTGTTGTTGTTGTTGCCTCTGTTGTTGCGGGTGTAGTAGTAGTTGTTGTTGTTGTTGCGGTAGCCATCATTGTTGAAGTGACGGTTGGCTCCTAAAGCCACCTGGTTCACGTTCTCTCTTCTCGGGAACACTGGAGGCCGAGCAGCGGGTGCGCGGGCAGGCTGCATAGCGGCATTCGCAGCTGGTAGAGGAGGAGGAGGAGGCAGGCCTTCATTCTTGATTTCTTCCCACCAACTGCACTGCCGAGTAGTGTGGTTGGCGGGTCTAGCGGGATGCCGAGTATGGAAGCTGCATGGGCCATCCTTCATGTCCTTGAACACAAAATTTGGAGCAGGACCCGAGTTGCCGCTACCCTGCTTCTTGTTGCCTTGGCCCTGATTCTGGTTCTGCCTGTATGGAGCTCCAGCAGTTTTCGGCCTCTGCCTACTCCCAGCTCCGGTAGCCACAGCATTCACCTCCTCTGGGTCATACCGAGTATCGATCCGATCACCTCTGCGCTTGTTGCGGAACTCATTGCGCTTGCTGGTGTTGATGTTGTAGTTCCTTCTCGGCTCAGCGGCATCAAGAAGAGGTTGAGTTGGATCGCCGAGTGCGTACTGATCCGCAATCCGGATGGTCTCAGCGAGAGTAGTCGGCATCTCCCTCTGCAGCCTTTGACACAACATGCTGCCATGTCTGCAACCCTGCGCAAACCAAGTGATGGCCTGTGCCTCGTTCACACCTTCACAGGTGTTCCTCAGAGTGATCCACCGAGTAAGATACTCTCGGCCCGTCTTCTCTTCCCGCTGCCTGCACGCGGATAGCTGCTGTGGCCTATTCGGCCTCCGGTAGGTGCTGGTGAAGTTGCTGACAAAGGCCTCCGCGAAGTCAAGCCAGCAGTTGATACTGTGCTTGGGTAGGTTGTTGAGCCAAGTCCTTGCCGGTCCTTCGAGCATCTGCGGGATGTACCGCACGGCCCATCTCCGGTTGCCGCCTGCGATGTGCACGGCTGTGACATAGTCATTGAGCCAGTCTTCCGGCTTGGTGCTGCCGTCATAGCACTTGGTCCCTCTAGCGAGCTCGAACTGCTTCACGGATGGCTCCGTCATGATGCGTGGGCCAAAGCATTCTGGGCCAGGCGGCCCCTTTCTCTCGAGTTGCGCTGACAAGCTGATCCGGTCCAGTTTGTGTCTCGCATCACTGGGCTCCAGCACACGTTCACCCACACGATCCAGAATATCATAGCCTGCCAACCCCATAGCCGAATAGCCATCATCATATCTGTCCACCTGCACGGCTGCAGGCTGCTCCACCGGATTGGCGGCTGGCGCGACTGCGCGGCTGTGGCCTCTGCCGAGTAGGCTGAGCAACCTGATGCCGAGAAGGGCCTGGGCGCTCTCCATCCCGCGGCTGGCTGTGAGCTTTTTGGGCTTGATAGCCTGCTCCTGCACTGTTGTGTTTTTGACCGGACTGTCGCGGCACAGCGAGCTATTTCGCGGCGACGGCCGGGTCGTACACCTGCACCTGCATGTCTCTACCGGAATGCCCACTTCGGTCCCTCTCACGGCTGGGATGCGGTGATGAAGCCTGATCGTTAGATCTAGCGGCATGCGAGTGCACCACCTGAGAAGCTCCAGCAACCGGATTGGCTTTCCGGAATTCCTCGTTCTGCCTAGCAGCCTCTAGCACGAGCTCATTGAGCCTCTCCTGCTGCCTAACGCGCGCGTCGCCGTCGAGGTGCGGCAACTCTGCAGCTACAGGCTCAGCAGCTCTAAGGGTTTTGGCGGGGGTGCTGTATCTGGGCCTGGTGGAAGTGTTTGCGGTGGCAGACTGGCTAGGAGCCTCTACGACTGTCGCCATCTCGGCGCCTAGGTTGCGACGCGTAGCACCTACTTTGCTAGCCTTCCTAACCACGGGGGTGAAGCCGTGAGCTTTGTTGTACTCGTTCTGGTCTAGACTAAGCTCAAGTCTAATCTTCTCCAACTCCGCCTGTTCAGCGAGCAGCTCCTGGCGTTGCCGGTCGAGCTGCGCCTTCATGGTCAAGAGCTCAAGATCAGTGGGAGGCGGCATACCCGTCCGTGCAGCAGACGCAGGTATTGTCGGAGTAGTGGAGAGGAGGAGGTTGCAGTCCTTCTCGTAGGGCTTGTGGGTCTTCCCGCCAGCACTCGAGCCAGCGAGATCCTCGATGACGCCCGCAGCAGCAGCCGCGCCCTTCCCGGCATCGGCAGCAGGACCGGTCATCATCACCTCCACGCTGTCCGCCGAGCGGCCAATCGGCCTCCCGCGGGCGGCGATGACGGCAGGGGGATCTTCCGCGTCGTGCACCTGCTCGGGGTACTTGCGGTCGATGACGGTGGCGACATAGACGAGGTGCGAGCCGAAGGAGAGCACCGAGCCGCCCTCCGGCATGGCCCTGCCGCCGAAATCGCCGGCGTTGTCGGTGACGAAGTCGAAGGAGCCGAATATGTGGACGAGGCCACAAACCACGCGCTCCCCAGTAGCAGAAATCGACCCCGTCCGAACGGAAACTCCAACCAGCGCCGCTGGTTGCCCCACGGTGGGCGCCAACTGTCGTGGTGGTGTCACGGCAGATGCCATGGGATGGCTAAAGTTGTGGGGACGATGGACGCTGGGGGCGTTCGGGGAGGGATCACGCAGCGAGTAGCCGCGTGAGATAAGAACCTAGCACTGCAAACAACAAGATTTACCCAGGTTCAGGGCCCTCGTGTGGAGGTAAAACCCCTACTCCTGCCTTTCTCTCTATATATAGGTATGTCACCGAGTAGCCACAGTACAGGTTCTGCTTACAACCGAATAGCCACTCTGCTCTCTATGTGATGAACTAGGTCAAGAATGTGAACCGATTCTGGGATCCCTCGCGCAGAGGGGGCGGGGCACCTTATATACTGGTGCCCAGCCGGATACAGCCAACAGGGAAAAGTACAAACAGATGTCGACATTGTGTGCACACTGCGTACTTCCGGCTTCCCGCTGACAGCTTTGGCTTCCTAGTTTGTCCGGTGTGGAAAGTCGTTGTGCAAAACCAAGAAGATGATCTGTTATCACTGCCACCATCACAGAGTAGGCCCCCCTAGCCTGCGACGGTCTGCTGACACCCTGACGCGGACAGGCACGCTCTCTGCAGATGAACAGTGCCTCAGTACGGACCCAGGATATGCGGGATCCTGTGTCAGAACGGCTCCTTTGACTTCTTTCCCGAGTAGGAAACCGCCATTTCTACTCGGGCCAATTCTTCTACTTGGAGGAAAGTAACTTCCTTGATTCTTCCTTCTGGCCATCAACATGTACGACCGAATAGCAGCCAACCGGGTAGCAAGTACCGGGTAGCTAGCTACTCGGCCAAACATCCCTTCTGATCTTGCCCTCAACACTTGCCTTTACCCTACTCGGGGGTAACCCCCCGACACTAGTTGTGATCTGATCCATCCGGTTGATGAATCTAGTCAATGCGTGAATCTACTATGTTAGGGTGTTGTGTTTTGTTTTATCTTTGATAACTTGACCAATCACGGCATGGATGTGAGGGCACAATGGGTTGTGGCGTTTTGTCCTGTTCATGCCCCTAGGAGCGAGTTCTCGCCTTCGAGCCAAGACTGAGCGTACAGCCACACGTGGGCCGATGAACCCCGCCCGGCTAACTAACTTGTTTAACCTTATCCATGAGCCACGTGTTTGAGCTTTCCATCTACGTGTGCGTCGGAAAATGTTTTGGAGAAAATTAGGTCGTGACCGGGACAAGTGATGGACGTACACGGATCTTGATCCCGACTCACAGAACAGGTGCCGTCAGGAGGTGGCCACCTCCCTGTTGACGGGGTGGCCCTGTTTGGGTTGACTCATGGATATGGTTCGACAAGGTAAAGGCTGGGAATCGACCACCCTCTGCCGGCACTTCCCGGGCTAGTGCTAATCATGTGGCACTAAGAGTCGGTTGGTACGTGTGGGTAAAGTTGTACACCCTTGCAGGGTTAAATATTTTCGAAAAGTCGTGTCTGCGGTTAAAGACGACTTGTGACGGATTCTGTGATCATAGACAACTTAAACGGAATGATTAAAACTTGTTGATAACGAATGAAGGATGCCTCCTCGGAGATGCCGAGAGGGGTTACCTTGTAGCATGAGATAGTGTGGAACAACTGGAGGAGGTGATCTTTGAAGCACGAGGTGCTGAAATGTTTTGGTGGATTAAAAAGATGATGATATCAGTAGTTGAGTAGCTTTCTCATCTGTTTTCAAAATACTCTATGAGACGTGCTATTCCTTCCTCAACTTGGAAAACAAAGATGGCTTTACGCTAAATAACCTTCATAACTCTTTCTAAAAGAAGAAGATATATAATAGGTTAAATAAGTCTTGTTGAGTACCTCCCGTACTCATGTTTGCTTCAACTTGGTTCAGGTGGAGTTCCGCAGTTCGGTGGTGTTTCGACGTGGACATCGACGAGTAGATTGGGGTTCCCATGTAGCAGCCTGGAATCTATGGGCTGGGACGTCACCTTATGTTGCAGCCTCTTAGGCCTTTTTGTTCTTGTTGATTAGCAACATAATTTGCCTTCCATTGTCTGATGTAATGTTGGGTCGTGTGACCTCTGCTTGTAAGCTATACTCTAGTAACACCTGTTCAATACAACTTTCATGTCTAGAGTGCTGCTTTGATCGATTGTTGGTCTCGAGCCCGTTGTTATACAGTTTTGGCTATGCCTGCATAGTTGTCGCAGTCGAGGGGTTGTGGAGCCGATGATCCATGTCCGAGCCCGCCTGCCGAAGATATTCGGCCTGGGGCGAGGTAACCCCAGTAACCCTCGATTGTTGTTGCACTTTCTGGACACATAGCAGCTCTGTATAACTTTGGTCCCGTTCCTTCAGTTTCATCCGACTCGTGGACGCTTGGGTATACATATCTAGTTATGACTAGCATGGACACAAGGAGTAGTAGACGAGGGATCCGGACTGCGTGTCGATGAATCCGGTCTGCGTGCCGTTGTTTGTTGCGGCCGGGGCTGGTAACCCTGAAGCCCTTGTGAGTCCATTGCTAGGAGCACATGACAGTTTGTATATCTCTGGGTCCGAGGTCCGACAACTCCCTAGTACCGCTTATGTTACCAGGTAGCGGTAGTACCGCTGGCTCCAGCGGTAGTACCGCCATGCACGAAAAAGGTTCAAACGGCTAGTTTGGGGAGGGGGCTATAAATACCCCATCCCCTTCTTCCCCAAGAGGTTGCTCGCTCCAGCATTAAAGTCAAGCATTTATTGAGCCTCCAAAGTTAGATCTATCTCAATCCCTCCACCCAAACTCGTTGATACTTGGAGGATTGAAGGAGAAGACCCGGATCTACATATGCACCGACTCGTTCTTCATTTCCCCCTCTCTAGCTAGAGGGATCTAGCCTAGGGTTTCCTCTTGTGGAGAACCTAGGCATCTTTCTACTTGTTGGTGATTCAAGAAGAGTTGGGAGCCCCCAGTTTGGTTGTGGGTGTGTGCTCCAAGTTGTTTGTAAAGGACTCGATTCCCACCTCAAAGGGGATCAATAGTGGAAGGTGAACTAGGCCTTAGTGGCGGGGTTCATCGGAGAATAGGGTGAGGCCTTTTGTGACGCCCCGGGATCGGGCACTATGCAGATTTCAGCATTTCCGCCAAAATCCACATAATAACCGATTCCAGGTTGCCATCTATGATAACATTACAATAGTTCACGATTATTCCGCAACAACAACAGAAGAGATATATACAAGACGACTCAAACGAGCCAAGAATACCACTGATACAATACAAAGATCCAAATAACAGCGGAAGAAGCAACATAGTGTTCGACTACGGACAAGATACAAATTGGACTAAGAGTCCTGAAGATAACCGATGGCGTCCAATCCCTGCCCAGGCCAAGCCGGAGGGATTCCCAAGCTAACGTCGTCAGACTTCAAACCTGTTGTCTGCAATGTGGAATATGCAGCCACGAAATGGATTCATGGTTCAGTACTATTAAGTACTGGCAAGTGGATAAACCATACTCACAAGATACCAGCGTAACCAATCATCACAAGATACAAATACTTTGGGTAGAACGAAAGGAAGGGATTATTGCAAAGAAGCGGCAACGGGCTGCACTAACTAACTATAGAGACGCGCTACAACATCCGGCTAAAAGAAAGGGATAAGAGAGCGTATCAGAACCAACTACAACTACTCACCAAAGAATACCCATCCAGTGTTACCCCCTACTAAGGAAGCAACCCAAGGAAACTCACACTGTTGTTTAAGGTGACATTCATTTTTATGGTGGAGGTAATCTATATTACTAGTCAAGTTATCATTGTTAAGTGTAAGTTGTCTGAGTACTTGTTAGCCAGCACTTTCACCAAGTCATCCATAACCGCGGACAACACGGCTTCTCGAGAAGATTAACCCTGCAGGGATGCACCAATTTGGCCGTACACGTAAGAATAACCCGCTAGGCGGGGATCAAACCCACCAAGCAGGTCACTCAACACAACCCAACTCTTCTTCGCATCAAGCCCAAAGAACCACGTGTTGTGCGTGCGCGGCTAATCGAGCCCCCACGAAGAAAAGGGGGACCCTCATAGCACTCTAAGACCACGCCGCCCTAAATGCCGATTGCAAAAGTTCCACCCTGGCGCCAAGGGTTCGCACCTGCATATGCATGCATCAAATGGAAAGCCCGAACTAAGTGTGGCGATTTGGACGAGATGCGAATCGAATCAGAATTGCGGGGGGCGCCCATACTCGCTTCCCACATGCGGTTAGCGCGCTCATCATGGATCAGTAGACAAGACTCTTTTCCTAAGTTCGACACTAGCAGGCTCCAAAACCACGTCGGGCCTCCTGCCGGTGCCTTATCATCAAATTAATATTACCCAAAACATTAACATGTTGTTGATTTGTAACATCCCAAGTATGAAAAATAGCCATTAGAATGTTTGCTCTCTGTTATTTTATGTTTTGCATCATGACACCATGTTCATTGCATTTGTTTTGCTTGTTTTCCATTTGTTTTCCTCTGTTTTCACTTGTTTTCCTTTGTTTTCTATTTGAATTTCAAACCAAATTTTAAACCTCTTGTTTCATACTTGTGATGTTACAATTTCCAAAATGATATTTCAAATCAAAACAATCATTTGTTTCCATTAAAGCTGTGATTTCAAAACTGTTGTTTTCTTTCTATCAAAAATTCATTGAATACCAAACTCTTTTCAAATTCAATTAATTTCCAAAACAGCAACTCTTTTGAAAATTATGAAAATGACCAAAACATTCCATCATTTGTTTCCATTAAACCTTAAGGTTCAAACTATTAAAATTGGCTTTTAATAACTCACTTAATTCAAATTGCTTCCAAATTCAAATACATTTTTTCCAAACAGCAACTATGTTGACCTTATGAAAATTACAACACAATTATAATCATTTTGCTTCCAATTAAAATTATATGTTCACCCTATTTAAAATCTTGTTTTCAATAATCACTTAATCTCAAAATCATTCAAATTTGAATCAAATTGCAAACAGCAATTTAATTTTGAACTTTTTGAAAAGCTAAGCTTGGCAAGTTGTTGCTGTTAACTTAAATAACTAAAACAAATTTTTCCTAAAATTTTCCTTACCCAAAACCTATCTAATTCTTCCTATTTCTTTTTCTGCAAAAAAAAAATAAATAGAACAAAAAGAATAAAAAGGAAGCAAAGAGAGAGAGAGGGGCAGCAGGCCCAGCCCACCCAAACCAGCCCTTTTCCCCCTCTCACCCCAGCCCACCACCACCTAGGCCCGCTTAATCCTTCTTCTTCGTACGGCAGTCATCGGAGGGGAACACGTCGACACCTGGAGAGAACAGACGGACATCAGCTGCCCTTCCCCCCCTTAAAGCTATCGACCACGAACCCTACTACCCTAATTTTTCTCCTCCCCTCCATCTCTTCTCCCCGCCTCCATTTTCACTCCCTCTCCCTCTGTCCTGCGTCTGCTCCACCTCGCTGTAATTTCTATGAACCTGCACAACCTGAAGCCTCCACCTTTCCCTCCGGCGATCGCCGCCGGGAGGCCCTCCTCCTCGATGGCTGGGGCCGGGAATGGATTCCCCCGGCCGCCCTCTTCCTCCTCGTCACCACGGCACGGGCGGGGATGGCCCGATGCGCCGCCGCCATCTGCATCTTGTCGCCGGCCGCCGGCCACCTCTGCGACGTACGCCTGCCTCTCCTCCGCCCCTCGAGGTGACCTCCCCCTCTCCCTCTCGTCTCTCCTCCTCTCCCTTCCGTCCGCTAGCCCACAGCACCACGCACCGAGCACCCACACACGTCCGCATCGCCCCAACCGAGCGCAGCAGCCCGCCGACGGCCGATTTTCTCCCTCCGTCGAGTTGCAGCGAACTGCACTTTGAAGTTCAGTTAAATCCCGCGCAAGTCTGAACTATAACCCCCCCCCACGACCCCCTCCTATCACAAGTTCAGCGCCACCCTACTGGTTACTGCCTCTCTGCGCAGCAGGAGGGCAGGGGTTCGAGTCCCCCCTCCCGCAATAAAACCAAACTTTTATTTTCCTTTTGTTTGGTACAGCAACTTCACAGAAATCACACCCAGGTCCCTGCTATCTATTTTTCTAGTCCCTGTTAATTTTTCTAAGTCCCTAGCTGTAATAAAAATGGCAGAATAACACCTAAAATTGGAAATTGCATAAATAATTCATATTAACTCCAAATTCAACTTTTTAAATATGTTTTCTGTACCAAATTGAATTGTCTACCCAAATATAAAATTTGTTTACTGTTTTGAATATTTTAAATTTGTGCAATATTTAAAAACTTGCTTAATTCATTTAATTTTGCAAAAATCATAACGTGGGCATAAAAATTCCAAATTCAACAAACTAAATATGTTTTCCAATCAACTTTTCATGTACTTTCCAAATATCAACTTTGTGTGCTGTTTTGAATAATTTAAATTGCTGAAAACAACTGTTTCTTATTTATTGTATTTAAAATTGCCAAATTAATAACTTGCTCATTTTAAATCCATTTTCAACAAATAAAATATGTTTTCCATGCTAAATTAAACCATCTTTCCAAATATAAAATTTGTTCCCTGTTTTGAATAATTAAAATTGGTTAAATAATTTAAACCTTGTTTAAATCATTTAAAATTGTTAAATTCATAACTTGGTCAATTAATTTCTTTTGGGACATATAAAATATGTTTTCCAACCATAAAAACATAAAATTTTCAAATATGAATTTGAATTTATGTTTTGAACAAATGAAATTTAAATAATATTCACACTTGAATTAAATTCATTTAAATCTTGCTTAAACTTGTTTAATTCATAATTAAATCACTCCAAATCCTTTTTCAACAAGTGAAACATGTATTCCATCTAAAATTGTGTGTTCTTTTCAAATATGAACTTTGTTATCTGTTTTGAACAATTTAAATTGATGAAAACAACAGATGCTTGTGTAACACTTTTAAGTAACAAAAATTCCAAAACTTAATAAATGAATTTTCCAAACTTGGTAAACCTTATTTCAAATTGTTTCTATTGTTGTTTTCTTTCTGTTTTCCTCATCCATGCATCATGCTAATCCATTTACACCTGTTGGTTAGTTGTAAAACAATTAATTCAACCATAATTCATGGGCTTTCCATATGCAATCCAAGTTGCATGTGGGTCCATTTAATTATGTTACCATGTCAACTAGTTTACTTTTGATGCATCAATTAAAATGGTCATGCATCATCCCATGTTTGTGCACTATGCCATGTTATTGATTGTTTGTCTCTCTGCGTTGTTTGTTTGCTTCTTCTCGGATACACGACGACGTTGAGACCGACGATACTTACGACACCCCTTCTGAGGATCTAGCTCAGTACCAGGCTGCTGAGTTTGCAGGAAAGTATTCACTCACATGAACCATTGTGTTCCTTTCAACATTGGATACCGATACTTTTCCGTTGTCTATTCTGCTAGCCCTATGAATCGTTGCTTCTGTTACGAACCTATCACATGTATCCTTTAACCCTGATATAGCCTCACCTCCACACCTATAACCTTCTGCTTGTTGCCCGTGTCTTACTAGCATGCTTAGGGTTGTTTTGCTCGAGTCTGTTACCCGTTACTTTCTGTTACCTTATTTCATTATGTTCTGGGGCTCGAGGTTAAACAATGAATCATGCTAATGTTATTGTTAAATAATAATTTGATGATAAGGCACCGGCAGGAGGCCCTGCGTGGTTTTGAGGCCTGCTAGTGTCGACCCTAATTAGGAAAAGGGTCTTGTCTACTGATCCATGATGAGTGCACTATCCACATGTGGGAAGCGTGTATGGGCGCCCCCTCAATTTGATTCGATTCGCATCTCGTCCAAATCGCCTCATTTAGTTCGGGTTTTCCATTTGCCGCATGCATGTTTTTGCGAGCCCAGGCCAGGGTGGAACTTTTGTAGTCGGCATTTAGGGAGACACGTTCTTAGAGTGCTATGAGGGTCCCCTTTTCTTCGTGGGGCTCGATTATCCGTGCGCTCACTGTACGGGGTTCTTTGGGCTTGATGCGAAGAAGAGTTGAGTTGTGTTGAGTGCCCCGCTTGGTGGGAAAGGCCTTCCCATCTGGCGGGTTATTCTTACGTGTACGGCCAAATTGGTGCACCCCTGCAGGGTAAATCTTCTCGAGAAGCCGTGTTTTCCGCGGTTATGGATGACTTGGTGAAAGTACTGGCTAACAAGTACTCAGGACAACTTAAACCTAATGATTAACAATCTGACTAGTAATAGGCTTAATGACACACAATCTGAACCCTCACTAATCCAACTGTGTGAGTTATCCACGGATTGCTTCTTTGGATGAGGGGCGAGATCCAGGATGGGTTTGTTTGGAGTTAACTATAGTTGGTTACGATACGCTATCTTATCTTCTTTCTGTTTAGCCGGAAGTGGTAGAAACTCTGTAGTTGTTTAGAGCAGCCAGTTGCAGCATCCTTTATATCCCCTTCTTTCCGTTGAACCCAAAGCATCTGTGCTTGATGTTGTGGGGTACATTTTGGTGAACTGTGAGTCTTGCTTGCCAGTACGTTTATGTACTGACCCCTCTGGGGCTGTGGTTTCCGCAGACTACGTTTCCGAAGATCCCCATGGTGGCTACTACGTGGAGTATGACGAGACTGCTGACGAGTAGATAGCGGACCCGGGCAGGATCCGAGACTTCGTGGATGGGCTCCGTCTTTTCGTTTCCGGCCTCTTAGGCCTATTTGGTTCTTGTCTGTACTCAGACATGTTGAATGCTTCCGCTGCGATGTAATGATGAATTGTTGGGACATGTGTCCTCTGGATGATTGTAGCTGCTATCTCTGCTCTAGTGAGAGCTATTTGCAACTTATTTCAATCTTTTGTGTCTTAGAGATCTGTTGTGATATCACTTGTTCAAATGCCGTTGACGTACCCTGTGTGTATGTTTTGAAGTACGTCAATGGAAGTATCTGGATTTCTACGGGATGGTTTGCGCAGACGATGAATAGTAGAGAATGGTTGTCACACGTTCACGTGTTGGCCTGCTCACATTGAGATGCGGGTGCCGGTATGCCCCGTAAGCCATTTATCTGCTGTTTAACGGACTGTGAGTATCCCCTAGAAGTCCGGGTGCGACAAATGGTATCAGAGCCTGTCTGCCTATAGGATCCCTTTTTACTGGTCGCAGTTGAGTCTAGAAACTATTTTGTAGCTATATAGGAAAAATGAAACGCGAGAGTAGGAATTCTGTTCTTTTATTTCTTTCCCCACCCACCCTCCCTTTTCTGGTAAGGAAGTGCAACGTTGTTTTCCCTTCTCACCTAAACTTTCAAGTTAGGATTTCACGAATCCTGGTTTCTCTAGGATAGTTATATCTACTAGACCATAGGAATGGAGGTGGTTGTGACATGATTTATCATGTTGCCTACTCAAGATTGAGAACGGAGGCGTGTAAGCCCCGGAAGCAGATCCTCTATTCCTTAAGCAGTAGATATTGATCCTTTAGAAACCCGGATGGGTTTTCCGTAATACCTCAGGAGTGCTTTGTTCTCGTGTTTCCCGATGTCGTTTTGATATCCTGTTCTTCTCAACATCCTTTTCGTCCGTTGAAACATTGTTGTTGCTTTCCACTTTAGTTCTTCTACCGGCGTCTAATCAATAACTCTGTTCCACCTTTCTGGCCAGATAGTCTATTCTCCAAATGAATCAAATTCTTTTCAGCTATACACCCTCGATGCAAAACCACTTCCTTTAATTGAAAATGTTCCGGTGGTTTCCAAATTCCCTGACGTCTTTCCAGAAGAGTTGCCAGGAATGCTATCGTCTTGAACTTCCAGAAAAAACTATCCAAGGTGCACGATGTGTTTCACGTGTCACAGCTCAAGAGGATCTTCGCAAGAAGTATCCGGTCCTTTTCTTTTCTCAGTAGGAATCTCGGGGCGCGATTCCTTCAAGGGGGCATTTTGTAACATCCCAAGTATGAAAAATAGCCATTAGAATGTTTGCTCTCTGTTATTTTATGTTTTGCATCATGACACCATGTTCATTGCATTTGTTTTGCTTGTTTTCCATTTGTTTTCCTCTGTTTTCACTTGTTTTCCTTTGTTTTCTATTTGAATTTCAAACCAAATTTTAAACCTCTTGTTTCATACTTGTGATGTTACAATTTCCAAAATGATATTTCAAATCAAAACAATCATTTGTTTCCATTAAAGCTGTGATTTCAAAACTGTTGTTTTCTTTCTATCAAAAATTCATTTAATACCAAACTCTTTTCAAATTCAATTAATTTCCAAAACAGCAACTCTTTTGAAAATTATGAAAATGACCAAAACATTCCATCATTTGTTTCCATTAAACCTTAAGGTTCAAACTATTAAAATTGGCTTTTAATAACTCACTTAATTCAAATTGCTTCCAAATTCAAATACATTTTTTCCAAACAGCAACTATGTTGACCTTATGAAAATTACAACACAATTATAATCATTTTTCTTCCAATTAAAATTATATGTTCACCCTATTTAAAATATTGTTTTCAATAATCACTTAATCTCAAAATCATTCAAATTTGAATCAAATTGCAAATAGCAATTTAATTTTGAACTTTTTGAAAAGCTAAGCTTGGCAAGTTGTTGCTGTTAACTTAAACAACTAAAACAAATTTTTCCTAAAATTTTCCTAACCCAAAACCTATCTAATTCTTCCTATTTCTTTTTCTGCAAAAAAAAATAAATAGAACAAAAAGAATAAAAAGGAAGCAAAGAGAGAGAGGGGCAGCAGGCCCAGCCCACCCAAACCAGCCCTTTTCCCCCCTCTCACCCCAGCCCACCACCACCTAGGCCCGCTTAATCCTTCTTCTTCGTACGGCAGTCATCGGAGGGGAACACGTCGACACCTGCAGAGAACAGACGGACATCAGCTGCCCTTCCCCCTTAAAGCTATCGACCACGAACCCTACTGCCCTAATTTTTCTCCTCCCCTCCATCTCTTCTCCCCACCTCCATTTTCACTCCCTCTCCCTCTGCCCTGCGTCTGCTCCACCTCGCTGTAATTTCTTTGAACCTGCACAACCTGAAGCCTCCACCTTTCCCTCCGGCGATCGCCGCCGGGAGGCCCTCCTCCTCGATGGCTGGGGCCGGGAATGGATTCCCCCGGCCGCCCTCTTCCTCCTCGTCACCACGGCACGGGCGGGGACGGCCCGATGTGCCGCCGCCATCTGCATCTTGTCGCCGGCCGCCGGCCACCTCTGCGACGTACGCCTGCCTCTCCTCCGCCCCTCGAGGTGACCTCCCCCTCTCCCTCTCGTCTCTCCTCCTCTCCCTTCCGTCCGCTAGCCCACAGCACCACGCACCGAGCACCAACACACGTCCGCATCGCCCCACCCGAGCGCAGCAGCCCGCCGGCGGCCGATTTTCTCCCTCCGTCGAGTTGCAGCGAACTGCACTTTGAAGTTTAGTTAAATCCCGCACAAGTCTGAACTATAATCCCCCACGACCCCCTCCTATCACAAGTTCAGCGCCACCCTACTGGTTACTGCCTCTCTGCGCGCAGCAGGAGGGCAGGGGTTCGAGTCCCCCCTCCCGCAATAAAACCAAACTTTTATTTTCCTTTTGTTTGGTACAACAACTTCACAGAAATCACACCCAGGTCCCTGCTATCTATTTTTCTAGTCCCTGTTAATTTTTCTAAGTCCCTAGCTGTAATAAAAACGGCAGAATAACACCTAAAATTGGAAATTGCATAAATAATTCATATTAACTCCAAATTCAACTTTTTAAATATGTTTTCTATACCAAATTGAATTGTCTACCCAAATATAAAATTTGTTTACTGTTTTGAATATTTTAAATTGGTGCAATATTTAAAAACTTGCTTAATTCATTTAATTTTGCAAAAATCATAACTTGGGCATAAAAATTCCAAATTCAACAAACTAAATATGTTTTCCAATCAACTTTTCATGTAATTTCCAAATATCAACTTTGTTTGCTGTTTTGAATAATTTAAATTGCTGAAAAAAACTGTTTCTTATTTATTGTATTTAAATTTGCCAAATTAATTACTTGCTCATTTTAAATCCATTTTCAACAAATAAAATATGTTTTCCATGCTAAATTAAACCATCTTTCCAAATATAAAATTTGTTCCCTGTTTTGAATAATTAAAATTGGTTAAATAATTTAAACCTTGTTTAAATCATTTAAAATTGTTAAATTCATAACTTGGTCAATTAATTTCTTTTGGGACATATAAAATATGTTTTCCAACCATAAAAACATAAACTTTTCAAATATGAATTTGAATTTATGTTTTGAACAAATGAAATTCAAATAATATTCACACTTGAATTAAATTCATTTAAATCTTGCTTAAACTTGTTTAATTCATAATTAAATCACTCCAAATCCTTTTTCAACAAGTGAAACATGTATTCCATCTAAAATTGTGTGTTCTTTTCAAATATGAACTTTGTTATCTGTTTTGAACAATTTAAATTGATGAAAACAACAAATGCTTGTGTAACACTTTTAAGTAACAAAAATTCCAAAACTTAATAAATGAATTTTCCAAAGTTGGTAAACCTTATTTCAAATTGTTTCTATTGTTGTTTTCTTTCTGTTTTCCTCATCCATGCATCATGCTAATCCATTTACACCTGTTGGTTAGTTGTAAAACAATTAATTCAACCATAATTCATGGGCTTTCCATATGCAATCCAAGTTGCATGTGGGTCCATTTAATTATGTTACCATGTCAACTAGTTTACTTTTGATGCATCAATTAAAATGGTCATGCATCATCCCATGTTTGTGCACTATGCCATGTTATTGATTGTTTGTCTCTCTGTGTTGTTTGTTTGCTTCTTCTCGGATACACGACGACGTTGAGACCGACGATACTTACGACACCCCTTCCGAGGATCTAGCTCAGTACCAGGCTGCTGAGTTTGCAGGCAAGTATTCACTCACATGAACCATTGTGTTCCTTTCAACATTGGATACCGATACTTTTCCGTTGTCTATTCTGCTAGCCCTATGAATCGTTGCTTCTGTTACGAACCTATCACATGTATCCTTTAACCCTGATATAGCCTCACCTCCACACCTATAACCTTCTGCTTGTTGCCCGTGTCTTACTAGCATGCTTAGGGTTGTTTTGCTCGAGTCTGTTACCCGTTACTTTCTGTTACCTTATTTCATTATGTTCTGGGGCTCGAGGTTAAACAATGAATCATGCTAATGTTATTGTTAAATAATAATTTGATGATAAGGCACCGGCAGGAGGCCCTGCGTGGTTTTGAGGCCTGCTAGTGTCGACCCTAATTAGGAAAAGGGTCTTGTCTACTGATCCATGATGAGCGCACTAACCGCATGTGGGAAGCGTGTATGGGCGCCCCCCTCAATTTGATTCGATTCGCATCTCGTCCAAATCGCCTCATTTAGTTCGGGTTTTCCATTTGCCACATGCATGTTTTTGCTAGCCCAGGCCAGGGTGGAACTTTTGTAGTCGGCATTTAGGGAGACACGTTCTTAGAGTGCTATGAGGGTCCCCTTTTCTTCGTGGGGCTCGATTAGCCGTGCGCTCACTGCACGGGGTTCTTTGGGCTTGATGCGAAGAAGAGTTGAGTTGTGTTGAGTGCCCCACTTGGTGGGAAAGGCCTTCCCATCTGGCGGGTTATTCTTACGTGTACGGCCAAATTGGTGCACCCCTGCAGGGTAAATCTTCTCGAGAAGCCGTGTTTTCCGCGGTTATGGATGACTTGGTGAAAGTACTGGCTAACAAGTACTCAGGACAACTTAAACCTAATGATTAACAATCTGACTAGTAATAGGCTTAATGACACACAATCTGAACCCTCACTAATCCAACTGTGTGAGTTATCCACGGATTGCTTCTTTGGATAAGGGGCGAGATCCAGGATGGGTTTGTTTGGAGTTAACTATAGTTGGTTACGATACGCTATCTTATCTTCTTTCTGTTTAGCCGGAAGTGGTAGAAACTCTGTAGTTGTTTAGAGCAGCCAGTTGCAGCATCCTTTATATCCCCTTCTTTCCGTTGAACCCAAAGCATCTGTGCTTGATGTTGTGGGGTAAATTTTGGTGAACTGTGAGTCTTGCTTGCCAGTACGTTTATGTACTGACCCCTTTGGGGCTGTGGTTTCCGCAGACTACGTTTCCGAAGATCCCCATGGTGGCTACTACGTGGAGTATGACGAGACAGCTGACGAGGATATCGCGGACCCGGGCAGGATCCGAGACTTCGTGGATGGGCTCCGTCTTTTCGTTTCCGGCCTCTTAGGCCTATTTGGTTCTTGTCTGTACTCAGACATGTTGAATGCTTCCGCTGCGATGTAATGATGAATTGTTGGGACATGTGTCCTCTGGATGATTGTAGCTGCTATCTCTGCTCTAGTGAGAGCTATTTGCAACTTATTTCAATCTTTTGTGTCTTAGAGATCTTTTGTGATATCACTTGTTCAAATGCCGTTGACGTACCCTGTGTGTATGTTTTGAAGTACGTCAATGGAAGTATCTGGATTTCTACGGGATGGTTTGCGCAGACGATGAATAGTAGAGAATGGTTGTCACACGTTCACGTGTTGGCCTGCTCACATTGAGATGCGGGTGCTGGTATGCCCCGTAAGCCATTTATCTGCTGTTTAACGGACTGTGAGTATCCCCTAGAAGTCCGGGTGCGACAATTAAGTTGAAACCAAACTATCAAACTAAACAGGTGATAGAACAAAAGGACAACATGACTAGAGCGCAAACAAACCTAAGCATGCTAGTACGACACAGGCCAACAAACAACAGGGTTTTAGGTGTGGAGGTAAGGCAATATCGTGGCAGCAGGGTAAACATGTGATGGTATCGAAACACAAGCATCGAAAATACTAGGCTAGCATAAAGACAATGGAAAGAATCGGTAACAAGTGAGGAAAGGCAACATAGGTAGCAAGTGAGTATACTTGCCTGGAATCCAGTTTGGAGAGGTAGCAGAACTTGTCGTTGCTCACATCATCTCAGCGTCCTATCCGCGAAGAAGCAACGAACTAGAATAAACACCGGATGCAACAATTACTACTACGGCAAAAGATCCAGCATGATCCTATTTTATATGCATGACATGCGAGATGCAACGCAAAATGCAATTTAGACAATTTAATCGGAACCGGAGTCCCAACAATTAATTTAGAATGTTCAAGTTATTTATCTAACCATCAATATTAAATGTTGTTTAGCATGGAAAACAATTCATAGGTGAGTGACACAAAATTAAATGGAATAGGGCACCAATTTAATTAAATGCCCAACACATTCCATGTTTATTATTTAGGTGGACATGCATAACACTACTAAAATGCAAGATGAGAGATGCAAACATGAGCATGGATGGCATATTAATATTACTTGCATTTTTCTGATAAAGATAGACATAAAGTTTGTGCTATTTGGCCTAGTAAAACAAAAGTTATGAGCATTACAAGATTGGGGTGTTTCCTGTAAAAACTGGGACTTGTTCGTGATGGAAACAGAGTGTGGAAGGGCTTCGGTGTAAAAACAGGAACGACAGGGACCTGGATGCGAAAGTTTCCAGATCCAGATCTGGATCTGGGTCTTCTGTCACCGGTTGGAGGTCCAGCAGGAGAGACTGACGGGCGGGGCCTGCAGCCACGCGGCGCTGACGAGGCGCAGGTGCAGCGGTGGTGGCCTCCGGGCTCACTGACGGGTGGGCCGGCCCTTGCGTGGAAAAATTTGGAAAAAAGGGTAGAGGCAGTGCCTCATACCGGATTCAAACCTGGGTCTCCGGAGGCGCACACAAGGGCTTAGCCACTGGGCTGTGGTGCGGGTTTTGAACACATACAGAAGTGAACGTTTAAGAGATAAAAGCAACGCCTGTATTCTGACGAAACTGAAGAACATGGCCGTTTGCTGCACGGGACGATGACACAGAATGACTTTTGGTGGCGACCTGACGACGGTAAGACGGTGCTGCTCGATGGCACAACACCCAGAGCAAGAGAGGGAAAAGGAGAAGGGGTCCAGACGGACCAGAGGCTCACCGAGGGGCTGAGATCGCGGGCGTGCTCGGTGATGATACTGATGCCTACGTGCTCACGAACGAGGGAGGAAGACGACCTCGCCGGCGACGACCTAGGCGGCTTCGGCTCCTGATATTCAGCATAGAGGACGAGGAAGACACCACGGATCAATTCCCGCCATCGGTGGCTCGTTGCAACCACCCTATCTCCGCCTCCGTGAGCTTGCTTCTCCGGCCATGGAGGTGCGGTGGTGGGAGAAAAACAAACAGAAGATGCAGAGAAGGGGAGGAAGGGGGCGGCGGCTAGAGGGGAAGAAGGGGGGAGAGGCTAGGGTTTCTTCTGGATCTGGGAGGAGGGTAGATAAGGAGGAGGGCAGGTGGGGAGAGGGGACCTCGATGGTGGATGTGGACAGCGACAGGAGGGTTCACGCCTCCTGCGTGAGTGCTTCTGTACGGACGAAGGAAGAAGGAGGGTGGGCTGGTGTGGAGTTGGGTCGGGCTGCCTTTAAGGTGGGTTGGTGGTGGGCTGGCCTGGTGTGGCTGGCCTCCTACCCCAAAAGGTTTTTTTTTGTTTCATTTTATTATTTTCAGAAAAATAAAAGGACTTGAGATGTTTGGAAGGCTCAAAAACAATTTATGATTTTTGCAATTTCGAGAGGTACACAAATCAAAAGTTTTTGGTGAACTTAAATTTAGCATGATGAATGATAATGCAAGATGACATGAGATGCACAAAAAGAAAAACAAACAAATCTAATTGGGGAAAAATCCCCTGGCGTTACACCTTTGTGGCGTTGAGTAGGCCTTCGTGGAGAGCTCACACCCTTCCAACGAGACGTACTCCCTTAACAAGGAGGAACTCGGGAATACATCGTGTCTCCGTGTGCTTCACTTTTGTTACCTTGTTCCCTCACTCCCTTTACTTGTACTTGCATTCTGATTATTGTTATCCTTGTCATATAGGTAAATTCACAGTAGTCGCATTATCTAGAGAATTTACATTTGTGTCAATCCTTAATTACAAGAAAAATTAAAATTGGTCGTAGCACCTATTCACCCCCTCTAGGTGCCCATACTTTACTTTCAAGGTGCAGGAATCCTGGCATGCACCCCGGCCAGGCCGGTCTCCAGGCCGGCGACCTCACAGAGCCGGCCGGCCTCCCTACGCGCCCCCATGCCGGCTCCCTAACCGAGCCGCCCGGACTGATACCGTCTTAGGACGACCTCCCTGCACGCCAGGCCGGCCACCCAACAGACCAGGCCCGCCTCCAGCCCGGCTTTCCTGCCGGCACGCAAAAGTGGGTGAAAAATCCCCTTTTCACCCCCACCT
Organism: Alopecurus myosuroides; assembly: GCA_028641055.1. Lineage (NCBI taxonomy): Eukaryota > Viridiplantae > Streptophyta > Magnoliopsida > Poales > Poaceae > Alopecurus > Alopecurus myosuroides. The sequence goes on along the minus strand of CM054061.1, from coordinate 218,305,016 downwards.
AAGGCTATATAAGGATACCCCTTGGGTCAGATCTAGGTTAGAGATGAATTAGAACTTTGAGCTTTGCTTTTGAATCCCTCTTGTGAGGCTACTCCTATGGTTGTACCTAGGACCGTATCAAGGCTCCTCCTATGATTTGTATCTAGGACCATATATAGATTCATCGAGTTACCTATCCTTTCCCCTTGGGATTCAGTTAAGGACTTCCCAATTTTCCTCAACTAACCCTTGAGGTTCTATTGGCATGGTGGACCGGCAACGGGTGTGAAGCGGTTTCCGATAAGGTGAGTTCAGTTGGATCGATCGTCCCGTAGGAGGCCCTCGGGGTTTAGTTGACGAGAGATTTGGGATTCTTCGGTTCTTATTAGTTATCTCCCCTCGATTTCCAATGTTCCCCCTTGATTTCACCCGATTTCCCCCCGTTCCCCTCTCATATTCATCGTTCGTTCTTCGTGTTCTTGGTCAATTCGTGAAGATCGGGCTACCCTAGAGGTTTACCCTCCATATCAAAAACTCACTCTTTCCCCAATTTTCCGGAAGGTTGTCAATGTCGTGGTGGTATCACGGCAGATGCCATGGGATGGCTAAAGTGTTGGGGCCGATGGACGCTGGAGGTATCCGGGGAGGGATCGCACGGCTAGAAGCCGCGCTAAGGTACCTCAAGAACTGCAAACAACAAGATCTACCCAGGTTCAGGGCGCTCGTGTGGAGGTAATACCCCTACTCCTGCCTTTCTCTCTATATGTGTGTAAACCGAGTAGCCACAGTACAAAGTATCCTCTTGGCCAAGTAGCCACTCTGCTTCTCTCTAGCTCTGGTGTTGTCTCTAGTAAAAAATGCGAGGTGAAGCAACGTCCCTCGCGCAGGAGGGGGCAGGGCACCTTATATACTGGTGCCCAGCCGGATAAACAAAGACTAAAAGGTACGATGATGTGACTTGACCACTGTGACGTTGGCACGCATCCGAGATCTCGCGCGGAGAAGTGTCGCGCCGTACGGCTGATAGCCCCTGTCCGCTCTGTCAGCCGCCCAGCGTAGACCTCCATCCCGTCCTGTCCCCTCTGTACTTGACAAGACTGGACGGCTGCCTAACCCTGTGCCACTGATGATCACAAACCTAGTAAGTTGAACCGCATGCGGGTACGGACGCAGGATACGCGGGATCTCCTGTCAGAACGGCTCCATTGACTTCTGGTCCGAGTAGGATTGCCATCCGTCTACTCGGACCAACTTCTCTACTCGGACAAACATAACTTCCTTGATATCTTCTCTTGGCCTTGGATGGGTACGGACGGATAGAAACCTACCGGGTAGCAGGTACCCGGGTAGCCGTCTACCCGGTCGACAATACCTTGACCTTCACTTTGTCACCTGCCTTAACCCTACTCGGGGGTAACCCCCCGACATTAGTCCCCAAAGCTGGTAGAGTCCAATGAACTTGTTCGCTGGGCCCCGCCAGCTTAAAAACAAACTTTGTCTTCATAATCGAAAGAGGCTGAGTAGCATCTCCATATGGCCCCTTAACTCTTGCTTGAATCTCTTCTTCTTTGAGTAGCACTATCTTTCTTCTGTGATGCCGAGTAAAAGAACTTAGCGAAATTCCTGCACACGACCCTGCGGGATCAGACCAAATCCAACTGCTCATGTGACTGAGGGGCACGTGGCACACTCAGAGACCGCGACACCTCGGTTCAAACGCAGGCCACGCGCCTGCCTCTGCGAGTAGGGCCCACGGCCCGTCAGGTCACCTCAACCGTACTCGAGAGCCCACGATCTGGACGTGGGATTAAGTGCGCCCGTTACGCGCGCGTTTTGCACTGTGTGCGTTTTTAACGGTCGGTTAACCCACGCCGCACGATCATTACCCACGATCAATGCCACGTTTAATCCTCCAGTAACGGCAATCCGCAGGGGAGAGATAAATACCCCCGCGCCGCCCTCTATTTCTCTTTCCTACTCTTTCGCTCTCTCACTCATCGCCTCCTTCGCCTCCGTCGAGCACTTCGCCTCCGCGAATACCCGCTGCGCCGTCGTGAGAGAGAGAGAACCGAGCGCATCCGCCCAACTCCGTCGAGATCTCCACCTCCTCTGAGAAACTCCGCCTCCATGGCGCCCAGGAATCCCTCTGCTGCCGCCCGAGCCGGATGGGAAGGCTCGGACGTGACGGCGGAGGACTGCACCTGGCTCGTCAACACGCGTCGCGTTCCTCCCGGCGTCGTCTGCCGCCAAAAGGTTCCAAAGCCTGGCGGCACCAATGGCCCTCGCGAGATGACGAAGACTGGTGGCGCCATGATGCTCCAGCAAACGACTGGCCATCACCCGAGAGTAAAGGGCCTTGATACTGTGCGCAAATGGCAACGGGGGTTCCTCTACGTGAAGAACGTACCCTCTGAGGAAGGGAAAGCCATAGAAAACCGGATAGGACTGCCACCATTTGTCAACTCTACTCCCTCCGTATAGAATTGGGGCTATGACCCGTCAAAGAATGTGCCGGATGTCCTCTCTGTTGGGAAGCGCCTCACCGAGTTGGTGAAGGAAGGGCTGATGCAGGACGACCCCATCGCCTGCTGGGTCTCGCACCGAGTGCTCCCGCTACAGAGCCGAGTGCACAAGATGTGCTACATGAGCGGTCCGAGGGACTGCACTCGGACGAATACGTTCGAGCTGAGCAAGGCCGAGGTGGCCATCTGGGCCCGGTCCATCATGCAGACCTCCCTCACCGAGAACTGGGCGTACGGCTTCGAGCCGTATAGCCGCGACAATCCCATCGGGCAGGTTAGTGCATTCTGCCTTGTATTCTTACTCTGATACCGAATAGAAACTCTTAGCTTAATATGCTTTGTGTTTGCACGCTATTCTGAGTAGAAACTCCTTAGCTTTATATGCTTTGTGTTTGCATGCTATTCCGAGTAGAACTCCTTAGCTATATATGCTTCGTGTTTGCATGCTATTCCGAGTAGAACTCCTTAGCTTTATATGCTTTGTGTTTGCATGCTATTCCGAGTAGAACTCCTTAGCTTAGAACCCAACTTACTGTGCTATCTGTTTGTACTCATAGCACATCCCGCGCCAGCGAGAAGAGGACAATGAGGTCTTTTCGGCCAACTGGACCAAAGACCGAGATGACGATGACACAACATCATACGATACACATGATACTCTGTGTATCCCTAAGGCTGCTCTCGAGGATGCCATCAACCAAGCTGCCGAGAAGGACGAGATCAAGAAGACCGCCAAGGACCAGGAGAAAACACTCGAGATGGAACTCTCGATGTTGAAGGAGCACAACAGGCAGCTCGTCCTCCAGATTGCAGATTCACGCCGCATCTAGGACAGGCACATCTCCATCAAGAACGACTGGAAGATCAAATTGGTGCCCTTCTGGTGGACTTGGAGCGTAAGTTTCCTCTACTCTGCTTTCTCCTACCCGTTTTTCTTCTTCTCGGTTTGGCTTCTTCTCTGCCTCTGTTTCTAACTTCTTATTAGTTCCTTTTCTAGATATCTTCCCTGAGCTCCGCTCTGCTAGTGTGCCTGCTCTGGAGAAGGCGAGACAGCTCCGTGCTCCAGCCGGTCTACCCATCGATGATACCTCTACCATTGAAGACTATCTCCTCAGCATCAACACTCAGATCCGCTCCCTCAAGGGCTTGGGCACCTCCATGGTGTCCATAGCATTCAACTTGCACAAGTTGTTCTGGCCGGATCAAGATGCGCCAGACACCTTCAGCGAGATCACCGAGAAGCTGAACGAAGTGAAGGCCGAGTTGAAGAAATGGCTTGCCTCTGCAGCTAGGGCAGGAGCTGATGAGCTACTCCACTTCATCATCAGATGGTATGAAAACTTGGACCTGAGCAGAATTCTCACTATCCATGAAGAATCCAAGTGGACCATGAAGCCCGAGTGCGTTACTCGCCGGAAGGCCATGGCATACGAGATTTCCTCCTACGCCGACACGGCCACCTACATCGACGACCTCCCCGAGTCGGATACTGAACCTGAAGACGAGGACGAGGATGATGAGGACGATGATGACATTGCCAGTGAGGACTTGGTCGAGTTTGAAGAAGGTGATGCAAAGGGAGCAGCCGAGAAGGGGAAGGCCAAGATCATTGAGGGGACCGAGCAGCTGGTCAACCCGGAGGAGTCCGAGTTGGCCACCAACGTAGAGGCCGAGCAGCCGCAATCCAGCACTCAGGCGGCCACCATCACCACCGAGATGGTGATCGAGCAGGCGTCTCCCGAGCTGGGCGCGACTACTGCTGCACCAACTGATGCCGCCGTGCTGCTCAGGACCCAATCTGCTGCATCCACTTCCGCCACAGATCCCACTTCAGTCGCCACTTCAACTTCTGACCCAGTCGCCAATGTCGATGCTAACAACGTCGATGTGGAGAACACCGCCACTACCCTTTAAGTGATTCCTGCAATACTTTTACTTTGAACTTTTATCAGATCCGCGGGATGCCGGGTGCAGATGTAACCGTACACTTATTGTTTCTTTGCTACTCAGTTTTAATGTAGTTTGATATTTTAGCAACTCTGGCTTAATGCTGGGTTGCGTTTCTATGCAAGTCCCCGAGTTGCATTTTTTATCCACTCTTTCTTTTTGTCTCAGCTCTTACCTGCAACTTGTTGCTTTTTTGGTAGTCGAGTCACAAGATTTCAAAATTTGAGTTTCAAATACTTAGCCACTTAGAAAAATGCATGCTAACGCTGCCCATCACTTAGCCGAAAAGAAAAAACTGTACGAAACACTCTATTCAGTTGCCACACATTTCCTTTCCTTAGCAGTTTTTCATGTGTTCATTCACCCTTTGGCTTGTTCTCTAGCTTGCCATGAAGCCGGGTTGCGGACAACAGCAGAGTCGTAGAGTTGTCCCGTGGGTTTAAACACACTAATTTGTATGCTTTTGAAATTCTAAGTGGTTCAACTGAATAGACAAAGTAAAACAGAGTAAACACAAGGAGCAGTTTGAGGAAGGGCAGTCCCCGAGTTCGAATTCGGAGTGCCGACTAGAATTTAACTCGGGAGAGGAAGTACATACACATTTTGCTCATGAATGAAAATGTTGGAGTAGAGCTACATCCCAGGGGCGCTTAGATTCCTCTCCGGCTTTATCCGGCCTGTTCTTCTAGGGTGCCTGTACGTCAACTAGGTAGTAGGCATCATTGTGGAGAGACTTGCTCACAATGAAAGGCCCTTCCCACGGAGGGGAAAGCTTGTGCATCCCGGCCGTGCGTTGCACGAGCCTAAGGACCATGTCTCCTTCTCGGAAAATGTAACATCCCTGTTTTGCTACAATAGGGTGGTGGTGTGTTGTTGGCATCTCATACATGCATGAAAACATGGGTTAAAATTTTGCATTTGAATAACAAAATGATTTGACCAAAAACCACTTAAAGTGGTCACCCAAAATTTGTTTTCAAAAGAATTTCAAAATTGGAAAGCAAAGACATGGTGAGTTTGCAAATTTGATAAGGTTTCCAAAAATTATTTTTGCCAAATTTATTCTTCCAAAAAGGCCCCCAAAAGTTCAATTTTGTTCTGTTTTCAACCACAGAAGGACCTCTTGGTAAATCTTAAAAGTTCCAGGGGTTATTGTAATTTCCCTTTTCTTTTTCTCTTTCTTCTACCTCTAGCCAGAAAGCAGCAGGTGCGTGTCCTTCCCGCCATCGTCGATGCCACCTCCAGCTTGTCCGCTTGGTCGCGTGGATAGGGTCACAAGGAGCCCCGCAGAACCCTCTCTTCCCTAATCCCTTCCACTCACGCTCTCTCTCTGTAACTTTCGCAGAACTAAACCCTAACCCTACTGCCCGTCGGCCGCCATCGATTTCCGCCGTTCCCGGCCACCTCCGGCCGACTGGAGGTGACCAGAAGGAGCGCCTGGTCCCCGCATTCCTCCTTGCCCAGCCTCGTTTGCAGGGATTCCCGGGAGGAGCCGAATCGGGGTCGTCTTCTTCACCTCCGGCGCCGTGCCCTCTCCCGATTCCGGCCAACTCCGTTAGCCCCCGTCCTATCTGAAGCTTCCATCACCCTCCTGGTGAGCTAAGCCACCTTGTGACGTTCTTCGATTCGTTTTTGCCGCTCGTTTTCATCCTCGTCCTCTTGCTACGCCGCCGGCCACCGCGGAAGTCGTCGCCGGCGTCATTCCGGTGGCCAATAGATGGCGGCGCCACCACCAGATGGCTCGTCGTGAGCTCCTCTACGCAGTAGTATACCCCGTTTGGCGAATCGAGCGCCGGTGTGGCCGAATTGCATCGCGGCAGTGCCCTGTGGCCATTGCTGGCGTCAGCATGACGTCAGCCTAACGTCATAACCCTGTTTTCTTATTTCCAGAAACTGTTTAATAATTCCAGAAAATGGTTTATTTTGTAAATTCAATAACTAATAAAATATTGACCAGAAAAATAAAGTGAAAATATGGATATGTTCAGAAAAATATAAGTTACCTGTTTATGTCACTTTTATATATATTTGACTAATTTGAAAAATGAGCATTTATTTAATGTTGTTTAATCATTTAAAAATAGAAAAAAAAGTTTTTATTCAATAAAATTAGAAAATTAAAAATTATATACCAAATTGCTCAAAATGACAAATGCAATCCAGTTATGATGTTTTTAAACCCATTTGGGCAACTAAAATGGTTTTCACCTTCATAATCGTCCGAAACCCCCTCCGGGGTCCACTTCGGGATAATTTCAGTAAAAATGATTAACTTACATAGGAACCCTAGCAACCCAACGATCATGTTTAGGGCTTCTTCCAGTGCATTAACTTGCTCATGCATACATGTTGCGCATTGCATCGATGCCATAGTTGATTGTTCTTCTTGTTTCGGTGTTTGTTTCCCCCTCGGTAGAACGTGAATCCGAAGAGAAGGCCAGCAACTCCACGGTGAATACTTGATCCTAACCGACAAGTCAAGCACTTATTCCCGAAGACTTTCTCTGGTTTTCTTGAAGCAAGGCAAGCATAACCTCTTATCTGCCCATATATGATTTCGAAAGACTTTTCATTCTCGTACAAATGCATTCGATTCCAATGTATCTTGAGTCAATAGATAGAGTTATCCTATTTATTTGCATAACCCAGATATCATGATTCAATGCTCCTAGCAGACATAGGATTTGTTTGTGTGTATCGCCATAGCATCAAATATGCCATGCTTAGTCATACATGCCTGTTATCTCTGCTCCATCCGGTTGATGAATCAGAGCCGCGAATGAATCTAGTATGGTAGGATGTTGTGGAAATTTAAGAGAATTTGATTAATATGATTTAAAGGTGTGGATGACGAGACCACAGAGGGTCTGTGGTGGTTGTCTCGTTCATGCCCCTAGGAGCGAGTTCTCGTCTTCGAGCCAAGACTGAGCATGCATCCACACGAGGGATTGGATTCCCCTCGGTCTCAACTTGCCTAGTTTGTTCCATGAGTTGCCTAGTTCGGGCTTTCCATTTGGATTTGCGGGGATATTAAAAACGTTTGCAAAACTAGGACGTGGCGATGTATCGGCGCTCTGCGGGTAGGTAACCGTCGAGCATTGCGCACAACGATAGAGACCCGGCAGGAGATGGCCACTCCCTATTGGCGGTCCATCTCTACTCGGAGCGACTCATGGAATAGGCGAAGCAAGGGAAAGGTCGTGGTCAACCTCCATCTGCCGGCACTTCCCGGAATAGTGCTAATGATCTGTCATTAAGAGTTGGTTGGTACGTGTTGTTAAAGTTGTACACCCCTGCAGGGTTAAATCTTTTCGAAAAGCCGTGTCCGCGGTTAAGGACGACTTGGTGACGGATTCTGTGATCATAGACAACTTAAACGGAATGATTAAAACTTGTTGATAACGAATGAAGGATGCCTCCTCAGAGATGCCGAGAGGGGTTACCTTGTAGTTTGAGTTACCGGAACAACTTGATGTGGTGATCTTTGAAGCACGAGGTGCTGAAATGATGTTGGTGGATGAAAAAGATGATGATATCAGTAGTTGAGTAGCTTTCTCATCTGTTTTCAAAATACTCCATGAGACGTGCTATTCCTCCCTCAACTTGGAAAATAAAGATGGCTTTACGCAAAACAACCTTCATAACTCTTTCTAAAAGAAGCAGATATATAATAGGTTAACTAAGTCTTGTTGAGTACCTCCCGTACTCATGTTTGCTTCAACTTGGTTCAGGTGGAGTTCCTCAGTTTGGTGGTGTTTCGACGTGGACATCGACGAGTTGTTTGGGGTTCCCAGGTAGCAGCCTGGAATCTATGGGCTGGGACGTCGCCTTATGTTGCGGCCTCTTAGGCCTTTTGGTTCTTGTTGATTAGCAACATAATTGGCCTTCCGTTGTGTGATGTAATGTTGGGTCGTGTGACCTCTTCTTGTAAGCTATACTCTAGTAACATCTGTTTAATACAGTTTTCCTGTCTAGAGTGCTGCTTTGATCGGTTGTTGGTTTCGAGCTCATTGTTATACAGTTTTGGCTATGCCTGCATAGTTGTCGCAGTCGAGGGGTTGTGGAGCCGATGATCCATGTACGAGCCCGCCTATCGATGTGATCGGCCTGGGGCGAGGTAACCCAGTAACCCTCGATTGTTGTTGCACTTTCTGGACACATAGCAGCTCTGTATAACTTTGGTCCCGTTCCTTCAGTTTCATCCGACTCGTGGACGCTTGGGTATGCATAATTGGTTATGACTAGCATGGATACAAGGAGTAGTAGACCGGGGATCCGGACTACGTGCCGATGAATCTGGTCTGCCTGCCGTTGTTTGTTGCGGCCGGGGCTGGTAACCCTGAAGCCCTTGTGAGTCCATGGCTAGGAGCACATAACAATATGTATATCTCTGGGTCCGGGGTCGTGACAAGTCTTGGTATCAGAGCAGGATTGCCTGTAGGAAAACCTTACTGCTTGGTCGATGTCGAGTTTAGTGTTTGTGAAAAACTACTTTCGAATTCCAAATGGATTGTGAAAAACCTTCTTAGGATTCTTTTTACTCCTTACCTGGTATCGCTCTGACTCTGGGTCATCTTACCTGTTTTGATTTGAAAAGGTTTTGCTATCCTTCTAGTCATTCAAAACTCAGGTGCCTTCTTTGGCAATGACGTTTTCACCCAAGTTGACCTAGTGTTAAAGTTTCTAGAGTCGTGTGTGTTTCTTACTCCGTTGTTTCTCTTAAACTGGGGGATTTCCTTTCCATCCTAATCTCTCAGAGTTGTCCGGATTCCACATTCCTCCATGTTTCAAAGTTCTAAATCCTGAACCTCGAGATTTCCTTCTCATCTCGAATGTATCCGTTATCCTCTGCTCAAATTTCTTCCGGAGCTACGTATGTCTTCTTGGAAAGATACTCCGTGATCGCTACTCATAGTGCCCTTCAAGGCACTCAGATAGTAGTTGCTCATTTGTTTCGATTTCTAACCTTTGGACTTGAACCGAAGGTCCCGGAATGTGCTGAGTTGTGGTGGGTTGAATCATGTGGTCATAACCATGTGATGCTCACACCATCAGTACAGGATGCTGACCTTTAATCCAAGTTCCGTTTCTTTGGATCCTGAGGAATCTGTTTTACCTCGGGATGGCTAGGTGATTTCAACCCTCCTAGCCATAGGCTCTCTCTAGGAATCAAAATGATCACAACAAGAGTGTTCTTGGTGATTCCCATATCCTTGTTCTTGACTCTGCTATATCAATTCTTTTGCATGGGTTTTACAAATGAGTATGACCCTGTGCATCATCTTGATCTTAGGATCTCCTCCGAGCATGATTCCCCCTTTAGTTGCTCTCAAATCCCCATCCGTTGTTTTGAAACCAAATTGCATATGTGTGTTGGATTCTTCCAATACATTTGCTCTGGTATTCCGTCAGAACCTTCCACCTTGGAATGTCAGGAGAAACAAACTCCAGTACCTCGTTCATCTTACGAACCAGGTCAAAGTTTTGTAATTCTGAGATTAAAGAAGTTTCATTAGCTTCTAATATGTTCTACCTTCGAGAATCACACTCTTTTATATCACGAGGTTGTGTTAAGTTTCATGGCCTTAATGATGAAGTGATGCTCTCACACATCTTCACCCCGCCTTCCTCCAAGCTTGAATGCTTGAGATGGATGGGTCTGTTCATCGACATATGTATCAGCTATTCCTAGCAATTCTTATTGCTTTGAAAATCTAAGAAACATCTGTATCCTTCTTAGCACTATTGGTCACCCGGTTCCTATCTAAAGTTGACCGTGTTACCAAATCCGTTCATTCTGGTGCACATTGCTGATCAGAGAGTTAGGTTCATACCAAAGCTCTCAAGATCTTATCAGTTGCTTTGAAAAGCAAGATTCCTTTCTAACCCGAAGACATACTCGTAGGTTGTGGTATTCTGGTTGTCTTTCCAGAAGTATCACCAGGTTTTTCACCTGACCGTAACTTCTAAGCAAGGGGTAGTTTGAACCACTCCTTTCTCCAGGGAACCCTGCTGGATATCGTGGACTAGTTGGTTGAGCTTAAACAACAACTTGGAGAGTTGAAAGGCAAAAGCTCCGCCAACTTGTTCCTTTGATAAGGGATATCTAGTTTTCCTCGTGTTGAAGCAGGATAGTATCTCCTTTGCGGAAACGCTGTCATTCTACCTTGATTTGATTTGGGCTATCGTCAAATTGAGAAAAGATCCAAGGACTATCTTTATGGTGTTTTGCCCGAGTACACCTTCATGTCCTTTGGTCTGACCAATATTCTGCCTTGTTCATATAGCATATGAATCCCTCTTCTTGGAGTGTTTTGATAAGTGTGTTTTCGAGCCCATCGATGACATTCCTATTTTCTCCAAGTTGCGAGTGGCTCATGTTGAACAATTGGCAACAATGTTGGAAACTTTCGAGAACCGTCTTTGTGTCATCACGAAGTTGTGTTCTGGATGTTTGAAGTCACTTACTCCGGTTCATGTGCTTATGATGAAAGTTGTCGCCATGGATCCGAGTATAGTTTCCTTGTTCCTTAGGGAATAATCCCAAGTCGGTCATGCATGTGTGGACTATTCTTGAGATGGTAGGTTGTTACCTCCATTCCTTGAAGAAGTTTGCATCCACACTAAGCCACTGACTGATCGTTCGTGAAAGAGAAGAAGTTTAAGAACTTTGATATCCTTGCAATGATCTCCCAACAAGGACTCCGATGTGTTCTTTTGCAAGTAAACCATGTAGGTGCAACCGTCTTTCGCAAGTTGCTAATACATGAGTTCTACAATCTCACTCATCCTCTTGAGTGTGGCATCGTAGTCAGTATCTTGAGAATCTAGTAGATATATCTCGTTGGTAAACGGTGCAATCTCTTCAATCAAACACGTTGAGTCTCAGTTATTGAACCCACGAACCAGACCTGAATCTCAAGCAGCAACGATGGTTGGTGTTTCCTCAAGGGTATCGAATTGGGTCCTTTTCAGAATCTGACATGGTTGATGTTGTGGTTGACACAATTAGCCGGAAGGCCTAACTTTGTAATCCTTTTAATCCGTAAGAACAGCCACTCTTCGTGAGAATTCTTGTGTGGCTCATTCCAACAAGTTTTCCTCCCCGTTCTTCTAAAACCGGAGTTCTAGATCCACTTGATGACCTATAGAAGGCTTATTGTGTGCCTGCTGTCGGTATCTAGAACATCAGGAGAACTTGGAAGTTGATTCTTCCAATGCCTTTTTGTCAATCCTCCAAACCTTTCTTCGAGTGGAAACAAGTTCATCATGGGAACATCTCGTGGTGTTTTGTAACCTCCATTGATCAGTTCCCTTCTACAAGTTGTTTGTACTTGAAGCTTCGCTCATCTCACACATTGTGTGAATTTGTGAGTCACTCCAACCGTGGGATCTTAACCATGTGGTAAACGTATTGCTACGTCAAATCCACAATAGGAAAGAGATTCCCTATTCCTTCTGGTGTTTCAATCCTCGTTGGTTAACCAGCCTTATGGTGTGACCAAGAATTCCTCCCTAATTACGGTGTTCCAACATCCTTTGGTTACTCATATTCTGTCGTGAAGTAACATCCCGATCTTTAACAAAGTTTTCGACAAACTTTAAAGGAATGAAAGTTCCGTTATCTTATTTGCCACTCCGTAGAGTGAACATGATCCTATATCAATTTTTTCTCGACGCATAATTACAGTGTTTTCTCGTGTTATTCCTCGTCTACGGATATTACATCGTGATATTCAAGACCATCCTCTCCATCTTGGTTTTCTGTTTGAAGAAACCTCGATGCCAAAAGTTGTTCAACCTTTCTTTTCCAAAAGGATTTAAAGTCTTGTGCAAAGCTCATATTCTAAATCCTTTCCAGAACCATCGTCCATAAACTTGAAACCTTCTTTTATTCCCTCCGTTATCTTGATGTGTTTCATGCACGTTAACTCAACAGTTCTTTACGGACCTTCTTGTCATGAGTTCGCCATGAGATACTCGATCTTCGTGAAGATCATTTCCTAAGATTTTCCCTCTTAACTAAGGTGTATCCGTTCAATACTTCAAGATGCTACGGATCAGCCTCTTTGAGAAAAGAACCGTAAGGTTCAAGAAGATCATTCAAAGCCGGTGTTCCTTCTTTCTTCTCCTTCGGGAATCTCGGGACGAGATTCTTGTAAGGGGGGTAGATTTGTAACATCCCTGTTTTGCTACAATAGGGTGGTGGTGTGTTGTTGGCATCTCATACATGCATGAAAACATGGGTTAAAATTTTGCATTCGAATAACAAAATGATTTGACCAAAAACCACTTAAAGTGGTCACCCAAAATTTGTTTTCAAAAGAATTTCAAAATTGGAAAGCAAAGACATGGTGAGTTTGCAAATTTGACAAGGTTTCCAAAAATTATTTTTGCCAAATTTTATTCTTCCAAAAAGGCCCCCAAAAGTTCAATTTTGTTCTGTTTTCAACCACAGAAGGACCTCTTGGTAAATCTTAAAAGTTCCAGGGGGTTACTGTAATTGCCCTTTTCTTTTTCTCTTTCTTCTACCTCTAGCCAGAAAGCAGCAGGTGCATGTCCTTCCCGCCATCGTCGATGCCACCTCCAGCTTGTCCGCTTGGTCGCGTGGATAGGGTCACAAGGAGCCCCGCAGAACCCTCTCTTCCCTAATCCCTTCCACTCACGCTCTCTCTCTGTAACTTTCGTAGAACTGAACCCTAACCCTACTGCCCGTCGGCCGCCATCGATTTCCGCCTTTCCCGGCCACCTCCGGCCGACTGGAGGTGACCAGAAGGAGCGCCTGGTCCCCGCATTCCTCCTTGCCCAGCCTCGTTTGCAGGGATTCCCGGGAGGAGCCGAATCGGGGTCGTCTTCTTCACCTCCGGCGCCGTGCCCTCTCCCGATTCCGGCCAACTCCGTTAGCCCCCGTCCTATCTGAAGCTTCCATCACCCTCCTAGTGAGCTAAGCCACCTTGTGACGTTCTTCGATTCGTTTTTGCCGCTCGTTTTCGTCCTCGTCCTCTTGCTACGCCGCCGGCCACCGCGGAAGTCGTCGCCGGCGTCATTCAGGTGGCCAATAGATGGCGGCGCCACCACCAGATGGCTCGTCGTGAGCTCCTCTACGCAGTAGTATACCCCGTTTGGCGAATCGAGCGCCGGTGTGGCCGAATTGCATCGCGGCAGTGCCCTGTGGCCATTGCTGGCGTCAGCATGACGTCAGCCTAACGTCATAACCCTGTTTTCTTATTTCCGGAAACTGTTTAATAATTCCAGAAAATGGTTTATTTTGTAAATTCAATAACTAATAATATATTGACCAGAAAAATAAAGTGAAAATATGGATATGTTCAGAAAAATATAAGTTACCTGTTTATGTCACTTTTATATATATTTGACTAATTTGAAAAATGAGCATTTATTTAATGTTGTTTAATCATTTAAAAATAGAAAAATAAGTTTTTATTCAATTAAATTAGAAAATTAAAAGTTATATACCAAATTGCTCAAAATGACAAATGCAATCCAGTTATGATGTTTTTAAACCCATTTGGGAAACTAAAATGGTTTTCACCTTCATAATCGTCCGAAACCCCCTCCGGGGTCCACTTCGGGATAATTTCAGTAAAAATGATTAACTGACATACGAACCCTAGCAACCCAACGATCATGTTTAGGGCTTCTTCCAGTGCATTAACTTGCTCATGCATACATGTTGCGCATTGCATCGATGCCATAGTTGATTGTTCTTCTTGTTTCGGTGTTTGTTTCCCCCTCGGTAGAACGTGAATCCGAAGAGAAGGCCAGCAACTCCACGGTGAATACTTGATCCTAACCGACAAGTCAAGCACTTATTCCCGAAGACTTTCTCTGGTTTTCTTGAAGCAAGGAAAGCATAACCTCTTATCTGCCCATATATGATTTCGAAAGACTTTTCATTCTCGTACAAATGCATTCGATTCCAATGTATCTTGAGTCAATAGATAGAGTTATCCTATTTATTTGCATAACCCAGATATCATGATTCAATGCTCCTAGCAGACATAGGATTTGTTTGTGTGTATCGCCATAGCCTCAAATATGCCATGCTTAGTCATACATGCCTGTTATCTCTGCTCCATCCGGTTGATGAATCAGAGCCGCGAATGAATCTAGTATGGTAGGATGTTGTGGAAATTTAAGAGAATTTGATTAATATGATTTAAAGGTGTGGATGCCGAGACCACAGAGGGTTTGTGGTGGTTGTCTCGTTCATGCCCCTAGGAGCGAGTTCTCGTCTTCGAGCCAAGACTGAGCGTGCATCCACACGAGGGATTGGATTCCCCTCGGTCTCAACTTGCCTAGTTTGTTCCATGAGTTGCCTAGTTCGGGCTTTCCATTTGGATTTGCGGGGATATTAAAAACGTTTGCAAAACTAGGACGTGGAGATGTATCGGCGCTCTGCGGGTAGGTAACCGTCGAGCATTGCGCACAACGATAGAGACCCGGCAGGAGATGGCCACTCCCTATTGGCGGTCCATCTCTACTCGGAGCGACTCATGGAATAGGCGAAGCAAGGGAAAGGTCGTGGTCAACCTCCATCTGCCGGCACTTCCCGGAATAGTGCTAATGATCTGGCATTAAGAGTTGGTTGGTACGTGTGGTTAAAGTTGTACACCCCTGCAGGGTTAAATCTTTTCGAAAAGCCGTGTCCGCGGTTAAGGACGACTTGGTGACGGATTCTGTGATCATAGACAACTTAAACGGAATGATTAAAACTTGTTGATAACGAATGAAGGATGCCTCCTCGGAGATGCCGAGAGGGGTTACCTTGTAGTTTGAGTTACCGGAACAACTTGATGTGGTGATCTTTGAAGCACGAGGTGCTGAAATGATGTTGGTGGATGAAAAAGATGATGATATCAGTAGTTGAGTAGCTTTCTCATCTGTTTTCAAAATACTCCATGAGACGTGCTATTCCTCCCTCAACTTGGAAAATAAAGATGGCTTTACGCAAAACAACCTTCATAACTCTTTCTAAAAGAAGCAGATATATAATAGGTTAACTAAGTCTTGTTGAGTACCTCCCGTACTCATGTTTGCTTCAACTTGGTTCAGGTGGAGTTCCTCAGTTCGGTGGTGTTTCGACGTGGACATCGACGAGTAGTTTGGGGTTCCCAGGTAGCAGCCTGGAATCTATGGGCTGGGACGTCGCCTTATGTTGCGGCCTCTTAGGCCTTTTGGTTCTTGTTGATTAGCAACATAATTTGCCTTCCGTTGTGTGATGTAATGTTTGGTCGTGTGACCTCTGCTTGTAAGCTATACTCTAGTAACATCTGTTTAATACAGTTTTCCTGTCTAGAGTGCTGCTTTGATCGGTTGTTGGTTTCGAGCTCATTGTTATACAGTTTTGGCTATGCCTGCATAGTTGTCGCAGTCGAGGGGTTGTGGAGCCGATGATCCATGTCCGAGCCCGCCTGTCGATGTGATCGGCCTGGGGCGAGGTAACCCCAGTAACCCTCGATTGTTGTTGCACTTTCTGGACACATAGCAGCTCTGTATAACTTTGGTCCCGTTCCTTCAGTTTCATCCGACTCGTGGACGCTTGGGTATGCATAATTGGTTATGACTAGCATGGATACAAGGAGTAGTAGACCGGGGATCCGGACTACGTGCCGATGAATCCGGTCTGCCTGCCGTTGTTTGTTGCGGCCGGGGCTGGTAACCCTGAAGCCCTTGTGAGTCCATGGCTAGGAGCACATAACAATATGTATATCTCTGGGTCCGGGGTCGTGACAGAAAACCCTTGGGTTTACTTTCCGGCTATGATAACGCCTCAAGATTTGCTCGTAAATAACTGAACGTGACAGAGTTAGCTCTCTTGCTTCTTCCAGCAGGTCAACGTCATTTTCTCGAGCTTCTCTAGCCTGCGCCTCAGTGTAGAGGGTTACTCGGGGCGAGTCATGCTCTAGGTTAGTGGGCAGCACGGCCTCAGCTCCATATACCAGGAAGAATGGTGTGTATTCGGTTGATCGGTTAGGGGTAGTCGTTAGACTCCACAACACCGCCGGCAACTCATCTAGCCAACACCCAGGTGTTTTCAGCAGTGGCTCAATCAAACTTGGCTTTATGCCGGATAGCACCACGGCATTTGCTCTCTCAACTTGCCCATCGGAGGCTGGATGCGCAATAGATGCAACATCTAACCGAATCCGCTTCTCTCCGCAGAATCTTGCAAAAGCACCCTCAGCAAAGTTCGTGCCATTATCCGTGATAATGCTGTGCGGGTAGCCATATCTCAGAATCACATCCTTCAAAAAACTCACAGCTGTGACTCCATCGCACTTCCGAATAGGTTTCACCTCAATCCACTTGGTGAACTTGTCAACCATGACCAGGATGTGAGTCATGTTACCTCTAGCCGGCTTGAAAGGGCCAACCATATCCAAACACCAAACTGCAAAACGCTAAGTATTGGGAATGGTCTTCAACTCGGAAGCTGGCATAGGAATCTTACTTGCAAATCTTTGGCAGCCGTTGCACTTTCTCACGATATCTTCAGCCTGCTTCAAGGCAGTGAGCCAAAAGAAGGCGTGCCGAAAAGCCTTGTTGACCAGAGCCCGAGAAGAGGCGTGATGCCCGCATTCTCCCTGATGTATCTCCACCAGAATTTCTTCTCCTTCTTCCGGTTCAACACAGCGTTGCAGCACACCAGTAGGACTCCTTCTATGCAGCACTTCCTTGAAGATAGTATAGCCCTTGGATCTCCTCTGAATTTGCCTAGCGGTAACCTCATCACTTGGCAAAGCGCCGTCCTTTAGAAAGGATAATATGGGCAGAGCCCAACTCGGTGTCTCCCGGATGGGAAACACTGGTTCGTCCGTTTCCATTGGATCAGCCACCATTATCTCCTCTGAGTTGAGGACGAGGGCTCGAGTCCCCAAGTACCCGGAAATGACCCCCCTCGATGAATGTGACAGTACCCGAGTTATGAGGGGCAGTCCCCGAGTAAGAAGGGACAGTCCCCGGGTTGCAGGTGCCAGTCCCCGGGTTGAAGACGGCAGTCTCCGGGTTCTCTTTTGCAGCCTCCCAGTCACTCTCCATGGGAACAGCTTCTTCTCCTGGCAGCGAAGGAACGAAGATAGACTCCGAGTTGGGGGATGGCTTGATAGATGGCTTCCTCAAATGCTCCAAGGCAATCCCCGCCGGGATGAACTGTCGAGAAGACCCCAACTTGGACAGCTCATCAGCTGCGTCATTCTCTGCTCGGTGTATATGTTGGAACTCACATCCTTCAAAGAATCCAGTCATGGTTTGCACCAGAAACCGATATGATGCCATGTTGGCATCCAGAGCATCCCAGGTGCCTGATACCTGCTGCACCACCAAGTCCGAGTCGCCATAACAGATGATACGCTGCACGCCAACCTCCTTGGCTACCCTCAAGCCGTGTACCACGGACTCATACTCGGCCACATTGTTAGATGCCTTGAAATGAATCTGCAGCACATACTTGAGTTGATCTCGCTTGGGTGACGTAAGCACTACGCCAGCACCAAGGCATTCCTTCACTTTGGAGCCATCAAAATGCAACTTCCAGTAGTTGGTTTCCGGCAGGTTATTAAGCCAGGTCCTAGTTGGGCCCTCCAGCATCTGCGGAACAAAGCGCACAGCCCATCTCCGATTGCCACCTGCAATGTGCATAGCCGTAACATAGTCACTCAGCCAGTCTTCTGGTTTGGTGCTACCATTGTAGCACTTGGTCCCTCTGGCCAGCTGAAAATGGTTCACGGAGGGCTCCTCCATGATACGGCGACCAAAGCATTCTGGGCCGGGTGGCCCCTTGCTCTCGAGCTGCGCGGACCGTTTGATCCGGTCCAGCTTGTACCTTGCATCACTAGGCTCCAACATTCGGTCGCCCACAGGATCAGTGATATCTCTTGGGTCAGCGTACCCAGCCAACCCCATTTCCGAGTACCCATCATCATAGCGGTCTTGCTGCACCGCTGCGGGTTGCACACCCGGATTGGCTGCTGGCACAGCTGCACGCGGCGGTGCTGCCGCGGGTTGCTGAGTCCTCTGCCGACTAGGCTAGGCAGCATGACGTCGAGAAGGCCCTGCATGGTTTCCTCCTTGCTCCTTACTGTGAGCTTTAGTGGCTTGATAGCCTGCTCCTGCAGTGTTGTGTTTCTGACCGTGCTGCCGCGGCACAGCGTGCTGTTTTGCGGCGACAGCAGGGTCGTACACCTGCATCTGTCTACTCTTCCCAGAGTGCACACTCTGGTCCCTCTCATTGCGAGGAAGCGGCGATGAGGCCTGATCCGTAGATCTGACCACACGCGAGTGCACAATCTGAGAAGCGCCAGCACCCGGATTGGCTTTCCGGAACTCCTCCTTCTGCCTGCCAGCCTCTAGCACTAGCTCGTTGAGTCTCTCCTGCTGCCTAGCGCGCGCGTCGCCGGTGAGATGCGGCAACTCAGCAGCCACTGCCTCTGCAGCCTAAGAGTTTTGGCGGGGGTGTTGTATCTGGGCATACCAACAGTGTCTAAACTAGCAGCTTGGCTAGCAGCTCTACCATCTCTAGTTAGCTCAGCGCCTAAGTTACGACGAGTAACGCCTATCTTGCTAGGCAGCCTAGAAACAGGAGTAAAGCCATGCTCTGCATTGTACTCATTTTGCGCAAGGTTAAGCTCAAGCCTAACCTTCTCCAGCTCTTGGGACTCAGCGAGTAGCGCTTGACGCTGATGCTCGATTTGCGCCTTCATGGCGGCAAGTTCCGCCTCCTTGGGCTGCGGCATGCCCAGCTGCTCGGTGGCGCCTCCACGAGCAGCCGGTATCACCGTAGATGTGGAAGGAGGCAGGTTCGTGTCCTTCTCGTAGGGCTTGTGGACCCTAGGACCCGCAGATTCCTCGATGATGCCAGCGGCAGCAGCTGCGCCCTTCCCGGCATCGATAGCCGGGCCTGTCATCATCACCTCCACGCTGTCCACAGAGCAGCCGGTTGGCTTCCCGTGGGCAGTGAGTACAGCAGGAGGATCTTCCGCGTCGAGCACCATCAATGGAAACTCGCGGATGACGGTGGTGGCGAAGGAGAGCACCGAGCCACCTGCAGGCATGGGCCTGCCGCCAAAATCTCCGGCGTTCTCAGAGACGAAGTCGAAGGAGCCGAATCTGTGGACAAGGCCACAGACCACGCGCTCCCCTGAAGCAGAAATCGGTCCCGTCCGAATGTGAACTCCAGCCAGCGCCGCTGCTGGCCCCACGGTGGGCGCCAATTGTCGTGGTGGTATCACGGTAGATGTCATGGGATGGCTAAAGTGTTGGGGCCGATGGACGCTGGAGGTATCCGGGGAGGGATCGCACGGCTAGAAGCCGCGCTAAGGTACCTCAAGCACTGCAAACAAAAAGATCTACCCAGGTTCAGGGCCCTCGTGTGGAGGTAACACCCCTACTCCTGCCTTTCTCTCTATATGTGTGTAAACCAAGTAGCTACAGTACAAAGTATGCCTCTTGGCCGAGTAGCCACTCTGCTGCTCTCTAGCTCTGGTGTTGTCTCTAGTAAATAAATGCGAGGTGAAGCAACGTCCCTCGCGCAGGAGGGGGCAGGGCACCTTATATACTGGTGCCCAGCCGGATAAACAAAGACTAAAAGGTATGGTGATGTGACTTGACCACTGTGACGTTGGCACGCCTCTGAGATCTCGCACGGAGAAGTGCCGCGCCGTACGACTGACAGCCCCTGTCCGCTCTGTCAGCCGCCCAGCATAGACCTCCATCCCGTCCTGTCCCCTCTGTACTTGACAAGACTGGACGACTGCCTCACCCTGCGTCACTGATGATCACAAAGCTAGTAAGTTGAACCGCATGCGGGTACGGACGCAGGATACGCGGGATCTCATGTAAGAACGGCTCCATTGCCTTCTGGCCCGAGTAGGATTGCCATCCGTCTACTCGGACCAACTTCTCTACTCGGACAAACATAACTTCCTTGATATCTTCTCTTGGCCTTGGATGGGTACGACCGGATAGAAACCTACCGGGTAGCAGGTACCCGGGTAGCCGTCTACCCGGTCGACAGTACCTTGACCTTCACTTTGTCACCTTCCTTACCCCTACTCGGGGGGTAACTCCCCGACAGTCAATCTTCCGGTTTTGCTTAAAACAGGAGAATTAAACGTATATAGTCTTGAAAAACAATAAAAGTAAAAACGGAACAACAACGAACAAATTATGAAAGTGCTTACAAGAAGGTTGCCAATATGAGGAAACTAGGACCGGGAGACATAGGTTCAGTAGTGGCGTCTCTCCAAAGAAAACTAACATGCTTGGTGAACAAATTATAGTTGGGAAATTGTCAAATCATGAATTTATAACAATACTATTATGAAGATATAAAGTTCATGGGCTATAACATTGTAGGCATTACGTCGAGGCATAAGGACCGCTATCCAGCATGCATCCATATCTAAAAGTCTGCCTCACGAAAGCTATCCAGCAAATCCCTTGGTATGAAGTTGAAGCAACGAAGTGATTGCTATGTATGCAAAAGACAAATGCATTAAGACCAATACGTATTGCAAGAAGTGGTTCTCATCCATAGACAAGAGCACTGCTGTTTTCTCCCTAGTGGAAACAACACATCCTCACCCCGCACGCCACAATTACATAACGATGGTCTCGATCATGGGAACCATCTCACGACACTCTAGACATGTATACGTAGGGGAGAGAACAACCATATAGCTACTGCTATGGACCCATAGTCCCGAGATAAACTACACATGCATCTGTCCGGAGGCGATCATGGCGACGTAGAGGTCTCCGATGAGGACTCCCCTCTCCGGCAGGGTGCCAGAGCAGGACTTCAGAAGCCCTAGGTTGTACTTTTGAGTTGACAGCGCCTCTCTGCGTGTTAAAATATTAGGGTTAAAGGAAATTTATTAAATTAATAAGCGAAGGGCGGCCACCAGGCGCGGCCTAGGGGGCCCGAGACTGCCACCCTCTTGGTGGCCCTCTGGATCCCCTCTGTCTCTCCTTTAGAATCCATCTTCGTTCTGGGTAAAAATTGATCTCCGTGGATTTTCAGCCCTTTTCGAGACTATTTCCTTAAAAAAAATCTGAAATATAAAAAAGCAGAAATAGCAACTGGCCTGGGGCATGCTGTTAATAGGTTAGTGTGTGAAAACATCCGGAAAACTAAGGAAAATAAAGAAAACATGTGGAAAACAAAAGGTATTGGCTAGAAAATAAGCATGGAGCATCAAAAATTATGCATATGTTTGCAACGTATCAGCATCCCCAAGATTAACTCATGCGCATCCTCGAGTAGGTAAGTGATAACAAAATAATTTTTAGGTGACATGAAGCCAACACAAAATCTTGATCAATGTTATGTAAAAGCATGGCAAAGCTGAGATCAAAGTGCTTTAACAAAGGCATGATAAATGCCATTTCAACTAATGTAAACTTAGCAGCTATGTTGCTCATGAAAAGTAACACAAAATAAATAAAATAATGAAACATTGAAAGTGATATGGTTGTTTGAATCACAAAGAAAAACATAATAAAGTGGTATCTAGATAGTCCTTCGTGTGGTAGCAAAACATAAATGTTGGACACCTTGAAAGTTTAAATGGTAACTAGATACAAATAATTTGAGAGCAAGCAATACCACAATCATAAATCAATCAATAATAAATTTTGGGACTATGCACATTATACTCAGAATGACAACTATGCTCTCTTAGCTGGTGCATAAAGTAAGAAGATGAAGACTCAATATAAAATTAAAAGAAAGTCCCCTCGCAAAGGGAAGCAGGGATTACTCATGTGCTAGTGATTTTTATTTGACAAAACAAAGATATGGAAAAAAATGAGAGAGGTGTATGTCCATGTTAACGAATGGCAATGAAAAACATATCATAATACATGTCAAGCAAAGTGTTTAGACTTTTGAGAGCGGTTTCCGTTGTTTTATTAGTTTGGCACTTCCCCCCACCTTTCTTTCACAAACCAGGGCTAGCCATGTTCACGGGTACCCACTAGGTTTCATCAAACCATGGGGAAGTGCCTTTTAGTTATATTAATTGGCACTAGCTCTCTGCAAATATAGATGAGCACATATTCCATACTCATCGAGTAAAATAAGGAAGAAGAACTTTGCCTGACACAAACCATAATAAACTTTAAAGTACTTCCACATGAGCTAAAACAAGAACACAAAACAGGTTAATAATTTTGAAGGTTTAAAGATAGCACACGAGAAATTTACTTGGAGTGGCAGTGAAATACCACATATAGGTAGATATGGTGGACATATTTGGCATACTTTGGTTTTTCGGGAGTTGTATGCATGAGTAGAGCTCATACTCAGTACAAGTGTAGGCTAGCAGAAGACTGGGTGCGACCATCTAAAATAGCAATAACGGCCATAATCATGCATAGCGTCAAAACATCAATAATCAAAGCATGAACTGATATTACAAGTCAAAAAATAAATGATCATTCGACTAGAAGTGAACTTGTTTGTAGTGATAACATGGTGTGAGCATGCGCAAAGTCAATCCAGATAAAGCTTTCAAGGAGAAATACCACAACACCATGCTTCAATATGAGAGAACAATACATGATTACATTCAATGACACATTAAGAACTCTCAGCTATTTGAGACTAATCATGATACATCATAAATAACTAAGCACACGGTTAAAATAACATCTAACACGACACTCCAAAGCCTAAGGCACAGTCAAAACAAGCTTCCTATTGCACCACTATAAGCATATAACTATTTAGTCTTCTCCAACACCAATCAACTTATTCGAAACAACTCTCAAAGAAAATAAACATCAAAGACCAGAGAGCTAATAAAATATAACTGAAGCAAACAAACAAGCTCTAAACAAAATTCAAGTGAAAAACAAGAGCTAAACGTCGCACTAGGAAAAACCTAACACTCGAAGAACAATAAGAGTGAAAACCCAGAGTGTTCTAGACAATGAAAACGAAGCGTATCTCTCCCAAAATACAAGTGCTAGGATCCAACCAAAATCTGCAAAAAACAAAAAAAAACCAAACTAAAAGTAAAATAAAATGATGCTCCAAGAATAACACATCATGTGAAGCAATAAAACTATAGTGTTTTGAAAGAAAACGTATATTTTGTTGATGAAGAAGGGAATGCCTTGGGAATCTGCAAGCTTTGACACTTGTACTTCTTGGATATGTATTGGGTGACATGGGCATCCGCAATCTTGAGCATTTGTCCATCCTTCATCTCATCACATCATTCTTCTCTCCCTACACTTGAAAACTTCTCTCCACCTAAAACTTCCCACAATCTTCATAAGCAACGTTAGTGTAATCAAAATAATAAGTACACTTGGTTTAGTTTCAACACAAGTATCACACTACTATTTAAACATTAGCTACGGTCACAACTTCATTTAAGGCTCTCCCTGTCAAAAGAACACCAAAATAAAGAGATTAAGACACAAATGCAAATATTGGCAGAAATCTGTCAAAATAGAATAGTCGGTAAATATGATTTTTATAAAAATATTCTGTTGCTCAAATAAAAAAGTTAGAAACTAACGAAAGTATATAACAACCTAGGGCATGTTTTCTATTTTTTTCAAAGGATTCCGACGTTCTAGCCGAGAGATATGAATTTTTTGTCACATCCCCGAAATCTATTTCAGAACAACAACATCCCCAAATCGCACCACCTCTCAATTAGAGGTTACTCTTGGAATAAAAACACAATAGAAAGGAAAAGGAGAGTTATGAGGCCATATGAGAGGAATATGACGATGTTGCATGTTTAAGGTGGAAGGAAATATTGAATTTAATTTATGCTGGTTATAAGGTGAATTCCTTCTTAATTGAATGTGATTTTTGTTTTTATGAGAATGTTATACTACCTAAGTCTATGAATTTATGTATTAGTAGTGTCATTTATAACACAAACATTGGTGGAGGAGGACCTCAAGGCATGCTGGAAAACAACAAGTACATGCTGGAAAACAACCAATACAAGGTGGAAAACAAGGAAGCACTTGAGGAAAAGAACATGTACAAGCTGGAAAACAACTGGTAACAAATGGAAAACATTGAAGATAGTTCACTCCTAGTGTTTGAGGGAGGAGAGGGATGCATAGGAAACATCATGGAGGTGCCATGCTAAGAGTACTAGTCATATTAGGAGAGGAATTGCGAGACCATATGGCTGAACCCATGTTGGGTTCGGTTTGTATCCATAGGTTGAGTCCAACCCAAGTTGGAATAGGGTAGGTTATGGTCCAACTCGAGTTGGCCCAAGGGGTGGTGCGAATTGACCTTAGGCCGCACACCCTGATGAGGAAATCCCTAGCTCTACATCATATACAAGATGATGTTGTTGTCCAAGATAATAGCAATGGAGTGAGACTTGGACCAATGACAAGATCAAGATCCAAGTTACTAGAACAACATGTGAACTCACTCTTAATTGAATATGATGTTTGTTATTATGAGAATTTTATACTACCTAAGTCTATGCATTTATGTATGATCAGGTTTATTGATAACACAAACATGGATGGAGAAAAAAAACATGGAGACGCTGGAAAACAAGAAGGAGTGATGACCCACAAGTATAGGGGATCGCAACAGTCTTCGAGGGAAGTAAAACCCAAATTTATTGATTCGACACAAGGGGAGCCAAAGAATATTTATAAGCCTTAACAAGTGAGTTGTCAATTCAACTGCACCTGAAAGTAGACTTGCTCGCAACAATTTATCAGTGGTAATAGTTTTATAGCAGCAGTAGTAGTAAAATAACAGCAGGAGTAAAATATTAACAACAATAGCAATTGCGAGAAACAATAGGATGGGAGTATCGTAGGCATAGCAGGAATGGATGAACGGTCGTTGAATGCATAACAAAGGTCATGTAATAATCTAAATATGGGCATTGTAGATAATAATAATAATAAAACATCCAAGTTTTAGGCAAACCATAGGCATGTGTTCCAATATAGTCATACGTGCTCGCAATGAGAAATTTGCACAACATCTTTTGTCCTACGAGCCCATTGCAGCAGGGACTCAAGGGAAACTACTGGTAATTAAGGTGTTCCTTTTAATAAAGCACGGAAGCAAAGCATTAAAACTCCCTGAACACACGTGATCCTCACATCAAAAACCACCCCCTACGGTTGTCCCAATTTCTGTCACTTTGGGCCTCGGGTTCCGGACAATGACATGTGTGAACAACTTGCAAATAGGATCAAGAAACATAATTATAATCATGAAAAGTTACAACAACGGTAAGCATAACAAGTTACAACAACGGTAGAAAACACTAACAATGGATACTAGGCACTATGCCCTAACAATCTGGCATTATTACATGATCGGTCTCATCCAATCCCTTCCATCCCTCTCAGCCTATAGCGGTGTTTACTCACACATGGACGGGGGAATCATGGATGGTTGATGGAGAAGAGGTGGCGGTGTCGATGGCGATGATCTCTTTCGAATCCCCGTCACGGCAGGGCACTAGAAGAGGAACTTCTGATCCCCGAATGGAGTTTCGAGGTGGCGGCGGTGCTCTGTTGTGTTTCTGTGGAATATGACAAACACCCACGCGTTTTAGGTTTACGGGGCATATGTAGTCGAAAGGGGAGCCCGAGGGGGTGCCTGGGAGGCCCCACACCACCAGGCGGCGCGTCCAAGGAGGGCGCGCCCAGGGGTGGTATGGCCCTCTCCTGGATCCTCTCTAGGGCTCCTTCTGGCTCCAGGGGTCTTCGTGTGTTTTGAGGTCTTCAGGATCTTTTCTGGGCCTTTTCCCAAAAGTTGATTTTTGTGCACAAAAACGAGGCACCAAGGTAATTCTGCTGAAAACAACGTTAGTTCGTGTTAGTGGTATGAAAAACTCACAAGTTTAGAGGCAATAAATAAGAAAAGTGTTAGGAAAAGGAGATATGTTTTGGACGTATCAAGGAGCAGCTGGAAAACAAGAGGGGACATGAAGAAAACAATGTTTCGCAGCTAGAAAACAAGGTTTACAAGCTGGTAAACAATCCTGAGTTGCTGGAAAACAAGCAGAGGATGGCGCCCAATGCCTTATTGTTGCGCCATCGTATGGGCCATAATTAGTATTTGGCCCGATGACCCGCGTGTTCATGATGGCCGAACCCATAATGGGTCGGTTTGTATCGTATCTGAGTCCAAGTAAAGTCCAGTCCGAGTTGGGATAGGTGTGCTTGCACAAGGCACTTGTGTCTGCACTCCTTCTTATATACCTCCAACCTGCGAGGTTAGAGGGTAGACTACGTTTAAACCAAAACCCCTAGAACCTCTAGATTGTATTGCTTGAAGCATTCATCTTAAAGTATACCTTTGCAAATTCTGCGTGTTATCAACTGGTTCATTGGGAATAAGGGGATACAGGGCCACTTCGTAGTTAGTGGCTACTTTGGGCAAGAGTTTGTAGTTGATAATATCTAAAGGGGTTGATTGTTGTTGCATTGGCAGCAGGGATTATCCACGGAGAGTTTTCAGTGAGGCACTATTTATCCAAACATCCACCTTAGTTTGAGTTGCTTATAGACAAGATCGGGCCATACCATATCTTCTTGGTATCATATTTCCAGGTTTACTTGGTGCGAAAATTCCATCCCCTCGTTAGTTTTTTTATGCCTATCCAAAAAAGACATACAAAAATATTTAGGTTAGATTTTGCTAGAGCCTAGATCAACATCAAATTTCTACTTCTATTTGATGTTTTCTGTTGATTTGCGTTCCTGTTTTTATTTTTAGTTTTTATCTAATTAGGTTTAGGGTTCATCTAGTTCATCTTTTGATTCCTTCTATACCGAAAATCTCATAAAAAAGAATTGTGATCCATGCGTGTTCTACTCGAGAAAACAACCCTAATAGCTCTTGCTAAATTGTTTCCTACTCGAACTTTGTTTTCAATCTGAGGTGGTACAAATTTTTCAGTTGGTTTTGGAGCAATACGAGTCCGACTATGTTTTCTACCACGACATGGTTTTGGAAAAAATTCGTGTCGTGCCCTAGCTCCACTCGGATAGCAACCCGATTCCTACCAGACATCGTTTTTTCCGCATTTTGCTTCCGCCGCTTGCTCTAGTTCGAGTCGAACTCGGACTCTGTCGGGCAGAATTTGGATAAAATTGTTTGCGCTCTCACATGCCACACCACCCGCGCACATGCACACACCCCTGCCGCGGCACCGTTTGCACGATTTATCTGCTGCGGCCGCACTCGCCCTCGCGCTCGCTTTGCTTGCTCTCGGGCATCGTTATTCTGCGGTTTCGTTGCCATCGCGGCACAATTTTGGCCACTTTCCCGCCGTGACTTTCTTTTGTTGTTTTCACTTGTCGGATATATACTGAATAGGGGTATAGAAGATGGTAGACAAAGAGCCGGACTACCAGGGTGGCCTACATGGTAATGGGCTTAGGTCCATTGGGCGGCCCAGTAGTCCGACGCACAGAAGCCGGATTCTAGAAGAACCCGGATCACGGCCCGCGTGATCTGGCTTGGAGGAGAAGACGGATTCCTTGCTTTCCAAGTTACAAGTTAAACGTAGTCTTCTAGGTTTCTTATTCTGTAAGCCCTAATCCGGCTATTATATAAAGCCGGACGGGAGATAGATAAAAACAAGTTAAAGTAAGACACAACAAGTTCAAGCTCTACGCAACTCGCCGAGAAGCTCATCCTCGCCGAGAAGCTAGATCTACACCCTCACAATGTAACCCTGATAAACGGGCTTTAGTCCCAATTAGTGAGAAGTGCAGGAGTAGGTACGCCGTACTGTCGCGACGTACCGAACCTGGGTAAAATCCCGTGTTCTGTATTACTACGCTATCCCGTTACCCCACGTCTCTACCGTAGTCTCATGGCACCCCCGTCTATGAAAACTACTACGATGTCTCGACAGTTGGCGCCCACCGTGGGGCAAACGACGTCAGGCGTGAAATTCCGATCTGGGATACTTGGCGGAATTGGAAGATCGATCACTGTCGGAAGCTTGGAGTTCGACGACGACGTCGGCCGCTTCCTCGACAACGGATCCTATATACCGGCGCAAAACAACCTGGTAAGTGCCTGCGTGTTACCGATCGGATCTGCTAACATCTTTATCGGACTAACTGCAGAGGCAATGGGGTTTTGCGGTGGAAGCAAATTTATCCCACCCGCCCTATACCCAGTCGAAGACGACTATGATGCCGGATTCTGCTCAGATCGCCGACAAAAAAGTGATGCACACTTTATCGGCATGGTGCAATCCGAAATCGCTGAAAACACGGAAGACGGAAATCCCGTGCAAGAGGCAGATAACAACCTACCCGTCATAGAGACGGAAGAAGAAACACCCGTCACAGAGGCGGAAGATCCGACATCCGTCAACAAGACGATGAACTCGGAAGTAGAGTCCGTGCTTGCCGCCATTGAGGCGAGGTTGGAGTCGGAAACCGGATCGGATAACTTCGACTCCGAAGACGAAGACGAGGATGCCTTCGTAAGAAAGGTTAAGTCCTTTCAAGAGGGATTCCATGAAGTGCTAATGGCAAAACCAGCTGATACAACGGGCGCCGGTGTGACGCCCCGAGATCGGGCACTATGCAGATTTCAGCATTCCCGCCAAATCCGCATAATAACCGATTCCAGGTTGCCATTTATGATAACATTACAATAGTTCACGAATAATCCACAATTACAACAGAAATAGATAGATACAAGATGACTCAAACGAGCCAGGGATACAACTGATACATTACAAAGATCCAAAATAACAGCGGAAGAAACAACATATCGTCCGTCTACGGACAAGATCCAAATTGGACTAAGAGTCCTGAAGATAACCGGGAGCGTCCAATCCCTGCCCAGGCCAAGCCGGAGGGATTCCCAAGCTAACGTCGTCAGACTTCAAACCTGTTGACTGCAATATTGAATATGCAGCCACGAAAGAGATTCGTGGGTCAGTACGGTTAAGTACTGGCAAGTGGATAAACCATACTCACAAGATACCGGCGTAGCCAGTCATCACAAGATACAAATACGTTGGGATCAACGGAAAGGAAGGGACTATTGCAAATAAGCGACAACGGGCTGCACTAACCAACTACAGAGAGATACTACAACTTCCGGCTATCAGAAAGAAGGTAAGATCGAGTATTGTAACCAACTGAAAGTAAATCCAAACAAACCCATCCTGGATCTCGCCCCTTTGTCCAAAGAAGCAATCCGAGGATAACTCACACAGTTGAATTAATGATGGTTCAGATTATTGTGTCAATAATCCTATTACTAGTCAAGTTGTTAATCATTGGGTGCAAGATTGTTAATCATTAGGTTTAAGTTGTCCTGAGTACTTGTTAGCCAGTACTTTCACCAAGTAATCCATAACCGCGGAAAACACGGCTTCTCGAGAAGATTATCCCTGCAGGGTTGCACCAATTTGGCCGTACACGTAAGAATACCCCGCCAGATGGGATGCCTCCCACCAAGCGTGGCACTCAACACAACTCAACTCTTCTTCGCATCAAGCCCAAAGCACCTTAGGCGCACGGCTAATCGAGCCCAGAAGAAAATGGACCCTCATAGCACTCTAAGAACGTGTCCTCCTATATGCCAACTACGAAAGTTCCACCCGGGATCCAAGGGCTCGCAAGATCATGCATGCAGCAAATGGAAAGCCCGAACTAAATGAGGCGATTTGGACGAGATGCGAATCGAGTCAAATTGAGGGGGGCGCCCATACTCGCTTCCCACATGCGGGTAGTGCGCTCATCATGGATCAGTAGACAAGACCCTTTTCCTATTAGGGTCGACACTAGCAGGCCTCAAAACCACAAGGGCCTCCTGCCGGTGCCTTATCATCAAATTATTATTAATAGTAACATTAGCAAGTTTGATTGATTGATTAAACATCGAGCCCCAGAACATAATAGAGTAGTAACAGAAAGTAACGGGTAACAGACTCGAGCAAACAACCTAAGCATGCTAGTAAGACACGGGCAACAAGCAATGGTTATAGGTATGGAGGTGAGGCAATATCAAGGTTAAGGGATTCATGTGATAGGTTCGTAACAGAAACAACTACTACTAAGGCTAGCAGAACAGAACAACGGAAAGTATCGGTAACAAGTGATGAAAGGCAGCCATTTGGCAGCAAGTGAGTATACTTGCCTGAGATCCCGCAAGGTAGCAGAACTTGTCGTTGCTCACATCATCTCAACGTCCTATCCGGGAAGAAGCAATGAACCTCGAACAAACGCCGGATGCAACAATTACTACTATGGCAAAAGATCCAGCATGATCTAGATATGGATGCATGACAAGTTAAAGATGCATCAGAATAAACTAGTTGACATGATAAACAGATTTAAATGGACCCATATGCAATTTGAGTTGCATATGAAAAGCCCATGAATTATGGTTGAAACAATTGTTTTCCAACTAACCAATAGGTGAAAGTGGATTAGCATGATGCATGGATGAGGAAAACAACAAAATAACAACAATAGAACCAATTGGAATAAGGTTTAACAAGTTTGGAAATTATTGGTTAAGGGTGGAAAGTTTGGGTTACTTAAACATGTCACACAAGCAATTGTTGTTTTCATCAAGTTAAAGTGTTCAAAGCAAATAACAAAGTTTATATTTGAAAAGAACATCAAATTTTAGTTGGATTACATGGTTCACATGTTGAAATAGGAGTTAGGATGAATTTATTATGACTTAAACAATATTAAACAAGTTTTAAATTGGAATTAATTCAAATAGGAATATTAATTGAATTTTAATTGTTCAAAATATTAAACCAAGTTTATATTTGGAAAGGTTAGGTGTTTCTAGTTTGAAAACATATTTTACATGTTTAGAAATAATTAAATTTGAGCAAGTTATGATTTTAGCAATTTTAATTGAATTAAACAAGGTTTAATTGGTTTAGGCAATTTTAATTATGCAAAACAGGAAACAAAAATTATATTTGAATAGGTTATTTAAAATGACATGGAAAACATATTTTATTTGCATTTATTGGATTAATAAATAATTAGTTATGGAATTTACAAATTAACATTTGAATTGTTTAAGTTTGAATTTTAAATGCATTTGGAGTTTCCAAAACAGTGCACAAAGTGAATATTTGGAAAGATTATGAAATTTGGAACAGAAAACATATAAACTTTTTATTTATTGGATTTACAGATTAAAAGATATTAAGGTTTTGCTTTTAGGGATTAATTCTGCCATTTAAATGACTTTGGAAATAAAAACAAAACGTGCAAACTTTTGTTACGGAGTGGCACCCTACCCACAGACACTGCCCCGTGGGCCTGGTGGCCAGCGTGGCGCTGTGTGGTGCTGGTGTGGCAGCAAGGGTGGGTGACAGGTGGGCCTGCTGCGAGCGGTGGGAAAAATCGAAGAAAAAGGGGTGCGCTGCTGGGTTTCGAACCCATGACCTCTCCCACGCGCGGATGGAACAGAACCGGTGCGGTGCTCTGAATCTTTGTGATACAACGTAAGCTGACAAAAAGAAAAGGGATCTCGACTGAATAACTGCAACTTGGAACAGATCGTTCCTTTCTGAACATACGAAAGGAGCAGAGCTCGATGGCAGCACGCCGGAGGTGGGAGGAAACGCGCGGTGGCCGGCCCGTGCGGTGCTCGTGCGGCCGGTGCGGTGCGGACCGTGACAGAGTAGGGGCGAGGGGAAAAAGGAGGCGCTGCTCACCTGCGCTGGTCGTCGACGAAGCGCCTGCTCTGCCGGCGTGCAGTGGCGCACGGCGGCGGAAGAATCGGAGGCGTGCGAGGCGGCTGTTGCCCCTCCGGCCTTGACGCCTTCAGCGAAGAGGAAGGCCAGGCCACGGGGGCTCCATTCCCGTGGCTGGCTTGGCCCGAGGAGGAAGGTGGCGAGGGGATGGGCGGTGGTCTGACGGTGGTTCTCTGACGACGATGTGGAGGTACAGAGTTTCAGAAGAAGATGATGGTGCAGAGGTACAGGAAGGCGCCGCGGCGCTAGGGTTAGGGGGGAGAGGTTAGGGTTAGGCTAACAGGGCTAGGGGGGTAGGTTATATGCTGGAGAGGAGCTCGGTACGGAGGCGAATCGGGAGGGGGAGAGGATCATCTACGGTTCTGAAGAGGATCGTACAGGTGCTGACGTCGAAGGAAGAAGACAACAGGGAAAAGTAGTGGGCTAGAAAGATGGGCTGGGTGGTGAAAAGAAAGGAGATGGGCTGCCTCCTCCTCTTTGGACTTTCTTTTCCTTTTTCCCCTTTTTTTTTTGCAAGAGATCAAAGAGGGAGAGAGAGAAAAGGACTTGGGGTTTTTCTTTTATAAATATTTGTGATAAATTTCAAAACAGGAACTTAAGCAATGTTAACATATTTTTCACAAGGTTGACATTCTAATTGATTTTAAAGTTGTTTAGTTAAAATTGTCAAATAGGATGTGAGGGTGTTTATTTGATAATTAAAGTTTATTAATTTGCAAAACAATAATTAAAAGCAAGTTTAGTTATTGATTCCAAGATTGGTAATATTAGTTTGATTTTCAAGTGGTTAGGTGAATTTCAAATAATGTTTTGATTTGGGTATTTGGAAATAACAAATTTTAGTTAACAAGCAACAAGCAAATATACAAACATTATTGAAATTAGTTTGTTTGCCAATTTTTAATCTTTAAACCCATATTGAAATATGATAAATAAGATTGATTGGATTTGAATGCTTGGGATTTGCCATTAGGGTTTTTAACAAAAGGGAAGAAATTTTATTAACAGGCAATTGATTAAAACAAATTCAACCATTGAAAAACAATTGAGTGGTTTAGTTTGAAATTTTGAAATTGGAAATTTTGAGCAGGGGTGAAAGTTTAAATTGTTTTGAAATTTTCAGTTGTGATGCAAACATGGTGCAATGCAATGTGATGCATATGATGCAAACAAACAGGTAACACCCCAGGTGTTACAGACGACACCACTAACAAGGGATTGCGCCCTCGCAATCCACCTGCTAACCCGGGAGGGGAAAGAAGTTCGACTATCGATTCTTCGTGCTTCCACTTGATCTCCTCGACACCACTAACAAGAGATTCTTGCTCGGAGTGACGACGATGTTCTTCCACCAGGAACCTTCCGATGATCGAAACTATTAGGTTAGAGGCTCAGAAAACGTCCACCCACGTAGGATCCTAACACTTTGAAAGGTAGACAAGGGGGGAAAACTCCAAAACAAATAAGATGGGAGGGGAAATAGAATGGGGATAAGGAGAAAAACAGGAATCCTATTGAGAGGTTTTCCAAAATAGTTTAGCGGAAATAGTTTTTTGACATTCTAGAAACAACGACCGTTAGCGAGGTTAACCTACAGGCTTTACGGACCCGTTGCTTCGATAACCATTCGTATCGAAACAATCTCGGGAATCGGAACCAAGGCTCTGATACCATTTGTGACGCCCCGAGATCGGGCACTATGCAGATTTCAGCATTCCCGCCAAATCCGCATAATAACCGATTCCAGGTTGCCATTTATGATAACATTACAATAGTTCACGAATAATCCACAATTACAACAGAAACAGATAGATACAAGATGACTCAAACGAGCCAGGGATACAACTGATACATTACAAAGATCCAAAATAACAGCGGAAGAAACAACATATCGTCCGTCTACGGACAAGATCCAAATTGGAATAAGAGTCCTGAAGATAACCGGGAGCGTCCAATCCCTGCCCAGGCCAAGCCGGAGGGATTCCCAAGCTAACATCGTCAGACTTCAAACCTGTTGACTGCAATATTGAATATGCAGCCACGAAAGAGATTCGTGGGTCAGTACGGTTAAGTACTGGCAAGTGGATAAACCATACTCACAAGATACCGGCGTAGCCAGTCATCACAAGATACAAATACGTTGGGATCAACGGAAAGGAAGGGACTATTGCAAATAAGCGACAGCGGGCTGCACTAACCAACTACAGAGAGATACTACAACTTCCGGCTATCAGAAAGAAGGTAAGATCGAGTATTGTAACCAACTGAAAGTAAATCCAAACAAACCCATCCTGGATCTCGCCCCTTTGTCCAAAGAAGCAATCCGAGGATAACTCACACAGTTGAATTAATGATGGTTCAGATTATTGTGTCAATAATCCTATTACTAGTCAAGTTGTTAATCATTGGGTGTAAGATTGTTAATCATTAGGTTTAAGTTGTCCTGAGTACTTGTTAGCCAGTACTTTCACCAAGTAATCCATAACCGCGGAAAACACGGCTTCTCGAGAAGATTATCCCTGCAGGGTTGCACCAATTTGGCCGTACACGTAAGAATACCCCGCCAGATGGGATGCCTCCCACCAAGCGTGGCACTCAACACAACTCAACTCTTCTTCGCATCAAGCCCAAAGCACCTTAGGCGCACGGCTAATCGAGCCCAGAAGAAAATGGACCCTCATAGCACTCTAAGAACGTGTCCTCCTATATGCCAACTACGAAAGTTCCACCCGGGATCCAAGGGCTCGCAAGATCATGCATGCAGCAAATGGAAAGCCCGAACTAAATGAGGCGATTTGGACGAGATGCGAATCGAGTCAAATTGAGGGGGGCGCCCATACTCGCTTCCCACATGCGGGTAGTGCGCTCATCATGGATCAGTAGACAAGACCCTTTTCCTATTAGGGTCGACACTAGCAGGCCTCAAAACCACAAGGGCCTCCTGCCGGTGCCTTATCATCAAATTATTATTAATAGTAACATTAGCAAGTTTGATTGATTGATTAAACATCGAGCCCCAGAACATAATAGAGTAGTAACAGAAAGTAACGGGTAACAGACTCGAGCAAACAACCTAAGCATGCTAGTAAGACACGGGCAACAAGCAATGGTTATAGGTATGGAGGTGAGGCAATATCAAGGTTAAGGGATTCATGTGATAGGTTCGTAACAGAAACAACTACTACTAAGGCTAGCAGAACAGAACAACGGAAAGTATCGGTAACAAGTGATGAAAGGCAGCCATTTGGCAGCAAGTGAGTATACTTGCCTGAGATCCCGCAAGGTAGCAGAACTTGTCGTTGCTCACATCATCTCAACGTCCTATCCGGGAAGAAGCAATGAACCTCGAACAAATGCCGGATGCAACAATTACTACTACGGCAAAAGATCCAGCATGATCTAGATATGGATGCATGACAAGTTAAAGATGCATCAGAATAAACTAGTTGACATGATAAACAGATTTAAATGGACCCATATGCAATTTGAGTTGCATATGAAAAGCCCATGAATTATGGTTGAAACAATTGTTTTCCAACTAACCAATAGGTGAAAGTGGATTAGCATGATGCATGGATGAGGAAAACAACAAAATAACAACAATAGAACCAATTGGAATAAGGTTTAACAAGTTTGGAAATTATTGGTTAAGGGTGGAAAGTTTGGGTTACTTAAACATGTCACACAAGAAATTGTTGTTTTCATCAAGTTAAAGTGTTCAAAGCAAATAACAAAGTTTATATTTGAAAAGAACATCAAATTTTAGTTGGATTACATGGTTCACATGTTGAAATAGGAGTTAGGATGAATTTATTATGACTTAAACAATATTAAACAAGTTTTAAATTGGAATTAATTCAAATAGGAATATTAATTGAATTTTAATTGTTCAAAATATTAAACCAAGTTTATATTTGGAAAGGTTAGGTGTTTCTGGTTTGAAAACATATTTTACATGTTTAGAAATAATTAAATTTGAGCAAGTTATGATTTTAGCAATTTTAATTGAATTAAACAAGGTTTAATTGGTTTAGGCAATTTTAATTATGCAAAACAGGAAACAAAAATTATATTTGAATAGGTTATTTAAAATGGCATGGAAAACATATTTTATTTGCATTTATTGGATTAATAAATAATTAGTTATGGAATTTACAAATTAACATTTGAATTGTTTAAGTTTGAATTTTAAATGCATTTGGAGTTTCCAAAACAGTGCACAAAGTGAATATTTGGAAAGATTGTGAAATTTGGAACAGAAAACATATAAACTTTTTATTTATTGGATTTACAGATTAAAAGATATTAAGGTTTGTCTTTTAGGGATTAATTCTGCCATTTAAATGATTTTGGAAATAAAAACAAAACGTGCAAACTTTTGTTACGGAGTGGCACCCTACCCACAGACACTGCCCCGTGGGCCTGGTGGCCAGCGTGGCGCTGTGTGGTGCTGGTGTGGCAGCAAGGGTGGGTGACAGGTGGGCCTGCTGCGCGCGGTGGGAAAAATCGAAGAAAAAGGGGTGCGCTGCTGGGTTTCGAACCCATGACCTCTCCCACGCGCGGATGGAACAGAACCGGTGCGGTGCTCTGAATCTTTGTGATACAACGTAAGCTGACAAAAAGAAAAGGGATCTCGACTGAATAACTGCAACTTGGAACAGATCGTTCCTTTCTGAACATACGAAAGGAGCAGAGCTCGATGGCAGCACGCCGGCGGTGGGAGGAAACGCGCGGTGGCCGGCCCGTGCGGTGCTCGTGCGGCCGGTGCGGTGCGGACCGGGACAGAGTAGGGGCGAGGGAAAAAAAGGAGGCGCTGCTCACCTGCGCTGGTCGTCGACGAAGCGCCTGCTCTGCCGGCGTGCAGTGGCGCACGGCGGCGGAAGAATCGGAGGCGTGCGAGGCGGCTGTTGCCCCTCCGGCCTTGACGCCTTCAGCGAAGAGGAAGGCCAGGCCACGGGGGCTCCATTCCCGTGGCTGGCTTGGCCCGAGGAGGAAGGTGGCGAGGGGATGGGCGGTGGTCTGACGGTGGTTCTCTGACGACGATGTGGAGGTACAGAGTTTCAGAAGAAGATGATGGTGCAGAGGTACAGGAAGGCGCCGCGGCGCTAGGGTTAGGGGGGAGAGGTTAGGGTTAGGCTAGCAGGGCTAGGGGGGGTAGGTTATATGCTGGAGAGGAGCTCGGTACGGAGGCGAATCGGGAGGGGGAGAGGATCATCTACGGTTCTGAAGAGGATCGTACAGGTGCTGACGTCGAAGGAAGAAGACAACAGGGAAAAGTAGTGGGCTAGAAAGATGGGCTGGGTGGTGAAAAGAAAGGAGATGGGCTGCCTCCTCCTCTTTGGACTTTCTTTTCCCTTTTCCCCTTTCTTTTTTTTTTTGCAAGAGATCAAAGAGGGAGAGAGAGAAAAGGACTTGGGGTTTTTCTTTTATAAATATTTGTGATAAATTTCAAAACAGGAACTTAAGCAATGTTAACATATTTTTCACAAGGTTGACATTCTAATTGATTTTAAAGTTGTTTAGTTAAAATTGTCAAATAGGGTGTGAGGGTGTTTATTTGATAATTAAAGTTTATTAATTTGCAAAACAATAATTAAAAGCAAGTTTAGTTATTGATTCCAAGATTGGTAATATTAGTTTGATTTTCAAGTGGTTAGGTGAATTTCAAATAATGTTTTGATTTGGGTATTTGGAAATAACAAATTTTATTTAACAAGCAACAAGCAAATATACAAACATTATTGAAATTAGTTTGTTTGCCAATTTTTAATCTTTAAACCCATATTGAAATATGATAAATAAGATTGATTGGATTTGAATGCTTGGGATTTGCCATTAGGGTTTTTAACAAAAGGGAAGAAATTTTATTAACAGGCAATTGATTAAAACAAATTCAACCATTGAAAAACAATTGAGTGGTTTAGTTTGAAATTTTGAAATTGGAAATTTTGAGCAGGGGTGAAAGTTTAAATTGTTTTGAAATTTTCAGTTGTGATGCAAACATGGTGCAATGCAATGTGATGCATATGATGCAAACAAAACAAACAGGTAACACCCCAGGTGTTACAGCCGGCAGCCAGGAAAGCCCTAAAACCCCTCCGCCGGTGGAAGAGAGAGAAGACGGAGAAACTTCTCCGATATTCCTGAGTTGCTGGAAGCCAGGAGACAAGCTTTCCAACGGCAACAGCAACATCTGCTTAGATCTCGGCAACATCTCCAACAAACCCATAATGACATCAAAATCATGAAGGAAGAAATAGAGGAGTACGAGAGAAAGCATAGATCCGCGTTAAAACCTACTAGGTTACCCGGAATCGCAAAACCGGAAGAACTGCCGCCAAAAGAAAGGTTCTATAACCCATCTTGGCAAAAGCAGTTAAACGGCAAAGATGCCAAGGGCGAACCAATATACAAAACCGCAGCGGAAAACGCGGAGGCAGCGTTCGCCATACTAAACAACGATCTGTACTCCAACGGGGCAAAACTCCAAGGGGTGTATGCTTTCCTAGGAAAAGCATTACAGCAGCAACAGCGAGGCCAAGAACGATCAGGGAGGCTGCATGATAATTCCGCTCTCTGCAAAACAGCTACTTGCGCTGCTGGAGCACCTGGACCGGAAGAACCCGGAGATTCGGATAAAAAAGAGGATCCGAGAAAAGACAGGAAAAACCCAGACAACCGGGACGCAACGTCTAGAATCGGACCTCATCTCCCGAAAGATGGATATAAACCACACGATCGGGAAGACAAACACCGGAATGACGGCAAAATAATGCCACCTCCGAGAAACCCAGCTGAAAAAGCTGGAAGATATGATATACCTCACAGACGTGAAAGATCCCGGACACCTCCTAAGGATAAGGAAAGGCATAAAAGCAGAACTCCGCCTAACCCAAAAGGACGTGAACACGGAAGAGATAGAGATAACCTCGGAAAAGCGCGTCCGCGCAACAATGGAAACGAAAGGAGCAGATCCCCTTCTGTCCATTCAGCCGGGAGATATTCTGCACACATTGATAGAGCAGAAAAGGATGATCTATACTTTGGTCCTAAGTGTTTTACTGACAGGATCCGAAGGATAACCCTGCATTCTGGCTTCGCCAAAGTTGGTCCAACCTACCAAAAATATACCGGCAGCACAAACCCGGATACCTGGCTCTCAGATTATTATACAGCCGTCCAAATCAACAATGGGACAGACCTGGAAGCTGTCAAGTTTCTTCCCCTAATGTTGCTAGACGGAGCCAGAGATTGGATCAATGGTTTACCATCAAGAACTGTCGACAGCTGGGATGATATGGCTAGAGTATTCACTCAGCATTTTCGGGGAACATACAAACGCCCAAATAGCATCAACCAGCTGAACCGTTGCACCCAATTTGAGGACGAACCATACGTGGATTTCATCTCCAGATGGACTGCAATGAAGAATAGTTGTTCTGGAGTAACTGACGTACAAGCAATGCATGCTTTCGTCAATGGCCTAAAACCCGGACTCGTACCGTTCATGGTTGGTTCTAAACAGCACAAAGATCTCGGATCTATGCTTACAACCGCTAATGAGCACGCTGCAGCCGAAGATGATATCAGAGCAAGAGGAGGCAATATTGAGTCACTAATACTCGCCAAGAAAACCCCTCGTTCTGACAAAAAAGGAACTCCAGAGTCAACGACAAAGCCCAAGGAGGTCAACATAGCCTTTGGAGGAGATAAGGGAAATAAGTGGAAAGGTCGCAGCCCAGATCCAATCAATTACACTCCCGAAGAATGGGAGAGAATTAAGTCGGAACCCTGCGTCCACCACTCGCAATTTGGGAAACCAACCCACACAAACGCGCAATGCCGGCTAAACAAGCATATGAAAGGCAATGCAGGATCCGGAAATAAAGGGAAGGGTTCCAAAAGGAAACCTGCCAAACAAAAGCCAGAAGCTGAAAAAGAAGACAGTGAATCGGACACTGATGACAAAATCCAGGAACAACAGCGAAAGGGCGAACCCAAATTTCCGAGAGTTGACGGAGAAGCAATGTTAACTTTCTTAGCAACCCCGTCAGCAAAGGTGGCCAAAAGAACACTTCGAGAAATAAACGCGGTTGTTCCGGCAACCCCGAAATTCTTGAAGTACTCCAACACACCGATAATCTGGGATCAGTCTGATCATCCCGGAAATATCCCTGAACCTGGCACACAAGCTCTTGTTGTCAGCCCTATTGTTCAAAACACTAGGCTAAGAAGAGTGCTGATGGACGGAGGATCCAACATTAATATAATGTACCTGGATACACTGAAGCACTTGAAGATCTCCGAGTCCCAGCTCAACTACAGCAATATACGCTTCCATGGCATTGTTCCTGGCAGGCAAGCACGATCCCTAGGAGAAATTTCCCTAGATGTCACCTTCGGAGATAAAGATCACTTCCGGCAGGAAAAAGTATCCTTCGAAGTAGTGCCGTTCGAAAGCGTGTATCACGCAATACTCGGACGTCCGGCTTTCGCCAAATTCATGGCAAGATCCTGTTATATCTACAACAAGCTGAAAATGCCAGGACCCAAAGGAGGAGTAATCACCATAGCCGGTGATTTCAAGCTGGCAAATGAGTTGGAGAAAGAAAACGCCCTTTGCGCTCAGAGAGTTATAGCAAAGGAGGAACTGAAGGAATTAGCCAAGGAGGTATCGCCGAAAGAAATGCCGGCAGGAAAAGAAACTCGGAAGCCAACAGATAGTTTCAAGGCGTCCGAGAATACAAGACAGGTAATCCTAGATCCCAAAGATCCGACAAAATTTGTCGTCGTAGGGACTGGGATGACCGACAAATAGGAAGGCGAGCTCACCAAGTTCCTCCGTGAGAACTGGGATATTTTTGCCTGGTGTCCAGCTGACATGCCAGGCGTACCCAGGGAACTTGCTGAGCACCAACTCAAGGTTATTCCCGGATCAAAACCCGTCAAACAAGGTCTCCGTCGTTTTGACGGAAGAAGTCGGAAGGCTATTGGCAAGGAAATTATCCGGCTTTTAGCAGCGGATTTCATCAAGGAAGTAATCCATACTGATTGGTCCGTAAATCCGGTATTAGTGCCGAAGAAAGACACCACTGCTCTTAGAATGTGTATAGATTACACAGGATTGAACAAGTTGTGTCCGAAAGATAGGTTCGCATTACCGCGAATCGATCAAATAATAGATGCCACTGCAGGCCCCGAGCTTTTATGCTTTTTGGATGCATACTCCGGGTACCACCAAATACGCATGAAAAAGGAAGATCAAATCAAGAATTCTTTTATAACCCCGTATGGGACGTACTATTACGTAACCATGCCTGTTGGCCTGAAGAACGCAGGTGCAACCTATCAGCGTTGCATGCAACGCTGCTTGCATAGTCAGATTGGCAGAAACGTCCATGTTTATGTGGACGATATCGCCGTCGTAACCAAGGAAAAAGATACACTCCTTGAGGATTTGCGAGAAACTTTCGAAAACTTATGCACTTACAAGATGAAGTTGAATCCATCTAAGTGCGTATTCGGGGTTCCCTCAGGAAAACTTCTGGGTTTCATTGTTTCCCACAGAGGAATAGAAGTTAACCCGGAAAAGATCAAGGCAATCTTGAACATCTCAAAACCTACATGTGTAAAAGATGTCCAAAGATTGACGGGTTCCGCTGCAGCCGTCAGCAGATTTATCAGTTGGCTGGGGGCTAAAACCTTACCACTCTACAAGCTGCTGAAAAAATTCGACAAAGTCAAGTGGATTGCGGAAGCCTGGGAACGTCTAGAAAGTTATGTACCTTTCCGTACTTAGTTCAATTCTATGTAAACATCTTTTGAGAACATGAAATAAAGTTGTCGGAATGCTGTCATCCATTTTCTTTATAAGTGCAAGGTGTTTCCGCCTCATCTATTTCCCAATGATCTCACAAATTTCTCAATGTTAACCCGAATTGTGCTTGCGTACTTGGCGTTACAAAACTGAATGATTTTTCAGCCTGTTAACGGCTAAGGGAAACTTGAATTGCCTGTGTGCCCAAGTTTCACTTAAAACTTTCCTTGATTTCTCTAAGTCTTATCTGATTGTGTGTCTGTTGGGTTACTGGAACTAGTTAGTAAAAATGCCTTTAGCATGGTCCATGATTCCGAGTTTCAAAAGTGCTTGGTTCGTCCCCAGTTACTCGGCATGAAGATTCATATTGCTATTTGAGCCATTTCAAACACTAAGGACAGTTAAAGCATATACACCAGAGAACTTAGAAGATAAAGGAATGATAAAAATCCAAAAAACTTGCAAAGAATTTCATAATTTAAACTGCAAAAGACGGAAGTTTCATTCATACAAAAAGAAGCATTACATTTTGGATTACATTGAAACAATAGTAATGCTCCTATTGTCTACTTTTGCTATCCAGGTTCAAGATAACCCTTCAAGCATTTGACTCCTCCTCGCTGCTCTCGTCTTCGGGGATCGGAGGGATCTCCTCTTCTGGATAGTTGACGGAGATATTCACCATGGAGGCAATCTGGGTGGCGTGGCCTTTGACTTCACCAAAGATGGTGTTTCGCTGCATATCCGTGTATCCTTGAGGGACACCGGACGCCACGCGCCAGGATTTGGCAGTGGGGTAGTGCATGCGCATGAGGCCGAGAGCCATGCGCGCACCACCCCGTGCAGCGGAGCGAAGAAGGGACTCTTTGGCCTCCGCCACCTCCATGATGGCACCCGGAAGTTTTTCAACCTCCGAGCATTCCCCAGATTTTTCGGGAAGAAACTTGTCTACCAGCTGCGTTGCAGCAGCCTTGATCAAAGTCCATGTCTCCCCGAAAGCTCGGATGCCTGCAACCCGAGTGCCATCTGGGGTATCTCCTGGTTTTTTCAATAACACACCCAAAAGGGTTAGACAGAAAAATAGAGAAAGTAAAACAGGGAAAGATGATAAATGACTCAGAAATTTACCGATGAGCTTGTCGATCTCGGAAACTTCCTCCAGGCGAAGGTTCAGAGCGTCGGTCAAATCCTGAATGGTGGATTTGTCCTTCTCCGCCTGTTCGGAAGCCTTGGAATTGGAAATTCCAAGGGCCACGTTGCTGGCTTCCAGGTCTTGTTGTGCTTTCACAAGGTTCTTGTGAAGCTCAACATTCTCCTTGCGGAGAATTTCGGCATTGCCAGAATCTTCCGCTGCTTGTTTAGCCTGGGCTAATGCAGCTGAAAAGCAAGAAAAAAATCCGAGTTAGCCAGTTTTTCGGAAAAAACTTAGGCAAATGATTGAATCGAAAATTTCAGAAGGAAAATGCTTACCTTGCGTTTCCGACAGTGCGAGCTTAGATGATTCCAGCTCTGCCTCCCTCTCTTCAAGAATAGAAAGAAGGCTCCTAACTTCTTTATTCTTGATGGTGAGTTTCCTGAAAACTTCCATGTTGATGGCTTCGGAGGT
This sequence comes from Alopecurus myosuroides, assembly GCA_028641055.1. Taxonomy (NCBI): domain Eukaryota; kingdom Viridiplantae; phylum Streptophyta; class Magnoliopsida; order Poales; family Poaceae; genus Alopecurus; species Alopecurus myosuroides. The sequence goes on along the minus strand of CM054061.1, from coordinate 218,261,393 downwards.
TTGCTGAAACATAGCAAGGAGAAGAATGAGTACAAAAAACATCAAAGCAAAAAAGCATGCATTTTGTTTAATGCTTGGGGGCTAGAGTTATATACCTGGCTCATGCGCTGCAAACCTGCCAAGTTTTCTTTAAACTCTTTCGCGTATTCCGCGAAGAGATTCCCGGCTGCGTCCAGGCCGTCGTTGATAGCTTTGAAATCCTTGTCAAAGGTGGGAATTTCCTCGTCGAAAGTCCGAGAAAATTTTCCCACCTCTGGAGCCGCCCTTTCCCTCGTGTCTGTGTCGGACACAATGGGCTGGCTGGGCTCTGGGGGCTTGGTGGTGGGGGCTGCAGTAGGCTCTTCCGCCATTGTGCGTGGCGTGTTTGGGGCGACGGCGGGAGAAGGTTGGCTGCCTCGGCTGGAAGAAACCTTGTGTTTCTTCAGCTTCTTCGGCTTCAGGTTGGAGGGCTGCAGGCTAAAAACAGAAAACCCGGAAAAAGTTAAAACACCGAAGATGGATGAAAAAAGTTCCCATGAAAGAAAATTCCAGAAGAAATAACCTGGAGGTGGCGACGGGGATTCCGTCAAGATCGATAATTTCTTCCGAGGAAGTTATCTTCTTGCGCTTGCGTCCACCGGTAGCGGCGGTGCGCAGCGCGTCCAGCTCAGCCTCGGATACCAAGTCCGAATCTGAAAGATCCGCGAACTGCCGGACAAGCAAGACCAAAATCAGAAGCCAGGAAATCCGAGAAAAAATAGAACTGTACCCAAATGACTGAAAAATTACCTTGGGAACCGGATTTTTGGCCGAGTACATTGGTCGACTCTCTGTGTATTGGTCGCGCGATGCGACCTACTGATTGATGCGCCGCCTAAGTTCCTTTGCGGGCCAATCTTTGGCGGATGTCCGCATTGGATCCTTGACTCCCGTGTATTCGCACAGGAGACGACCGCTGTGGTTGGCTAGTGGCTGGATCCGCCTAATCAGCCAGCATAGAACCGTGTCCATGCCGGTTAGAGGCGGATCCATGGAGGTGAGCTTGGCGATGCGCCGCTTGATCTTTAGTAGATCTGGCGGCAGAACTTGGACGGCTTCCGTTCCCCAGTTATCCTGGGGAACTGCGGCAGTGTTCACGAAAGATGACACCCCGACAACTTCCTTAGGGAAAGGCACGTCGGGGTGATAAAAGAAGGAACCCGTCCAAAATTTGACGGATTCCGAAGTTTTTATCTTGGGGAACCAATCTTCTCGGAATCTCCGAAGAGTGAAAGATATGGTCCCGCAAGTCGGGAGTGCGCCCTCCGAAGAGTTCCGCTTAACCCCGAAGCAGTAAGTCCAGAAATCTAACCTAGGTTCTAGCCCTAAGTAGCCCTCAAACAAAGCCTGGAAGCTGGCCATGTAGAGGATGGAATTGGGAGGAAGGTTATGGGGCTGGATGTTGTAGTGAGAGAGAACCTGGAGGAAGAAGGGAGATGGCGGAAGCCCCATACCTCGCAAAAGGTGGGAAGTAAGGAGTACCCTTTCGCCATTCCGTGGCGCTGGTTCGGTCTCTTCTTCCGGCAGCCGCCATTTGTTCTTAAGCACCAGGCCCTCCTTTTCCAAGTTTGGAAGGAGAGCCGGGGGAATACTGCAGGCACTCCAGTTGCCTGCAGATTCCGCTTCCTCGTCTACTCCGGCGGCGGCGGCGGCGGCCTCCGCGGCGGCGAGCTCGTCGCCGAGGAGCTCGATCTTTTCCTCCGCCGTTTCAGGTGCGAACGGCGGGGTTGTCGCGGCACTCGATGCCGCTATGTCCGCGGCGGCGGAAGTGTTTTCTCCGCCCGCCGCGGAAGCCGTGGTCTTCTCCGGCTCGCCGCCGGTGTGCTTTTGCGATCCCGGTTGTGGATCCAGGTCGCCAATGAGCTCGTCGATGGCGGCGCGAGTGGGCGAGGACGGCGAGGAGGCCATATTTTGGTGGCGCGTTGCGTTCTGCGTGCTTGGAAGCTAAGTGCACCTGGGACAAAGGACTTGCTCTCGAGCTCGCGTTCGCGTCAATGGCGTGGGCAGTGAGGGAGTGAGGAAAGTTTCTGATGAGGACGATGATGGCTATTTATAGCCGGAAAACCGTTTAGATACGTGCCAACGGCTCTTTCGACCGTTGGATGCTCGACGCGTGTCGCTCGCCGAAAAATACGGGAAATAAAACGGCAGGGGAATGATGGCTATCTCCTCGTTTCCCGTGAGAATCTGTCAGAGATACGCTGAGGAGTTTCCCGCGTGGAGCCAAGCGACGCTTGCGTCAGCATGTTTAAGACGCTGACGTTAGAAGTTCCTTTTCCGCGAAGGATCGCGAGAAGAAAAGCCGGATTTTCATGGTTCCGAGTTTTATGTTACCATCTCCTTCAAAAGGAAAGTAGAAAGAATCAAGACTGCTGAATCAAGATTTCCCGGACAAAATGTATTTGACGAAAGACGGAGAATCAGAGTTTTGATCCTTCCTGGGGGCTACTGTCGGATATATACTGAATAGGGGTATAGAAGATGGTAGACAAAGAGCCGGACTACCAGGGTGGCCTACATGGTAATGGGCTTAGGTCCATTGGGCGGCCCAGTAGTCCGACGCACAGAAGCCGGATTCTAGAAGAACCCGGATCACGGCCCGCGTGATCTGGCTTGGAGGAGAAGACGGATTCCTTGCTTTCCAAGTTACAAGTTAAACGTAGTCTTCTAGGTTTCTTATTCTGTAAGCCCTAATCAGGCTATTATATAAAGCCGGACGGGAGATAGATAAAAACAAGTTAAAGTAAGACACAACAAGTTCAAGCTCTACGCAACTCGCCGAGAAGCTCATCCTCGCCGAGAAGCTAGATCTACACCCTCACAATGTAACCCTGATAAACGGGCTTTAGTCCCAATTAGTGAGAAGTGCAGGAGTAGGTACGCCGTACTGTCGCGACGTACCGAACCTGGGTAAAATCCCGTGTTCTGTATTACTACGCTATCCCGTTACCCCACGTCTCTACCGTAGTCTCATGGCACCCCCGTCTATGAAAACTACTACGATGTCTCGACATCACTAGTTATCTTTCGTCTTCTCCCGGTTTTCTCTATAGGAATTCTAGTCTGATCTTTGTTAAGCCTAGACATAGCCATTCTACCCCATAATTTTTAGGAACCTACCAAAAGACTAGTTGTTTTCTTGCTCTTACAGGCTGCACATTTTATCATACTTGTGTCATAATTTCTGCTTTACATTAATTATTGCTCCTAGTTGGTACATAGGCCATTGAAAAAGTATAAAAAACATAAAAACGAGAAAAATAAAGAGAAAACGAAAAAAATAGAAAAGAGGCCGAAATATACTGGTTTTCACTTGTGGAACTTGATAAATTTACTTGGTGAGTTTGAGACACTAAATCGAGATGTGTGCCTATTTCCAATTGAGCTTTTCTAGTGTCTTTCTTGTGCTTGCAACAAATTCATCCATATAGTTGCTAGCCACATTTGTCCCAAGGGTGTGTGTTTCCTTAGTGAAATTTTATCACATTAGAAACTAAATAGGAGTTGCTATTTTGGTGTTATTAGGTATCCCAACCAAGCCCCACCATGCACCCTATTTTTTTCTTCTAATACTTGATATTTCTGGTTATTCTCTTGTCATACTTGGTAAGTCTAGTCATTGCTACTTGGTTGGTAAGTAATTCTATTCACTTTGGAACGGTAAGATAGACCTTTCTTTGCTGGTTTTGAGTGAGTTGTGAGAGAACACCACCACCATTTTTTTCACTAACAAATTAATCATGGAATTTCCTAGTGATGTTGATGTGCAGGCTAAGAAGAAACTCGAGGAAGTGGTCAAGTGGTTGAATAAGATACATTAAGAGATACAATGTAGAAGATGATAGCATACGAAATAGAACAAGATTAAGAATCACTATAGAAAAGGATAGCAACCGACGTTGACAAAAGTGATGATTCTTTGAGGAAACACTTGAATACTTTGGATCTCACAATAGAGGATGCTTCTACTCAACAATCTGTTAATGTTTTGCAAGAAGCTGTGACAAACTTGACAAGATAGATTGCTAATTTATCAACTATAGTGCAACAACAACAAACTTGATTTGGATGATGGCCAAGGTAATGCTAACAATGGTGTCGAGACATCGTAGTAGTTTTCATAGACTGGGGTGCCATGAGACTACGGTAGAGACGTGGGGTAACGGGATAGCGTAGTAACACAGAACACGGGATTTTACCCAGGTTCGGTACGTCACGACAGTACGGCGTACCTACTCCTGCACTTCTCACTAATTGGGACTAAAGCCCGTATAACAGGGTTACAGTGTGAGGGAATAGATCTAGCTACTCGACGAGGATGAGCTTCTCGGCGAGTTGCGTAGAGCCTTAGCTTGTGAAACTTGAACCTAGAACCTTGGAACTTATGGAATCTATCTCCCGTCCGGCTTTATATAATAGCCGGATTAGGGCTTACAGAACAAGAAACCTAGAAGACTACGTTTAACTTCTAACTTGGAAAGTAAGGAATCCGTCTTCTCCTCCAAGCCAGATCACGTGGGCCGTGATCCGGGTTCTTCTAGAATCCGGCTTCTGCGCGTCGGACTACTGGGCCGCCCAATGGACCTAAGCCCATTACCATGTAGGCCACCCTGGTAGTCCGGCTCTTTTGTCTACCATCTTCTATACCCCTATTCAGTATATATCCGACAGTAGCCCCCAGGAAGGATCAAAACTCTGATACTCCGCCTTTCGTCAAATACATTTTGTCCGGGAAAACTTGATTCAGCAGTCTTGATTCTTTCTTCTTTCCTTTTGAAGGAGATGGTAACATAAAACTCGGAACTATGAAAATCCGGCTTTTCTTCTCGCGATCCTTCGCGGAAAAGGAACTTCTGACGTCAGTGATTTAATCATGCTGACGTAGGCGACGCTTGGTTTCACGCGGGAAACCCTGTAACGTATCTCTGACAGATTCTCACGGGAAACGAGGAGATAACCATCATTCCACTGTCGTTCCGTTTCCCGGATTTCTCGATGGTTGACACGCGTCAAACATCCAACGTTCGAAAGAGCCGTTAGCACGTATCTAGAGGTTTTCAGGCTATAAATAGCCGTCCTCGTCCCCATCGGCAATCTTCTTCACTCCCTCACTGCCCTCACCATTGTTGCGAACGCGAGCTTGAGAGCGAGAACGAGACCTTGCCCCGACGAGCTCTTCGCACGCCGGAGCGCACACACACATCACCAAGGAAGATGGCTTCTCCGCAGTCCTCGCCGGCTCGCGCCTCCATCGACGAACTTTTGGGCGACCTAGATCCACAGCTAGGGTCGCCCAAGCATGCCGGCGGCGAGCCGGAAAAGACCACGGCATCCACTGCAGACGGAGGAAGCACTTCCGCCGCCGCGGATGTCACAGCATCGAGCGCCACGACAACCCCGCCGTTTGCACCTGAAACGGCGGAGGAAAAAATCGAGCTCCTTGGCGAGAAACTCGCCGCCGCGAAGGCCGCCGCCGCCGCCGCCGCCGGAGCGGATGAGGAAGAGGAAACTGCAGGCAACTGGAGTGCCTGCAGTATTCCCCCGTCTCTCCTTCCAAACTTGGAGAAGGAGTGCTTGGTTCTTAAAAAGAAGTGGCGGCTCCCGGAAGAGGAGACCGAACCCATGCCACAAGAGGGCGAAAGGGTGCTTCTTACCTCCCACCTTCTACGAGGTATGGGGCTCCCACCTTCCTCTTTCTTCCTCCAGGTTCTGTCACATTACAGCATCCAACCTCACAACCTTCCTCCCAATTCCATTCTGTACATGGCCGGCTTCCAGGCCTTGTTCGAAGGTTACCTAGGGATAGAGCCTAGGTTAGATTTTTGGCTGTACTGCTTTGGGGTCAAGCGTAACTCTTCGGAGGGCGCACTCCCAAATTGCGGGACCATTTCCTTTACTCTTCGGAGATTCCGAGAGGATTGGTTCCCTAAAATCAAAACCTCAGAATCCGTCAAATTCTGGACGGGTTCTTTTTTCTATCATCCCGACGTGCCTTTCCCTAAAAAGACCGTCGGGGTTCCACCTTTCGTGAATTCCGCCGCTATTCCCCAAGATAACTGGGGGACAGAAGCCGTCCAGGTTCTGCCTCCAGATCTGCTAAGGGTCAAAAGGCGCATCGCCAAGCTCACCTCCTCCAAACCTCCTTTGACCGGTATGGATACGGTCTTTTGCTGGCTGGATAGGCGGATTCAGCCATTAGCAAACCACGGAGGCCGTCTCCTGTGTGAATACACGGGAGCCAAGGATCCAATGCGGACAACCGACAAGGATTGGCCCGCAAAGGAACTTAGGCGGCGCATCAATCAGTTGGTCGCTTCGCGCGACCAATACACGGAGAGTCGGCCAATGTACACGGCCGACAACCCAGCTCCCAAGGTAAATTTTCCATCATTTGGGTACAATCTCAACTCTAGGATAATCTGCCTTTTAATTCTGATTGGTTCTTCCGACAGCTTGCGGATCTTCCAGACTCGGAGTTAGCCTCCGAGGCTGAGCTGGATGCGCTGCGCACCGCCGCTACAGGTGGGCGCAAGCGCAAGAAGATAATTTCCTCGGATGAGATTATCGACCTTGACGGAATTCCCGTCGCCACTTCCAGGTTATTTTCTTCTGGGTTTTTCTTTTATGGGATCTTTTTTCATCCATCTTCGGTGTTTTGACCTTTTCCGGGTTTTTATGTTTTTAGCCTGCCTCCCTCCAACCTGAAGCCGAAGAAGCTGAAGAAACACAGGGTTTCTTCCAGCCGAGGCAGCCAACCATCTCCCGCCGTCGCCCCGGACACGCCGCAGACAATGGCGGAAGAGCCTACTGCAGCCCCCACCACCAAGCCCCCAGAGCCCAGCCAGCCCGTTGTATCCGAGTCGGATACGAGGGAAAGGGCGGCCCCAGAGGTGGGGAAATCTTCTCGGACTTTCGACGAGGAAATCCCACCTTTGATAAGGATTTCAAGGTGATCAATGGCGGCTTGGATGCAGCCGGGAATCTTTTTGCAGAATACGCAAAAGGATTCCAAGAAAACTTGGCAGGTTTGCAGCGTTTGAGCCAGGTATATAACTCTAGCCCCCAAACATTAAACAAAATGCATGCTTTTTTGCTTTGATGTTTTTTGTAACCATACTTTTCCTTGCTACGTTTCAGCAAACCTCCGAAGCCATAAACCTGGAAGTTTTCAGGAAGCTCACCATCAAGAATAAAGAAGTTCGAAGTCTTCTTTCTATTCTTGAGGAGAAGGAGGCGGAGCTGGAATCCTCTCAGCTCGCATTGACAGAAACGAAAGGTAGGCATTTTCGTTTTGAAATTTCTTATTTGAGTCTTTGTCTGAGTTTTTTCCCGAGGAAATTGACCAACTCGGATTCTCCCTTCCTTTTCAGCTGCCTTAGCTCAGGCTAAGCAGGCAGCGGAAGATTCTGGCAACACCGAAATTCTCCGCAATGAGAACATTGAGCTTCACAAGGATCTTGTGAAAGCTCAACAAGACCTGGAAGCCAGCAACCTGGCTCTTGGAATGGCTAATTCCAAGGCTTCCGAACAGGCGGAGAAAGACAAATCCACCATTCAGGATTTGACCGAAGCTCTGAACCTTCGCCTGGAGGAAGTTTCCGAGATCGACAAGCTCATCGGTAAATTTCTTACCCTTTTCACATCTTTCCATGTTTTGCTTTCTCTGTTTGTCTGCCTAATCCTTTTGTACGTTTTATTGAATCGAACAGGAGACACCCCAGATGGAACTCGGATTGCAGGCATCCGAGCTTTCGGGGAAACATGGAATTTGATTAAGGCTGCCGGGACGCAGCTCATAGAGAAGTTCCTTCCCGATAAATCTGGGGAATGCTCGGAGGTTGAAAAACTTCCGGGTATCATCATGGAGGTGGCGGAGTCCAAGGAGTCTCTTCTCCGCTCCGCTGCACAGGGTGGTGCGCGCATGGCCTTAGGCCTTATGCGCATGCACTATCCTAGTGCCAAATCCTGGCGTGTGGCCACCGGTGTCCCTCAGGGATACACGGATGCGCAACGAACCACCATCTTTGGTGAAGTTAAGGGCCACGCCACCCAGATTGCCGCCATGGTAAATGTCGCCGTCAACTATCCAGAAGAGGAAGCTCCTCCAATCCCCGACGAAGAAAGCAGCGAGGAGGAGTCGGATTCTTGAAAGGTTACTTGGAACCTGGATAGATAAAATAGACAATAGGAGCATTACTGTTCTTTCATTTGTAATCCAAAATGTAATGCTTCTTTTGTATGAATGAAAATTCCGTCGTTTGCAGTTTAAACTATGAAATTACTTTGCAAGTTATTTTGGATTTTATCATTCCTTTATCTTGTAAGTTCTCTGGTGTACATGCTTTAACTGTCCTTAGTGTTTGAAATGGCTCAAATAGCATTATGAATCGTTATGCCGAGTAACTGGGGACGAACCAATCAGTTTTGAAACTCGGAAACATGAATCATGCTAAAGGCATTTTTACTAACTAGTTCCAGTAACCCAGCATACGCACAATCAGATAAGACTTAGAGAAACAAGGAAAGTTTTAAGTGAAACTTGGGCACGCAGGCAATTCAAGTTTCCTTTAGCCGTTAAAAGGCTGAAAAATCATTCAGTTATGTAACGCCGAGTACGCAAGCACAATTCGGGTTAACGTTGAGAAATTTGTAAGATCATTGGGAAATAGATGAGGCGGAAACACTTTGCACTTATAAGAAATATGGATGACACCATTCCGACAACTTTATTTCATGATCTCAAAAGATGTTTACATAGAAATTGAACTAAGTACGGAAAGGTACATAACTTTCTATACGTTCCCAGGCTTCCGCAATCCACTTGACTTTGTCGAAATTTTTCAGCAGTTTGAAGAGTGGTAGGGTTTTAGCCCCCAGCCAACTGATAAATCTGCTGACGGCTGTGGCGGAACCCGTCAATCTTTGGACATCTTTTACACATGTAGGCTTTGAGATATTCAAGATTGCCTTGATCTTTTCCGGGTTAACTTCTATTCCTCTGTGAGAAACGATGAAACCCAGAAGTTTTCCTGAGGGAACCCCGAATACGCACTTAGATGGATTCAACTTCATCCTGTAAGTGCGCAAGTTTTCGAAGGTTTCTCGCAAATCCTCAAGGAGTGTATCTTTTTCCTTGGTTACGACAGCGATATCATCCACGTAAACATGGACGTTTCTGCCAATTTGACTATGCAAACAGCGTTGCATGCAACGCTGGTAGGTTGCACCTGCGTTCTTCAGGCCAAAAGGCATGGTTACGTAGTAATACGTCCCGTACGGGGTTATAAAAGAAGTCTTGATTTGATCTTCCTTTTTCATGCGTATTTGGTGGTACCCGGAGTATGCATCCAAAAAGCATAAAAGCTCGGAGCCTGCAGTGGCATCTATTATTTGATCGATTCGCGGCAGTGCGAACCTATCTTTCGGACACAGCTTGTTCAGTCCTGTGTAATCTATACACATTCTAAGAGCAGTGGTGTCTTTCTTCGGCACTAATACCGGATTTGCGGACCAGTCAGTATGGATTACCTCCTTGATGAAATCCGCTGCTAAAAGCCGGATAATTTCCTTGCCAATAGCCTTCCGTCTTCTTCCGTCAAATCGACGGAGACCTTGTTTGACGGGTTTTGATCCAGGAATAACCTTGATTTGGTGCTCAGCAAGCTCCCTGGGTACGCCTGGCATGTCAGCTGGACACCAGGCGAAAATATCCCAGTTCTCACGGAGGAACTTGATGAGCTCGCCTTCCTATTTGTCGGTCATCCCAGTCCCTACTACGACAAATTTTGTCGGATCTTTGGGATCTAGGATTACCTGTCTTGTATTCTCGGACGCCTTGAAGCTATCTGTTGGCTTCCGAGTTTCTTTTCCTGCCGGCATTTCTTTCGGCGATACCTCCTTGGCTAACTCCTTCAGTTCTTCCTGGGCTATAACTCTTTGAGCGCAAAGGGCGTTCTGCTTCTCCAACTCGTTTGCCAGTTTGAAATCACCGGCAATGGTGATTACTCCTCCTTTGGGTCCTGGCATCTTCAGCTTGTTGTAGATATAGCAAGATCTTGCCATAAATTTGGCGAAAGCCGGACGTCCGAGTATTGCGTGATACACGCTTTCGAACGGCACTACTTCGAAGGATACTTTTTCCTGCCGGAAGTGATCTTTATCTCCGAAGGTGACATCTAGGGAAATTTCTCCTAGGGATCGTGCTTGCCTGCCAGGAACAATGCCATGGAAGCGTATATTGCTGTAGTTGAGCTGGGACTCGGATATCTTCAAGTGTTTCAGTGTATCCAGGTACATTATGTTGATGTTGGATCCTCCGTCCATCAGCACTCTTCTTAGCCTAGTGTTTTGAACAATAGGGCTTACAACAAGAGCTTGTGTGCCGGGTTCAGGGATATTTCCGGGATGATCTGACTGATCCCAGATTATCGGTGTGTTGGAATACTTCAAGAATTTTGGGGTTGCAGGAACAACCGCGTTTATTTCTCGAAGTGTCCTTTTGGCCACCTTTGCTGACGGGGTTGCTAGGAAAGTTAACATTGCTTCTCCGTCAACTCTCGGAAATTTGGGTTCGCCTTTTCGCTGTTGTTCCTGGATTTTGTCATCAGTGTCCGATTCACTGTCTTCTTTTTCAGCTTCTGGCTTTTGTTTGGCAGGTTTCCTCTTGGAACCCTTCCCTTTATTTCCGGATCCTGCATTGCCTTTCATATGCTTGTTTAGCCGACATTGCGCGTTTGTGAGGGTTGGTTTCCCAAACTGAGAGTGGTGGACGCAGGGTTCCGACTTAATTCTCTCCCATTCTTCGGGAGTGTAATTGATTGGATCTGGACTGCGGCCTTTCCACTTGTTCACCTTTTCTCCTCCAAAGGCTATGTTAACCTCCTTGGGCTTTGTTGTTGACTCCGGAGTTCCTTTTTTATCAGAACGAGGTGTTTTCTTGGCCAGTATCAGTGACTCAATATTGCCTCCTCTTGCTCTGATATCGTCTTCGGCTGCAGCATGCTCATTAGCGGTTGTAAGCATAGATCCGAGATCTTTGTGCTTTTTAGAACCAACCATGAACGGTACAAGTCCGGGTTTTAGGCCATTGACGAAAGCATGCATCGCTTGTACGTCAGTTACTCCAGAGCAACTGTTCTTCATTGCAGTCCATCTGGAGATGAAATCCACGTATGGTTCGTCTTCAAATTGGGTGCAACGGTTCAGCTGGTTGATGCTATTTGGGCGTTTGTATGTTCCCCGAAAATGCTGAGTAAATACTCTCGCCATATCATCCCAACTGTCGACAGTTCTTGATGGTAAACCATTGATCCAATCTCTGGCTCCGTCTAGCAACATTAGGGGAAGAAACTTGACAGCTTCCAGGTCTGTCCCGTTGTTGATTTGGACGGTTGTGTAATAATCTGAAAGCCAGGTATCCGGGTTTGTACTGCCGGTATATTTTTGGTAGGTTGGACCAACTTTGGCGAAGCCAGAATGTAGGGTTATCCTTCGGATCCTGTCAGTAAAACACTTAGGACCAAAGTATAGATCATCCTTTTCTGCTCTATCAATATGTGCAGAATATCTCCCGGCTGAATGGACAGAAGGGGATCTGCTCCTTTCTTTTCCATTGTTGCGCGGACGCGCTTTTCCGAGGTTATCTCTATCTCTTCCGTTGTCACGCCCCCTGGGATTAGGTGGAGTCCTGCTCCTGTACCTTTCCTTATCTTTAGGCGGTGTCCGAGATCTTTCACGTCTGTGAGGTGTATCGTATCTTCCAGCTTTTTCAGCTGGGTTTCTCGGAGGTGGCATTATTTTGCCGTCATTCCGGTGTTTGTCTTCCCGATCATGTGGTTTATATCCATCTTTCGGGAGATGAGGTCCGGTTCTAGACGCTGCGTCCCGGTTGTCGGGGTTTTTCTTGTCTTTTCTCGGATCCTCTTTTTTATCCGAATCTCCGGGTTCTTCCGGTCCAGGTGCTCCAGCAGCGCAAGTAACAGTTTTGCAGAGGGCGGAATTATCATGCAGCCTCCCTGATCGCTCTTGTCCTCGCTGTTGCTGCTGTAATGCTTTTCCTAGGAAAGCATACACCCCTTGGAGTTTTTCCCCGTTGGAATACAGATCGTTATTGAGGATGGCGAACGCTGCTTCCGCGTTTTCTGCTGCGGTTTTGTATATTGGTTCGCCCTTGGCATCTTTGCCGTTTAACTGCTTTTGCCAAGATGGGTTATAAAACCTTTCTTTTGGCGGCAGTTCTTCCGGTTTTGCGATTCCGGGTAACCTAGTAGGTTTTAAGGCAGATCTATGCTTTCTCTCGTACTCCTCTATTTCTTCCTTCATGACTTTGATGTCATTTTGGGTTTGTTGGAGATGTTGCCGAGATCTAAGCAGATGTTGCTGTTGCCGTTGGAAAGCTTGTCTCCTGGCTTCCAGCATCTCAGGGGGTTCATCTGGTCCCACTGGTGTTTGTAATAGTTCTTGCTCTTCCAGTTCTGTCATTGGCGGAGCGGTGATTTCCTTAGATTTCTTTTCCGCGGGCTTTGTGCCACTAATATCTCCAACTTCCAGGTTTTCATCAGCGAGATCAGCTGACTTTTTCTTCCGGAGTTTGTACTGGAGTTTTTTAGAAGCACGGTGCTTTTTCTTGGAAGACGGAGGTTTTTTGACAGGTTCATCCTCTGTCATCTCCTTGACATTAGGGAATATCGGAGAAGTTTCTCCGTCTTCCCTCTCTTCCACTGGCGGAGGGGTTTTAGGGCTTTCCTGGCTATCGGCACCCGTTGTATCAGCTGGTTTTGCCATTAGCACTTCATGGAATCCCTCTTGAAAGGACTTAACTTTTCTTACGAAGGCATCATCGTCTTCGTCTTCGGAGTCGAAGTTATCCGATCCGGTTTCCGACTCCAATCTCGCCTCTATGGCGGCAAGCACGGACTCTGTTTCCGAGTTCATCGTCTGGTTAACGGATGTCGGATCTTCCGTCTCTATGACGGGTATTGGTTCTTCCGTTTCTGTGACGGGTGTATTGTTGTCTGCCTTTTGCACGGGATTTCCATCATCCGTGTTTTCGGCGACTTCAGATTGCACCATGCCGATAAAGTGTGAGTCACTTCTTTGTCGGCGATCTGAGCAAAATCCGGCATCATAGTCGTCTTCGACTGGGTATAGGGCGGGTGGGAAATACTTGCTTCCACCGCAAAACCCCATTGCCTCCGCGGTTAATCCGATAAAGATGTTAGCAGATCCAATCGGTAGAACGCAGGCACTTACCAGGTGGTTTTGCGCCGGTATGTAGGATCCATTGTCGAGGAAGCGCCCGACGTCGTCGTCGAATTCCAAGCTTCCGACAGTGATCGATCTTCCAATTCCGCCGAGTATCCCAGATCGGAATTTCACGCCTGACGTCGTTTGCCCCACGGTGGGCGCCAACTGTCGAGACATCGTAGTAGTTTTCATAGACTGGGGTGCCATGAGACTACGGTAGAGACGTGGGGTAACGGGATAGCGTAGTAACACAGAACACGGGATTTTACCCAGGTTCGGTACGTCGCGACAGTACGGCGTACCTACTCCTGCACTTCTCACTAATTGGGACTAAAGCCCGTATAACAGGGTTACAGTGTGAGGGAATAGATCTAGCTACTCGACGAGGATGAGCTTCTCGGCGAGTTGCGTAGAGCCTTAGCTTGTGAAACTTGAACCTAGAACCTTGGAACTTATGGAATCTATCTCCCGTCCGGCTTTATATAATAGCCGGATTAGGGCTTACAGAACAAGAAACCTAGAAGACTACGTTTAACTTCTAACTTGGAAAGTAAGGAATCTGTCTTCTCCTCCAAGCCAGATCACGTGGGCCGTGATCCGGGTTCTTCTAGAATCCGGCTTCTGCGCGTCGGACTACTGGGCCGCCCAATGGACCTAAGCCCATTACCATGTAGGCCACCCTGGTAGTCCGGCTCTTTTGTCTACCATCTTCTATACCCCTATTCAGTATATATCCGACAGTTTTTGTGCAGAAAAATCAACTTTCGGGAAATTGCCTAGAAAAGACCCCATTGGCCCTAAAACACCAGAAGACTCCGAGAGCCAGAAGGAGACCCGGAGAGGGGCCAGGAAGTGGCCAAACCACCCCCCGGCGCCCCCTAGGCCGTGCCACCAGGTGGTGTGGGACACTCCCAGACCCCCTCGGTCTCCCTTTTCGACTACAAATAGCCTTCAACCCTAAAACACGAGGGGGTTCGATAGTTTTCCAGAAAGAAGTCCGTAGCTCCGCCGCCACCCCGAACCTCGATTCGGGGATCAGAAGTTCCTGTTCTGGCACCCTGCCGGGACGGGGAATTGGAGGAGATCATCGCCATCGTCATCACCAACGCCTCTCCATCGACCGTCCATGTTTCCCTCATCCATGTGTGATTAATTCCCCCGCTGTAGGATGAAGGGGATGGTAGGGATTGGATGAAATCGTTCATGTAATAATGCCATGATTGTTAGGGCATAGTGCCTATTATCTTATATTAGTGCTATTGACATTGTTGCAACTTGTTATGCTTAATGCTTGCCACTTTGGTCCCAATACGTCTCCAACGTATCTATAATTTCTGATGTTCCATGTTGATATTATGCCAATTGCTACATGTTTTCTCCCTTCTTTATGTCATTTTTATCGATTTTCCGGGACTAACCTATTAACAAGATGCCAAGTGCCAGTTCCCTGTTTTCTGCTGTTTTTAGTTTCAGAAAAGTTGTTCTGGAAATATTCTCGGAATTGAGCGATTCGAAAACCAGAAGTCTTAGAAGTCTCGGAAGCTTCCAGAAGTCCCGAAGAGCCCCGGAGGGGGGCCACAGGGTGGCCACACCATGGGGTGGCGCGGGTCCCCCCTGGCCGCGCCACCTAGGTGTGTGGGCCTCCTGGCCACCCCCGGCATCGCCCTTTCGCCCATATATACTCCCCGAGGCATAAACCCTAGGAGAATCGACCTTTTCCACAAAATACATCTGTAGCTCCACCGCCACCGCCGACAAGTTTTGGGGGACAGATCTCTGTTCTGGCACCCTGCCGGGACGGGGAAGTGCCCTCGGAAGCCATCTCCTTCAACTCCACCGCCATATCCATCGCTGTTGCTGTCTCCTATGATGAGGAGGGAGTAGTTCTCCCCCCGAGGTTGAGGTCTCTAGCGGTAGCTATGTGGTTCATCTCTCTCTCCCAAGGTGTGATCTTTATGTGATCATGAGCTTTGTAATCTAGTTGAATATGATCTTAATCTTTTATGCTACTCAAGTGGTTTTGTTATCTCCGTAAACACTTTGATCACGGGGCAAAGGTGACAGTGTGTGCTCCGTGTGGTTTAGCATGATATTTGTATATTATGTTGGAAGGTGAACCTATGAAATTGTGGCGTTTGTTTAGTACTAATTTATGGCGCTCGTAGTGACATTGGGGTGCCCTAAAGAGGGAATATAGACTTGAGGAGTGTTGTTAAATCCCTACGCAATGATTAGTGTTCGTTATTCGATGGAGAGTGGTTCGAAGTAGCATAGTGAAGAAATGATATTTATGCATTCAATTATGTTTTCATTGTTGAGAGTGTCCACTAGTGAAAGTAGGATCCCTAGGCCTTATTTCCAAGCATTGAAACACCATTTTACACCTGTTCTGCTACATGTTTGCTTGCTGCCATATTTATTTCAGATTGCTATTATTACTTATAACCATCCATATTACTCGCATTTCACTATCTCTTCGCCGAACTAGTGCACCTATATACCTGACAAGTATATTGGGTGTGTTGGGGACACAAGAGACTTCTTGTATCTTAATTGCAGGGTTGCTTGAGAGGGATATCTTTGACCTCTACCTCCCTGAGTTCGATAAACCTTGGGTAATCCATATAAGGGAAAATTGCTGCTGTTCTACAAACCTCTGCACTTGAAGGCCCAACACTGTCTACAAGAATAGAAGCGTGCGTAGACATCAAGCTCTTTTCTGGTGCCGTTACCGGGGAGGTAAGGTAAAAGGTACTCACATCCTCGGGTGTGAGTGCTCGAAGTTATTTCCTTTAGATTCTGCAATTATATCTTTCTGTTTCTTGTTTCTATTTTCACTAGTTAGTCTTAATGGAAAATAAAAAAAATATGAGAGAGCTTTATTTGCATTCTAGTAGCAATGTTATTAGCATTAATTATTTGGATACCATTATTTCTAGTACTATGGAAAAGTCTAAGCTTGGGGAAGCTAGTTTCTATAAACTCTTTATTTCCCTGGCTTTAGAGGAGAAAATTTGCTCTGATGATACTTTATCTCCCATATGTAATAAACCTAATGATGCTTGTGACATTTTAAATCCTCCTACTCAAAGCATTCCTTTTAAAATACCCAAGAAAATTGTTGAACTTGTCTTGGATAACCGTTATTTTGGAGATGAAACTATCCATCCCCGTGATCATTTACTCTTTATACATGAATTATGCGGGTTGTTCAAGTGTGCAGGTATTTCAATGGACCAAGTTAAGAGGAGGTTATTCTCTTTATCTCTTAAGGACAAAGCAAGGGAGTGGTATGAGCTTCTAGATGATCCTCATCATTTGGAGTGGAAGGAGATCGAATCTCTATTTCATTCTAAACTTTATTCTTCTCATGAACTATATTTAGATAGGGATTACATTTATAATTTTTGGCCTCGTGATGGAGAAAGCATTGCTCAAGCTTGGGGAAGACTGAAAACATTAATACTTAAATGTCCTAACGATGAGCTTCCTAAGGAAATAATTGTTACTAATTTTTATGCAAGGCTTTCAGGATATTACATGGATTATCTAGATGCATGTTCAGAGGGTTCTTTCTCAAGTAAGAAGGTTGAAGCTAAATGGGATCTTCTTGAAACAATTGAAACCAATAGTGAAGGTTGGAATGATGACAAAGGTAAAGAATCAGGTATAAACTATGAGTATGATTAAAGGATGAACATGCATCTAGATAATCCATGTAATATCCTGAAAAAGCTGTGACAAACTTGACAAGATAGATTGCTAATTTATCAACTATAGTGCAACAACAACAAACTTGATTTGGATGATGGCCAAGGTAATGCTAACAATGGCCATGGAGGATTTGGTGTTGCTAGAAGAGTACAAGCTCCAGAACAAAATAGAGAAGATGATGGTTTGGGAAAACCTAAATTTTCTATTCCTACTCTCAATTGTGATACTGAAGATGTGGAAGAATATTTGATGTGGGAATTCAAAATTGAGAAACTATGGAGATTACATGAATATAGTGAAGATAGAAAGATCAATCTTGCATATTCTCGATTTGATGGCTATGCTCTTGTGGTGGCATGGCATTACAAGATTGAGGGAAGAACATGGTGATCCAGAAATTCTTACATGGAGAGTGATGAAGAAAGTGCTAAGGGAAATATTTGTACCCAAAAATTATATTAGAACTCTCTATGAAAAATTGCAACTATTTAGGCAAGGTTCCAACTCAGTGGATACTTATTATAAGGAGATGGAGCTGATTATCCAAAGGGATCGAGTTAGGGAGGAGCCAGAACAAACAATGCAAAAATTTCTCTCAAGTTTGCAATTCAAAATTAGGATCACTCTAATACATATGCAATATAATACTATGAATGATTTTCTACATCAAACTAGAGAGGTTGAAAAGAGGTTGGACGAGGAGGTGCAAATGAGTGCAAGGAGGAGTTTTACACCTCGAAATTTCTTTATTCCATCACCTACCCTCAAGAATCTCGATTTTGTGGTGCTACAAGTTCCAAAATCGATCCTAGGACTTCCAATTCAAAGAAAACGATACAACCAACAGCAAGTGCAAGTGGGTCTACTACATCTACAATATGTCCAAGAAGAGAAGTCATAAAATAAAGCCAAGTGTAGCGTGAGAAATCATCAATAAAGATAACATAGTAGCGTGGCTCCCTTCCGAAGGGAAGGGAGCAGGACCCCATACATCACAATGAACTAAGTCGAAAGGACGATGAGATATTGACTCACTAGTAGGATAGAGTAGTTCAGTCTGTTTGCCAAGTCTATAACCCTGACACTAGAGGGAAACATCTCCTGAGACAACCCCCATAAGACCCCGACGAACTAAAGACGATAGGAGAGAACCACAAATATGACCAAGACGATGGTGCCACTTCTGGAAGGAAGCGGGAGCGGAAGAAGCAAGAGCATGTGAACTCATGGATGTGGGTGCAGCAGAAGGAACACAAAGCGAGTTGAGATCCCAAAGACCCGGAGAGTCACGGTGCAAAGGGCCTGCACCAACTATAACATGGTGAACGGACAACGACGTCGCCTAGAGGGGGTGAATAGGCGATTAAAACTTTTCCGGTTAATGCTTGCTAAATGCGGAAATAAACTAGGTGTTTAAATTAACAAGCATACAACCTAAATATTCTAGGGTCAACTAGATGAACCAACAACTTATGCTAAGCAAGACAAGTAACAAGGTGATAGCAAGATATATAAGTTCAAGATCGAAGGCTATCACAATGTAAATTGCATAAGTAAAAAGCTCGGGTATAGAAATAACCGAGGCACACAGAGACGAAGATGTATTCCCGAGTTCCTCCCACAAAGGTGAGTACGTATCGTTGGAGGGATGTGAGCTCACCACGAATGCCTACTCAACGCCACAAAGGCCTCACCCTATTCTCCGATGAACTCCGCCACAAAGGCCTAGTTCACCTTCCACTATTAGCAACCTTCAAACCCGAGGCACGCATCCACAGCTCAATTGGAGGCTCTCGGTGTCACCACAATCTTGGGGCACGCATCCACAACTCAATTGGAGGCTCCCAAGAACACCACAAGTCGTGTAGGATCCAAGACCCAAGAGTAACAAGCTCACAAACTTTCAACTTCCACGAATCCTCGTGGAGAGAGCAAACCGATGCAACCGATGCAAATGGCAAGAGCACAAGTGCTCAAATCCTTCACTCTCAAATTCCAACAAAGCAACAAATGATTATGGGGGAATAAGAGAGGAAGAACAATGGAGGAGAAACACCAAGAACTCCAAGATCAAGATCTACTAAGTTTCCCTCACTAAGAAGGAAGATGGATTGGTGGAAATGTAGACCTAGATCTCCTCTACCTTCTCCCTCAAAGATATGCAAGAATCATAGGAGGGATTGGGAGAGGGGCAAGCTTTCCAAGGTCAACAATGGTGGGGGACAGGGGAAAATCGTGCTTGGAAGACTTGGGGACCAATGGGGAAGAAAGCCCCCTTAAATAGGTCCCCACAAAAACTAGCCGTTTTGTGTGCAGTCTGAGCAGGATATTTCGAAATATCCGGTTCAAAACTAGACCAAATAATCCGGTCCGACAGGAATATCCGGTCCGAAATGAATAATCCGGTACAAATAATCCGGTTCACTTCTGTGAGAAATATGGTCCGAAAACTGCCCAAACCGGAATATCCGGTATGCCCCGAATAATCCGGTTCAAATAATCCGCTTCACTTCTGAAAGTTTTGACTCCGGTCCTTAGCCGTTTTCGAGCAAAAACTCCACAACCGGAATATCCAGTTTGAGATGAATATTCCGGTTCCAAATAATCCGGCTCATCTTTGTCCCGAATATGGACCAAAACTATCCTAACCGGAATAATCCGGTTGAGTTCTGAAACAGAGAGGCAGAACTAGAAACCCCATAACTTTTGCAAATGAACTCCGAACGAGGTAAATCCAATTGCATTGGAAAGATAAAAGCAAGGAGTATCACGAAGGTAAATATTGATACCTCAAAGTATGGAGAAGTTACCACACATGGAAGGTATGGGAACATTCTCAAAGACGAACGGAATATTTTCACCACCGAAAACGCTACAATTTTTTCTTACGAAATCCGTTTTAGAGAAACCAAGGCTTGTCATGAATATCACGAAAAGCACTAAAACCCAAAGGAGATAAAAGCCAAATAAGAACCAAGAAAGATGATATGCAAAGTATGCAAAGGTCTGAGCTCTCCATAACGATTCGATCGAGTTACTCACTGGAGAGCCCCTCTTGATAGTACGACTATCTATCCTATAACCCGGTCTCCCAAAGACACGAGACCGGTAAGATAGAAAACCTATCAAGATTATAACTTTGCCTTTGTAACATCCCAAGTATGAAAATATCCCTTAGAATGTTTGATTTCATGTTTAATTAAAGTATTGCATCATGTCATCATGTTTATTTCCCTTGTTTGCATTTGTTACTATTTGTTTTGCATATGTTTTATTCTGTTTTCATAATTGAAATTCAAACAAATTCAAATGATGTGTTTCATACTTGTCATGTTACAACATTTTTTCAAATAAAAGTTCAACTCAAACAAACTTTTGTTTCCAATTACTCCATATTTGATCAACTAATAAAATGGTGCTTCTATTTCAATTAATTAATCCCAAATTGCTTTCAAATTCAAAGCATCCTCAAACAGAACCTCATTTGAAAATTATAAAAATACCAAACAAATTCTAATCACATTTGTTCTATTTAATCACTAGGGGTCACCCTAATAAAAACTTTGTTTCCAATATTAATCAATTAGTTATCAACTTATTCAAATTCAAAACAAAAACTTTCAAACATTACCCATTTTTGAAATTATGAAATTACAAAACAAATATACTCATTGTTTCCAATTAAAGTTATTTGGGTCACCCTAATTAAAATTTTGGTTTCAATAATCATTTTAATACTTAAACCATCCAAATATGAATTAATTCCAAATCAGCACCAAATTGGATTTATGAAAATCTCCAAAAACCAATCAACTCTTTTGTTCTAACTAAATAATAGGGTTCACCCTATTAAGATGTTGTTTTCAATAATATCCATTTAATAAGAAAATTCATTTCAAATTTGGTTTAAATCATAAACAGCAGGTAATTTGAAAACTTTTGGAAAATAAAAGTTAGCAACTAGTTGCTATGATAAAAACTAAGCTAACCATATTTTTTTCCAAATTTTTACTAACCTAAAACCTACCTTTTTCTTCCAATTAGTTTTGCTGCAAAAAAAACAGAAAAGCCAAAAATAATAAAAAGAAAAAAACGGTTCAGGGGGGGGAGAAACGCAGCCCACAGCCCACCTTGCTGCTTGTCGTCTACCTCCCCCCCGACGTCACCCGGCGTACGATTCCATCGCCACCATCCGTCGCCTCCTCCTCCACCCGATTTCTTGCCGTACGAACTCAAGCCATCCTTAAAAACCTCGCCCCGAGCCCCTGCTAGCCCTAGCCCTCCTCTCAGCCGCCGCCGCTCCCTCTTTTTCCTTCCCTGTACCTCTTTCTTGCGAATCCGAGGGAGGATGCCGGTAGGGTTCAGAAATCGCCGGCGCGCTGTGAAGCTCCGCGGGCCAGGCCGAGCGTCCCGTCGTGCAGCCCTCGACTCCCTCTACGCCATCAACACCTGCGTCAAGCACGGGAACGAGCGGATCGTCCACGACGACGAGCTCTTCTACATGGCCGCCACTCAACCTCAGCGGCTTTTCGTCGCCTCCCTCACCGTCACCCGCAGGCAACGCCCCCGCAATCACCGCGGTGAGCCCCTCGTTCCATCCCCGTCAACCTCTTTACTTCTCGCGCATCAGAGCAGTGGTGACCTCCGGCGATCACCGTAGTGTGCTGCCGGCCAACCGCCGCGTTGCAGGTAACAAAGGCGTGGCCTTGGCCTCGACACCGCACGCGCGCGTCGCCCACGCACGCCCACTTGCACCTATGACACGCACACATGGCGCCACCAGCTCCTGGTCGCCGCCGTTACTGTCCCGCCGCGCTCAGGTGGTTGCTCTGCGTTGCCCCGACGAGGTTCAGTTTCGTCAGTGCTCAATTAACTGACGAAAACAAACCTTAACCCCCCCCCCCCCGCCTGTTCCTTTCTGTCACCAAACACGAACACAGAGAAGTGGCAGCGCACAGCACACGCAGCCTGGAGGGCGCGGGTTCGACCCCCCCTGGCGCAAATTCTTTTCCGTGTTTTAGCCCAGCTGTTGGCCCCACCAGTCATTGGCAACCGTGGCCACATCAGCCCACGCGCGCGCCGCGTGGACGCCAGCAGGGCTTGGCCCACGGGTCAGTGGCACGGGCTAGCTCACCCCTGCGTGACAAAAGCCCAAAGCTTTCTGGAAACGTGTTTTCGCACCCAGGCCCCTGTAAAATAAGTTGTAACTTTTCTGTAATTGTGTTTAAGCCCCTGGAACTTTACAAACTTCCTGTAATTATGTTTTGACCCCTGTAATTTCAAATTTGAATATCTTTTGAATAATAAATCCAAACTAAATAAATAAAAAATGTTTCCAAATCCAAATTGCCTAAATTTTGCAAATATGCAAGTTGTTTAATATTTTGAACACTTAAAAATTGGTTTATTTTCTGCATTTTATTTAATTCATTTAAAACTTGTGTAAATCATAAGTAATTCAAATTAATTCCAAATTTAAATTGTAAAATATGTTTTCAAACCCGCAAAATTTAATCTTTCCAATTATAAAATTTCTTTACTGTTTTGAATATTTTAAATTGGTGAAACATTTGAATTCTTGTTTAAATCACTTACATTTGCAAAATTCATAATTTGGGCATAAAAATTCCAAATTCCACAAACTAAATATGTTTTCCAATCAACTTTTCATGTACTTTCCAAATATAAATTTTGTTTGCTGTTTTGAATAATTTAAATTGCTGAAAACAACTGTTTCTTAATTATTGCATTTAAAATTGCCAAAATAATAACTTGCTCATTTTAAATCCAATTTCAACAAATGAAATATGTTTTCCATGCAAAATTAAACCCTCTTTCCAAATATAAAATTTGTTTCATGTTTTGAATAATTAAAATTGGGTAAATGATTTAAACCTTGTTTAAATCATTTAATATTATTAAATTCATAACTTGGTCATATTAATTTCTTTTGGGGCATATAAAATATGTTTTCAAACCACAAAAGCATAACCTTTTCAAATATGAACTTCACTCCATGTTTTGCACAAATAAAAATTCAAGTAAGTTCATGTTAGAATTAAATTCATTTAATTCTTGCTTAAAATTGTTTAATTCATAAATAATTTATATGAAATCCTTTTTCAACAAGTGAAGCATGTAATCCACCTAAAATTGTGTGTTCTTTTCAAATATGAACTTTGTTATCTATTTTGAACAATTAAACTTGATGAAAACAACAAATGCTTGTGTGACACCTCTAAGTAACCAAAATTTCCTAACTTAATAACTGAAATTCCAAACTTGGTAAACCTTATTTCTATTTGCTCTATTGTTGTTATTTTTCTGTTTTCCTCATCCATGCATCATGCTAATTCACTTACACAATTTGATTAGTTGTAAAACAATTAATTCAACCATAATTCATGGGCTTTTCAGGTGCAACTCAAATTGCATGTGGGTCCATTTAATCCCGTTTCTATCTTGTCAACTAGTTTATTTCTATGCATCAATTAAATGGTCATGCATCATCCCATGTTTGTGCACTATGCCATGTTATTGATTGTTTATCTTTCTGCATTGTTTGTTTGCTTCTTCTCGGATACACGACGACGTTGAGACCGACGATAGTTACGACACCCCTTCTAAGGAGTTAGCTCAGTACCAGGCTACTGGGTTTTGCAGGCAAGTATTCACTCACATGAACCATCGTATTCCTTTCAACATTGGTTACCGATACTTTCCGTTGTCTATTCTGCTAGCCCTATGAATATTTGCTTCTGTTACGAACCTATCACATGTATCCTTTAACCCTGATATTGCCTCACCTCCATACCTATAACCTTTTGCTTGTTGCCCGTGTCTTACTAGCATGCTTAGGGTTGTTTTGCTCGAGTCTGTTACCCGTTACTTTCTGTTACTATTTCATTATGTTCTGGGGGCTCGATGTTTAATCAATCAATCATGCTAATGTTACTATTAATAATAAATTTGATGATAAGGCACCGGCAGGAGGCCCAGGGTGGTTTTGAGGCCTGCTAGTGTCGACCCTAATAGGAAAAGGGTCTTGTCTACTGATCCATGATGAGCGCACTAACCGCATGTGGGAAGCGAGTATGGGCGCCCCCCTCAATTTGATTCGATTCGCATCTCGTCCAAACCGCCTCATTTAGTTCGTGTTTTCCATTTGCCGCATGCATGATTTTGCGAGCCCAGGCCAGGGTGGAACTTTTGTAGTCGGCATATAGGGGGACACGGTCTTAGAGTGCTATGAGGGTCCCTTTTCTTCAGGGATCGATTAGCCGTGCACCCAAGGTTCTTTGGGCTTGATGCGAAGAAGAGTTGGGTTGTGTTGAGTACCTCGCTTGGTGGGTTTGATTCCCGTCTGGCGGGTTATTCTTACGTGTACGGCCAAATTGGTGCACCCCTGCAGGGATAAATCTTCTCGAGAAGCCGTGTTTTCCGCGGTTATGGACTACTTGGTGAAAGTACTGGCTAACAACTACTCAGGACAACTTAAACCTAATGATTAACAACCTTACACCCAATGATTAACAACCTGACTAGTAATAGGCTTATTGACACAATAATCTGAACCATCATTAATTCAACTGTGTGAGTTATCCTCGGATTGCTTCTTTGGATAAGGGGCGAGATCCAGGATGGGTTTGTTTGATGTTAGTTGATAGGTTGGTTACGATACGCGATCTTATCTCCTTTCTGTTAGCCGGAAGTGGTAGTAACTCTGTAGTTGGTTAGAGCAGCCAGTTGCAGCATCTTTTATATCCCCTTCCTTCCGTTGAACCCAAAGCATCTGTGCTTGGTGTTGACGGGCTACACTTTGGTGAACTGTGAGTCTTGCTTGCCAGTACGTTTATGTACTGACCCCTTTGGGGCTGTGGTTTCCGCAGACCTACGTTTCCGAGGATCTACATGGTGGCAACTACGTAAAGTATGACGAGACTGCTGACGAGTAGATAGCGGACCCGGGCAGGATCCGAGACTTCGTGGATGGGCTCCGTCTTTTCGTTTCCGGCCTCTTAGGCCTATTTGGATCTTGTCTGTACTCAGACATGTTGAATGCTTCCGCTGTGATGTAATGATGATATGTTGGGACATGTGTCCTCTGGATGATTGTATTTGTTATCCCTGCTCTAATGAGAGCTATTTGCAACTTATTTCCATCTTTTGTGTCGTAGAGATCTGTTGTGATATCACTTGTTCCAATGCCGTTGACGTACCATGTGTGTATGTTTTGAAGTACGTCAATGGAAGTATCCTGATTTCTATGGGATATTTTACGTCGACGCTGAACAGATAGGGGTTGGTTGTCACACATACGTGTGTTGGCCTACTCGTAAGAGGACGCGGGTGCCGGTAAGCCCCGTAATCCAATCTACTACTGTTCAACGGAACGGCGAGTATCCTCTAGAAGTCCGGGTGCGACAAATGGTATCAGAGCCTGTCTGCCTGTAGGATCCCTTTTTACTGGTCGCAGTTGAGTCTAGAAACTATTTTGTAGCTATATAGGAAAAATGAAACGTGAGAGTAGGAATTCTGTTCTTTTTCTTCTTTCCCCACCCACCCTCCCTTTTCTGGTAAGGAAGTGCTACGTTGTTTTCCCTTCTCATCTAAACTTTCAAGTTAGGATTTCACGAATCCTGGTTTCTCTAGGATGGTTATATCTACTAGACCATAGGAATGGAGGTGGTTGTGACATGATTTATCATGTTGCCTACTCATGATTGAGAACGGAGGCGTGTAAGCCCCGGAAGCAGATCCTCTATTCCTTAAGCAGTACATATTGATCCTTTAGAAGCCCGGATGGGTTTTCCGTAGTACCTCAGGAGTGTTTTGGTCTCGTTTTCCCGGTGTTGCTTCAATATCCTGTTCTTCTCAACATCCTTTTCGTCCGTTGAAATCTTGTTGTTGTTTTCCATTTCAGTTCTTCTACCGGCGTCTAATCAAAACTTCCCAAATATCAAGTCTATCTGGCCAGAAAGGTTGTTGTTGTTGTTGTTGATTCCAGGCTATGAGAGCTGGCATTACTATCACCTGGGGTTGTTTCAAGGAAGCATTCCTGAAGCACCACATTCCAGATAGTCTATTCTCCGAATGAATCAAATTCTATCCAGCTATACACCCTCAATACAAAACCTCTTCCTTCAATTGAAAATGTTTCGGTGGTTTCCAAATTCCCTGACATCTTTCCAGAATAGTTGCCAGGAATGTCTATCGTTTTGAACTTCCAGAAAAACTATCCAAGGTGCACGATGTGTTTCACGTGTCACAGCTCAAGAGGATCTTCCCAAGAAGTATCCGGACCTTTTCTTTTCTCAGTAGGAATCTCGGGGCGCGATTCCTTCAAGGGGGGGGGGCGTTTTGTAACATCCCAAGTATGAAAATATCCCTTAGAATGTTTGATTTCATGTTTAATTAAAGTATTGCATCATGTCATCATGTTTATTTCCCTTGTTTGCATTTGTTACTATTTGTTTTGCATCTGTTTTATTCTGTTTTCATAATTGAAATTCAAACAAATTCAAATGATGTGTTTCATACTTGTCATGTTACAACATTTTTTCAAATAAAAGTTCAACTCAAACAAACTTTTGTTTCCAATTACTCCATATTTGATCAACTAATAAAATGGTGCTTCTATTTCAATTAATTAATCCCAAATTGCTTTCAAATTCAAAGCATCCTCAAACAGCACCTCATTTGAAAATTATAAAAATACCAAACAAATTCTAATCACATTTGTTCTATTTAATCACTAGGGGTCACCCTAATAAAAACTTTGTTTCCAATATTAATCAATTAGTTATCAACTTATTCAAATTCAAAACAAAAACTTTCAAACATTACCCATTTTTGAAATTATGAAATTACAAAACAAATATACTCATTGTTTCCAATTAAAGTTATTTGGGTCACCCTAATTAAAATTTTGGTTTCAATAATCATTTTAATACTTAAACCATCCAAATATGAATTAATTCCAAATCAGCACCAAATTGGATTTATGAAAATCTCCAAAAACCAATCAACTCTTTTGTTCTAACTAAATAATAGGGTTCACCCTATTAAGATGTTGTTTCAACAATATCCATTTAATAAGAAAATTCATTTCAAATTTGGTTTAAATCATAAACAACAGGTAATTTGAAAACTTTTGGAAAATAAAAGTTAGCAACTAGTTGCTATGATAAAAACTAAGCTAACCATATTTTTTTCCAAATTTTTACTAACCTAAAATCTACCTCTTTCTTCCAATTACTTTTGCTGCAAAAAAAAAAAACAGAAAAGCCAAAAATAATAAAAAGAAAAAAACGGTTCAAGGGGGGGGGGAGAAACGCAGCACACAGCCCACCTTGCTGCTTGTCGTCTACCTCCCCCCCCGACGTCACCCGGCGTACGATTCCATCGCCACCATCCGTCGCCTCCTCCTCCACCCGATTTCTTGCCGTACGAACTCAAGCCATCCTTAAAAACCTCGCCTCGAGCCCCTGCTAGCCCTAGCCCTCCTCTCAACCGCCGCCGCTCCCTCTTTTTCCTTCCCTGTACCTCTTTCTTGCGAATCCGAGGGAGGATGCCGGTAGGGTTCAGAAATCGCCGGCGCGCTGTGAAGCTCCGCGGGCCAGGCCGAGCGTCCCGTCGTGCAGCCCTCGACTCCCTCTACGCCATCAACACCTGCGTCAAGCACGGGAACGAGCGGATCGTCCACGACGACGAGCTCTTCTACATGGCCGCCACTCAACCTCGGCGGCGCGTCGTCGCCTCCCTCACCGTCACCCGCAGGCAACGCCCCCGCAATTACCGCGGTGAGCCCCTCGTTCCATCCCCGTCAACCTCTTTACTTCTCGCGCATCAGAGCAGTGGTGACCTCCGGCGATCACCGTAGTGTGCTGCCGGCCAACCGCCGCGTTGCAGGTACCAAAGGCGTGGCCTTGGCCTCGACACAGCACGCGCGCGTCGCCCACGCACGCCCACTTGCACCGTTGACACGCACACACGGCGCCACCAGCTCCTGGTCGCCGCCGTTACTGTCCCGCCGCACTCAGGTGGTTGCTCTGCGTTGCCCTGGCGAGGTTCAGTTTCGTGAGTGCTCAATTAACTGACGAAAACAAACCTTAACCCCCCCGCCTGTTCCTTTCTGTCACCAAACACGAACACAGAGCAGTGGCAGCGCACAGCACGCGCAGCCTGGAGGGCGCGGGTTCGACCCCCCCTGGCGCAAATTCTTTTCCGTGTTTTAGCCCAGCTGTTGGCCCCACCAGTCATTGGCAACCGTGGCCACGTCAGCCCACGCGCGCGCCGCGTGGACGCCAGCAGGGCTTGGCCCACGGGTCAGTGGCACGGGCTAGCTCACCCCTGCGTGACAAAAGCCCAAAGCTTTCTGGAAACGTGTTTTCGCACCCAGGCCCCTGTAAAATAAGTTGTAACTTTTCTGTAATTGTGTTTAAGCCCCTGGAACTTTACAAACTTCCTGTAATTATGTTTTGACCCCTGTAATTTCAAATTTGAATATCTTTTGAATAATAAATCCAAACTAAATAAATAAAAAATGTTTCCAAATCCAAATTGCCTAAATTTTGCAAATATGCAAGCTGTTTAATATTTTGAACACTTAAAAATTGGTTTATTTTCTGCATTTTATTTAATTCATTTAAAACTTGTGTAAATCATAAGTAATTCAAATTAATTCCAAATTTAAATTGTAAAATATGTTTTCAAACCCGAAAAATTTAATCTTTCCGAATATAAAATTTGTTTACTGTTTTGAATATTTTAAATTGGTGAAACATTTGAATTCTTGTTTAAATCACTTACATTTGCAAAATTCATAACTTGGGCATAAAAATTCCAAATTCCACAAACTAAATATGTTTTCCAATCAACTTTTCATGTACTTTCCAAATATAAATTTTGTTTGCTGTTTTGAATAATTTAAATTGCTGAAAACAACTGTTTCTTAATTATTGCATTTAAAATTGCCAAAATAATAACTTGCTCATTTTAAATCCAATTTCAACAAATGAAATATGTTTTCCATGCAAAATTAAACCCTCTTTCCAAATATAAAATTTGTTTCATGTTTTGAATAATTAAAATTGGGTAAATGATTTAAACCTTGTTTAAATCATTTAATATTATTAAATTCATAACTTGGTCATATTAATTTCTTTTGGGGCATATAAAATATGTTTTCAAACCACAAAAGCATAACCTTTTATGAACTTCACTCCATGTTTTGCACAAATAAAAATTCAAGTAAGTTCATGTTAGAATTAAATTCATTTAATTCTTGCTTAAAATTGTTTAATTCATAAATAATTTATTTGAAATCCTTTTTCAACAAGTGAAACATGTAATCCACCTAAAATTGTGTGTTCTTTTCAAATATGAACTTTGTTATCTATTTTGAACAATTAAACTTTATGAAAACAACAAATGCTTGTGTGACACCTCTAAGTAACCAAAATTTCCTAACTTAATAACTGAAATTCCAAACTTGGTAAACCTTATTTCTATTTGCTCTATTGTTGTTATTTTGTTGTTTTCCTCATCCATGCATCATGCTAATTCACTTACACAATTTGATTAGTTGTAAAACAATTAATTCAACCATAATTCATGGGCTTTTCAGGTGCAACTCAAATTGCATGTGGGTCCATTTAATCCTGTTTCTATCTTGTCAACTAGTTTATTTCTATGCATCAATTAAATGGTCATGCATCATCCCATGTTTGTGCACTATGCCATGTTATTGATTGTTTATATTTCTGCATTGTTTGTTTGCTTCTTCTCGGATACACGACGACGTTGAGACCGACGATACTTACGACACCCCTTCTAAGGAGTTAGCTCAGTACCAGGCTACTGGGTTTTGCAGGCAAGTATTCACTCACATGAACCATCTTGTTCCTTTCAACATTGGTTACCGATACTTTCCGTTGTCTATTCTGCTAGCCCTATGAATATTTGCTTCTGTTACGAACCTATCACATGTATCCTTTAACCCTGATATTGCCTCACCTCCATACCTATAACCTTTTGCTTGTTGCCCGTGTCTTACTAGCATGCTTAGGGTTGTTTTGCTCGAGTCTGTTACCCGTTACTTTCTGTTACTATTTCATTATGTTCTGGGGGCTCGATGTTTAATCAATCAATCATGCTAATGTTACTATTAATAATAAATTTGATGATAAGGCACCGGCAGGAGGCCCAGGGTGGTTTTGAGGCCTGCTAGTGTCGACCCTAATAGGAAAAGGGTCTTGTCTACTGATCCATGATGAGCGCACTAACCGCATGTGGGAAGCGAGTATGGGCGCCCCCCTCAATTTGATTCGATTCGCATCTCGTCCAAACCGCCTCATTTAGTTCGTGTTTTCCATTTGCCGCATGCATGATTTTGCGAGCCCAGGCCAGGGTGGAACTTTTGTAGTCGGCATATAGGGGGACACGGTCTTAGAGTGCTATGAGGGTCCCTTTTCTTCGGGGCTCGATTAGCCGTGCGCCCAAGTTTCTTTGGGCTTGATGCGAAGAAGAATTGGGTTGTGTTGAGTACCTCGCTTGGTGGGTTTGATTCCCGTCTGGCGGGATATTCTTACGTGTACGGCCAAATTGGTGCACCCCTGCAGGGATAAATCTTCTCGAGAAGCCGTGTTTTCCGCGGTTATGGACTACTTGGTGAAAGTACTGGCTAACAAGTACTCAGGACAACTTAAACCTAATGATTAACAACCTTACACCCAATGATTAACAACCTGACTAGTAATAGGCTTATTGACACAATAATCTGAACCATCATTAATTCAACTGTGTGAGTTATCCTCGGATTGCTTGTTTGGATAAGGGGCGAGATCCAGGATGGGTTTGTTTGATGTTAGTTGATAGGTTGGTTACGATACGCGATCTTATCTCCTTTCTGTTAGCCGGAAGTGGTAGTAACTCTGTAGTTGGTTAGAGCAGCCAGTTGCAGCATCTTTTATATCCCCTTCCTTCCGTTGAACCCAAAGCATCTGTGCTTGGTGTTGACGGGCTACACTTTGGTGAACTGTGAGTCTTGCTTGCCAGTACGTTTATGTACTGACCCCTTTGGGGCTGTGGTTTCCGCAGACCTACGTTTCCGAGGATCTACATGGTGGCAACTACGTAAAGTATGACGAGACTGCTGACGAGTAGATAGCGGACCCGGGCAGGATCCGAGACTTCGTGGATGGGCTCCGTCTTTTCGTTTCCGGCCTCTTAGGCCTATTTGGATCTTGTCTGTACTCAGACATGTTGAATGCTTCCGCTGTGATGTAATGATGATATGTTGGGACATGTGTCCTCTGGATGATTGTATTTGCTATCCCTGCTATAATGAGAGCTATTTGCAACTTATTTCCATCTTTTGTGTCGTAGAGATCTGTTATGATATCACTTGTTCCAATGCCGTTGACGTACCATGTGTGTATGTTTTGAAGTACGTCAATGGAAGTATCCTGATTTCTATGGGATAGTTTACGTCGACGCTGAACAGATAGGGGTTGGTTGTCACACATACGTGTGTTGGCCTACTCGTAAGAGGACGAGGGTGCCGGTAAGCCCCGTAATCCAATCTACTACTGTTCAACGGAACGGCGAGTATCCTCTAGAAGTCCGGGTGCGACAGCCTTGAGCATTCCACTTGAGCTAGATGATGACGATCTTGACTCTCTCGAGTAAGATCTTCTTTCTTGATTGCGCTTGCTAGCACAAGCTCCGCTTGATGAAGACTTGCAAGTTGCTCCCCCATACACCATTATGGGAGAGACTAGCTCCCCCATACACCATTATGGGAGAGACCCTTCGGCAAATCTTCACAAGGCCACAATCTCCAAAAGGGTGGCAAGCATCAAGCATAGTATATCTTCTAGAAGCTTCACTTGAGCTTACCACGTCAAGCTAGATGACAAACACCGCTTGACGACGACATAGACCATGGGCTATATGAAATCTTCCTTTTGGTTCATGCCCATGGAAAGATACCTAACCACACATAGAGATGCGACACACACATATCATGGGTTAGTTAACAAAGATAATTTGACAATTGCTTACCATACCATGAGATACACAATCCCACTTGGTACAACTTGTAGCTTTGTGTGTTGATCGCTTGCTTGATCAACCTTGTATCTTTGCTTCTCAATTCTAAATATGATGTCTTGAAGATGATAATGAAAGATCACCTAATCCTTTTCTTCAAGACATACTAGCAATAAGATCAAGTCAAACCAAGACCATTCTTCATATAAATCCATGAATATAACAATGGCCATCAAGGAAGCTAATAGAGTTCAACACATGAACTCCATTATTTCCTATGGACAAGATCTACAAGGATAACTCAATGCAAACATTAGTCCATAAGGATTGTCATTAATTACCAAAACCACATATGGGGGAACCTTGCGCTTTCACATGGGTGTGACGATCCTAGATAGAGCAAGAGTTAACTTCAAGAATAACACGGCCACCAGATTCAGTAAGACGAGCAGCAGAAAACAAGTTCATGATAAGACGAGGAGCATGGGAGACATTTGGAACTGATAAGGAAGAAGTAGAAAGAGTGCCACGACTAGCAACAGGAAGAGGTGTGCCATCAGCAGCGAGAACATTGACAGGAAACTCAAGAGATCAAAGAGAGGCCGGCACAGAAGAATAAGAAGAATATGAAACGAAGCTCAAGGATCTAGAACCCACGAAGATGTACCTCACTGTGTGGATGGTGGTCGCTCAATGATGGACGCCGCAGTCATAGAGGCTTGCAGCACCTGTCTAAGTAGAGGCAGAGGAAGCCAACAAACGGTTTAGACGCACAATGCCGCGATCTGAAAGCTATAGAGTCGAAGAAGAAGCACGAGTCCCAGCTGAAGAGGTGTACCCACTGTTCCGCATGTCCCTCTGCCTCTTGCGGCAATCAGACTCTGGATGACTCTTCGAGGAGTAGCCACAAAAGATACAAGGGTGATATCATCCCTCTCCACCAGAAGTAGGGCGACTTACCCCCCCCCCCCCCCATAGGGAATGGGAAGGAGCGACAGAGCACTTGGACGAGAAAACGACATAACAGGAGCCCAAGCACAGAGGGAGCCACAAGAAAACCAGCACCTCGAAGGCATGTCTCCTCGGCACGAAGCTCCGAAAGTACCGCTAAGATAGGAATATGGCCACGAGCAAGCTAGCTAGCACGCCGAGGCTCAAACTCGGTACGAAGGCGAGACATGAACTCAAAGACATGCTGAAACTCCAAGTCTGATCTCATAGTCCGGCAACATGGGAAGGTACCGCAAACAACAGTGCGGAGGGAGTCAAGCTGATGCCAAATAGCATAAGAAGATACTATACCTCAGCATAGTTGGTACCATCAAAGATCACTAAGCAGCAAGATATAGGAACATAGCCCGCCATCATTTTTTTCCATTTTTCTAGTCAACTCAGACTGAGAGGAGCATACACGAACAGGATCTCGATCCCAAGTAGTCGGAGGAGAATAGAGGCCAAATCCAGTCGTCCAAGGCTAAATCCGGTCAGAACAAGGCCCTAAATCAGCAGGAGTCAGCCGAAAGGAGTCGGCCCTCGCCGTGATACTAACCGGAATCGGACGAATCGGGGCGGCCATCCGCGACCTAGGGCAGGCACGGGAGAGAGAGAGAAGTGGCCGAGGCTAAAACAACAGCAGACGGCGACCGTCGGACTTTGGAGAGAGAGGATAACAACAACACAAGCTTGCCCGGCCAGATGGCAACAACCATAGAGACGACCAGAGAGTTCTTGAGAGATAACAACATCACAAGGAAACAAGGGCTAGATAATAAAACCTGATGCAGCACACCTCATTACACCAAGCCCAACACCCAATGGACCCATGACAAAATCTCGAGCAAAGGCGATACATGACAAGGTGAATACACTCCTCTCCCGCTATGTTTTTGCTGACTTGGTGAATGGTGCGCTACCTCATGGAACAACCCTATGCATGCTCAGGTGTGACCCCACTACGGAGGCGCACGATCGCGCCCAAGATGATGCCCAATAAGCTATGGAAGAAGTCTAAGAAGACGAAATCGAGGAAGAAGAAGAGAAGGAGCAAAAGGGAGGAAAACAGGGTGCCCTAACTCAGACCCCGGCCAGGCCCTCCCCCAGGCCGGACCCCCCCCATAGAACCGTGATAAGGGGTGGCCCGATCTTCTCAGTGAACTCGCAGATAACTTCAATATGATAACTAGTGCGCCACTAAGAACTCTCTCGGCTGATCCCTGATGCCAATGCAAAAGATAACAACCCCAAGGATATTCTCAACTCCACACTCTTGCACAAGTAATCCACCGACTATAAGTGGTCCTGTACCGTCTTATTCCTGGTGGAACAGCAGGTAACACGTAAATTTTGCAGATGAACTTCCAGATGAAGGCTTACAAGCTGATTCAATCTAGAGGTCTAGGGTTTAATGTTTTAACGTAGTCTAACCTATCTAATTTCTCCCAAGGGGTATATATGAGGGGGTATGGTGCAGCCACAAAGGCTATTGCGCAAGCAACCACCCCCAATCCGAATAGGACCCACTTTGGACTCTGCTGGACTTTGGACTCGACCCAACTGATACAAACCGACCCACCATTAAGGGGTGCAGCCTATGATTGTATACAAACCATGCATATTAATAATAGGACTTCTACATGGCGCATTTAAACTCTTGGAGGCGCCCTCCCCTTGTTATTTATCAAAAAACAATTGTTATTCACTGTTATTCCTTGTTATTCCAGGAATAAAAATTGGTATTCTTTGTTTTTATCCTTGTAGCACTTGTTTTCCAGCTCCTCTTCATGTCCATCTTCATCCATGCTCAGCTCCTCTTTATGATCATCTCCCACTCATGCTTGTGTTATCAACAAACCTGAGAATATGATAGTGCATGGATTTAGGTAGTATAAAGTTCTCATGAAGACAAACCATATTTATTACTAGGAAAGAGTTCACCTTATAATGAACAATAGTGAGGCTTAATATTTCCTTCCAACTCAAGCATGAATAATCTTCATGGACCTCTATTGTTTCCCTATCATCCTCCCTTTCTTCAAGACAAGACGTCCTCGGCTTAATGTAGGCTGAAAGTGGAATAAACAAAAAGTACAACGTGTATGCACAATACATATATCTATAATGAGGTGCATTAGTTGTTATCGTATCATAAAATTGTGCCCAAGACATGGGACCACGAATTTTGCTTAAAAACATCACATGATTGTCATAGCACCTCCATAAAATAGCAATCTCAATTGCAAATATAAGTGAAGTTCAATAAATCATGATCAAAAGGATAATCATATGTGTATATATTTTTATTGTTTAGTATCAATTCAAGTGTTGTCATAGAAGATCTATGATCAAATTTATGTTTATTAGTACGCACAAAGGTGGTTACATGCTTATTATTTTCATCATGAAAATTGCAACTTAATTTGCAAATGTAAGTGAAGAACAATTTATTAGCACATGTATGTGACAAGTATTGTGGCAAACCAAACATATGTGTAAAATCATGCTCATATGTAGGAAGTTGTAGCTTATTGACCCAAGGTAAAACAATGTTCAATTAAGCCACTTTATCAAAATTTATGCATATATGATTCACCATAAAAATTTCACTCATGTTATAGTCACCAATCAAGTTAAAAGTGAAATAAGAAACATAATTGCTAGAATTGACATATGAAATTTCAGCAACCTTTTTCATAGCACTTTGCACATTAATTGATTCATTTAACATGATGTAATCCTCAATATCACTAGGTGGTATATTAGCAAGCACTTCTTTATGTGAAAACAACACCACATGATTAAATTTCGAAACTATTACATTATCACATGTAGGTGGACTATCTATGCTTGTTAACTCACAAGAATCAACTAGCAATTTAGTGGGTTCACATAAATCAATACTTGAGAGGGGTAACACGAAATCAGCACCTTTAACAATAGCATCCTCCTCAGAATAATTAGTTACCAATTCATCTATATCAAGTGGTGATGCAGGTTCTACTTGTTGTGGCTCCCTTTCTTCAAAAGTAATCTGCAAATCACAAGAAACAATACTAGGAACAATGACATGCTCCTCCAATGGTGGTGGTGATGATGTTACTATGGGCTCCCTTTCTTCAAAAGTCTTCACAAGAGAAGACTTCATCGGCTTCCGGTAAGCTGAAAGTGGAAGAAACAAAAAGAACAATGTGTATGCACAATACAAATATCTATAATGGGGTGCATTGGTTGTTAGCAGCTCATAAATTTTTCCACATGAGATGTCACCACGAAATTGGTATGAAAACATCACATAAATGTGATAGCAAGTCATAAAATACCAATCATAATTGCAAATATAAATGAAGCTCATAAAATCATGATCAAAAGGAGAGACATGTATGTATAAATTTTTATTGTTCAGTATCAAACCAAGTGTGTCCACAGAAGATCTATGATTAAAATTGGTGGTAGTAAAGTCAAAACAATCCAAACAAATTAACTCATTATATAGTGGATACCATGATTCAACTGTGCTACTCTGATATGTATAACAAAGTAATGGCCGCATAATAGTACACAAACAAATTAACTCATTAGATAGTAGATACCATGCTTCAAATGCGCTACTATGATGTGTATAACAAAGTAATGGACGAATAGTAGTACACATAATTTTCTTCTCATATTTAGTATAATCATCATGTAAATTGCAACTCATTTTGCAAATATACGTGAAGTATAAATCAGTAGCATGTGTACTTATCAAGTTTTGTTGTAAATCAAACATATGTGTAGAATCATGCTTAGATTTAGCAAATTGTACACAATCCAAACGAGGTAACACAATGTTTAATTCAGCAATTTTATCACAAGTAATACATATGTAATCCACCATAAAAAATTCATTCATGTTGTAGTCACCAACCAAATTAAAAGTGAAGCAAGTAGCATGGGTGCTAGAATTAATATATGAAATTTCAGCAATACTATTCATAGCACATTGCACACCAATTGGTTCATGTAACATGATGGAATACACAATATTAATAGGTGGTATTTTAGCAAGTACTTCTTTATGTGTAATCAAGACCACATGCTCAAAATTCGAAATATTCAAAATATCACATGATGGAGGACTATATGTGGTTATCAACTCAGAAGAATTAACTAGCACATTAGTAGACCCACAAAAAGTTGTACTTGCAAGTGGTAGCTCGAAATCAGCACCAATGTCAATGACATCTTCCTCAGAAATAACAGGCGCTGATTCATCTCTCTCAAGTGTTGATGCAGGTTGTACTATTGATGGCTCCCTTTCTTCAAGAGTAACCTGCATATCACAAGAAATAATACTAGGCACAATGGTATGCTCCTCCAGTGGATGTGATGATGGTGGTGGTGCAGGTTGTACTATAGGCTCACTTTCTTCAAAAGCAACCTGCACATCACAAGACACAACACTAGGAGTAGACTTAGTTACATTAGTAGAAACAGCCTCATAGGTCTTGTCAACCTCTACAAATCTCATAGCCAATGGTTGATGTCTAATTCTTTTAAATTTTGTAGGACAAGAATGTATTATCCAATCTCTATTATTATTCCAAAATAATTGTAAATCAGGATAATGGCTATCAAAATTAACCTTATAGCTATTGCACCAAAATGCTGTCAACAAAAGGTGACAGCAAGTAAATGCTCTAGGAAGCACATTACACCTAATTTGTACTGTATGATCATGAATAGTTAAGGGAATCCATGTAGCATGAGTAATGTGAAGTGTAGCATCATTAGGTTTTAACATAAATGAACTGCGAGTTGCATAAGATGTCAACTGTAATGCTTCAACCACCTCAATACTAACAAAATTAAACCGTGTACCTTATCAAGGGTAATAGCAACAGTACTACCATTGATCTCTCCTGTGAAGTGGAACACATTTGCTGCATCCTCCTCCCAGAAAGTATCACTGCATATAGAAGAACTACAAAACTCCATTCATTAACTTGTTAGTAACAAAATAACAATGGTATGTGGTGTTCTCTCACAACTCACTCAAAACTAGCAAGACAATTGGTACCTTACCGTTCCAAAGTAAATAGAAATACTTACCAACAAGTAGTGGCAACTAATATGCTTTGATGTGAAGAAGAGAATACCCAGGGTGTTAACAATCACATGACAAACAAGGTATATGGTGGGGCGCGCGTGGTATGGATACCTAACAACACCAAAATAACAATCCTATTTGCTGTCCAATGTGATATAAAAAGCACAGGAAACACACACCTGGAGAATAAAGTGGCAAGAAACTATATGTATGGAATTGTAGCAATGCACTCGAAAGACACTAGCTACAGCTCTTAGAAACAGGCAAAAGATTGCTCAAAGAATTGGTGCAAAACAGCATGTAAAACAACTCCAAAACTGCAGTAACTACCACCAAATTTCAGGCCTCGTTTTCTCTTTTATTTTTTTGTTTTTCACTTTGATTTTTCACTCTTTTGGGACAATATATGTTGATACTTTTATCTCTCCTCTTCGCTTTGGCAACAAATGTCGCACCGCGGAGCAAAATTTTGCAAAAAAAAAACAGCACTGTGAAACAATGATCTGAGCAGCCTGTGAGCACAAAATCTAGCTAGTCTTATGTGGGTATGCTCCTAATTTGATATTGTAGATAGGCCGTGGCTATGTCTCTCAAAGATATGGCGTGGAAAACAAATGAAATTGTCAAGAAAACGGAGTAAAACTCACGGCAGGAAAACGAGCTGTTTTGTGCCGTGGCAGCAGGGAAACTGCGGATTTTTGGTACCGCGGCAGCGCGCCACAGCAGCGAAGCGAACACACGGCAGAAGAAAAACGCGCGCGGAAGCGTTTTTGGCAGTTCTGTGCTGCGGCAGGGACGCGCACGTGGAGGTGCTGTGAGCGAAATAGGGCACGGCAGCGTTTCAGCCGGTTTTTGTGCCGCGGCAGCAACTCCACTCCGATTGCAACTAGGCTCGGATTGCCCGTATGAAAATGCACGGATTCTTTCCGATTGCGAGTAGAATTTGAAACAAGGGAAACCACGACATAAAATAAGGAATTGTTGTGCCGTATAAGATGACCTGATTGGAAAACCAACCGCAAAAATCAACTACCACTCGGATTGGAAAGATGGAAAGTTTTGGTGGACTCTTTTTTTGGGATTTTCAGTGGAACTAGATGAAGAACACGAAGAACAACTACAACCCTAACCCTAGCTCGAAATCTAAAAGACACAAAAGGAGAAAAGAAACACAAAAATCAACACAAACAACAACTAGGGATTGCAAATTGGGGATGATCTAAGGCTATGGCACGAACTACAACTATTTTTGTGGGGCAATTTTCTGTATAGGAAGAAAAAACACTCGAATCTAAAGGGAAAATATGATAGCTCACCGAGGCAACCTGTAAATATGATACCAAGATGATAAGGGGTGGCCCAATCTTCTCAGTGAACTCATAGATAACTTCAATATGATAACTAGTGCGCCACTAAGAACTCTCCCGGCTGATCCCTAATGCCAATAAAAAAGATAGCAACCCCAAGGATATTCTCAACTCCACACTATTGCACAAGTAATCCACCGACTACAAGTGGTCCTGTGCCGTCTTATTCCCAGTGGAACAGCAGGTAACACGTAAAGTTTGTAGATGAACTTCCAGATGAAGGCTTACAAGCTGATTCAATCTAGAGGTCTAGGGTTTAATGTCTTAACGTAGTCTAGCCTATCTAATTTCTCCCAAGGGGTATATATGAGGGGGTATGGTGCGGCCACAAAGGCTATTGCGCAAGAAACCACCCCCAATCCGAATAGGACCCACTTTGGACTCTATTTGGACTTTGGACTCGAC
Source organism: Alopecurus myosuroides (assembly GCA_028641055.1). Classification (NCBI taxonomy): domain Eukaryota; kingdom Viridiplantae; phylum Streptophyta; class Magnoliopsida; order Poales; family Poaceae; genus Alopecurus; species Alopecurus myosuroides. The sequence continues at coordinate 218,221,505 of CM054061.1, read as the reverse complement.
CCAACTGATACAAACCGACCCACCATTAAGGGGTGCGGCCTATGATGGTATACAAACCATGCCTATTAATAATAGGACTTCTACATGGCGCATTTAAAATCTTGGAGGCGCCCTCCCCTTGTTATTCATCGAATAACAATTGTTATTCACTGTTATTCCTTGTTATTCCAGGAATAACAATTGTTATTCTTTGTTTTCATCCTTGTAGCACTTGTTTTCCAGCTCCTCTTCATGTACATCTTCATCCATGCTCAGCTCCTCTTTATGATCATCTCCCACTCATGCTTGTGTTATCAACAAACCTGAGAATATGATAGTGCATGGATTTAGGTAGTATAAAGCTCTCATGAAGACAAACCATATTTATTACTAGGAAAGAATTCACCTTATAATGAACAATAGTGAGGCTTAATATTTCCTTCCAACTCAAGCATGAATAATCCTCATGGACCTCTATTATGTCCCTATCAAGCCGTCCGGCCTCCACCTGGCCTCAGGCTGGCCCTTCCGCGCGCCAAGCCAGGAGGCCACCATAAGCTGTCGGCCTCCACCCCGGGCTCAGGACGGCTCCTAGGCCGGCCTCCTGCGTCTCCACCTTGGCCCTAAACCAGCGCCCCCTCACCTTCACCCCGGCCCTAGGCCAGCGCGCAAGCACACCAGGCCAGCCTCACAACGACTTACACCCCGGACTCCCAGGACGGGCCCCCTGAAGACTGCGGGATTTGGGGGAAAAAATCCCCTTTTCACCCCTCACCTACCCCCTTGGCTCTTTAAGTAACCTCTTTGGCTAGATCTAGGTTTAGATATGAATTTAGAACTTTGATCTTTGCTCTTGTACCCCACTTGTGAGGCTACTCTTATGGTTGCACCTAGGACCGTATCAAGGCTACTCCTATGATTTGTATCTAGGATCTTATCAAGGATCATAAGGTTTTCTATCCTATCCCCTTGGGATTCAGTTAGGGACTTTCCAGTCTTCCTCAACTAATCCTTGAGGTTATGTTGGCGTGGTTGACCGGCCACGGGTGTGAAGTGGTTTCCGAAAAGGTGATTTCGATTGGATTGATCGTCACGTAGCCGGCCGTTGCGGCTTAGTTGACGGGAGATTGGGTGCTTTATTTCTTACCAGTTATCTCCACTTTGTTTCCCCTTGATTTCCCCTCAATTTCCCATTCGTCTTCATCGTGTTCTTCGTTAGTTCTTCGTGTTCTTGGTCGATTAGTGAAGATTGGGCCACCCAAGAGTTTATGTAGCATCCCAACTTTGAATAAAGATGGAATACCTGTGTTATTGTGCTAGTCCCTGGATCAATTGCTAGCACCACAGTACAAAATGAAATATCATGCAAATGCATCAAATTCTATTACATTGTATGATCCAGTCTTTACAAAATAGGATTACAACTTGCATAGTCTTAGAAGACTAGCAGAAAACAAAGAAATACAGCGGAAAACATAGTACAACATTGAGCCCATCTTCTTCATGTGCCACAGGCAAAACATGTTGGCGATAGTCTCGAGATCCTAAACGAAATCCTCACTCGTCTTGAGAATCATCTGCAATATGGAATATGCAGCCACAAGGGAGTCATTACAATTTAATGTATTGGCAAGTAACACTATGGTGGATATAAATGGCAAGACTAATACTACATGCTTATTTGGCTGAGTGGAGTTTAGGCTAAGTTTGCATAAAGCCAGTTTTGTCCTATCTCTTTTGTAAAACAAACTTTTCTTTTTCAGAGGGTGGCAACATTGGATTAAGATCCAAGCACCACAAATACTGTTCACTTGGTCAAATTTTTACTTATTGAAATTGATGATGAGATTCTTCCGTCAATCCTTGTCCAGCTGCTCATAGTTGTCCATAACCGGGGACACGACTAAGATCTTAGTTTGTTGACTCTGCAGAGGTTGTGCACTTTCACCCTTTGTCTTCAATTAGCCCAAACATCCTATACACCCGGAGTGCATCATGGAAAGGAGAGAATTGAGACGAGATCTTTCAGAAGAAGAAGTCCAAACCCACCGGCAAGACCCGTTCCACCTATAATTTTGCTACATCTGCTTGTCAAGCCTGGGCTGAACCCTCACAACTTAATTGATCAAGACAGAGCCCATATTGTCAAAAGGCTGCACGGGAAGCTACTAGATTTAGAGGGACATAGTAATCTCTTTGTTCCTGGGTGGCCATCCTCAAGTGACAACCTCAAGTGGAATAACCCTTAGACAAGGGCCCTGAGGAAACACTCAACATAACCCAGTCTTACCACTTCCACCCAGGTGGTTCATTCATTAGTTATACTTAGGATTTTTCCTCAACATCTAGTAAAACAATTTGTAATATTGCATAGCATCCACTAAGTTCTAAGGCTATCAAAATAACAAGGGTAAAAGAGATGGCTACACACTACTAGGATAATAGCATAGCATAATATAACTTAGTAAAATTTCCTATCATGCATGCTACTCAAAATCAACTAATGCATATAGAAAATAATGGGTAGTTGATGGTGTGTTACTTGCCTTGTTGAAGTTGGTGAAGATATCACACTCTTCACAAAAGATCGTTGCTCTCCGTACAATCTATTCATTGAAAACACAATAACAAAATAAACAAACATTCTACCAAACAATCATACAAGTGAAGAAACTTACAAAGCAACAACCATGGAAAAAGGGATGTAACCAAGTTGGCTAGGACAAAGTCAAGGTTAGAGTTTTTGAAAGATTCATTCTTTCTTGGTTTCATATGTTAAGTAATTTCCAAGGGTTTACTTGAGATGGGCTAGGTTGAGTTTGTAGAAAACTAACTTTATTATAACCATACTTGTCGAGGAAGTTCCAAGAGTTCACTTAGAATAAACATATTACTTCTTCAACTAAAGTAATACATGCAAACACTTGGTCATATTCACCTTCAAAAATATTAAAGTGACTATGTTAGTATTTTCCATTGTGGTTAGGGTAGGTCTACTAACTTCATCATCAAAGGGAAAAATATTACTAAGTTTTGGGTTTTCCATTTGGGTCATTGGTTGGACAAAAACAACTTGTTATTCTTCAACTTGTGTGGATGGCTCCAAGTCTTCACATGCTTGTGTTCTTGAAGTTCATCTTCATGCTCCTATTGTAGTTTCCTCCTTGTTGTGAGGTTCCTCTTGTACTTGATAAATCTTCATGATATTCACTTCACTACTTGGTTTGTGTATGGTATGGTCACAAATACCACTAAGTTAATTTGAAAGAAAATTTAAGAAGAAGGATAGAAAGAGAGAGGGAGATGCTTTCTTCTGAATTTCTTCACACTTGTACTTCCTTGAGTTTCTTCTAGGTGTGGAGTCCAAGTATTTTCTTCAAACCTTCTTCATTGATCTTCCTTGTAGCTCTTCATGTTTCCACTAAGTTGAGAATGAAGTTTTCTTCTTGTGCTTGAGTCTTGATGTCCATTTTGCTAACTTGATGATTTCTTGAAGCAAGAATAGGGGAAGTGGAGAAGTAGATAGAATACTAAGGTGCTAGTGTTTGAGGTTCACTACTTGGTAATTTTAGGGACTTGGTCTTGGCTCCAAATAGCCATAACAACAAAGGAAAAACAGTTGAAAAAAATTTCCTAAGACATGGTAAAGATGGATGAACCACTAGGTTGGGTTTTTGGTCAAAAACACATGGCCATGGTCCTAAGGATTTCCAAAATGATTATGCACTAATGTATCTGGTTCAAGGTTATCAAATGGAGCAATTTTGCAAAAGGAACTATATTGAAAATATTTATAGAAATTAATCTATGTAAAAAAAAATACTCAAATAGACAACTTAATTCTAAAATCAATTTTAATTTGTTCAAATATTATTTTGGGACAGGGGATATGAAAGTACACATCCTAAGGTTTCCAAATATATTTTATTTACAATTTTTGGATTTGTAGAATTTGAATTATGCCAAATTTCATCAAACAAGCATATTTGAAATTGAAAATTTTTAAGTTTGTCAAATTTGCATTTTGACAGTGCTAAAAGATTCTACATGTTCTGGTGATTTCAAAAAGTCCAAGATTGCTAAATTTGGCTAAGTGGTTGAAAAGATATGATGATTTGAAGTTGCAGGGGCTTTTCTGCAAATCTGCCAAAATTTCTACCGGGAGAAATAATCCAGAAATTACTATGCCACGTGGCTTCCTGCGATTGGTTGGCTCTGTTGACTGTATGCTGACTGGGTGTGCTGATGTGGCAGCTGACTGGGTTAAGTGATTTGATCTGGATCGTTAGATCCAGATCTAACGGTGGCGTACCCCTTCGGGGAAGATCTAATCATGTGCGTTGATTTTAGATCGAACGTCAGAGAGAGAGGGGAAGGGGTCTCACCGGAGCTAGGTCGCCGGAAATGGTGGCCGCGGTGGTGCTGCTTACCGGAAAACGACGATGCGGCGCTCCGGTTGTGCTCGAGCTCGATGGAGACCACTGGGAGATGCAGAGCGACACGGCGGAGGTGTTGGTGGCCACGGGGAGTCTCCTGGGGCTCCGCTACGGTGGCGGCGAGGAGGTCCCGAGGCGGTGTACTCCGGTGAGCACGACGCGGCGAAAAATCTGCACGAAAAACCCACCTAAGTGGTCACAGAGGTGCACGGGAAAGGGAGAAAGAGAGGGGGCCAAACGAGGGCGGCAGTGGCCTCCTGGACTTGCCGGATTTGCGCGGGGACGGTGGCAGATACGAAGAACTCCGGCGAGCAAATTTGGCCGAGAGGGGGCACGATTCCACTGGGTTCCAGAGGGCAAATGGAGAGGACACTGTGGTCTTTAAGAGGAGGGCAAGGGGCAAATCAATAGCGCATGGAAACGGCCGCAATCAAACGATTTGATTTGCTGTTACTCGGGTAGAAACGGAAGAGAGGGAGGTTGATGGTGACATGACGTCATCATGACGTCATTCCTTTTTTTTTCTGTTTTCTCTTTTCTTTAATAACTTCTGTTTAATAATTCTAATTGACCTCATTCAAAATTCTAAAATCTTGTAATTTCAATACCTTTCCAACAATATCATTTTTGTAAACATTTCAGCATATTTTATTTTTGAATTTCTGAAAATTGAAATGATTCCTTAATAGTGATTAATGTGATTTTTAATTTAGAAATTTACAAAGTATAAATATTTGTCAAATTAAATTTCAGTAGCTTTATAATTATCAAATACTATTTTCCAAAACCAAAACAGAGTATTTTCATCTTTTAAATTTTTTAAAATATGATGAAAACATTAATAGTCACTTAATACAAATTTTAAAATAGAAAATGTAAATAAATGGAAATTAGGTATTGTAATATTTCAGATACATTATTTAGGTCAAATATTATTTCTCAAAACAATTTCAACCCATTAGTATATTTTATAACTTTAGCATATTACTAAATCACTTAATAGCAACTTTATGCCATTTTTTAATTGTAGAAAATAATTAAATAGGAAAGTTGATAATAATTATCAGAGGAATGCCACATTTGTAAATATTTGTTTTCCCAAAGTATTTCACTTCTAAAAACAATTTATGGAATATATTCTATGGTTTGACACTTGATATTTGAATAGCAACTTAAATAATTTTTATTCATATGATATATTTAATGATTGGTGAAAATATTTTTGGTGACATTGAGAATTACTAAAGATAACAATCCCCTAGTTTTTAAATATCATAATAATTTTCAAAATGGTAGTTGAGTTGAAAACATGGTTGATAAAGATGTTTGCCAAGATAATATTTTATTCACATGGGGGAACATATCTTATTTTAGAAATAGGCTTTAGGGTTTTTGGAATTAAGGAAATTTGGATTCTTTATTCTAATTACATATTGTTTTATTTTATTTCCTCCTTTTAATTGGGTTTTGGTGACTTTCTTAATCATGAAAACAAAAAAAAATTCATTTTTTTAGTGATTTTTGTACTTTCCAAAAATCAGGGATGTTACAGACTACCACCCTTAAAAGAAATCTCGTCCCGAGATTTGGGAAGGCAAGAAAGAAAAATTAGGTTTGGGTGAGTGGGTTCCAAGACAACTTGGTGGGCTACCACCCTTAAAAGAAACTTTTGTAGTTAGTCTATTTTCATTATATTAGAGTGTAGATTGATTTGAGATAGGCTTGAGTAGAACTTTCCTTTGAGGTAGAGGTGTAGACCAACATAGGTATGTTGAGCTACCTTTGACACTGAGGGGTCACTCTTTGGGTCAATCAAAACCTTTGGTTCACTCTCAACTTGGTCTTTTGATATCCTTACAATCTTCCATCTTGTTGTTGTCATCCTTGAAGGCAAACGTCATGCTATTTCTAAACAAACTCTCATGTAACACAAACTGGGTAGTTGTGTTTCTTCATTACTTCTTCTCTTGGTGTAGTTGGCTCTGAAATATTTATAGCTCATGCAACTTGGGGTTCTTTCTTCACTTGTTGATTGGCTTGATACTCCTTATTTGGAAGTTGGCATTGATTCATGGATGTGATTGTTCCTTCACACAGAAGAATGAAATTTGATACTAGCATTCCTCAAATGGGATGGCTTGTGTATCAATAGGGGTAAAGGTTGTATAATTCCAAATGGTTCTCACTATGGTTGGTGAATGAGTATGGTGTTGGGTTTGGTCTAGTAGGAATGAGTAGAGATTTAGAAAGATGGCTAAGGAAGGTTCTTATCCAAAATAGCAGATCAGGGAAACTCATCTTGAAAACAACACATAACAACACAATCATCACACCAGACAATAAAGTTTTCAAAAACATCTAGTATTGTCATACCACACTCATTGGTATGATCAATACACTAACACGTTAACGTTGTTCTAACAAACTAGATTGGTGGTCTCATCTATATCTTCTTGAGTTTCTTCAAAAATCTTCTCTCAATATCTTGGGGTGTTCTTGATTGTTGTGAAGTCTAAGTTTTTCTTCAAATTCTTCAAAAATCTTGAGTGTAAGGCTTCATGTGGTGAAAATACTCCTTGCACTTCTTGGTATGGTCATCAATAATCTTGTCTTGATGGTATTCAAGAAGTAGTTCATCTAGAAAGTTTTGAAGGTGAATAGTAGATGAGATGATATGAGAAAGATTAAGATGATTGTTTTGTTTCTAGAAATTTTGAACATAGGAAATTTTCTATCCTAGGGTCTTCTCCAAACTTAGGATCTCGAATTCTACAGGCAACACAATGCTCTGATACCATTTTGTAGCATCCCAACTTTTAATAAAGATGGAATACATGTGTTATTGTGCTAGTCCCTGGATCAATTGCTAGCACCACAGTACAAAATGAAATATCATGCAAATGCATCAAATTCTATTACATTGTATGATCCAGTCTTTACAAAATAGGATTACAACTTGCATAGTCTTAGAAGACTAGCAGAAAACAAAGAAATACAGCGGAAAACATAGTACAACATTGAGCCCATCTTCTTCATGTGCCACAGGCAAAACATGTTGGCGATAGTCTCGAGATCCTAAACGAAATCCTCACTCGTCTTGAGAATCATCTGCAATATGGAATATGCAGCCACAAGGGAGTCATTACAATTTAATGTATTGGCAAGTAACACTATGGTGGATATAAATGGCAAGACTAATACTACATGCTTATTTGGCTGAGTGGAGTTTAGGCTAAGTTTGCATAAAGCCAGTTTTGTCCTATCTCTTTTGTAAAACAAACTTTTCTTTTTCAGAGGGTGGCAACATTGGATTAAGATCCAAGCACCACAAATACTGTTCACTTGGTCAAATTTTTACTTATTGAAATTGATGATGAGATTCTTCCGTCAATCCTTGTCCAGCTGCTCATAGTTGTCCATAACCGGGGACACGGCTAAGATCTTAGTTTGTTGACTCTGCAGAGGTTGTGCACTTTCACCCTTTGTCTTCAATTAGCCCAAACATCCTATACACCCGGAGTGCATCATGGAAAGGAGAGAATTGAGACGAGATCTTTCAGAAGAAGAAGTCCAAACCCACCGGCAAGACCCGTTCCACCTATAATTTTGCTACATCTGCTTGTCAAGCCTGGGCTGAACCCTCACAACTTAATTGATCAAGACAGAGCCCATATTGTCAAAAGGCTGCACGGGAAGCTACTAGATTTAGAGGGACATAGTAATCTCTTTGTTCCTGGGTGGCCATCCTCAAGTGGAATAACCCTTAGACAAGGGCCCTGAGGAAACACTCAACATAACCCAGTCTTACCACTTCCACCCAGGTGGTTCATTCATTAGTTATACTTAGGATTTTTCCTCAACATCTAGTAAAACAATTTGTAATATTGCATAGCATCCACTAAGTTCTAAGGCTATCAAAATAACAAGGGTAAAAGAGATGGCTACACACTACTAGGATAATAGCATAGCATAATATAACTTAGTAAAATTTCCTATCATGCATGCTACTCAAAATCAACTAATGCATATAGAAAATAATGGGTAGTTGATGGTGTGTTACTTGCCTTGTTGAAGTTGGTGAAGATATCACACTCTTCACAAAAGATCGTTGCTCTCCGTACAATCTATTCATTGAAAACACAATAACAAAATAAACAAACATTCTACCAAACAATCATACAAGTGAAGAAACTTACAAAGGAACAACCATGGAAAAAGGGATGTAACCAAGTTGGCTAGGACAAAGTCAAGGTTAGAGTTTTTGAAAGATTCATTCTTTCTTGGTTTCATATGTTAAGTAATTTCCAAGGGTTTACTTGAGATGGGCTAGGTTGAGTTTGTAGAAAACTAACTTTATTATAACCATACTTGTCGAGGAAGTTCCAAGAGTTCACTTAGAATAAACATATTACTTCTTCAACTAAAGTAATACATGCAAACACTTGGTCATATTCACCTTCAAAAATATTAAAGTGACTATGTTAGTATTTTCCATTGTGCTTAGGGTAGGTCTACTAACTTCATCATCAAAGGGAAAAATATTACTAAGTTTTGGGTTTTCCATTTGGGTCATTGGTTGGACAAAAACAACTTGTTATTCTTCAACTTGTGTGGATGGCTCCAAGTCTTCACATGCTTGTGTTCTTGAAGTTCATCTTCATGCTCCTATTGTAGTTTCCTCCTTGTTGTGAGGTTCCTCTTGTACTTGATAAATCTTCATGATCTTCACTTCACTACTTGGTTTGTGTATGGGATGGTCACAAATACCACTAAGTTAATTTGAAAGAAAATTTAAGAAGAAGGATAGAAAGAGAGAGGGAGATGCTTTCTTCTGAATTTCTTCACACTTGTACTTCCTTGAGTTTCTTCTAGGTGTGGAGTCCAAGTATTTTCTTCAAACCTTCTTCATTGATCTTCCTTGTAGCTCTTCATGTTTCCACTAAGTTGAGAATGAAGTTTTCTTCTTGTGCTTGAGTCTTGATGTCCATTTTGCTAACTTGATGATTTCTTGAAGCAAGAATAGGGGAAGTGGAGAAGTAGATAGGATACTAAGGTGCTAGTGTTTGAGGTTCACTACTTGGTAATTTTAGGGACTTCGTCTTGGCTCCAAATAGCCATAACAACAAAGGAAAAACAGTTGAAAAAAATTTCCTAAGACATGGTAAAGATGGATGAATCACTAGGTTGGGTTTTTGGTCAAAAACACATGGCCATGGTCCTAAGGATGTCCAAAATGATTATGCACTAATGTATCTGGTTCAAGGTTATCAAATGGAGCAATTTTGCAAAAGGAACTATATTGAAAATATTTATAGAAATTAATCTATGTAAAAAAAATACTCAAATAGACAACTTAATTCTAAATCAATTTTAATTTGTTCAAATATTATTTTGGGACAGGGGATATGAAAGTACACATCCTAAGGTTTCCAAATATATTTTATTTACAATTTTTGGATTTGTAGAATTTGAATTATGCCAAATTTCATCAAACAAGCATATTTGAAATTGAAAATTTTTAAGTTTGTCAAATTTGCATTTTGACAGTGCTAAAAGATTCTACATGTTCTGGTGATTTCAAAAAGTCCAAGATTGCTAAATTTGGTTAAGTGGTTGAAAAGATATGATGATTTGAAGTTGCAGGGGCTTTTCTGCAAATCTGCCAAAATTTCTACCGGGAGAAATAATCCAGAAATTACTATGCCACGTGGCTTCCTGCGATTGGTTGGCTCTGTTGACTGTATGCTGACTGGGTGTGCTGATGTGGCAGCTGACTGGGTTAAGTGATTTGATCTGGATCGTTAGATCCAGATCTAACGGTGGCGTACCCCTTCGGGGAAGATCTAATCCTGTGCGTTGATTTTAGATCGAACGTCAGAGAGAGAGGGGAAGGGGTCTCACCGGAGCTAGGTCACCGGAAATGGTGGCCGCGGTGGTGCTGCTCACCGGAAAACGACGATGCGGCGCTCCGGTTGTGCTCGAGCTCGATGGAGACCACTGGGAGATGCAGAGCGACACGGCGGAGGTGTTGGTGGCCACGGGGAGTCTCCTGGGGCTCCGCTGCGGTGGCGGCGAGGAGGTCCCGAGGCGGTGTACTCCGGTGAGCACGACGCGGCGAAAAATCTGCACAAAAAACCCACCTAAGTGGTCACAGAGGTGCACGGGAAAGGGAGAAAGAGAGGGGGCCAAACGAGGGCGGCAGTGGCCTCCTGGACTTGCCGGAATTGCGCGGGGACGGTGGCAGATACGAAGAACTCCGGCGAGCAAATTTGGCCGAGAGGGGGCACGATTCCACTGGGTTCCAGAGGGCAAATGGAGAGGACACTGTGGTCTTTAAGAGGAGGGCAAGGGGCAAATCAATAGCGCATGGAAACGGCCGCAATCAAACGATTTGATTTGCTGTTACTCGGGTAGAAACGGAAGAGAGGGAGGTTGATGGTGACATGACGTCATCATGACGTCATTCCTTTTTTTCTGTTTTCTCTTTTCTTTAATAACTTCTGTTTAATAATTCTAATTGACCTCATTCAAAATTCTAAAATCTTGTAATTTCAATACCTTTCCAACAATATCATTTTTGTAAACATTTCAGCATATTTTATTTTTGAATTTCTGAAAATTGAAATGATTCCTTAATAGTGATTAATGTGATTTTTAATTTAGAAATTTACAAAGTATAAATATTTGTCAAATTAAATTTCAGTAGCTTTATAATTATCAAATACTATTTTCCAAAACCAAAACAGAGTATTTTCATCTTTTAAATTTTTTAAAATATGATGAAAACATTAATAGTCACTTAATACAAATTTTAAAATAGAAAATGTAAATAAATGGAAATTAGGTATTGTAATATTTCAGATACATTATTTAGGTCAAATATTATTTCTCAAAACAATTTCAACCCATTAGTATATTTTATAACTTTAGCATATTACTAAATCACTTAATAGCAACTTTATGCCATTTTTAATTGTAGAAAATAATTAAATAGGAAAGTTGATAATAATTATCAGAGGAATACCACATTTGTAAATATTTGTTTTCCCAAAGTATTTCACTTCTAAAAACAATTTATGGAATATATTCTATGGTTTGACACTTGATATTTGAATAGCAACTTAAATAATTTTTATTCATATGATATATTTAATGATTGGTGAAAATATTTTTGGTGACATTGAGAATTACTAAAGATAACAATCCCCTAGTTTTTAAATATCATAATAATTTTCAAAATGGTAGTTGAGTTGAAAACATGGTTGATAAAGATGTTTGCCAAGATAATATTTTATTCACATGGGGGAACATATCTTATTTTAGAAATAGGCTTTAGGATTTTTGGAATTAAGGAAATTTGGATTCTTTATTCTAATTACATATTGTTTTCTTTTATTTCCTCCTTTTAATTGGGTTTTGGTGACTTGCTTAATCATGAAAACAAAAAAAAAATTCAATTTTTAGTGATTTTTGTACTTTCCAAAAATCAGGGATGTTACAGGTTAACCCCTCCATCATCTGGTATCAGCAGCTATATTGACATGAATTCGACCCCCACAATCCCCCTTTCCACCAAATTTGTTCTCTCCCAAACCCTAAATTCGAAAAATTCACCAAAAATGGCCTCAAAAGAGATTTTGACCGATCTGTTGATTCTTTGAGTTTTTAGTGGATTTGTTCCATGGATTTGTTGATTAAGACCATTCCCCACCTTTCTATTCAGCCACTTTTCTCGAATTTGTCCAAAAAATTTCTTGGATTTCAAGGAATTTTGAGTTTGAGCAAAAATCACAGAAAATTTCAGCTCTTTGATTCTTGCACAGATTTTCAAATGTGTTTTTATTTTTCATTGTTGCTCCAATTTGAGTGGTTCGAGTTTCCATGTGAAGCTCACAACACAATCTACGCAACTACATCAACGGATCAACTCGGCATCGACAACCCCCGGCCGCAAGTATGTGATCATCCATCAAAGAGGTTTAACTTGCTTCCGCTTGAACTAATCCTTCCTTCGTGCACCTTACCCATTCGGACTAGCTCTTTTATATTGCTTGACATTGCACTAGTGGCACCGAGAGTGAGTGTTTTGCTCTTGTGAGAGTGTAGTTCGATTAGGATTGGCATTTGTATCCCCATATAGCAAAAAGTGAAACGATAAAATAAAAAAACAAGATCAAAAAGAAGAAAAAGATCGATGCCAAGTGCTATCCTTGTAGGAACGTGTAGCTTTGCGTTGCAAAAGATAATAGAGTGACCGGTTGATACAGTACGAATCTTGTTTCCTCTTATTGTTTGCAATTTGAGTTAGAGTCCTCCTTGTGTTGGTGTGGCATTGAGCTTAGTATTCGATAGGTACATTTCGTCTTCGCTCGTCCATTAGCCGCACTAATCCCGTTAATCACTTGTGTGTGTGTGTTCCATTTTGTTTCCTCCACTAGGATTTTGTTCTTTTTGAAGGGGAACGTAGCATAGAAAACAAAAAATTTCTACACGCGATAAACCCGAATGGCCAAGATCTAATCTATGAGATGAAAGGCAACGGGGAGAAAGAGAGTCTTGAGATAACATACCCTCGAAGACTCAAAGTGGTACGAGAAAAGATCTCGTGGTTGGCGTAGTCGTTCTCACGCCGATCCCGAGCGAGAAGAAGAGCACCGCAATCCGGCGGTGCCTCCGTAATCGGTCACACGTTCAGCTCCACTCAAACCCACTAAAAAATTCCTTAATTTCCCACTTGGAAAATCCAAAGGTTTTTCTTTAATAAATAAATAAAACATTTTTATTTCTTTATTTATATTTGTTAATTCCATTAACAAACATTTGCATGCAGCACATCGAACCATTTGTTAATTCTATTAACAAACGTTCGACGAAAAACCCCTTGAACTATTTCAATTTTCCCCGAAACAATTCCGGAGCTGCCCAAAATATTCTTCGGCATTCCGTATCCTCTCTAAATGCTTCATCGAACCTTAAGTGTGTCTTCCTACGGTTCGTGAATATTATAGACATGATCGAGACTCCTCTCCGATCAATAATCAACAGCGGGGTCTGGAAAACCGTGATGACTCCTATATATTCAACGATGACTCTCGTGATCGTGTGAACCTTTCAACGTCGTAACGATTTCCCTTTGTCTCGCAATATATTACTTGTCCAAGATCCGATCATCGATATAAATTATACCTTGTTCGATCTCGTTATCCGACAAGTACTCTTTTCTCGTTCCCGTGATATAACATCCGTTTGATCATATCACTTGCTTGCAAGCGGTGTCGATGTGATATCACCGAGAGGGCCCTGAGTATATCTATCCGTCATATTGGATGGACAAATCCCATTCTCGATCCATGAGCTTCAACCAACACTTTCCGAATATCCAATGCCACCTTTATAGTCACCCTTTTACGGTGTGACGTTTGATGTCATCAAAGTATTCTTTCGGTATTAGTGATTAACATGATCGCATGGTCTAAGGAATAATGTTACTTCGAATGTAAGATATAACAACAAAACTAAATGACTTGATCGTATTGTTATACTTAGTTAGGGTTTAAGTTCATCATGTCATTCTCCTAATGACATGACCCCGTTATTAACAACATCCAATGTTCATGATCAGGAAACCTTGATCATCTGTTTAATCAACGAGCTAGTTAAAAGAGAGGCTTCACTAGGAACGTCGGTTTGTTTATTAATCACACATGTATCAACGTTTCCGGTTAATACAATTCTAGCATGAGAAATAAACATCTATCATAAACAAGGAATAATATATAATAAACACTTTATTATTGCCTCTCAGGCATATTCCCTTCAGTCTCCCACTTGCACTAGAGGCAATAATCTATATTACATAGTGATGAATCTAACACCCATTGAGTTCTGGTGTTGATCATGTGTTGTCCTTGAGAGAGTTTTAGTCAACGGATCTGCCACATTCAGATCCGTATGTACTTTGCAAATCTTCACATCCCCATCTGCGACATGTTCACGGATGGAGTGAAAGCGGCGCTTGATATGCTTGGAATTCTTGTGAGACCTTGGTTCCTTAGCATTGGTTATGGCACCATTGTTGTCACAATAGATAACCATTGGATCCAACGCAATCGGAACCACACCTAGTTCGGATATGAACTCCTTCATCCAAACTGCTTCCTGTGTTGCCTCCGAGGCAGCAACATATTCCGCTTCTATTGATGATCCCGCCACCACGGATTGCTTGGAACTCCTCCAGCTTACAGCTCCTCCATTCATAATAAATACGTACCCGGACTGAGACTTAGAGTCATCCGGATCAGTGTCGAAGCTAGCATCGACGTAACATCTTGCGACGAGCTCTTCTTCACCGCCATATACGAGAAACATATCCTTAGTTCTTCTCAAGTACTTTAGGATATTCTTGACCGCAGTCCAGTGTTCCAAACCTGGATTGGATTGGTACCTACTAGTCAAACTAATAGCATGTGCCACATCCGGTCTTGTACATAGCATAGCATACATGATAGAACCTATGGCTGAAGCATAGGGAGTCTTATTCATCTTTTCTCTATCTTCTGATGTAGCTGGACATTGAGTCTTACTCAACGTCTTGCCTTGCAACATAGGAAGGAACCCTTTCCTACTATCTTCCATTTTGAACTTCTTCAAAATATTGTCAAGGTATGTACTTTGCGAAAGTCCAATTAAGCGTCTTGATCTATCCCTGTAGATTTTGATGCCCAATATATAAGCTGCTTCACCGAGGTCTTTCATCGAAAAACTATTGTTCAAATAACCTTTTACGCTTTCTAAAAGTTCTATATCATTTCCAATCAACAATATGTCATCCACATATAGTACCAGAAATGCTACAGAGCTCCCACTCACTTTCTTGTAAATACAAGCTTCTCCGTATGTTTGGACAAATCCAAAACCTTTGATCACCTTATCAAAACGGAGGTTCCAACTTCGGGATGCTTGCTTCAGTCCATAAATGGAACGTTGAAGCTTACACACCTTGTCAGCATCCTTAGGATCAACAAAACCTTTGGGTTGCATCATATACAACTCTTCCTCAATGTCACCATTAAGGAATGCCGTTTTGACATCCATCTGCCATATTTCATAATCGAAAAATGCAGCAACTGCTAACATAATCCTAACTGACTTAAGCATCGCTACTAGTGAGAAAGTCTCATCATAGTCAACTCCTTGAATTTGTCGGAAACCTTTTGCGACAAGTCGAGCTTTATAGACGGTCACATTACCATCAGCGTCTGTTTTCTTTTTAAAGATCCATTTGTTCTCAACGGCCTTGCGGTCATTGGGTAAATCCACCAAAGTCCAAACTTGGTTTTCGTACATGGATCCTATTTCGGATTTCATGGCTTCAAGCCATTTGTTGGAATCTGGGCTCATCATCGCTTCCTCATATATCGCAGGGTCATCACCTCCATCTACCATGAAGTTTAATACGGGATCTCCGTACAGTTCAGGAGCTGTACGCTCCCTAGTTGACCTACGAGGTGCGGTAGTTTCCTCAATTGGAGTTTCATGATCTTGATCATTATCTCTCTCTTCAACTGACGGGGTCGGCTCCGGAACAACTTCCGGCGCTGCGCTACTCGCCATTCCAAGAAGAGAAGGTTCAATAACCTCGTCGAGTTCTACCTTCCTACTATTCACACCCTTCGAGAGAAACTCCTTCTCCAAAAAGGATCCATTCTTGGCAACGAAAATCTTGCCTTCGGATCTGTGATAGAAGGTGTACCCTATTGTTTCTTTAGGGTATCCTATGAAGACGCATTTTTCCTCTTTGGGTTCGAGTTTATCAGGTTGAAGCTTCTTCACATAAACATCGCATCCACAAACTTTTAGAAATGACAGCTTAGGTTTGTTTCCAAACCATAATTCATACGGTGTCGTTTCAATGGATTTAGATGGTGCCCTATTTAAAGTGAATGCAGCGGTCTCTAGTGCATAACCCCAAAACGATAGTGGCAAATCTGTAAGAGACATCATAGATCAAACCATATCTAATAAAGTACGATTACGACGTTTGGAAACACCATTACGCTGTGGTGTTCAGGCAGGTGTGAGTTGTGAAACTATTCCACATTGTTTCATATGCATGCCAAACTCGTAACTTAGATATTCACCTCCACGATCAGACCGTAGAAATTTAATCTTTCTGTTACGATGATTTTCAACTTCACACTGAAATTCTTTGAACGTTTCAAACGTTTCAGATTTGTGTTTCATTAAGTAAATATACCCATATCTACTCAAATCATCTGTGAAAGTGACAAAATAACGATATCCACCGCGCGCCGATACACTCATTGGTCCACATACATCAGTATGTATGATTTCCAACAAGTCTGTCGCCCGTTCCATAGATCCAGAAAACGGGGTTCTAGTCATCTTGCCCATAAGGCATGGTTCACATGTTTCAAATGATTCATAATTAGGTGATTCTAAGAGTCCATCAGAATGGAGCTTCTTCATGCGTTTAACACCAATATGACCTAAGCGGCAATGCCACATATAAGTAGCAATATCATCATTTAACTAAATTCTTTTGGCATTCACATTATGAATATGTGTATCAACATTATCAAGATTTAAAAGAAATAAACCATTCTTCTCAGGTGCATGACCATAAAAGATATTATTCATATAAATCGAACAACCATTGTTCTCGGACTTAAAGGAATAACCTTCCCGCATTAAGCAAGATCCAGAAATGATATTCATGCTTAATGCGGGCACCAAATAACATTTATTGAGGTTTATAACTAATCCCGATGGTATACGTAGAGGTAGCGTCCCGACGGCGATCACGTCAACTCTTGATCCATTCCCGACGCGCATCGTCACCTCATCCTTTGCTAGTGGTCGCTTATTCTGCAGCTCCTGTTTCAAGTTACATATGTGAGCAACCGAATCAGTATCAAATACCTAGGTGCTACTGCGAGTACTAGTAAGGTACACATCAATAACAAGTATATCATATATACCTTTGTTCACTTTGCCGGCCTTCTTATCTGCCAGATACTTGGGGAAATTGCGCTTCCAGTGGCCAGTACCCTTGCAATAGAAATACTCAGTCTCAGGCTTAGGACCATGCCTGGTTTTCTTCTCAGCAGTAGCAACAGATTTGCCACCCTTCTTGAAGTTTACCCTTGGCTTGCCTTTCTTGCCTTTCTTGAAACTAGTGGTCTTATTGATCATCAACACTTGATGTTCTTTCTTGATCTCCACTTCAGCAGTTTTAAGCATCGAGAGAAGCTCAGGAAGAGACTTCTTCATGCTCTGCATATTATAGTTCATCACGAAGTTCTTGTAACTAGGTGGCAGAGATTGGAGAACACGATGTATCCCTAGCTCAATGGGAATCGATATTCCCAAGGCTATGAGCTTATCAGCGTACGCAGACATTTTGAGTACGTGCTCACTAACGGAGCTGTTCTCTTCCATCATGCAGCTAAAAAACTTTTCTGAAGCGTCATAACTCTCAACTGCGGCATGGGTATCGAAAATCATTTTCAATTCTCCCATTGTGGCATAAGCAGTGTTGTTCTCGAAACGTTTTCGCAGCTCTGGCTCTAATCCATAGAGGATGCCGCAGTGAACTATACTGTGGTCTTCTTGTTGAGTCAGATAAACATTTTTATCCTCATCAGAAGCATCATCAGCGGGCTGGTCACCTAGAGGTGCCTCAAGCACATAGAGCTTTTTGCAAGCGGTGAGGAGAATCCTCAGGTTAAGTGCCCAGTTGGTAAAGTTGCTTCCATTGTTCGCTAATTTCTCTTTCTCCATGAACATATTGAAATTGAAGGTAGGTGGTGCCATCATCTACAACATATTTGCAAAGACTATTTAGACTATGGTTATGATAAATTAAGTTCAAGTTAATTCTAAAATTATCCCATGAACTCCCACTCAAAAACAACATCCCTCTTAGTTGTCTTTAGTGATTACACGAACCAAATTCACTACACCGAAACCGATCATCACGTGAGACGGTGCAGTTGCAAAGGCGAACATCAACATGTTCATCATATCATTCATATGACTCATGCTTTACCTTTCGGTTACGTGTTCCGAGGCCATGTCTGTACATGCTAGGCTCGCCAAGTAGAACCGTTGTATTGCATGTGTTTCAAGGCCATGTCTGTACATGCTAGGCTTGAAAACACCCGTTGTATGCGAACGTTGAGTCTATCACACCCGATCATCACGTGGTGTCTCAAAACGACGAACTTTCTTAACGGTGCATACCTAAGGAAGAACACATTATTATCTTGATATTAAGTGAGAGGGATCATCTTATAATGCTACCGTCACGATCTAAGCAAAATAAGATGCATAAAAGGATAAACAGCACATGCATGGATAATGTGATATGATATGGTCCTTCTTGCACTTGATCTCCATCTTGTGCATCATGGTATGATCTCCATCATTCCACCGGCATGGCACCAAGGTCCGTGGCACCTCCATCTTGATTTTCCATTACAACATATCACATGGATATGACATACATCACGCAGGCCATAAAATAAGACAACCATATGGCTCCAGCCGGTATGTCAATAATTTACAAAAGATATCATCTCATACATAACGTTTGTAACATTGACCATATCACATCACATGCTCTGCAAAAACAAGTTAGACGCCTCTACTTTTTTTTTGCATGTTTTACGTGGCTTTGAGCTTACGAGGATAGAACCGTTCATACCTACGTACAAGAACCACAACGTTGATAAAAAATATTTTTTAACAACCCTTTGTAGATTAGATCTTAACTATAGTCGGAGAAACGGACACCCCCTTAGTCACATGTGAGACAATTCTCGCGTACATAGTACACGTAAACTTAGTGCGGGGCAGCTTCATCCTACTATGCCACTAAGATCATAAAATACTCAAAGAGACAAAAACATGATCATCAACGCCCACATACTCCTATGTGTTCTACCCGTACAATTCATCTACGCATAGATCCGGCTCTGATACCACTGAAGGGGAACGTAGCATAGAAAACAAAAAATTTCTACACGCGATAAACCCGAATGGCCAAGATCTAATCTATGAGATGAAAGGCAACAGGGAGAAAGAGAGTCTTGAGATAACATACCCTCGAAGACTCAAAGTGGTACGAAAGATCTCGTGGTTGGCGTAGTCGTTCTCACGCCGATCCCGAGCGAGAAGAAGAGCACCGCAATTCGGTGGTGCCTCCGTAATCGGTCACACGTTCAGCTCGATGAAGACTTCCGTTCCCTCGTTCCAGCGGGTTGCGGAAGTAGAGGATCCCTCCGGAATTCCAGCAGCACGACGGCGTGGTGGTGGTGAAGAATCCCACGGTCAGGGCTTCGCCAAGCCGGAGACCATGGAATGGAGCAGCGGGTGGAAGGGAAAATGTGTGGGCAAGTGTGTAGAGAAGAGAGAGCCCTCACCCTCCTTTTATAGGGGAGGGGGAGGCGGCCCAAAGGGGGGGTGCGGCCAGCCATGGGTGCCCCCACCCCTTCCTCTCTTCATGTGAGTGGAAGCTCCACTCAAACACACTAAAAAATTCCTTAATTTCCCACTTGGAAAATCCAAACGTTTTTCTTTAATAAATAAATTAAACATTTTTATTTCTTTATTTATATTTTTTAATTCCATTAACAAACATTTGCATGCAGCACCTCGAACCATTTTTTAATTCTATTAACAACCGTTCGACGAAAAACCCCTTGAACTATTTCAATTTTCCCCGAAACAATTCCGGAGCTGCCCAAAATATTCTTCGGCATTCCGTATCCTCTCTAAACGCTTCATCGAACCTTAAGTGTGTCTCCCTATGGTTCGTAAATATTATAGACATGATCGAGACTCCTCTCCGATCAATAATCAACAGCGGGGTCTGGAAAACCGTGATGACTCCTATATATTCAACAATGACTCTCGTGATCGTGTGAACCTTTCAACGTCGTAACGATTTCCCTTTGTCTCGCGATATATTACTTGTCCGAGATCCGATCATCGGTATCCATTATACCTTGTTCGATCTCGTTATCCGACAAGTACTCTTTTATCGTTCCCGTGATATAACATCCTTGTGATCATATCACTTGCTTGCAAGCGGTGTCGATGTGATATCACCGAGAGGGCCCTGAGTATATCTATCCGTCATATTGGATGGACAAATCCCATTCTCGATCCATGAGCTTCAACCAACACTTTCCGAATATCCAATGCCACCTTTATAGTCACCCTTTTACGGTGTGACGTTTGATGTCATCAAAGTATTCTTTCGGTATTAGTGATTAACATGATCTCATGGTCTAAGGAATAATGTTACTTCGAATGTAAGATATAACAACAAAACTAAATGACTTGATCGTATTGTTATACTTAGTTAGGGTTTAAGTTCATCATTTCATTCTCCTAATGACATGACCCCGTTATTAACAACATCCAATGTTCATGATCAGGAAACCTTGATCATCTGTTTAATCAACGAGCTAGTTAAAAGAGAGGCTTCACTAGGAACGTCGGTCTGTTTATTAATCACACATGTATCAACATTTCCGGTTAATACAATTCTAGCATGAGAAATAAACATCTATCATAAACAAGGAATAATATATAATAAACACTTTATTATTGCCTCTCGGGCATATTCCCTTCACTTTTGCTAACATTTCATTTCGGTTTTCCTCCATGTTTTACAAAAAAATTTCTTCGGATTTGTTGATTTTTCCTTGCCACTTTCCTCGCCCATTTTGAAATCCACATATAGCATGTGTGTTGTCGTTTGCGGTTTTCTTTCGATCTTTTTGGACTCACTTTCGATATACCTCCCTACACCCAAGCTCGTCCACTAGCCTCAATACGACCGAAAGAGGTAACGTTGGGTAAGTGAGACATCATTTCTTCATATCACACTTGTGTGCTTGTTAGATGGCTAGGGAAGGAGTATTCTCAAGTCCGATCTCAGAGGATGAAGGAAACCCATTCTACAACAAAAACATCCGCAACTTCGTCACCCACAACAAGCACTTCCAACTACGTCAACTTGTGCAAGACGGGTTGGAGCGCTATGACCGTCAAATCCAAGCGCAAGAGGCTCGATTGCTTGATCAAATGACACACATGAACATAAACTTGTCTAATCTTGCCAATTGCCGTGGATCATCATCGTCCTCAAGGTCAAGACGTTTAAGTCAACAAACTCAAGATCATCACCAAGCTCGTCGCCATGATCACCACCCCAATGTGGAATATGGTGGACAACAACAACAAACACCACCACCACCTCCTCCACCACAAGCTCCTCGATGAAATTGGTATGAAGATAACTCTCCATCACCACCTCCTCAACACCGACATGGCAGTGGTGACCCTCTTCAACATCAACCTCAACGACCGGACCTTTGACAACGTCATCCCCCATCTCCACAAGGCCCCGCTAATGACTATGGTCGGACTGACTTTGTGGATGGTACTCGCCAACATCGAAGGCCACCTAGGCGCAATGCGCATCACCACCACAATGACCGCCAAGAACAAGAACTCCCTCAACAACCTCGCTATGAACAAGAGTGTCCTCAACAATGCAATCATGTAAATGATGATAGTGAACGCCGTCAAGCACGCCTACATCATCATCATCCTAATGACCACCGGCGCCATCCTCCTCATCATGACCGTCAACGCCAAGCCAATGAGGATGACCCATATGATCTCTCACCACCAATCTATGATGAATAAAAACAAGAGCAACCTAGCCAACAACAAGAAGACAATAATATGAGTGCCCTTCGTTTCAACATCCCAAAATTAAATGGTGAAAATGAACCCAAAGAATATCTTGCTTGGGCTCTCAAGGTGGACAACATCTTCGGCATCCACAACTTTAGTGATAAGAAAATGGTTGTTATGGCACCTTTGGAGTTCGAAGGCTATGCATTCTTATGTTGGGATTGTCTCCAAGATGAAGGAGTCAAGAACCAGATTTCTCCCATTGCCACTTGGAATGAGATGAAGCAATTCATGCATGCCTGTTTTGTTCCACCTCACTACAAGCGCGACATCTTCAAGAAGCTTCAAGAGCTTAAAAAAGGTTTGAAATCCATTGATGAGTACCACAAGGAGATGGATACCGCTTTGATAAGAGCTCATGTGATGGAATCTCAAGAACAAACAATGGCACACTTTTCAATGGCCTCAATTACCCAATAAGGAAGAATGTTGAGTATAAACCCTAGGACAACATCGTTGCACTTGTCCATCAAGCTTTCAAGGCCGAGCGTCAAATTCTGGAATTCCTCAAGTACAACAAGCAAAAGGCTTTCTTCGCATAAAGGTCTTCTTATTCGTCTCAAATGCCTCAAGAAACGACACCGCCCAACTCCAAGAGAACCTCTCGAGTGTCCAATGCTCCCAACAAAACTCCACAACCATACAAGAAACAAACATCTCCAACCACCGATTCCAATCCTCCTCAAGTCAAGTCGAGCACGATCACTTGCTTCAAATGTGGTGGAAGTGGACACAAGTCCTTTGAGTGTTCCAACAAGATGATCATGATTGTCAACCAAGATGGTGAACGAGACTCAATGAGTGAAGACAAATACTATGCCTTGCACCAAGTTGCTCTAAACTCCTAGGTAGTCCAAAAAGATGAAGAAGAAAGTGTCTATTGTCATGAGGACAAGAATCCATCGCTAGTTGTCACACGTGTTCTTAAAACCTCCCCTCAAGATGAACATGACCAACGGTGCAACCTCTTACAAACTAGAGTCGACATCAATAGCAAATCGAACAAGGTTATCATCAATGGAGGGAGTTGCCATAATTTGGCTAGAAAGAACTTTGTGATAAACTCCAATTGACCTACAAGCAACACCCATACCAATACCATGTTCAATGGCTTAGTGACTCCGACACCTTCAAGATTCCACACATGGTCACCGTTCACTTCAAGATTGGTACCTATGAAGACACGGTTGAGTGTGACGTTGTGCCTATGACCATGTATCAGCTTCTTCTTGGCCGACCTTGGAAATATGACAAGAGTGATCTTGATGATGGTCGTACCAACCACTATATCTTCAAGTGGCATAATAAGACATTTGTGCTCCGTCCAATGTATCCTAGCTAAGTGATCGCCGACAACGGCGAGACCCTTCCACGCAAACAAGAAGAGCTCACATCTTGTGAGATGAGTGGTGAGAGAGTGATATCCACCTAAAGGAGAGTCAGAGCCACAAGCCAAACATGAGTGAATTTGTTTTGAGTGCTCCCAAAGGCCTTGCCTTACTTGCCACCAAAAGGGAGATGCGAGAGTTATGAAAACCTTTGGATTTTCCAAGTGGAAAATTAAGGGAGCATGAGTGGGTGTGAGTGGAGCTTCCACTCACATGAAGAGGGAAGAGGTGGGGGCACACCATGGCTGGCCGCACCCCCCTCTTGGGCTGCCTCCCCCTCCCCTATAAAAGGAGGGTGAGAGCTCCTCTTCTTCACACACTTGGCCACTTCCCTTTCCCTCCACCCGCTGCTCCATTTCATGGTCTCCGGCTTGGCGAAGCCCTGACTGTGGGATTGTTCACCACCACCACGTCGTCGTACTGCTGGAGTTCCGAGGGATCCTCTACTTCCGCGCCCCGCTGGAACGAGGGAACGGAGGTCGTCATCAACCGTACGTGTGACCGATCATGGATGCACCGCCGGATTGCGGTGCCCATCTTCTCGCTATCGGGATCGGTGTGAGTACGACTACGCCAACAACGAGATTTGATATCGTACCACTTTGAGTCTTCTAGGGTATGTGTTCTCCTTAACCCTCTTGTTGCCCGTTGAACTTCGTCTCCTAGATTAGATCTTGGCCTTTCGGGTGTCTCTCGCGTAGGAAATTTTTTGTTTTTCTATGCAACGACCCCTTCAGTGGTATCAGAGTCGGATCTATGCGTAGATGTTTTGTACGGGTAGAACACATATGAGTATGTGGGCGTTGATGATCATGTTATTGCCTCCTTGAGTATTTTATGATCTTAGTGGCATAGTAGGATGAAGCTGCCCCAGACTAAGTTTACATGTACTATGTACGCGAGAGTTGTCTCACTTGTGGCTAAGGGGGTGTCCGTTTCTCTTACTATAGTTAAGATCTAATCTACGAAGGGTTGTTAAAAATGTGTTTATCAACATTGTGGTTGATGTTCGTAGGTATGAACGGTTCTATCATCGAAATCCCTAAGCCACGTAAAATATGCAAAAATAAATTAGAGGCGTCTAACTAGTTTTTGCTGGGCATGTGATGTGATATGGTCAATATTACAAATTTGATTATGAGATGATCTATTTTGTAAATTATTGATATACCGGAAGGTATCCATATGGTTGTCTTCTTGTTGATGGACAATCAAGTTTGGGGTACCGTGGTACTTGGTACCACGCCGGTGGAATGATTGAGATCATACCATAATGCACATGATGGAGATCAAGTGCAAGAAGGACCATATCATATCACGTTATCCTTTCATGTGATGTCTGTGATGTTAATCCTTTTTATGCATCTTGTTTTGCTTAGATAACGTTGGTAGCATTATAAGATGACCCCTCTCACTTAATATCAGGATAATAATGTGTTCTTCCTTAAAGTATGCACCGTTAAGAAAGTTCGTCGTTTCGAGACACCACGTGATGATCGGGTGTAACAGACTCAACGTTTGCATACAACGGGTGTTTTCAAGACTAGCATGTACAGACATGGCCTTGAAACACACATAATACTACGGTTCTACTTGGCGAGCCTAGCATGTACATACATGGCCTCGGAACACGTAACCGAAAGGTAAAGCATGAGTCATATGGATGACATGATGAACATGTCGATGTTCGCCTTTGAAACTACATCATCTCACGTGATGATCGGTTTTGGTGTAGTGAATTTGGTTCATGTAATCACTAAAGACGACTAAGATGGATGTTGTTTTTGAGTGGGAGTTCATGGTTTAATTTTTGAATTAACTTGAACTTATTTATCATGAACAACAAATCAAAGTGAATTTGCACAAATTGTAGTATTCATTGGCATCCACATAACTAACTTACACTTAGATTGTTAATTGAGATATAACTGTTATGATCTGGTAAATAACATTTAAGATTGGTACCGTATTAGTGAAATTTAAAATTGAGTCCTATTGTAGATTTTTGGTATTTCCTACCTAGCTCCATATGGTTAATGATTGATTAATCTAGAGAGAAAATAATTCCTACTTAGAATCCAGAGTCATGGTTGCTTTCATATTACTTTATCTTCAAAAGAATGTTTTGTTGATCAAGGTGATTTTGGAACTGAAAAGAGCTGTTTTCAGAAACAATCAAGTGAAAGATATATTGATATCTAGAAACTTCTTTGTAGCAACATGACTGAGTATAATTTAGCGTGACAATGTTTGCTTATATTATCTGAATGTATGCAAATTTAGCGTGACAATGTTTGCTTATATTATCAGAATATATGCAATGATTGAAGATGCTAGGCGTTTGAATATTCCAAGAAGTTGGGCGCTAAAAATTATCCTCTAAATCCCTTCCTTCGAGCTATAGTAGCTTAATCATAAAATTGTTATGATGGGATAGATTAAAAGTATGTGTAAAGTCGTTTACCTTACTTGGAGATTGCTAAGAGTGGAATCTAGAAGAATTCTATTAATATGGTGATATTAGTAGAACAATCAAACTCAAAGTATGACTCAATGGGTGATAGTATATGACTAACACGCCAAAGAAAATGAGCTAGTACGGCTAGCATTGTTTGATGTTGAATGATTCTTCTGTAAAGGAAAGGGAATATTGAAAATAGAATTACAAAAAGATATATGGCAGAAAAAGAAGATAACTGGAAAAGTCCAGCTTAGGAGTATATGCTTGATATACAAGTTATAGATGTATTACTAGTTAACAATGTATTTTTTGGTATTTTGATACCACATTGGTTGGTATGAGTTGTCATACAAAGCAACGCAATGCAAGAAATAGATGTGGAATCGATTATGACAAGAACATAAATAAAGTGTTATTGTGTTCATTGTCGTATCGAACCAAACAGTCAAGATTTATTTGAAGAACTTAATAAGTTGTTATTTTGTTCTAGTCTTTTGTGAGAACAAATGAGATTGTTCAAACTATGACCATATTCCATAATTGATGGATATGTTAATATAAATCATGTTAGTAAAGTAAACATCTATAAGACTAAATGCTAAACGTTGTAAGACGTAGAAGAGTTTCACTTAAATTGTGACACCACCATTTTAGTTCATATCGGAAATGAAAACCTAAAGGAACTCCATATTGATGGATTTCCAGAGTCATTTTATTTTGAATAAATTGACGCTTGTGAGACCTCTTCCAAAAGATGACTAGAATTCCGTTCTTAGGCCAAAGTAGAATGGACGACTAATTTACTGGAGATTATACATATTGATGTATATAGTCCATTATGTGTAGTCATGTATGGTGGATTAATTTTTCCTTGATAAAATTATGTCGATGACTTGAGTAGATATGTGAGTATATCTATTTAAAGGGAACGGAGTTTGACATTTTGAATTGGTTCAAAAGGTTGTTAATATGAAGTTAAAATCAATGTAACAAGATAATCAAGTATTTATGATTGGATCATAAAGGATAAAATTTGAGTTACAAGTTTAGCAAAACATCTGAGAAGTTGCAGAATTGTTCTACAACTTATACTTCTCGAATACCCCACATTAGATTGGAGTATTCAAAAGACAAAATCAAACCTTGTTTGACATGGTAAGATTAATAAAATTGCATTATAATTTTGTAGTTTATACATTAAGGACAACCGCTTTTACACTGAAAAGAGCACCATCATGATCCGTTGAAATTGACAGCATATAAGACATGGTTTGGGTAGTGACCCGAATTGTCATTTTTCTTAAGTTTTGGTATGCATAGCATGTGTAAAATGTTTACAACCAAAATAGGATAAATATATGTTTATAAGGTTATCCCAAATAAAACATTGGGTATTTCTCCTATCACCGAACCAAAAGACAAATGTTGTTTGTCAGAAAGGGTTGATTTCTCGAGAAAGTAGTTCTTGCGAAACAAGTGAGTGGGAGCACAGTACAAACTGAACGAGATTAGAGAATCTTTGTTATCATGTCAAGAGTAGCGCAGCACTGGAAGTTGTTCCGGGGTTTACTATTTTGACTAAGTAGAAGACACTACAAATGTTGTAGATACTTCAAATGAGTTTGCGAACTGTACCAGAAAAGTCCAAAAACTTTGTACTTAGAACAACTTGTGGTTTAAGTGTAAAGTGTTGTTTTGACAACAAAAGGACCTGGACCTTATAAAGGAAGCAAATGATGGGCCCTCACTTCGTAAAATTTACTATGAGTCATTATATCCGCCATAGTATCCTTGTATGAATATCAAGTATGTGACTTGGTAGTCCTTTCAATAGGCATGATGCCTAACGATAGCAAAAGGGTCTATATAGAGACAAAGACATGGATTTTACATCTTTTGAAAGTTTTACTTATCGAAAAGTTGTTTTCGACGAAGTTCAAAGAGTTGACTACTACAAGATTTTGATCTTCCGTAGTGATGCTTTAGTCTTTACGGATAGTTCTAGCAAAAAGTTACATATTATGATATGGCAGTTGAATAACAAAACCAAGGATGTGTACTTGACACAGTCTGAGAGTTTTGTAAAATTCAAAAGGTTGCTAGAAAGGTATGCACACTTCAATGGTTGAAGTGAGCATAGCAAAGTTGAAATCTTTAGCTTAATGAAGTTATCAAAAGAGTTTGATTCCATCATGAATGATAAATATGCTTGTAGAGTTACAAGAAATTAAGTGGGAGCGCTATGACATATTTCCAATACTTTATGTAGATGACATATGGTTGATTGGAAAATATGTATTTTAAATTAACACGGTTAAGATTTTTGATTTCATATTGATGAAAGGCTTAGAAGATATTGGGCATCGATATCTATAAAAGATGGATTGACGCACCTGATATGATTGAAGCCAAATTACATAGATGAAATATTGAAGTAAGTCAATATGAAAATGACAAGAAGGAGTTCTTGTCACATGGAAAATAATTAAGCAAGATTCATGTGTTTTGACACATGATGAGCATAATTGAAATTGTGATTTCTAAGTCATGTTTCCATGCTATGTACACAACCATATGAGTCCTATGCTATAAAATGTTATAGCAGGATAATTCATATGATGATTAGAAACAGTGGGAGAGATCCTTAGGTCATTTTAGAAATGCTAAGGATATGTTTTCCTATATAGTAATGACAAAATATTAGTTGTAATATGTTACACTAATAGTCTTGTCATATATTCAAGTAAATTTATCTCAATTAAAATATGTGATGAAGGGTAGCACAATAGGATGGAAGAAAGTTTCATGCTGGATTTGAAAGAGTTTCAAAATTAAAATATTGTGACAGATACTACAACAAAGGCTAAAGTATATCGTTGTGTTGACAACTGATTATAAGTGTATT
Organism: Alopecurus myosuroides; assembly: GCA_028641055.1. Taxonomy (NCBI): domain Eukaryota; kingdom Viridiplantae; phylum Streptophyta; class Magnoliopsida; order Poales; family Poaceae; genus Alopecurus; species Alopecurus myosuroides. The sequence goes on along the minus strand of CM054061.1, from coordinate 218,192,540 downwards.
TTGTGTCAAGGAGTTCTTTATTGAACTTGGTGAATTTCCAAGAATGCTGAAACTATGAAGCTACATTTTCTCAATGTTAGTAACATCAGTTTAAGCTGAGGAATTAAGGTATCACCGGAACTTGGTGAATTTCCAAGAATGCTAACACTATGAAGCTACATTTTCTCAATGTTAGTAACATCATTTAAGCTGAGGAATTAAGTTTTCACCAATTGACCATATATATGCAAAGCCATCTCATTAGAGAATGAGTGATGCGTGCAGACGCAAAGAACATGCAAATACAATAGGACCTGAACAGTTCAGATCTTTTTGATGATGTTTACGGCATGCAAAGCATGGTAATAACACTGGAACGCCATATGTGTTAAGTGCTTACAGACTAGATTATTGACTCTAGTGCAAGTGGGAGACTGAAGGGAATATGCCCGAGAGGCAAGAATAAAATGGTTATTATCTTATTACTTGTTTATGATGAATGTTTATTTCTCATGCTAGAATTGTATTAACCGGAAACGTTGATACATGTGTGCTTAATAAATAAACAATGGTTCTTAGTAAAGCCTCTCTTTTAACTAGCTCGTTGATTAATAGATGATCAAGGTTTCCTGATCATGAACATTGGATGTTGTTAATAACGGGATCATGTCATTAGAAGAATGGTGTGATGAACATATACCCAAAGAGAATATAGCAATGCGATCAAGTCATTTAGTTTACATTGTTATATCAAACATACGAAGTAACTTATTCCTTAGACCATGAGATCATGTCAATCGCTGATACCGGAAGGGTGCTTTGATGGCATCAAACGTCACGCCGTAACAGGGTGACTATAAAGGTGTCGTTAAGTATTCGGAAAGTATTAGTTGAGGATCATGGATCAAGAGTGGGAATTTTTCCATCCAAATGACGGAGAGATATACTCTGGGCCCTCTCGGTGATATCACATCGAAACCGCTTGCAAGCATGTGATATGATCACAAGGATGTTATATCACGGGAACGAGAAAAGAGTACTTGTCGGTAACGAGATTGAACAAGGTATGGTTGATACCAATGATCGAATCTCAGACAAGTAAAATATCACGAGACAAATGGAATAGTTCACGGCGTTGTTGGTTCACACGATCACGAGAGTCATCGTTGAATATATAGGAGTCATCACGGATCTGCAGATCCCGCTGTTGATTATTGATCGGAGAGGAGTCTCAATCATGTGTATCTTAATGGGTGATAGTATATGACTAACACTTAAGGTTCGATGACGCGTTTGAGAGGATACGGAATATCGAAGAATATTTTTGGCAGCACCGAAATTGTTTCGGGGAAAATTGAAATAGTTCAAGGGGTTTTTCGTCGAATGGTTGTTAATAGAATTAACAAATGATTCGAGGTGCTATATGCAAATGTTTGTTAATGGAATTAACAAATATAAATAAAGAAATAAAAATGTTTTATTTATTAAAAGAAAACCTTTGGATTTTCCAAGTGGAAAATTAAGGGAGCATGAGTGGGTGTGAGTGGAGCTTCCACTCACATGAAGATGGAAGAGGTGGGGGCACACCATGGATGGCCGCACCTCCCTCTTGGGCTGCCTCCCCCTCCCCTATAAAAGGAGGGTGAGAGCTCCTGTTCTTCACACACTTGTCCACTTCCCTTTCCCTCCACCCGCTGCTCCATTTCATGGTCTCCGGCTTGGCGAAGCGCTGACTGTGGGATTCTTCACCACCACCACGTTGTCGTGCTGCTGGAGTTCCGAGGGATCCTCTACTACCGCGCCCCGCTGGAACGAGGGAACGGAGGTCGTCATCAACCGTACGTGTGACCGATCACGAATGCACCGCCGGATTGCGGTGCCCATCTTCTCGCTATCGGGATTGGTGTGAGTACGACTACACCAACAACGAGATTTGATCTCGTACCACTTTGAGTCTTCGAGGGTATGTGTTCTCCTTAACCCTCTTGTTGCCCGTTGCACTTCGTCTCCTAGATTAGATCTTGGCCTTTCGGGTGTCGCTCGCATAGGAATTTTTTTGTTTTTCTATGCAACGACCCCTTCAAATATGAGAGTGCAAAATCACGTAATGGAAAACTCTAGAGCTATTGATAATTTGCATGGTATTCTAGAAAGAACTTATAATGATGTTAAAATGCTTGTTAAACATTTTCAAATGGTTCAAACTCAAATTGATCAACTTGCTAAGGTGCAAAAAGATTTGCTAGTTAATGCTTCTAAAGAAAAACATGCTTATGAAATAATAACTAGAAGTGGTATTGCTACACAAGATCCTTTATATCCTGTGGGTATATGTGAGGATGTTCCTGTTCAAGTTGCTAATAATTGTCTGATATTAACTAACTTTGTTGTGCTGGAAATGCTTAAAGATCTTAATACTACATGGGTTGTTATTGATTGCAATCAAGTAAAAGTTACTTTTAATGTTAATGATAAAGAGCACACTATTTATTTTCCCAAGAAGATTGATAAGAAATATGGTCTGAATTCAATTGAAAATATTGACACCATCAATATTGGAGAATTCTATTGTCCCATTCTAGTGCCACCAAAGGAATATGAAATTATTATGATTGGGACTATGTCTATCAAGGTTGAGGTAACATAATTATTTAGTCATTAGCAAAAAAAAATCTTCATATGAAAATTGTTCTCGTAACAAGACTTGATCACCCTTGTTAACAAAATGATTTTCAATGAAGAGGGCAATGTTTTCACTATGTTTTCACCTTCCCCATTATATTTGCACCATGTTTACTTCTGTTATCACATTGCTACTTGAGTACAATCATGTTTTCCACCATCCTTATGCATGTTTTCTTGATATTTTCACTCTGATTTCTGAGGATATGCATGTTTTCACCATCCATACTTTTGTTTTCACCACTACCACCTTTGTTTTCTTTGGATATTCTTCCATTAGAGTGTCATAGAACCTCTGTAGTGCTGGTTTTGGTTTTTTTTTCACCTTTTCACTTTCCTTTTCTTGGTTTTTATTAATTATTAAAATTCTGGAAATACCTTAAAAATAAAGTTTCTCGAAAAATTCTAGAAAAATTATAATAAATTTTAACGTCAAAAATGAGGCAGAAAGCCACCTGGGAGGCGCCAACTGTCGTGGTGGTATCACGGCAGACGCCATGGGATGGCTTAAGTGTTGGGGCCGATGGACGCTGGAGGTATCCGGGGAGGGATCGCACGGCGAGTAGCGCCGCGCTAAGATGTCTCAAGCACTGCAAACAACAAGATCTTAACCAGGTTCAGGGCCCTCGTGTGGAGGTAACACCCCTAATCCTGCCTTTTGTAACATCCCAAGTATGAAAATACCCCCTAGAATGTTTGATTTCCTGTTTAATTAAAGTATTGCATCATGTCATCATATTTATTTCCTTGTTTGCATTTGTTTACTATTTGTTTTGCATCTGTTTTTATTCTGTTTTCATAATGGAAATCCAAACAATATTCAACTTTGTTATCATACTTGTCATGTTACAATCTTGTTTTCAAAAAAAAGTTCAACTCAAACAACCTTTTTGTTTCCATTTATTTCATAGTGATCAACTATTAAAAATAAGGGCTTTTAATCAACCCATTAATTCCAAATTGCTTTCAAATTCAAATCAAATCATCAAACAACACCTAATTTGAAAATTATGAAAGTACCAAACAATTCTAATCCATTTGTTCTATTTAATCATTAGGGTTCACCCTAATAAAAACATTGTTTTCAATATTAATCACTTAATTATCAAATTCTTCCAATTTAAACCAATTTGCAAACAGCAAATAAAAATTGAACATTTGAAAAACCAAAGTTGTCAAATGGTGGATATTAACCTAATAAACTCACATGAATTTTCCCAAATTTTTTTCAACTCAAAAACCTATCTATTTCTTCCATTTTCATTTGCTGCAAAAAAAAAACAGAGAACAAAAATAAGAAAAAGAAAAACGAGAGGAGAGAGAGGCTGTGGGCTCAGCCAGCGCGAGCCCAGCCCAACTAGCTTACCCGCAGCGGCCCGCATACCGTTTCGCCACCCCCCCTTCTTCTTTCTTATGTACGGCAGCAATATGGCCGGAGCCACGTCGACGACCGCGGCCGAGCGACGGCGATCCGCGCAACCCTAGCCCTATATCTACCCCTAGGAGCCCCGCAGCCCTACCCTAGCTACCTACCACTCCCTCCTCCCTCGGGATCGCCGCCACCTCCTCCATCTCTGCCTGCAGCCGCCACCTACTAAATCTCACCGGAGCCCGCGCCTGAATCCATGAACCCCACCGTCGCTGCCGTCCTCCTCCACCCTACCTAGCCACGGGGATCGAATCCCCGTTTCCTCCTCGAGCTGGTGGACACCGCAGCGAGCCCGTGAACGTCTTGGATCGCCGCCGCCATCCTTCACGTCGTCGCCGGTTTCCCCACCGGGCCTCTGCCACGACTCCAAACACCGGTGAGCCTCCACTTCCTCCCTCTCTGTGTGGCGCAATAACCACCCGCAGTACGCACGCATCCGTGCACGTCACCAGCACGCACCAGATCCCAGCAGCAGCAACGATCCCTCCGTCCACGGCAGCTCGCCGCCGGCAGCAATTCTCTGACGAAGTTCAGTCCAACGCGCGCGTAAAAATTCAGTTAGGCGTGGATCTGAAGGATAACCTGTTCGCGGCCTTGTTACTGTCAAACACGCGATCGAGCCGCAGTGGCAGTGCGCTGTTCCTCGCGCGCCCAGGGCGTGGGTTCGAACCCTGGCGCCGCGGGTTATTCCCAACCTTTTTTCGACCGTGCGCTGACAGGGTGGCCCCCCTGTCAGCCACACCGTGGCCACGCGCATGCCACGCTGGCCCCAGGCCCACGGGCAGTGCCTAGGGGTAGATGGCAGTGCGGTAACAGAAAGAATTCCAGCGTTTCCTTTTTAAATCCAAGTCCTTTTAATTCACAGATTAGTCCTCAAAATGAAAACCTTAATAACTTTTGTTTTATAAACTCAAATAATAAAACTAAAATATGTGCACTGCCCCAAATTCAATTGTCTATCTAATGGTAGCATTTGTTTTCTGTTTTGAATTTTCCAAATGCATTTCAAATTTGAATTCAAATAATTCAATTGCAATTTGCTAAAATCCATAACTAATTCATATTTAATCCAATTAATGCAAATAAAATATGTTTTCCATGCTATTTCAAATAACCTTTTCAAATATAATTTTGTTTCATGTTTTGAATAATTTAAATTGCTTAAATAATTTAAACCTTGTTTAAATCATTTAAATTTGATAAAATCATAACTTGCTCAAATTAAATTATTTTTGAACATGCAAAATATGTTTTCAAACCATCAAAGTATAAACTTTTCAAATGTGAGTTTGAATTTATGTTTTGAACAAATAAAATACAAATAATATTCAAACTTGTTTTAAATTCATTTAAAACTTGTTTAATCTTGTTTAAGTCATAATAAATTCATCCTAATTCCTTTTTCAATATTTGAAACATGTAATCCAACTAAAATTTTGTATTCTTTTCAAATATGAATTTTGTTATTTGTTTTGAACACTTTAACTTGATGAAAACAACAAATGCTTGTGTGACATCTTTAAGTAACCCAAAATTTCCAAACTTAATAAATAATTTCCAAACTTGTTAAATTCCTTTACCACTTGCATCTATTGTTGTTATTTTGTTGTTATCATCATGCATGAATCATGGTAATAAATTCTCACATGGTAATTAAATTGTAGATCATTTGTTTCCACCTTAATTCATGGACCTTTTTCATATGCAATCCAATTGCATATGGGTCCATTTAAATTGTGTTACCATGTTAACTAGTTTATTCTGATGCAACCATTAACTTGACATGCATCATCCCATGATTGTGCACTATGCCATGATATTGATTGTTTATATTTCTGTTTTGTTTGGTTGCTTCTTCTCGAATAGACGACGATGTTGAGACCGACGATCTTTACGACACCCCTTCTGAGGATCTAGCTCAGTACCAGGCTGCTGAGTTTGCAGGCAAGTTATCACTCACATGAACCACTGTGTTCCTTTCAACATTGGTTACCGATACTTTCCGTTGTCTATTCTGCTAGCCTTAGTAGTAGTTGTTTCTGTTACGAACCTATCACCTGAATCCCTTAACCCTGATATTGCCTCACCTCCACTCCTACAACCCCATTGTTTGAGCCAGTGCCTTACTAGCATGCTTAGGTTGTTTGCTCGAGTCTGTTACCCGTTACCTTCAGTTACTATATTCTATTATGTTCTGGGGGCTCGATGTTAATCAATCAACCTGTTAATAATAATATGCTGATAAGGCACCGGCAGGAGGCCCTGTGTGGTTTTGAGGCCTGCTAGTGTCGACCCTAATAGGAAAAGGGTCTTGTCTGCTGATCCATGATGAGCGCACTATACGCATGTGGGAAGCGTGTATGGGCGCCCCCTCAATTTGATTCGATTCGCATCTCGTCCAAATCGCCTCATTTAGTTCGTGTTTTCCATTTGCCGCATGCATGTTTTTGCGAGCCCAGCGCAGGGTGGAACTTTTGTAGTCGGCATATAGGGGGACACGTTCTTAGAGTGCTATGAGGGTCCCCTTTCTTCGGGGCTCGATTAGCCGTGCGCCCAAGGTGCTTTGGGCTTGATGCGAAGAAGAGTTGGGTTGTGTTGAGTGCCCCGCTTGGTGGGAGGCATCCCATCTGGCGGGTTATTCTTACGTGTACGGCCAAATTGGTGCAACCCTGCAGGGATAAATCTTCTCGAGAAGCCGTGTTTTCCGCGGTTATGGTTAACTTGGTGAAAGTACTGGCTAACAAGTACTCAGAACAACTTACACCTAACTATTGATAACTTGACTAGTAATAGACTTATTGACACAACAACTTGATCCATTATTCATTAATCCAACTGTGTGAGTTATCCTCGGATTGCTTCTTTGGATAAGGGGCGAGATCCAGGATGGGTTTGTTTGATGTTATCTTTCAGTTGGTTACTATACGCTACCTTATCCCCTTTCTGTTAGCTGGAAGTGGTAGTGTTTCTATAGTTGGTTAGCGCAGCCAGTTGCAGCATCTTCTAGATCCCCTTTCTTCCGTTGAACCCAATGCATCTGTGCTTGGTGTTGACGGGCTACACTTTGGTGAACTGTGAGTCTTGCTTGCCAGTACGTTTATGTACTGACCCCTTTGGGGCTGTGGTTTCCGCAGACTACGCTTACGAGGATCCAAGTGACGGCTACTACGTGGAGTTTGACGAGGCTGCTGACGAGTAGGTAGCGGACCCGGGCAGGATCCGAGACTTCGTGGATGGGCTCCGTCTTTCTTTCAGTTCCCGGCTTCTTAAGCCTATTTGGATTTGTCTGTACTCAGACCCTTTGAATGCTTCCGCTGAGATGTAATGATGTTATGTTGGGACATGTGTCCTCTGGATGATTGTATTTGCTATTCTCTGCCCTAGTGAGGGCCAGTTGCAACTTATTTCAATCTTTTGTGTCTTAAAGATATGTTGTGTTATCATCTTGTTCAACGCCGTTGACGTACCATGTGTGTATGGTATGAAGTACGTCAATGGTAGTGTCCTGATTTCTACGGGATAGTTTACATCGACGGTGAATAGTAAAGATTGGTTGTCACACATAAGTGTTGGCCTACTCGTAAGAGATGCGGGTGCCGGTAAGCCCCGTAATCCAATCAAAATACTGTTCAGTTCGTACGGTGAGTATCCTCTAGAAGTCCGGGTGCGACAAATGGTATCAGAGCCTGTCTGCCTGTAGGATCCATTTTACTGGTCGCAGTTGAGTCTAGAAACTATTTTGTAGCTATATAGGAAAAATGAAACGTGAGAGTAGGAATTCTGCCATTTTTCTTCTTTCCCCACCCACCCACCCTTTTCTGGTAAGGAAGTGCAACGTTGTTTTCTCTTCTCTCCCAAACTTTCAAGTTAGGGTTTCACGTGTTTTGGGTTCTCCGTAGTACCTCAGGATTTTTGGTCTCGTGTTTCCCGTTGTTGCTTAAATAAAGAAATAAAAATGTTTTATTTATTAAAAGAAAACCTTTGGATTTTCCAAGTGGAAAATTAAGGGAGCATGAGTGGGTGTGAGTGGAGCTTCCACTCACATGAAGATGGAAGAGGTGGGGGCACACCATGGATGGCCGCACCTCCCTCTTGGGCTGCCTCCCCCTCCCCTATAAAAAGAGGGTGAGAGCTCCTGTTCTTCACACACTTGTCCACTTCCCTTTCCCTCCACCCGCTGCTCCATTTCATGGTCTCCGGCTTGGCGAAGCGCTGACTGTGGGATTCTTCACCACCACCACGTTGTCGTGCTGCTGGAGTTCCGAGGGATCCTCTACTACCGCGCCCCGCTGGAACGAGGGAACGGAGGTCGTCATCAACCGTACGTGTGACCGATCACGAATGCACCGCCGGATTGCGGTGCCCATCTTCTCGCTATCGGGATTGGTGTGAGTACGACTACACCAACAACGAGATTTGATCTCGTACCACTTTGAGTCTTCGAGGGTATGTGTTCTCCTTAACCCTCTTGTTGCCCGTTGCACTTCGTCTCCTAGATTAGATCTTGGCCTTTCGGGTGTCTCTCGCATAGGAATTTTTTTGTTTTTCTATGCAACGACCCCTTCAAATATGAGAGTGCAAAATCACGTAATGGAAAACTCTAGAGCTATTGATAATTTGCATGGTATTCTAGAAAGAACTTATAATGATGTTAAAATGCTTGTTAAACATTTTCAAATGGTTCAAACTCAAATTGATCAACTTGCTAAGGTGCAAAAAGATTTGCTAGTTAATGCTTCTAAAGAAAAACATGCTTATGAAATAATAACTAGAAGTGGTATTGCTACACAAGATCCTTTATATCCTGTGGGTATATGTGAGGATGTTCCTGTTCAAGTTGCTAATAATTGTCTGATATTAACTAACTTTGTTGTGCTGGAAATGCTTAAAGATCTTAATACTACATGGGTTGTTATTGATTGCAATCAAGTAAAAGTTACTTTTAATGTTAATGATAAAGAGCACACTATTTATTTTCCCAAGAAGATTGATAAGAAATATGGTCTGAATTCAATTGAAAATATTGACACCATCAATATTGGAGAATTCTATTGTCCCATTCTAGTGCCACCAAAGGAATATGAAATTATTATGATTGGGACTATGTCTATCAAGGTTGAGGTAACATAATTATTTAGTCATTAGCAAAAAAAAATCTTCATATGAAAATTGTTCTCGTAACAAGACTTGATCACCCTTGTTAACAAAATGATTTTCAATGAAGAGGGCAATGTTTTCACTATGTTTTCACCTTCCCCATTATATTTGCACCATGTTTACTTCTGTTATCACATTGCTACTTGAGTACAATCATGTTTTCCACCATCCTTATGCATGTTTTCTTGATATTTTCACTCTGATTTCTGAGGATATGCATGTTTTCACCATCCATACTTTTGTTTTCACCACTACCACCTTTGTTTTCTTTGGATATTCTTCCATTAGAGTGTCATAGAACCTCTGTAGTGCTGGTTTTGGTTTTTTTTTCACCTTTTCACTTTCCTTTTCTTGGTTTTTATTAATTATTAAAATTCTGGAAATACCTTAAAAATAAAGTTTCTCGAAAAATTCTAGAAAAATTATAATAAATTTTAACGTCAAAAATGAGGCAGAAAGCCACCTGGGAGGCGCCAACTGTCGTGGTGGTATCACGGCAGACGCCATGGGATGGCTTAAGTGTTGGGGCCGATGGACGCTGGAGGTATCCGGGGAGGGATCGCACGGCGAGTAGCGCCGCGCTAAGATGTCTCAAGCACTGCAAACAACAAGATCTTAACCAGGTTCAGGGCCCTCGTGTGGAGGTAACACCCCTAATCCTGCCTTTTGTAACATCCCAAGTATGAAAATACCCCCTAGAATGTTTGATTTCCTGTTTAATTAAAGTATTGCATCATGTCATCATATTTATTTCCTTGTTTGCATTTGTTTACTATTTGTTTTGCATCTGTTTTTATTCTGTTTTCATAATGGAAATCCAAACAATATTCAACTTTGTTATCATACTTGTCATGTTACAATCTTGTTTTCAAAAAAAAGTTCAACTCAAACAACCTTTTTGTTTCCATTTATTTCATAGTGATCAACTATTAAAAATAAGGGCTTTTAATCAACCCATTAATTCCAAATTGCTTTCAAATTCAAATCAAATCATCAAACAACACCTAATTTGAAAATTATGAAAGTACCAAACAATTCTAATCCATTTGTTCTATTTAATCATTAGGGTTCACCCTAATAAAAACATTGTTTTCAATATTAATCACTTAATTATCAAATTCTTCCAATTTAAACCAATTTGCAAACAGCAAATAAAAATTGAACATTTGAAAAACCAAAGTTGTCAAATGGTGGATATTAACCTAATAAACTCACATGAATTTTCCCAAATTTTTTTCAACTCAAAAACCTATCTATTTCTTCCATTTTCATTTGCTGCAAAAAAAAAAACAGAGAACAAAAATAAGAAAAAGAAAAACGAGAGGAGAGAGAGGCTGTGGGCTCAGCCAGCGCGAGCCCAGCCCAACTAGCTTACCCGCAGCGGCCCGCATACCGTTTCGCCACCCCCCCTTCTTCTTTCTTATGTACGGCAGCAATATGGCCGGAGCCACGTCGACGACCGCGGCCGAGCGACGGCGATCCGCGCAACCCTAGCCCTATATCTACCCCTAGGAGCCCCGCAGCCCTACCCTAGCTACCTACCACTCCCTCCTCCCTCGGGATCGCCGCCACCTCCTCCATCTCTGCCTGCAGCCGCCACCTACTAAATCTCACCGGAGCCCGCGCCTGAATCCATGAACCCCACCGTCGCTGCCGTCCTCCTCCACCCTACCTAGCCACGGGGATCGAATCCCCGTTTCCTCCTCGAGCTGGTGGACACCGCAGCGAGCCCGTGAACGTCTTGGATCGCCGCCGCCATCCTTCACGTCGTCGCCGGTTTCCCCACCGGGCCTCTGCCACGACTCCAAACACCGGTGAGCCTCCACTTCCTCCCTCTCTGTGTGGCGCAATAACCACCCGCAGTACGCACGCATCCGTGCACGTCACCAGCACGCACCAGATCCCAGCAGCAGCAACGATCCCTCCGTCCACGGCAGCTCGCCGCCGGCAGCAATTCTCTGACGAAGTTCAGTCCAACGCGCGCGTAAAAATTCAGTTAGGCGTGGATCTGAAGGATAACCTGTTCGCGGCCTTGTTACTGTCAAACACGCGATCGAGCCGCAGTGGCAGTGCGCTGTTCCTCGCGCGCCCAGGGCGTGGGTTCGAACCCTGGCGCCGCGGGTTATTCCCAACCTTTTTTCGACCGTGCGCTGACAGGGTGGCCCCCCTGTCAGCCACACCGTGGCCACGCGCATGCCACGCTGGCCCCAGGCCCACGGGCAGTGCCTAGGGGTAGATGGCAGTGCGGTAACAGAAAGAATTCCAGCGTTTCCTTTTTAAATCCAAGTCCTTTTAATTCACAGATTAGTCCTCAAAATGAAAACCTTAATAACTTTTGTTTTATAAACTCAAATAATAAAACTAAAATATGTGCACTGCCCCAAATTCAATTGTCTATCTAATGGTAGCATTTGTTTTCTGTTTTGAATTTTCCAAATGCATTTCAAATTTGAATTCAAATAATTCAATTGCAATTTGCTAAAATCCATAACTAATTCATATTTAATCCAATTAATGCAAATAAAATATGTTTTCCATGCTATTTCAAATAACCTTTTCAAATATAATTTTGTTTCATGTTTTGAATAATTTAAATTGCTTAAATAATTTAAACCTTGTTTAAATCATTTAAATTTGATAAAATCATAACTTGCTCAAATTAAATTATTTTTGAACATGCAAAATATGTTTTCAAACCATCAAAGTATAAACTTTTCAAATGTGAGTTTGAATTTATGTTTTGAACAAATAAAATACAAATAATATTCAAACTTGTTTTAAATTCATTTAAAACTTGTTTAATCTTGTTTAAGTCATAATAAATTCATCCTAATTCCTTTTTCAATATTTGAAACATGTAATCCAACTAAAATTTTGTATTCTTTTCAAATATGAATTTTGTTATTTGTTTTGAACACTTTAACTTGATGAAAACAACAAATGCTTGTGTGACATCTTTAAGTAACCCAAAATTTCCAAACTTAATAAATAATTTCCAAACTTGTTAAATTCCTTTACCACTTGCATCTATTGTTGTTATTTTGTTGTTATCATCATGCATGAATCATGGTAATAAATTCTCACATGGTAATTAAATTGTAGATCATTTGTTTCCACCTTAATTCATGGACCTTTTTCATATGCAATCCAATTGCATATGGGTCCATTTAAATTGTGTTACCATGTTAACTAGTTTATTCTGATGCAACCATTAACTTGACATGCATCATCCCATGATTGTGCACTATGCCATGATATTGATTGTTTATATTTCTGTTTTGTTTGGTTGCTTCTTCTCGAATAGACGACGATGTTGAGACCGACGATCTTTACGACACCCCTTCTGAGGATCTAGCTCAGTACCAGGCTGCTGAGTTTGCAGGCAAGTTATCACTCACATGAACCACTGTGTTCCTTTCAACATTGGTTACCGATACTTTCCGTTGTCTATTCTGCTAGCCTTAGTAGTAGTTGTTTCTGTTACGAACCTATCACCTGAATCCCTTAACCCTGATATTGCCTCACCTCCACTCCTACAACCCCATTGTTTGAGCCAGTGCCTTACTAGCATGCTTAGGTTGTTTGCTCGAGTCTGTTACCCGTTACCTTCAGTTACTATATTCTATTATGTTCTGGGGGCTCGATGTTAATCAATCAACCTGTTAATAATAATATGCTGATAAGGCACCGGCAGGAGGCCCTGTGTGGTTTTGAGGCCTGCTAGTGTCGACCCTAATAGGAAAAGGGTCTTGTCTGCTGATCCATGATGAGCGCACTATACGCATGTGGGAAGCGTGTATGGGCGCCCCCTCAATTTGATTCGATTCGCATCTCGTCCAAATCGCCTCATTTAGTTCGTGTTTTCCATTTGCCGCATGCATGTTTTTGCGAGCCCAGCGCAGGGTGGAACTTTTGTAGTCGGCATATAGGGGGACACGTTCTTAGAGTGCTATGAGGGTCCCCTTTCTTCGGGGCTCGATTAGCCGTGCGCCCAAGGTGCTTTGGGCTTGATGCGAAGAAGAGTTGGGTTGTGTTGAGTGCCCCGCTTGGTGGGAGGCATCCCATCTGGCGGGTTATTCTTACGTGTACGGCCAAATTGGTGCAACCCTGCAGGGATAAATCTTCTCGAGAAGCCGTGTTTTCCGCGGTTATGGTTAACTTGGTGAAAGTACTGGCTAACAAGTACTCAGAACAACTTACACCTAACTATTGATAACTTGACTAGTAATAGACTTATTGACACAACAACTTGATCCATTATTCATTAATCCAACTGTGTGAGTTATCCTCGGATTGCTTCTTTGGATAAGGGGCGAGATCCAGGATGGGTTTGTTTGATGTTATCTTTCAGTTGGTTACTATACGCTACCTTATCCCCTTTCTCTTAGCTGGAAGTGGTAGTGTTTCTATAGTTGGTTAGCGCAGCCAGTTGCAGCATCTTCTAGATCCCCTTTCTTCCGTTGAACCCAATGCATCTGTGCTTGGTGTTGACGGGCTACACTTTGGTGAACTGTGAGTCTTGCTTGCCAGTACGTTTATGTACTGACCCCTTTGGGGCTGTGGTTTCCGCAGACTACGCTTACGAGGATCCAAGTGACGGCTACTACGTGGAGTTTGACGAGGCTGCTGACGAGTAGGTAGCGGACCCGGGCAGGATCCGAGACTTCGTGGATGGGCTCCGTCTTTCTTTCAGTTCCCGGCTTCTTAAGCCTATTTGGATTTGTCTGTACTCAGACCCTTTGAATGCTTCCGCTGAGATGTAATGATGTTATGTTGGGACATGTGTCCTCTGGATGATTGTATTTGCTATTCTCTGCCCTAGTGAGGGCCAGTTGCAACTTATTTCAATCTTTTGTGTCTTAGAGATATGTTGTGTTATCATCTTGTTCAACGCCGTTGACGTACCATGTGTGTATGGTATGAAGTACGTCAATGGTAGTGTCCTGATTTCTACGGGATAGTTTACATCGACGGTGAATAGTAAAGATTGGTTGTCACACATAAGTGTTGGCCTACTCGTAAGAGATGCGGGTGCCGGTAAGCCCCGTAATCCAATCAAAATACTGTTCAGTTCGTACGGTGAGTATCCTCTAGAAGTCCGGGTGCGACAAATGGTATCAGAGCCTGTCTGCCTGTAGGATCCATTTTACTGGTCGCAGTTGAGTCTAGAAACTATTTTGTAGCTATATAGGAAAAATGAAACGTGAGAGTAGGAATTCTGCCATTTTTCTTCTTTCCCCACCCACCCACCCTTTTCTGGTAAGGAAGTGCAACGTTGTTTTCTCTTCTCTCCCAAACTTTCAAGTTAGGGTTTCACGTGTTTTGGGTTCTCCGTAGTACCTCAGGATTTTTGGTCTCGTGTTTCCCGTTGTTGCTTAAATATCCTGTTCTTTTCAACATCCTTATCGTCCGTTGAAACCTTGTTGTTTCTTACCACTTCATTCCTCTACCGGCGTCTAATCTAAACTTCCCCAATCATCTGCAGATGGATCTCAGGTTCTACCCGCAGGTGGTTCGGATGACTCGTTGCGAGAGCACTGCCGGTTATCCGGAGATGCTGAGAGACATGGTCACTTATCTGGGGTTCCATTGGGCACCAGAGTACCAGGTCTACGAGCAGCAGCGAGAGTTTGACCAGACCTACTACCAGGCTATCGTCTACATTCTGTCAGATGATGGCATGAGCGTTGTCCACCGCTACGAGGCAGTAGGTTCCACAGTGGATATGGCCGTGCAGCAGGCAGCTTATGTGAGTCTCACCGTCCTTCGTGCTGACTACTGGGGGTTTGACGATTCTATCTATCGCCACATCCCCCGTGGTTACATCACTTTGGAGGGAGCTCACTTCACTCTCTACGACAACCTGGATGTCTACGAGCATGATAACACCAGGCTGCACACCACCGCTCAGTTTGTGAGGCACAGTGACGCAGTTGCCACCACACTTTCTCAGGAGTTGGCCTCAGTCAGGGAGCAGCTCTACCTTGCTTTGACTCGTCTGGCGACGTACACCACAGACTTTGTTGGAGATGAGCGCTTTGCACGTTTCGATCAGCCAGTTGGTCGTCGTCTGCCAGATGCTGGAGGTTACGAGCCGATCAGAGGTCCACTCCTCAACCTCGGTGCGGGTTACACCGGGATTCCACGCTTTGGAGCACAGGGAGTCGACGCTATGTACTTCACCACACCTAGAGTCGCTCTCAGGCCACGTCAGATCTATGTGGATCGTCGTTCTACCTACTTTCATGGGCGTGCTCCTCAGCGTACCCCTCGTCGTACTACTCACCGCCGTCCTGCGTGATGAGCATGGGAGTACCGATGTATCCATTCCTAGCTATGTTTAGTTATCCTTTGGCTTTCGAACCATTTGTGGTGTGTTGGATATTCTGATGTATTTGAACATGTGATGATGTACCTGTTGGTTATCTATTCATGCGTCGGAATAATCTATCTTTCGGTTACCAAGTCTATCCTTTTCTGTTGTGTGCTAAAATGCATGTCTATTCAGGATGCCGCCAACAAGGAGCAACCCGCCTGAGCCACCGCCAATCACGGAGTTGTTGACTCAGATGACTCAGGTCGTGGCACAGATGGCCCAGTTCCAGGCAAATCAGCACAACAACCAGAATGCTCCACGGGTCAGCATCAAGGAGTTCCTCAGTATGGGCCCGAGAGCCTTCGTGGCAACACGTGAACCTCTGGATGCTGATGACTGGATCCGGGAGATGGCCAGGGCTCTGGACATTTCTCACGTTGCTGAGGAAGACAAAGTCAAGTATGCTACCTACCTACTGAAGGGTCAGGTAGCTACCTGGTGGGAGAACTACCAGACCATGAGAGCTGGATACCCAATCACCTGGGGCTGTTTCAAGGATGCCTTCCTGAAGCACCACATCCCAGATGGTCTCATGGAAAGGATGCGTGAGGAGTTTTGCTCTCTTAAGCAAGGCAAGCTGGACGTCATCGGCTATCAGAACGAGTTCAATCGTCTCGCTCGATACGCTGGTGATGAGGTGTCCACTGAGGCTAAGAAGATGGCAAGGTTCCGCCGAGGTTTTAACCCGGAACTCAAGTACGCACTCACCAACATCAAGTGCAAAGACTTCGAGGAGCTCGTGAACACCGCGCTCAATGAGGAAAATGGGCGCAAGGCGTTCGAGGATTCTCGCAAGCACTCGCGTGAGGGTGGTTCCTCCTCCAACATGACCACCCCTCCGCAGAAGCGCCGCATCTGGGTGCCAAATGGTGCTGTCACTCGGGCTCCATATGCCCAAGCTTCTCCAGGCTTTGCTCCCCGCCCACCCAACCCAGCTTAGATGCAGAGTCAGAGGGTTCCAATGGGGCAGCCAAGGCCAGGTCCTCCTCGTGTCGTCACTTGCTTCAAGTGCAAGGAGACTGGGCACTACGCCGACAAGTGCACTCAGAGGCAGCTACCTCCACCTCCTCGCCCCAACACCAACCAGGCAATGGTTCGTGCTCCTCCGGCTAAAGCCTTCAACTCCAACAACAGGCCTGTCGGGAGGACCGCGAGGGTGAATCATATCAAGGCCGACAAAGCTGAGGAAGCTGCTGACGTCGTTCTCGGTATATTACCCGTAAACTCTTTTCCAGCTAAAGTGTTGTTTGATACCGGAGCATCGCATTCTTTTGTGTCAAAGATCTTTGCAACAGCATACAACCTAGTTCTGGTTCCACTAAGCAATCAAATCACTGTTCACTCTCCGGGATCTCAAATGTTGACTTCCAAGATAAGTATGGACAATCAAATCCTAATTGGAGGTCGCATATTCCTTGGTTCACTCATGTTGCTGGGAAATTCTGACATTGATGTCATTCTGGGCATGGATTGGTTGAAGACCAACAAAGCTAGAATTGACTGTGCTCAAAAGTCAATAACTCTCTCCCACCCTTCTGGCCAGATAGTATATTCTCCACATGAATCAAGGTCTATTCAGCTGTTCAACCTCGATGCAAAACCTCTTCCTGCAATTGAAAATGTTCCGGTGGTTTGTGAATTCCCTGACGTCTTTCCAGAAGAGTTGCCCGGGATGCCTCCGGACAGAGCAGTTGAGTTCGTGATCGAGCTTGAACCAGGTACTGCTCCAATCTCTAAGCATCCATACAAGATAGCTCCTCCTGAACTGAAATTGTTGAAGGAGCAAATCGATATGTACATGGAGAAAGGTTACATTCAACCTAGTTCCTCCGCTTGGGGTTGCCCAACTCTGTTCGTTTCCAAGAAGGATCAAACAAAGAGACTCGTGGTTGACTATCGTCCTCTCAACGAGAAAACCATCAAAAACAAGTATCCAATTCCTCGTATCGATGATCTTTTTGATCAACTTGCTGGAGCCTCAATATTCTCAAAGTTGGACTTGAGGATGGGTTACCATCAAATAAAGATCAGAAAGGAAGATATTCCAAAGACAACTTTCACCACTCGGTATGGTCTATATGAATACACCGTCATGTCTTTTGGTCTAACCAATGCACCGGCGACATTCTCTAGACTCATGAATTCTGTCTTCCATGAATACCTCGACAAGTTCGTTGTGGTATATCTCGATGACATTCTGGTCTCCTCAAAATCCGAGGAAGAGCATGGAGAACACCTTCGTCTCACTCTCATGAAACTTCGCGAGCATCGTCTATATGCCAAGTTTTCCAAATGTGAGTTCTGGATTCCAGAAGTTGCCTACCTTGGTCATATCATCTCTGCCAGAGTCATAGCCATTGACCCAGAAAAGGTTAAGGCAATTGTTGATTGGAAACCTCCTAAGACGGTAAAGCAAGTAAGAAGCTTTCTTGGCTTGGCTAGCTATTGCCGTCGTTTCGTCCAAAACTTCTCCAAGATTGCCAAACCTCTCACTGATCTCACAAAGAAGGACAAGAAGTTCGTTTGGTCTCCACAATGTGATGAAAGTTTCAATCTCCTGAAGACTAAACTCACTTCCACCCCAGTTCTGGTTGGCCCAGATACTACCAAACCTTTCCAGATATTCTGTGATGCTTCACTCCAAGGTCTAGGTGCCGTTCTTATGCAAGAACGTCAAGTTGTGGCTTATGCTTCACGTCAGTTGAACACCCATGAGCAAAACTATCCCACACATGATCTTGAACTTGCAGAAGTTGTGTTTGCCCTCAAGAAATGGAGACAATACTTGTTGGGTAACCGCACTGAAATCTTTTCCGATCATAAGAGTCTGAAATTCATCTTCACTCAACCAGATCTAAACCTCAGGAAAAGGAGATGGATTGAAAAGATTAAAGACTTTGATCTCACCATTTCTTACACTCCAGGCAAGGCTAATGTTATGGCCGATGCTCTCAGTCGCAAGTCCTATTGCAATAATCTCATGATCATGGAAAGCCAGCCTCCACTTCATGAAGAATTCCAGAAGCTGAACCTTGGTCTTGTCCCTCAAGGTTACCTTGCTAGCTTGACAGCCAGTCCAACTCTCGAGGACAAGATTCGTTCTGAACAACTTCGTGATGCTCAAATCAAGAAGATTGTAGAGCAGATCAAAGAAGGCAACGATAAATTCAAATCCTTCTCAATTGATGACAAGGGAACCGTGTTCTTCGAAGGACGCATTGCAGTTCCTCAGATTCAAAGTCTCAAAGATGTCATTCTCAAGGAGGCTCATGAAACTCCTCTCTCCATCCACCCTGGAAGTACAAAGATGTACCAGGATCTTAAGACTCTGTATTGGTGGCCTGGCATGAAACGTGAAATTGCTCAATACGTTTCTGAATGCGACGTTTGTCAACGTGTTAAAGCAGTCCATCAGAAAACAGCAGGTCTACTCCAACCTCTGAAAATTCCTGAGTGGAAGTGGGACATGATTGAAATGGACTTCGTCACTGGTTTCCCAAAGTCCAAAAAGGGCAACGATGCAATCTTCGTTGTTATTGATCGTCTCACTAAGGTAGCTCACTTCTTTGCTGTCAAGGAAACTATCTCAGCTAGCCAGTTAGCAGAGCTCTACACAGCAAAGATTGTTCCTCTTCATGGTGTTCCATTGGAAATAAGCTCAGACCGTGGAAGTATCTTCACTTCTCATTTCTGGAAGAGTTTTCAAGAAGCATTGGGCACCAAACTTCTGTTCAGCACAGCTTATCACCCTCAGTCTCAGGGGCAAGTCGAAAGAGTCAATCAGATTCTCGAGGATATGCTCAGAGCATGTGGTCTCTCCTTTGGCATGAAATGGGAGGATTGCCTTCCATATGCTGAATTCTCCTACAACAACAGCTTCCAGGCAAGCCTAGGCATGGCACCATTTGAGGCATTGTATGGCCGCAGATGCAGGAGTCCAATCAATTGGTCTAGAGCTGGTGAACGTTCACTCTTAGGCCCTGACATTGTTAAGGAAGCCGAAGAGAAAGTTCGTATCATTCGTGACAATCTCAAGATTGCTCAGTCTCGTCAGAAAAGCTACTATGACAGCAAGCACAGGGATATGATCTATGTACATGGTGACAAAGCATATCTCCGTGTAACTCCCCTCAGAGGCACTCATCGTTTTCGTGTGAAAGGAAAGCTTGCACCAAGATACATTGGTCCTTTTAACATTCTCTCAAGACGTGCGGAAAATGCCTATCGTCTTGAACTTCCAGAAAAACTATCCAAGGTGCACGATGTGTTCCACGTGTCACAGCTCAAGAAGTGTTTCAAAGATCCATATCGTGCAGTTGATCATGATTCCATTGAACTGCAAGATGATCTCTCTTATGAGGAGCACCATGTTCGTATTCTCGATGAGACCGAGCGTAAGACTCGCAACAAGAGCACCAAGTTCTTGAAAGTGCAGTGGTCGCATCATTCCGATAAAGAGGCAACGTGGGAGACCGAAGAGGATCTTCGAAAGAAGTATCCGGACCTTTTCGCTTCTCAGTAAGGAATCTCGGGGCGCGATTCCTTCAAGGGGGGCGTTTTGTAACATCCCAAGTATGAAAATACCCCCTAGAATGTTTGATTTCCTGTTTAATTAAAGTATTGCATCATGTCATCATATTTATTTCCTTGTTTGCATTTGTTTACTATTTGTTTTGCATCTGTTTTTATTCTGTTTTCATAATGGAAATCCAAACAATATTCAACTTTGTTATCATACTTGTCATGTTACAATCTTGTTTTCAAATAAAAGTTCAACTCAAACAACCTTTTTGTTTCCATTTATTTCATAGTGATCAACTATTAAAAATAAGGGCTTTTAATCAACCCATTAATTCCAAATTGCTTTCAAATTCAAATCAAATCATCAAACCGCACCTAATTTGAAAATTATGAAAGTACCAAACAATTCTAATCCATTTGTTCTATTTAATCATTAGGGTTCACCCTAATAAAAACATTGTTTTCAATATTAATCACTTAATTATCAAATTCTTCCAATTTAAACCAATTTGCAAACAGCAAATAAAAATTGAACATTTGAAAAACCAAAGTTGTCAAATGGTGGATATTAACCTAATAAACTCACATGAATTTTCCCAAATTTTTTTCAACTCAAAAACCTATATATTTCTTCCATTTTCATTTGCTGCAAAAAAAAAACAGAGAACAAAAATAAGAAAAAGGAAAACGAGGGGAGAGAGAGGTTGTGGGCTCAGCCAGCGCGAGCCCAGCCCAACTAGCTTACCCGCAGCGGCCCGCATACCGTTTCGCCACCCCCTTCTTCTTTCTTATGTACGGCAGCAATCTGGCCGGAGCCACGTCGACGACCGCGGCCGAGCGACGGCGATCCGCGCAACCCTAGCCCTATATCTACCCCTAGGAGCCCCGCAGCCCTACCCTAGCTACCTACCACTCCCTCCTCCCTCGGGATCGCCGCCACCTCCTCCATCTCTGCCTGCAGCCGCCACCTACTGAATCTCACCGGAGCCCGCGCCTGAATCCATGAACCCCACCGTCGCTGCCGTCCTCCTCCACCCTACCTAGCCACGGGGATCGAATCCCCGTTTCCTCCTCAAGCTGGTGGACACCGCAGCGAGCCCGTGAACGTCTTGGATCGCCGCCGCCATCCTCCGCGTCGTCGCCGGTTTCCCCACCGGGCCTCTGCCACGACTCCAAACGCCGGTGAGCCTCCACTTCCTCCCTCTCTGTGTGGCGCAATCACCACCCGCAGTACGCACGCATCCGTGCACGTCACCAGCACGCACCAGATCCCAGCAGCAGCAACGATCCCTCCGTCCACGGCAGCTCGCCGCCGGCAGCAATTCTCTGACGAAGTTCAGTCCAACGCGCGCATAAAAATTCAGTTAGGCGTGGATCTGAAGGATAACCTGTTCGCGGCCTTGTTACTGTCAAACACGCGATCGAGCCGCAGTGGCAGTGCGCTGTTCCTCGCGCGCCCAGTGCGTGGGTTCGAACCCTGGCGCCGCGGGTTATTCCCAACCTTTTTTCGACCGTGCGCTGACAGGGTGGCTAAGCGCATGCCACGCTGGCCCCAGGCCCACGGGCAGTGCCTAGGGTTAGATGGCAGTGCGGTAACAGAAAGAATTCCAGCGTTTCCTTTTTAAATCCAAGTCCTTTTAATTCACAGATTAGTCCTCAAAATGAAAACCTTAATAACTTTTGTTTTATAAACTCAAATAATAAAACTAAAATATGTGCACTGCCCCAAATTCAATTGTCTATCTAATGGTAGCATTTGTTTTCTGTTTTGAATTTTCCAAATGCATTTCAAATTTGAATTCAAATAATTCAATTGCAATTTGCTAAAATCCATAACTAATTCATATTTAATCCAATTAATGCAAATAAAATATGTTTTCCATGCTATTTCAAATAACCTTTTCAAATATAATTTTGTTTCATGTTTTGAATAATTTAAATTGCTTAAATAATTTAAACCTTGTTTAAATCATTTAAATTTGATAAAATCATAACTTGCTCAAATTAAATTATTTTTGAACATGCAAAATATGTTTTCAAACCATCAAAGTATAAACTTTTCAAATGTGAGTTTGAATTTATGTTTTGAACAAATAAAATACAAATAATATTCAAACTTGTTTTAAATTCATTTAAAACTTGTTTAATCTTGTTTAAGTCATAATAAATTCATCCTAATTCCTTTTTCAATATTTGAAACATGTAATCCAACTAAAATTTTGTATTCTTTTCAAATATGAATTTTGTTATTTGTTTTGAACACTTTAACTTGATGAAAACAACAAATGCTTGTGTGACATCTTTAAGTAACCCAAAATTTCCAAACTTAATAAATAATTTCCAAACTTGTTAAATTCCTTTACCACTTGCATCTATTGTTGTTATTTTGTTGTTATCATCATGCATGCATCATGGTAATAAATTCTCACATGGTAATTAAATTGTAGATCATTTGTTTCCACCTTAATTCATGGACCTTTTTCATATGCAATCCAATTGCATATGGGTCCATTTAAATTGTGTTACCATGTTAACTAGTTTATTCTGATGCAACCATTAACTTGACATGCATCATCCCATGATTGTGCACTATGCCATGATATTGATTGTTTATATTTCTGTTTTGTTTGGTTGCTTCTTCTCGAATAGACGACGACGTTGGGACCGACGATCTTTACGACACCCCTTCTGAGGATCTAGCTCAGTACCAGGCTGCTGAGTTTGCAGGCAAGTTATCACTCACATGAACCACTGTGTTCCTTTCAACATTGGTTACCGATACTTTCCGTTGTCTATTCTGCTAGCCTTAGTAGTAGTTGTTTCTGTTACGAACCTATCACCTGAATCCCTTAACCCTGATATTGCCTCACCTCCACTCCTACAACCCCATTGTTTGAGCCAGTGTCTTACTAGCATGCTTAGGTTGTTTGCTCGAGTCTGTTACCCGTTACCTTCAGTTACTATATTCTATTATGTTCTGGGGGCTCGATGTTAATCAATCAACCTGTTAATAATAATATGCTGATAAGGCACCGGCAGGAGGCCTTGTGTGGTTTTGAGGCCTGCTAGTGTCGACCCTAATAGGAAAAGGGTCTTGTCTACTGATCCATGATGAGCGCACTATCCGCATGTGGGAAGCGTGTATGGGCGCCCCCCTCAATTTGATTCGATTCGCATCTCGTCCAAATCGCCTCATTTAGTTCGTGTTTTCCATTTGCCGCATGCATGTTTTTGCGAGCCCAGCGCAGGGTGGAACTTTTGTAGTCGGCATATAGGGGGACACGTTCTTAGAGTGCTATGAGGGTCCCCTTTCTTCGGGGCTCGATTAGCCGTGCGCCCAAGGTGCTTTGGGCTTGATGCGAAGAAGAGTTGGGTTGTGTTGAGTGCCCCGCTTGGTGGGAGGCATCCCATCTGGCGGGTTATTCTTACGTGTACGGCCAAATTGGTGCAACCCTGCAGGGATAAATCTTCTCGAGAAGCCGTGTTTTCCGCGGTTATGGTTAACTTGGTGAAAGTACTGGCTAACAAGTACTCAGAACAACTTACACCTAACTATTGATAACTTGACTAGTAATAGACTTATTGACACAACAACTTGATCCATTATTCATTAATCCAACTGTGTGAGTTATCCTCGGATTGCTTCTTTGGATAAGGGGCGAGATCCAGGATGGGTTTGTTTGATGTTATCTTTCAGTTGGTTACTATACGCTACCTTATCCCCTTTCTGTTAGCTGGAAGTGGTAGTGTTTCTCTAGTTGGTTAGCGCAGCCAGTTGCAGCATCTTCTAGATCCCTTTTCTTCCGTTGAACCCAATGCATCTGTGCTTGGTGTTGACGGGCTACACTTTGGTGAACTGTGAGTCTTGCTTGCCAGTACGTTTATGTACTGACCCCTTTGGGGCTGTGGTTTCCGCAGACTACGCTTACGAGGATCCAGGTGACGGCTACTACGTGGAGTTTGACGAGGCTGCTGACGAGTAGGTAGCGGACCCGGGCAGGATCCGAGACTTCGTGGATGGGCTCCGTCTTTCTTTCAGTTCCCGGCTTCTTAAGCCTATTTGGATTTGTCTGTACTCAGACCCTTTGAATGCTTCCGCTGAGATGTAATGATGTTATGTTGGGACATGTGTCCTCTGGATGATTGTATTTGCTATTCTCTGCCCTAGTGAGGGCCAGTTGCAACTTATTTCAATCTTTTGTGTCTTAGAGATATGTTGTGTTATCATCTTGTTCAACGCCGTTGACGTACCATGTGTGTATGGTATGAAGTACGTCAATGGTAGTGTCCTGATTTCTACGGGATAGTTTACATCGACGGTGAATAGTAAAGATTGGTTGTCACACATAAGTGTTGGCCTACTCGTAAGAGATGCGGGTGCCGGTAAGCCCCGTAATCCAATCAAAATACTGTTCAGTTCGTACGGTGAGTATCCTCTAGAAGTCCGGGTGCGACACCTTTCCTCTCTATATGAGTGTAACCGAGTAGCCACAGTACAATATATGCCTCTCACCGAGTAGCCACTCTGCTGCTTTTTCTCGCTCTACTGTAAGCTCTAGCAATAAATGCGATGTGTCGCAACGTCCCTCGCGCAGGAGGGGGCAGGGCACCTTATATACTGGTGCCCAGCCGAATAGAAAAATACTATAAGGTACAACTGATGGGACAGGTTCACTGCAGAACAGAGCACGCCTCCGGCTTCTCGCTGACGCGGGTGCGGGAAGTCGCCGCGTTGTTCGGCAGATGGGACCTGTCCACCTTGTCAGTGAGATAGGGTAGGCCCCTAGACCCGTCCTGTCCCCTCTATCAGTGACAGGACTTGACAGGCGCCTACCGCACTGTAGCCACGCCGTAGCGCGGATAATCACGCGCTCCGTAAGTTGAACCGCACGCCGGTACGGACGCAGGATACACGGGATCCCTTGTCAGAACGGCTCCATTGACTTCTGGCCCGAGTAGGATTGCCCTCCGTCTACTCAGACCAACTTCTCTACTCGGACAAATGTAACTTTCTTGATATCGTCTCTTGGCCATTGCTGGGTACGCCCGGATAGAAACCTACCGGGTAGCAAGTACCCGGGTAGCCATCTACCCGGTCAAACTGCCCCTTGGCCTTGCCTTTAGCACTTGCCTTACCCCTACTCGGGGGTAACCCCCCGACATTAGTCCCCGAAGCTGGTAGAGTCCAGTGAACTTGTTTACTGGGCTCTGCCAGCTTAAAAACAAACCTTGTCTTCACACTGTAAGAGGCCGAGTAGCACCCCCACATTGCCCTTTAACTCTTGCTTGAATCTCTTCTTCTCCGAGCAGCGCTATCTTTCTTCTGTGATGCCGAGTAAAATAACTTAGTGAAATTTCGATCACAATCCCGCTGAAATGGACCGAATCCACCTCTCCGTGTCGCTATGGGGCACGTGTCACACCCCCGTGCCCCCGACGCCTCGATGCTAGGGACAAATCAGGCCACGCGCCAGACTCTGCAACCTGGGCCCACTAGCCCGTTAGGTCACGTCAGTTGTACTCGAGAGCCCACGATCTGGACGTGGGATTAACAGCGCCCGTTACGCGCGCGTTATGCGCTATGTGCGTTTCTAACGGTCGCTTAACCCACGCCGCACGATCGTGGCCCACGATCAGTGCCACAATAAATCCACCGGTAACGGCAACCCGAGGGGGAGAGATAAATACCCCCACGACGCTCCCTTCTCCTTTTTCCTATTCTTCCCAATCTCGCGCCCCCTCGCCTCTCCGCCGCCGTCGAGCACACCGCCACCGCAAATACTTGCTACGCCGCTGCTCCACGCACCGCGAGAGAGACAGAGAGAGGCGCCTCCGCTCAACTTCACCTCCAATCTCCCACGAGTGCTTCCGCCTCCATGGCTTCTCACGGAGATGACGATGCAGCCACCCGAGCCGGCTGGGAAGGCTCAGAGGTGACAGCCGAAGACTGGCAGTGGCTCGTCAATACGCGCCGCGTTCCTCCCGGCGTCGTTTGCAGGCACCCATGTACCGAAATCATCCCAAAGCCTGAGAAGGACGAGTACGTCGTCTTCCTGTCCCACTTCAAAAGCGGATTCGGCCTTCCTGTTTCCGATTTCTTCGCCGAATTTCTCCGGCATTTTGGCCTCCAGCCACACCACTTCCCTCCCAATGCCCTTGTAATGCTATCCATGCACGCCGTCGTGTGTGAGGCCTTCTTAGGCGTCTACCCGACCATCCATACATGGGCTAGGTACTTTTTCTTCAGAAAACAGAGTGTTCCCAATCCTGGGAACACCGAGAGCACCCGCGCGATGACCCAGACCGGATGCGCCATGATGATACAGCGCAAGACCGGGCATCACCCGAGGGTTAAGGGATTGGAAACCGTGCACAAGTGGCAGCGCGGTTTCCTGTATGTGAAGAATGTTGCTGATGAGAAGGGGAAGCGTATCGAGGACCGAATAAGGCTTCCAAAAGTCAAGAATGCACGGCCCACCCAGCAGAACTGGGGCTACGACCCCAAGAAGACCATCGAGGATGTCCTTCAGGTTGAGCGACGCCTGACCGAGTTGATCTCGGAAGGGTTCCGTCCCGACGATCCCATCGCGTGCTGGATATCACGCCGAGTACTCCCACTCCAGCATCGATCGCACAAGATGTGCCACATGGGAGGACCCCGATATTGCACAAGGACAACGACATTCGAGCTTAGCAAAGCCGAGGTGGTCATCTCGGCTAGGTCCATCATGCAGACCTCGCTCACTAACACTTGGATGTATGGATTCACGCCGTATAGACGCCTCAAGCCCATTGAACAGGTTAGCATTCTATGCTTTGTTTTTGCACTTTGATACCGAGTAGGTGGTTTTTCAGCTTTGTATGCTTAATCTTTGCATGCTACACCGAGTAGGACATCACAAATATCCTTTTGGCTTTATATGCTTTGTGTTTGCATGCCATGCAGGGTAGGATTACTCAGCTGAATATGCTTTTGGCTTTATATGCTTTGTGTTTGCATGCCATGCCGGGTAGGATTACTCAACTGAATATGCTTTGTGTTTGCATGTTGTTCCGAGTAGAAATCCTTAGCCGAGAAAACAACTCACAGTGTTTCATGTTTGCCTCAACAGCACATCGATCGCCAGCTAGAAGAAGATACCGAAATCTTTGAGGGCAACTGGTCCAAGGACCGAGAAGAGGACGATGAGACCGCCTACGACACCCAAGACACCGTCTGCATCCCTCACGCCAATCAGCCTGGTAAGTCCCGAGCTGACGCGTCTATTCGGGACTGGTCCGAGGATGACGAAGGTGACCAAGTTCACCTCTCTTCTTATTAGCCACGCACCTTGATTCCCTTCTCTGTTTCGGAATTTATTTCCTCTTCTACTCTGGAGAGGAGCCTGAGCTGGACGATGATGACGAGCCCTTGGAGGTTAATCCTCTATCTGTGTCAGCTCCCACTACTCGCAACAGGGTTGGCAGTGGCGCCCAGGAACCTCCTCCGAATAAAGCCAAGAAGACAGGCGGAAAAAAGACCACCGCCAAAAGACAACCCCCCACCAGTAAAGGGTAAGCGTTCCCTCCGAGTACCAACTTGTTACTGCTTCTCGTTGTGCTTTTCCCCTTCTGCCTCTCTGAACTTCTTTCTGTTCTTAGCGCTCCTCTCGACGCCGATGCCGCTGCGGCTCCCACTCGCCCCAAGAGGAAAGCCGCCGTGGCCCTTGATAAACTCGTAAATCTCTCAGATGACGAGGAAGAACAAGACCAGCAGGACAGGACGCGTGCGTCCTCTCCTATTGATGTTGAAGAATATACCGGCGCCGACAACACTGGCGCTGGTGATAATGTTAATGACGAGAACCTCGAGCAGCAGCAGCCTGACGCGCAGCAGACTGCGCATGATGCTGCTCGCGACGAGACGCCTCCCTCTCCCCCAGCTGCATCAGCTGGGGAACATGTTGAAGAAGATGCCGAGCAGCAAGACCGTGCCGCCCTGGAGCGGCAAGATGACAACACCAAGCAGCAGGACACCACTGTTGCCGCACAAGACGATCCCGCGGCCGGGCCCCGGGTAGAAGAAGTTATAGACACACAACCTGATCCCGCTGCCGAAGCGGGTAGAAGAGACTGTGGTGGAGCCCGTCTGCCAGAGCCAAGCGCAGCCAGATGCTGCGCCGGGTAGCCGGCCCCCTGTGCCGCCTACCCAGCAGGCGACTCCACCGAATGCTCCACTTCCTCCACCAACACAGACTGCATCAACGACTACCTCCCAGCAAGTGCCTCCGGCTGCTCCTCGCCAAGTGCCTCCGCCCGCTTCTCGGCAAGACAGCGCTCCTAGCCCCAAGAAGACTGCTAAGCCTGGAGCGCAACGTTGCGCATGCTGGAGACCCGATGCCGCCACCCAAGCCACCAACTGTGCCAGCCGCGAAGCAGGCGACTAAGAGCAAACAACTAACGATCGGCGCGCCCGCCTCTAGCAGCAACCCGGCTGCTGCTGGATCTGCTGGCCCTGCCGAAGGAGCTGTTGTCCGTGCCCAAGCCAGCTGGCCACAGTACATGCTGGAGGTGTCCAAGCGCCATGAGATTTCTCTGGCCAGAGGAGAGAAGAAGCTTTCTGCGCTGAAGGAAGGCCAGGCCAAGGCGATCGACGCCAAGTCCAAGGGCAAAGGGCCAGCACCGGTTCCCTCACTCTTATCGCGCGAGGGAGATGACAGTGAGATTGAATCGGAGGGCCTGACTGCGATCTTGGACCGAGTAGGGTTCATGGACCCAGCTTGGGACAGCGATGCACATGGCAACCCAAAGTGGAATGGCCTTAAGCTGGGCCCGATCGACCACTACCGCATGGACTGGAACAAGGCCGATGTTGGCGGTGTTCCGATGACCATCGCCAGCCCCACCTGCACCCTGGCCGAGAAGCTGTTCTGCCTGCGCAAAGCTGCCGAGGACGTCGAGCAAGCCTATGCTGTAAGTGTTTTCTCCTTTCTTTGCATTTTCCGAGTTGCAGTTTCTCTTTTCCTCTTCTCTTCTCTTTTCCTCTTTTTCTCTTAGCTATTCCCCAGTCCCCGAGATTGGGGCCAAGTAGGCGAAAAATCGACCGAGTTGCCGTCTACTCGGGCCAAATCTGCCAAAATACTTAGACTTTTTCTCTTCTCTTCCACAGAATAGCCTCGTGAAGAGGACAAAGCTGTTCCGCCGGCTTCTCTGGAACCACCGTATTTCAAGGACAGCCTCGAGGATCTTGAGGCCGAGAAGAAAGACAGTGCAGCGATGGAGCAGGCGGCACTGGACCGCACTCTCCAGATTTCTGAAGTTGAAGGTAAGCTTTTAGCAATTCGGTTTGTGCGTTTTGTGTTTACGCCCGTTGTTTGCTTTTTTGCTTTAACTTTATTTACTCTGCAGGCAAGCTCAACGAATTGATAGAGCAGTATCAACACTGCCACGTCTTTGCTGCCTCTGCTGAGAGCACCATCAAAAGATTAGAAGGTGAGTTGCTATCTATTCTGCACTTGTGTTTCTTTTTACTCGGTTTCTCTGCTGACACTGTTGTTCTTATCGCAGAAGAGAATAAGACATTTCGGGAGCAACACCTAAATTGCCTCATGCCTGCCGAGGTGTGGCAACAGCTGGAAACCCGAGAGGCCGAGATCCAGAAGGAGCGCACTGCTGAGAGAGCTAAGTTTGAGAAGCAAATCCAGCTGAAAACTGCCCTCCAGGATGCCATCGACCAGGCTGCCGAGAAGGACGGAGTCAAGAAGACTGCCAAAGCCAGAGAGAAAACACTTGAGATGGAGATCTCGTTGCTGAAGGAACACAACGAGCAACTCGTCAAACAGATCGCAAATGCGCGCAACATTGAAAACATGCACATCTCCAATGAAAACGATTGGAAGATCAAGTTGGGCTCCTTGTTGGTGAACTTAGAGCGTAAGTTTCCCCTACTCTGCCTTCTTCTATTAGTCTCGGCGTCTTCTCGGTTTGGCTTCTTCTCTGCTTCTCTTCCTAACTCTTACTGGTTCCTTTTTTAGACGTCTTCCCTGAGCTCCGTTCTGCCAGCGTGCCTGCTCTGGCAAAGGCAAGACAACTCCGAGTTGAGGCCGGTATTCCTATTGATGATAGATCTACCATTGAAGATTATCTTCTCAACATCAAGACTCAAATCCGCTCCCTCAAGGGCCTGGGCACGTCCATGGTGTCCACTGCATACAAATTGCATGATCTGTTCTGGCCGGATCAAAATGCGCCCGACAGCTTCAGCGAGATCGCCGAGAAGCTGAATGGAGTGAAGGCCGAGTTGAAGAAGTGGTGCACCTCTGCAGCTCGGGAAGGAGCTGGTCAGCTGCTGCACTTCATCACCAGCTGGTACGAAAACCTTGATCTCAACAGGATCCTCACCATCCGAGAAGGCTCTAAGTGGACCAAGAACTCCGACTGCGTCACTCGCCGAAAGGCAGTGGCGTATGAGATTGCTTCCTACACCGACACCGCCACCTACATCGACGGCCTCCCCGAGCCAGACACTGAAGCTGAGGACGAAGATGAGGGTGAAGAAGACGATGACGACGAGATCGCCAGCAAGGCGTTGTCCATGTTCGAGGAGGACGCCGCCAAAGGAGCAGCCGAGAAGGGGAAAGCCCAGGTCACGGAGGGGACCGAGTTGGCCACCGGCACGGATGCCGAGCATCCGCAGTCCAGCGCTCAAGGGGCCACCATCACCACCGAGATGGTGATCAACCAGGCGGCTTCCGAGCTGGGCACGACTGCTGCTGCGGCAACTGATGTCGATGCGCTACTCAGGACCCAGTCCACTGCATCCACCTCGGCCACCGATCTCGTCTCCGTCGCCACGGCCACGTCTGACCAAGCTGCCACTGCTGATGGTGATGCCGAGAACGCCGATGCGGCCAACACCGCCACTACTCTCTGAACAACTCCTGAAAAACTTTTTTATCCACTCTTCCTTTTTATCTCAGCTCTTACCTACAACTTGTTGCTTTTTTGGTAGTCGAGTCACAAGAGTTCAAAGTTGAGTTTCAAATATTTAGCCACTTAGAAAAGTGCATGGTAACGCTTCCCACCACTTAGCCGAAAAGAAAAAACAGTAAAAACACTCTATTCGTTTGCCACACGCTTCCTTCCCTTAGAAATTTTTCATGTGTTCATTGACCCTTTGGCTTGTTCTCTGGCTTGCCATGAAGCCGGGTTGCGGACAGCAGCCGAGTCGCAAAGTGTCCTGTGGGTTTAAACACACTACTTTGTATGCTTTTGAAATTCTAAGTGGTTCAACCGAATAGACAAAGTAAAACAGAGTAAACATAATGAACAATTTGAGCAAGGGCAGTCCCCGAGTTCGAATTCGGAGTGCCGACTAGAATTTAACTCGGGTGAGGATACATACACATTTTGCTCATGAATGAAAACGTCGGAATAGAGCTACATTCCAGGGGCACTTAGATTCCTCTCCAGCTTTATTCGGCCTGTTCTTCTAGCTGCTTGTACGTCTACTAGATAGTACGCATCATTGTGCAGAGCCTTGCTCACAATGAACGACCCTTCCCACGGAGGGGAAAGCTTGTGCATCCCGGCCGTGCGCTGCACGAGCCTAAGGACCATGTCTCCTTCTCGGAAAACCCTTGGGTTTACTTTTCGGCTGTGATAACGCCTCAAGTTTTGCTGATAGATGGCTGAACATGACAGAGTTAACTCTCTTGCTTCTTCTAGCAGGTCAACGTCATTTTCTCGAGCTTCTCTAGCCTGCGCCTAAGTGTAGAGGGTTACTCGGGGCGAGTCATGCTCTAGATCAGTGGGCAACACGGCCTCAGCTACATATACCAGGAAGAATGGTGTGTATCCGGTTGATCGGTTAGGGGTAGTCCTTAGACTCCACAACACCGTCGGCAACTCATCTAGCCAACACCCAGGTGTTTTCAGCAGTGGCTCAATCAGCCTTGGCTTTATGCCGGATAGCACCATGCCATTTGCTCTTTCAACTTGCCCATTGGAGGCCGGATGCGCAAGAGATGCAACATCTAGCCGAATCCGCTTATCTCTATAGAACCTTGCAAAAGCACCCTCAACAAAGTTTGTACCATTATCCATGATAATGCTATGCGGGTAGCCGTATCTCAGGATCACATCCTTCAAGAAACTCACAGCTGTGGCTCCATCGCACTTCCGAATAGGCTTCACCTCAATCCACTTGGTGAACTTGTCAACCATGACCAGGATGTGAGTCATGTTGCCTCTAGCCGACTTGAAGGGGCCAACCATATCCAAACACCAAACTGCAAACGGCCAGGTAATAGGAATGGTCTTCAACTCGGAAGCTCGCATATGAATCTTACTTGCAAATCTCTGGCAGTCGTTGCACTTTCTCACAATATCTTCAGCTTGCTTCAAGGCAGTGATCCGTAAGAAGCCGTGCCGAAATGCCTTGTTGACCAGAGCCCGAGAAGAGGCATGATGCCCGCATTCCCCTTGATTTATCTCCACCAAAATTTCTTCTCCTTGTTCTGGCTCTACACAGCGCTGCAGCACGCCAGTAGGACTCCTTCTATGCAACACATCTCTGAAGATAGTATAGACCTCGGATCTTCTCTGAATTTGCCTCGCGGTAACCTCATCACTTGGCAAGGTGTCGTCCTTTAGAAAGGATAATATGGGCATAGCCCAACTCGGTGTCTCCCGGATGGGACACACTGGTTTGTCCGTTTCCATTGGATCAGCTACCAATACTTCCTCTGAGTTGAGGACGAGGTCACGAGTCCCCGAGTACTCGGAAATGACCCCCTCAATGAATGCGACAGTCCCCGAGTAAGAAGGGACAGTCCCCGGGTTGCAGGCGCCAGTCCCCGGGTAGGAGACGGCAGTCCCCGGGTTCTCTTTTGCACCCTCCCAGTCAATCTCCATGGGAACAGTTTCCTCGCCTGGCAGAGAAGGAACAAAGATAGACTCCGAGTTGGGAGATGGCTTGATAGATGGCTTTCTCAAATGCTCCAAGGCAATCCCAGCCAGGATGAACTGCCGAGAAGACCCCAACTTGGATAACTCATCAGCTGCATCATTCTCTGCTCGGTGTATATGTTGGAATTCACATCCTTCAAAGAATCCAGTCATGGTTTGCACCAGAAATAGATATGGTGCCATGTTGGCATCCAGAGCATCCCAAGTACCAGATACTTGCTGCACCACCAAGTCCGAGTCGCCATAACATACAATGCGCTGCACGCCAACCTCCCTGGCTACTCGCAAGCCGTGTACCATAGCCTCATACTCAGCCACATTGTTGGATGCCTTGAAGTGGATCTGCAGCACATATTTGAGTTGATCTCGCTTGGGTGACGTAAGCACTACGCCAGCACCAAGGCCTTCCTTCACTTTGGAGCCATCAAAATGCATCTTCTAGTAATTGGTTTTCCGCAAGGGAGGCTCGTACTGCACCTCAGCCCAATCCACCAGAAAATATGCTAAGATTTGTGACTTGATGGCTTCTCTTCTCGCGTACAGGGGAGTGTACGTGGCTAGCTCGATCGCCCACTTGGCTACTCTGCCACTTGCATCCTTGTTGCCCATGATGTCCGAGATGGGAGGGGAACTCACCACTGTGATGGGATGCTCTTGGAAATAGTGCTTCAGCTTCTTGGCGCCCAGGTACACGCCGTAGGTCATCTTCTGGTAATGTGGGTAATTTTGCTTCGAGTTGGACATCACATCACTCAGATAGTACACTGGCCGCTGCACAGTCTTGTCTTCCTCTTCTCGTTCCACCACAATCACCATACTGACTACTCGGTTAGTAGCCGCAATGTATAGCAGCATTGGCTCTTTGGGTAGCGGACTAGCCAAGATGCGAGCGCTACCTAGCATGGCCTTCAACTCCTTAAATGCCACATCAGCTTGCGGTGTCCAGACGAACTTGTCATTCTTCTTCATCAATTGATACAAAGGCAAGGCCTTCTCGCCCATTCCGCCCAGGAAGCGGCTCAGAGAAGCCAGGCATCCAGTGAATTTCTTCACATCCTTCAGTGATCTCGGCAAAGACATGCTCTCTATAGCTTTTATCTTTGAAGGATTGGCCTCAATGCCCCGACTGGATACCAAGAAGCCGAGTAGCTTGCCAGCCGGGACGCTGAAGGTGCATTTAGTCGGATTCAACTTCATTTTGTACTTGCGCAAGTTGGCAAAAGTTTCCTCAATATCACTAAGCAGACTATGTTTTTTATTCGTTTTGATGACAGTGTCATCTACGTACACCTGCACATTCTTGCCAATTTGGTCATGCAAGCATTTCTGTATGCATCTCTGATAGGTAGCCCCAGCATTCCGCAACCCAAAGCACATGACACGATAGCAATAAGCCCCATACGGGGTAATGAAAGCAGTCTTTATTTGATCATCAGGGTTGAGAGCTATCTGATGAAAACCAGAGTAGGCATCTATGAAAGACAAGAGCTCACAACCAGCAGTGGAATCGATCACCTGATCTATGCAGGGTAGTGGAAATGGATCCTTGGGGTAGGCCTTGTTCAAGTCGGTGTAGTCGACGCACATGCGCCATGCGGTGTCGGCCTTGGGATCCTCCTTCTTCTTCTCAACCATAACCGGGTTGGCTAGTCTGTCCGGATGCAGTACCTCCATGATAAAGTTGCTTATCAGCAACTTGGTGATCTGATCACTGATAGCTTTCCTCCTCTCGTCACCAAAGCGGCGCATAGCCTGCTTAAACGTCTTGGCATCATGCCGCACATGTAGCGAGTGCTCAACCAACTCCCTCGGGACACCCGACAGATCCTCATTGGACCATGCAAAGACATCCCGATTCTCACGGAGGAAGTGGATGAGCTCGCTTTCCAATTTCTCTCCCAACCCGGCGCCAATGATGGCGACACGGTATGGCAACTCAGGGTCAACCTGGATCTTCTTTGTCTCTTGGGATGCCTGGAACGCAGTCCCGTACTGGGAACTCGGCATACCAGGTGCACCACCTTGCGCGTATTGCGACATAGCCACCACCTCGTACATCTTCTTCTTCTCGGCCGCAATG
Source organism: Alopecurus myosuroides (assembly GCA_028641055.1). Classification (NCBI taxonomy): domain Eukaryota; kingdom Viridiplantae; phylum Streptophyta; class Magnoliopsida; order Poales; family Poaceae; genus Alopecurus; species Alopecurus myosuroides. The sequence continues at coordinate 218,157,368 of CM054061.1, read as the reverse complement.
ACCATGGATTCCGCCAGCTGAGAACTAGCAGAGGCACACTCCAAAGATCTCTTGTAATCACCCGAGATGGTGATGACAACATTGGGACCAGGGATCTTCATCTTCAGGTACGCAGCATGGGTTGAAGCCATGAACTTGGTGAGGGCAGGCCTACCGAGAAGGGAATGGTAGGGTCTCTGAAGATGAACCACCTCGAACTGGACGCACTCGGTGCGAAAGTTCTCCCTAGTGCCGAATAGGACATCCATCCAGGCGCGGCCGATTGGAGCACAAGATACTCCCGACACAATTCCATGGAATGTGGTCTTGCTGGGTAGCAGCATGTTCTCGGCAAGGCCGAGCTTCTTCAGTGTGTCCAGATACATGATGTTGATGCTGCTGCCGTTGTCAATCAGCACCTTGCCGAAACGGACGTTCTTCTCGGGTCCCAGGAAAGTGGGATCCACCACTAGAGCATAGCTACCCAGATTGGGCATCACCTTGGGGTGATCAGCCTTGGACCAAGTCACCTCCTGGTCGCACCAGCGCAAATAGTGAGGCACAGCCGGGATGACGGTGTTTACCTCCATCGCGCGCCTACGCAGCGACTGCTTGTCGACTGGCTCGGTAACGAAGATCATGTAGCTCTCATGATGCTCCTGGTACTGGTTGCGGTCTCCACCACCATTGTTACCGTTGTTGTTGTTGCCTTGGTTGTTGTTGTTGTTGTTGTTGCCTCTGTTGTTGCGGGTGTAGTAGTTGCGGTTGCGGTTGTTGCAGTTGTCGTAGTTGTAATTGCGGTTGGCTCCTAAAGCCACCTGGTTCACATTCTCTCTTCTCGGAAACGCTGCAGGCCTGGGAGCAGCTGCCCGAATAGGCTGCACATTGGCATTCACAGCCGGCAGAGGAGGAGGAGGGGGCAAGTCTTCATTTTTGATGCGCTCCCACCAGCTGCACTGCCGGGTAGTGTGGTTGGCTGGCCTAGTCGGATGCCGAGTGTGGAAGCTGCATGGCCCATCCTTCATGTTTGCAAAGATGAAGTTCGGAGCTGCATCCGAGTTGCCGCTACTCTGCTGAGGAGCAGCATAAGGTTTCTTGATGCCTTGGCCCTGATTCTGGTTTTGCCCGTACTGGGCTCCAGCAGTTTTTTGCCTTTGGCTACTCCCAGCAGCCATGGTCACAGCATTCACTTCCTCGGGATCATACCGAGTATCAATCCGGTCACCTCTGCGCTTGCTGCGGAAGTCATTGCGCCTGTTGCCATCTTGGAACTTCCTTCTTGGCTCAGGAGAATCGAGCAGAGGCTGAGTAGGATCGCCGAGTGCATACATATCTGCTATCTTGATTGTCTCGGCGAGAGTACTCGGCATCTCTCTTTGCAACTTCTGCCACAACATGCTGCCGTGCCTGCAGCCCTGAGCAAACGAAGTAATGGCCTAAGTGATGAGGGGATAGTAACCCGGTAGGCCAACTCCAAGGTGTAACCCGGCCCGAAGGACGCCGCGCGGGATCCGGCTAAGGATAAAGAAACTTCTGGAAGGCCCAAAGTTTGTAGGCCTCGTAACCCGGATTGTGGGTTGCGGTAAGGAAAGCTAGGGTTTGTAAGCAGAGTTCGGATAGGACTCAAGCTGCGCCTTGGAGGGCAAGCCAGGGGGGGTACGGGTACTTTATAAACCGGCCCCTAGGCTTAGCTTGACAGAGATTCACGACATAATCATATCACCTGTTATCGAGTATCCAGTATAAATCGAGAGCCGTATTCGAGACTCGGCGAGTTGAGCGCCGATTTCTAGATCGCTTATCACCATGTTCTCTTTCGAGCTAAACCCTCTCCCAAATACGTGTGTCGACTTGCCCCAAGATCAGTTACCTCAGGTAACATCTGCCGTGATTATCCCACGACAGTTGGCGCCCACCGTGGGGCCTGCGTCCAAAGGTGTTTACATCACGGGAGAAGCTCGGAAAAGCATGAGGAGCCTCGTCGTTGGAGAGATCTACGACGACCACAAAGGAGAGAAGATGGTGGACGACTCCGGATGGGGGCCAGAATCGGATCGCCTCGAATCCGGATCTGTCGTTACAATCGGCCGGATCAGCGTCTTCATCGGTATGGTATGTTCCTCTGGCTCGGCTCCTGACTATGTTGGATCTGATTCTGTGTCAGGGGAGGATGCTTGCGCCCAGTCAGGTAGAGAAGAATCAGTTGGAGCAACAGACCAGATAGAAGAATCCATCGCGCAGTGGGAACAGCCGGAGGAGCCGGCATGGGCCCCGCATGACCCGGACAATGGAAAAGATGATACTGAATCTATCAGGGACCTGCTGGAAGACCGTTACGGAGAAGACAACAGCGGAGAAGAACAGAATGAACTCACAACAGGCGTAATACGCCGAGCGGCGGTCTACACGGCTCCAGCAGCCAACCTCAATCAAGGAAACATGACCACGGCTCCGGTCGGGGCGGCTCAGACATTGGCACAGCGACAGGACGCGGCTAGCGGAAACCCGATCCTGGCCCGGCTCGACGGAGAGTCGGCATCAGTGACTAGCAGTGCGGCGGACGAGGAGCTGCACGCGAATACGTTCGGATTCCTGGGAAACCGGACACCGGGGGCGGGTCCATCAAACCCGCGCCACCCGGCCTTGTTCGACAATAATCTGATCCTAGACCCCACGGTCCTCGCTACGGTTATCACTCCAGAAAACGCAGCTGAACGTGTCAGGGACCTGGATGTGGCTCGCCGCGCGTTGGAACAGCAAAGAAGGCAAGTGGAAGCAGAGAAACAAGGGATGGCTACGCGTCAGCGCGAGCTGGATGCATTGGAAACCCGGCTCCGAGAGGAAACATCTAGAGTACACCAGAGAACTCAAACTAGACTACCGGCCACGGGTGGGGTCCTTAACCCGGCGGCTTTGTTTATTACGCCTCAGGACCAACCGATCCCAGCTGTAAACCAGGGAACTGCGCCTCAGCCGGCGACAGCGGAAACCCGCGCGGCAAACGTGCAGGCCGGGTTACCCCCACCACGAACCGGAGTCACAACCGGCATCGAGTTGCCACCGCATCCGCCGTCACAGTTTCGCACACCAGCAGGCCACTACAACAATCCTATGGACAACGTGTATGCAGCAACACTTGCATTGAACCAAATCCCGGTAGGAGAATCGCCCCATGCAGAAAGGACCCGGCAAGCGATCGATCTACTGCACACTGCGGTGGCACAGCAGGCCAATTACCCGGACCACAGAAGCGGGATGCATGGGACGCCATACGCTAGTCAACTACAAGGGAATATTCAAGCAAACTCGGCGCGGCGGAGGGAAGAGCAGCAGCAAATGCCGCCTCCTCCCCGTGTTCCAGCAGCTTCGGTAGCGCAGGCCGTTGTGGATAGCTCCAGGGCTCGGAGAGCTGGGGCCGGGTCTGCTGCACATGGGTTGCCTGCAGCACCGCGCCCCGCTACGCCCCCGGCTGGATCGCACACTCCCCGAGTAAGGCCAGTCTCAACCGTCCTCGCAGGGCCCAAGTGTCTCTCGGATGACATCAGAGCTGAACCTTACCCGGAAAAGTTCAAAGAGCCGGGAAAAGTAGTGAACTATGAACCGACCATGGATCCGGAAACCTGGTTGAGTAGTTATGAGATGGCAATGTCAATCCGCAATGCATCCGAGAATCTTCAAGCCAAGTTCATGTACTTGATGATGTCAGAAGGAGCAGCAAAGTTATGGTTTACCAACCTGCCAGAAAGATCGATCAAGTCCTGGGAAGAACTAAAGACCGCGTTCGTCAAGCACTTTCATGGAACGTGCAGAAAGCTATTCACTATTGATGATTTAGAGCGATGCGTTCAGAAAAAGGGAGAATCAGCACGCAGTTGGGTACGCCGGGTTATGGAGATACTTCACTCATCCACAGAAATTCAGCCCAAAGATGCGCTACAAGCTATGGCAAAAACATGCAAGTATATTCCTTTAGTACAAAAGTTAACTCGCATGAAGTCCAGTAGGAATGCATCGGAGGTTACAATGGGAGAATTAATGGACGCATGCAACAAGCACGCTGCAACAGACACTACAGAGGAGGAAGTCGATGACAAGAAAGCGAAGGTGAACACCAGTAACAGTGGAAGAACCGGCAATGGATCAGCACCGAGTAATAACGGAAATAGTCAGAACAAGCGCCCATTTGAAGGAGGTTCCGAGTTTGTAGCTAATACTGAAGCCGGGTCTTCGAGACCCAGGTCTGAAGGGAATTTTAATACCGGAAATCATAATGGAGGACACTATCAGGGACCTCCGAGGCCGGGCAACAGTTGGGATATATTCAGGATGGCGTGCCCGAAGCATAGCAGGAACGGCAAGCCGGCTAATCACTCCTTGGAGCAATGCGCCGATTTACAGAGGTGGAAGAATGAGGAAGTAAACAGAGCCATGCGAGGAGCGGGTCGGGGAGGAGGCCCGGGTCCAGGTGGAAATTTGGGCAACGGTCCACCCCCAGCCGGTAACCCGGCAGCAGGAAATCCGGGCAACAATCAAGGGGGAGCGGGAGGTTTTCAGGCTAACCCCAAACAGTTGGGTCAATATCATGTGCACACTACTGGAGGCTCTAACAAGGATAAAAAGATACTGAAACAAGCGGTCAATTCAGTCTCTTCCGCTGTCCCGAGGTATTTGAGGTGGTCAGAACAGGAGGTAACTTGGAGCAGAAGGGATCATCCGGACAGAGTTGATCACCCGGGAGTTTTAGCCTTGGTAGTGGCACCACAGGTCAATGGGTATGAACTGAAAAAAGTCTTGATGGATGGAGGAAGTAGCATCAATATCCTGTACTGGGAAACTTTTCTGCGCATGGGCCTCAAAGAATCTCAACTGCAAAAGAGTACAACAGTTTTTCACGGGATAGTGCCGGGTCATTCAGCGTGCCCTGAAGGAAAAATGGCGTTGGAGGTAGCTTTTGGGGAATCAAAGGAAAATTATCGGGTTGAGTGGCTTACCTTTGAGGTGGTTAAGTTGCGCAGTCCCTATCACGCATTGTTTGGAAGGCCGGCTTATGCCAAGTTCATGGCAAGACCGTGTTATGTGTATCTACAGCTGAAAATCCTGGGTCCTAAGAAGACCATTACCATACACGGAAATCGAGATATAGCAGCTGAATGCGACGAAGGAGATGCAGCAATGGCTGAGCAAGCCTGTAGGAAAGAGGAGCTCAAGCATTACCGATCGCAGGCAAACCTGGAGGAAAGGGCAACGTCAAAAAGGCCGACCTCTGAAGGGGATAAAGCAAAAACTAGGACAGAACAAGATCACAAGATGGTGGCCTTCGTCAGGAGCGGTCCTTCCAAGTTCCCTGGCGTAGAAGAGGAAAACACACCGCTATCTACAACTAGCCGCGCTACAAGAACGACATACCCGGATTGGCTAACAAACCCGGTACTCATTATGAAAGGGACTAACAAATGGAGAATGTGCATCGGCCGTGCCAGCCTGGGGCCGATTCTCGAGAAGAACTAAAGCAGTGTAACGGCCAGCAGGTTTCATACGCGCTCTTTTCCTACCCAGGTTTCCTAAGGGGACTGGGAGGTTTTTAATGAGGCGGCCTGCTGGCACAAACTTTTTCGTATCAATAAAAGAGATGGTTTTCAAGTCTTATCATGGTCTTTGCTTCAAGTACAAGTAAGTGATATTTGTTATTATCAATGCATCAGTATCATCAAAATACGTTGCACGTACATGAGTTTTTGGGAATTGAACTGCTTAAGTAGTAGTCACCAACCCAGAGACCTGGCCTTGATGCCTATGAGTTATGAGGGCCGATTACTTGCAAGACGAGTACGGCTGCAATCTTATAACCGGACGAAGGAGCCAAATTTTTTGGTTATTCTTACTTAAGCTCGATGTGAATCGCACCAAAGTGGCATGATCTGTTCGCTTACGATTACAATCAAACCATGCAGCCCAATGGGACTTGCTTGATTCTGTTTTTCGTATAGATGTAACAACATGGTATCCACGCGAAAGCCGGCTTACAGTACAAGATAATCAAAAGGGTCATCTAAACCACAAGTCTATGCAGAGTACAAGGCTAAATAGCCGGAAACTCAACAAGTATCAAGCATGACTTCAGTATTTACGTAAATGGCTATTGGTTTTCGGCTTAGTAAAGAGCAGTTTGTCATCTGAGAAAGGCCACACCCCCCTGGCTCGTACTTTGGGTCATGGGGACTGGGGACTTCGAAACAGAAACAAGCTGTTTATCTATTAAAGCTCGAAAAACCTTGGCTTCCGAGTCTTGGGGACTTAGAGAAAAGTCCAGTTATCAAAGCCCACGACACTCGGTTAACCGAGCCTCGAAAAGGGAATCAAAAGCAATCGGGTATCGAGAATAAGCTTAGAAACAAGGGTCGAGATTATCAAAAGCCGGGAAAGGCACAAAGTTATCACGAGTTAAAAGTACAAAGTGACAATACCAGTATCAATGGCGCAACAAGCGCATCATCAAAATCACACCAGTTTTTTACAAAACATCATCCTACTCGGCATCCTGGGAATGGTCCTCCGGGTCTTGGTCTTGGACCTGCTCCTTAGCCTTTCCAGCAGCATTACCCGGACTTTCCACATCAGGACGGACAGGCGGAGGAACAGCCGGCGTAGAGGTAGACGTCCTTAAGCCTGACTCGGCCTCTCTCTTAGCAGCTTCTTCTTTCCTCCTGGCCAGGTCAGTCGCCCATTTTTCCAGCATGTCGAAGGGAGGGGGTGCCTCTACCAAAATAGTTTTGCCTTCAGCGTCGTACGAGCTCATGATTGTGTCCAGTTCCATCTTATCGGCCAAAGCAGTAGCCGAGTGACGTACGGCGGATTGTATAACTTTGAAATCCTTGGGCGTAAACTTGGAGCCGTCAGCCTTGAATTCCGGAAACCCGGATATTACCTTTGCCGGGTCAAGCTTAGGAAAATAAGCTTTCGCCAGCGTAAAGGCCCGGGTCATACCGACTCGGCAAGACGAGCGCTTCCATATTTCAACCCATCCAGGCACCGTCGAAAACGCTTGCATGAGGTTTTCCTCGCCTGGGTATACCTCGGAGGGCCACTTCACGGCATCCAATAAAAGCTTTGTGCCGGCAAAAAATGTACGGAGCACAGTCTTTAGCGTTTTAGTCATAGCAACGGCATCGTCCTCTGGAGCAGCAAGGTTAGCACCTGCAATTGAAATGAAAGAAAGCATATCAGTAATCTTGATTATTATAACGATAAGATAGAGGCATGTAAGTTAATCGCGAACAAAAACTTACTTAGCAAGATGCGATAAGTGTCCGCAACTTGGTTCGACAAGTCTTTCAGTGTAGATTGGGCAGCATCGTACTTCTTGTATCTGGAGACGTCTTTTTTCAAAGTTTTCACCTCCGCCTCAAGGGTTTCTCTGCGCTTTACTTCAGCAAGCAGGAGCTGCTCGGTCTTGAGTAATACCTCGTCGGACCGAGTAATTTCCGCCTGCAAGGAACGAGTGAAACTGTAAGTCGGATATCATGACAAGCCGAATATTGTATGAAGTACCGAGCACAACAGCAGCAAGTTATGCTCAGAACTTGGGGACTGGGTGTGCAGTAAGGAATATCAAATAATGTTACCTGATGTGCTGCGGCCATACGCTCCAAGACATTTCCCTCTGAAGCTTTCATGGACAGGAGAGCACTCATCAGCTGGTTAAAATCATTGTTATCCGAGTTAGAAGACTCGGGGGCGTGGAAATTTGGAGAAGAAGTTTTCTTCGTAACAGGAGACGGCACCCGGGTCATCCGAATGTCGGAGTTTGGCCCTCCTCCTGCGCCCGCAGCTGCGCCTTTTTCCTTCTCGCTTGCGTGCGAGGCTATTGGATACCCGGCTTCTTGCCTAGCCGGGTTCGTTGGTGACGCCTGCTCATCACCAGCTGTGGTGAATGCATCGTCAGTCGGTTTATTCTTACCCCGGTCCTCAACTTCCATGTCTTCCTGGTCGCTAACAACGACCGTGGCTCTATAGAAAGTGCAAGGGTGCAGTTAGCGCATAAGTCATGAGAAGGGCGATAAAAGTTCGGCATAACATCAGGAAAAGAACTTTACCCGGGGTTCACCGCGAAGTCCGAGGGAAAGCCGCTGCTGGACCCGGAAGATACTGAAAAATACCAAGCAAGGTGTGAGATTACTTTGTGAGGGAATGTTTGGGAAAGATTCTTGTGTATGGTAAATACCAGTATGTCGAGCTGGAGGCGATGAAGTACCCGGGTTAAGGGTTTCGTTACCCGGATGGTTCCGGGTCACTCTACGCTTGGACGCAGGTGGCTCCTTCAGTATGGCCAAAGGGGTGATGACAGGGTTAGCTCATGAATGATATCACGGGAACGCAAATTAAGCACAAGGAAATGAAATGAAACCTGGAAAACAATTCCTTGGGGTTTTCTTTTGGATCCGGCTTTAATTGCTGGCTCCGGTTCATCTTCATCACTGGCAGACTCCACCTTGCCGTCCGTTTCTTCCTCCTCGTCTTGGTCTTCTTGCTCTGAAAGTAATCAAGATTATAGTATGGAAATGAGAAATAGGGCATGACGTATTCAAGGGGACTAAGTATGTACCTTCGTCCGAGTTAACGCCATCCCCTTCCTCTTCCGGGTTTTCGGAGTTATGAGGAGTATCCGCCTTCCAGAAGTCACTGTCGGCCTGAGGTGGAGACACCAGAGCAAGGATTAACAGTTGTACCAAGAGGAACGAATAAAATTGAACTTGTTAGAGTTAGGTCCTTACCGCGGGGGCCGGGTTCTCGAGGGTAAAAGGTTCTAATCCGGCTATGTTCCGGATCACCTCGAGCTTTTCCGTCAGAAAGCCCTTGATTGTTTTGTTGGCATCGCTAGGAGCGAAATTGCTGGTGGAGTATCGGATCGGGTCCGTGGTTTGCCCCGAGTATTCGCACATCAGTTTTGTGCGAATGGAGTTGGGTTGGATGCGGAAATCGACCCAAGTCTTCACCAGGTTAAGCCCGATGAGGCCTTGGGCAGAAAGGATGGAGATTTTGGCCAATAGAGGCATAATTTCTTCCCTTTCCGGGTCAGGGGCAAACCTATTGAAGGCTTCGGAAATGTCAAGTTGACCCTCCGAGTAACCCGGCAACTTCTTTTCGCCGGGTGGGGAGGTGTCCTGGCAGTAAAAGTATGAGAGCTGCCAGTGCTTTACGTGGGAGTTAAGTGTGAGAGGAGGCATTAAGGAGTTCTTGCAGCGTTGGATGGAAACCCCGCCGCAAGTAAGAAGTGCACCGTCGCCGCTTTCGCGGCACGATTTGCACTGGAAGAGTTCGACGAAGAGGGCCAGACTTGGCGGAGTGCACAAGTAAGACTCGGAAAGAACGATAAAATGAGTGATGTTTAAAACGGAGTTGGGTCCTATGTCGAAAATGCGAAGGCCATAATGGCTTAAAACATCGCGAAAGAAAGGATGACCCGGAGGCCGGAAGCCCCGGGTCACATGTTCAACAAAGCATATTACCTCGTTTTCTGCCGGAGTAGGCCGAGTTTCGTTACCCGGCACCCTCCAGTGGATAATTTCTTGAGGGGGGAGAACCCCTAGCTCGACCAATTCTTCTAATTTGGCCTTGGTGACCGAAGATCGCGCCCAGTTGGCGGATATGGAGTTTGTGGTCTTGGCTCTGACTGACTGCTTTCCCTGCTTCTTGGGTCCCATGGGGTTAACCTGTAAAACATCAGGTAGAAAAACATGAGATACGAGACTCGGAAACTGTCAGTTGGCCGAGTATTGATAAGAGGTGTTGAGGCAACTTGGAAGTTAAATGTTATCCGGGTATTGTTTTGCGGAGCACGGTACAAATTATCCGGGTATCGTGCGTTCTTATAAAAAAATTATGGAGGTTAATGTATGGATAAGTGTTTAGGAGAAATAGATGGTTGTCGGTGCATCTATCGCGAGTAAATGAACTGGAAAGGGAGGATTTTCCGGGTGACAGAAGCAAGGGCGGAAATTTTAGGCGGCTCGAGCCCAGATTGGGAATTCCATTTCTAGATTTACGGCGAAATTAATGATTACGGGTAGTAGAGGAGTGAGCTGAAGTCTATCTCTTATCTAATGGATGGGTTAGGATGAAAGCTAGCAACCTAATTCGGTGCGCCCCGAGAAATCGCCGGCGGGTCGATTTAGATCCAATTTGAGGCAAAACCAAGAAATTGCAAGGGCAGATTAATGAGTGCCGGAGACTTACTGGAGGAGGTTGAAATGAAGCCTTGCGGAGGGAAATAGCGCAGGCCTGGTGCCCTTTCGCGACTCTTGGCGGGCAGGTCGGGTGTTTGGCGGCGGATCTCGGCGGCGGGGCTGAGCGCGCTGTGGCGGAGCGCAGCCGGCGACAAATGGGCTCCGGTGATGCGCGTGGATTTCCCGTAATGGCGCTCTGCGGGTTTGGGTACGGAGGAAGAGGAATGAGGAAAAGTGAGACGTTGGGGTTAGGGTTACCCCTAAGGACCTATTTATAATGGTTCGGGTGGAAAAACTAAGTCCAACGGGCGGGACCCGGAAATTGCGGGGTAACGGCTACCTATTCAAAGTTTACGGGAGGTGCATCGAGTGTTGAGCAAGAGATCCTGGCAGAAAAGAGAAAGGGGTACTTTCCGTGGTATCAGGATTAACTATCGAGAAAAGTGTAGAGTCGTGGAGTTTTTATTAAGACTTAGACCTGGAAAATTAGGAGAAGCATTCGGAGGAGAGCCGGGTTATTGCATGGTCACCATGGAGTTGGACCCAGCCATTTATCAAAGTATTGTAACCCGGCCTCCATACGCTTGAGCGTTTGATATTTTTGCAGGGAATAGCCAGCGCTTCACGGAAGAATCCAGGAAGCCCAAGCTATTCTGGGGACTACTGATGAGGGGATAGTAACCCGGTAGGCCAACTCCAAGGTGTAACCCGGCCCAAAGGACGCCGCGCGGGATCCGGCTAAGGATAAAGAAACTTCTGTAAGGCCCAAAGTTTGTAGGCCTCGTAACCCGGATTGTGGGTTGCGGTAAGGAAAGCTAGGGTTTGTAAGCAGAGTTCGGATAGGACTCAAGCTGCGCCTTGGAGGGCAAGCCAGGGGGGGTACGGGTACTTTATAAACCGGCCCCTAGGCTTAGCTTGACAGAGATTCACGACATAATCATATCACCTGTTATCGAGTATCCAGTATAAATCGAGAGCCGTATTCGAGACTCGGCGAGTTGAGCGCCGATTTCTAGATCGCTTATCACCATGTTCTCTTTCGAGCTAAACCCTCTCCCAAATACCTGTGTCGACTTGCCCCAAGATCAGTTACCTCAGGTAACATCTGCCGTGATTATCCCACGACACTAAGCCTCATTCACACCCTCACAGGTGTTCCTCAAGGTGCTCCACCGAGTAAGATACTCGCGGCCAGTTTCCTCTTCTCGCTGCTTGCAAGCGGACAGCTGCTGCGGCCTATTCGGCCTCTTGTATGTGCTGGTGAAGTTGCTGATGAAGGCTTCCGAGAAGTCGAGCCAGCAGTTGATACTGTTCATGGGCAAGTTGTTGAGCCAAGTCCTAGCCGGACCTTCTAGCATCTGCGGCACATACCGCACAGCCCATCTCCGGTTGCCGCCTGCAATGTGCACAGCTGTGACGTAGTCACTCAACCAGTCTTCTGGCTTGGTACTGCCGTTGTAGCACTTGGTCCCCTGGCCAGCTGAAAGTGGTTCACAGATGGCTCACCCATGATACGATGACCAAAGCATTCTGGGCCAGGTGGCCCCTTGTTCTCGAGCTGCGCGAACAGATTGATCCGGTCCAGCTTGTACCTTGCATCGTTGGGCTCCAACACGCGGTCACCCACACGATCAGTGATGTTTCTTGGGTCAGCATACCCGGCCAACCCCATAGCCGAGTAACCATCATCATAGCGGTCTTGTTGTACCGCTGCGGGTTGCACCACCGGGTTGGCTGATGGCGCAGCAGCACGCGGCTGTGCTGCCCTGGCTGCTGCACCCTCTGCCGAGTAGGCTGAGCAGCCTGTTGCCGAGAAGGCCCTGTAGTGTTTCCTCCTTGCCTCTTACTCCGAGCTTTAGTGGCCTGATAGCCTGCTCCTGCAGCGTTGTGTTTCTGACCGGGCTGCCGCGGCACAGCGTGCTGTTTTGCGACGATTGCAGGGTCGTACACCTGCATTTGTCTGCTCTTCCAGAGTGCACACTCTGGTCCCTCTCGTCGCTGGGAAGCGGCGATGAGGCCTGATCCATAGATCCGACCGCACGCGAGCGCACAACCTGAGAAGCGTCAGCACACGGATTGGCTTTCGGAACTGCTCATTCTGCCGACTAGTCTCTAGCACTAGCTCGTTAAGCCTCTCCTGCTGCCTAGCGCGCGTCGCCAATGAGATGCGGCAACTCAGCAGCCACTGCCTCTGCAGCCATAAGAGTTTTGGCGGGGGTGCTGTACCTAGGCCTATCAATAGTGTTTAGACTAGCAGATTTGCTAGCAGCCCTACCATCTCTAGCAAGCTCAGCGCCTAAGTTGCGACGCGTAATGCCTATCTTGCTAGGGAGCCTAGCGACAGGAGTAAAGCCATGCGCTGCGTTGTACTCATTTTCCGCAAGGTTAAGCTCAAGCCTAACCTTCTCCAGCTCCTGGGTCTCAGCAAGTAGCGCTTGACGCTGCTGCTCGATTTGCGCCCTCATGGCGGCAAGTCCGCCTCGGTGGGTTGCGGCATGCCCAGCGTCATGGTGACGCCTGCGCGAACAGCTGGGATGACCGTAGATGTGGAAGGAGGCAGGTTCGAGTCCTTCTCATAGGGCTTGTGGACCCTGGCACCCACAGGCACCTCGATGACGCCAGCTTCTGCGGCCGCGCCTTTCCTGGCATCGATAGCCGGGCCTGTCATCATCACCTCCACGCTGTCCGCAGAGCAGCCAGTCTTCTGGCTTGGTACTGCCGTTGTAGCACTTGGTCCCCCTGGCCAGCTGAAAGTGGTTCACAGATGGCTCACCCATGATACGATGACCAAAGCATTCTGGGCCAGGTGGCCCCTTGTTCTCGAGCTGCGCGAACAGATTGATCCGGTCCAGCTTGTACCTTGCATCGCTGGGCTCCAACACGCGGTCACCCACACGATCAGTGATGTTTCTTGGGTCAGCATACCCGGCCAACCCCATAGCCGAGTAACCATCATCATAGCGGTCTTGTTGTACCGCTGCGGGTTGCACCACCGGGTTGGCTGATGGCGCAGCAGCACGCGACTGTGCTGCCCTGGCTGCTGCACCCTCTGCCGAGTAGGCTGAGCAGCCTGTTGCCGAGAAGGCCCTGTAGTGTTTCCTCCTTGCCTCTTACTCCGAGCTTTAGTGGCCTGATAGCCTGCTCCTGCAGCGTTGTGTTTCTGACCGGGCTGCCGCGGGACAGCGTGCTGTTTTGCGACGATTGCAGGGTCGTACACCTGCATTTGTCTGCTCTTCCCAGAGTGCACACTCTGGTCCCTCTCGTCGCTGGGAAGCGGCGATGAGGCCTGATCCATAGATCCGACCGCACGCGAGTGCACAACCTGAGAAGCGTCAGCACACGGATTGGCTTTCGGAACTGCTCATTCTGCCGACTAGTCTCTAGCACTAGCTCGTTAAGCCTCTCCTGCTGCCTAGCGCGCGTCGCCAATGAGATGCGGCAACTCAGCAGCCACTGCCTCTGCAGCCATAAGAGTTTTGGCGGGGGTGCTGTACCTAGGCCTATCAATAGTGTTTAGACTAGCAGATTTGCTAGCAGCCCTACCATCTCTAGCAAGCTCAGCGCCTAAGTTGCGACGCGTAATGCCTATCTTGCTAGGGAGCCTAGCGACAGGAGTAAAGCCATGCGCTGCGTTGTACTCATTTTCCGCAAGGTTAAGCTCAAGCCTAACCTTCTCCAGCTCCTGGGTCTCAGCAAGTAGCGCTTGACGCTGCTGCTCGATTTGCGCCCTCATGGCGGCAAGTCCGCCTCGGTGGGTTGCGGCATGCCCAGCGTCATGGTGACGCCTGCGCGAACAGCTGGGATGACCGTAGATGTGGAAGGAGGCAGGTTCGAGTCCTTCTCATAGGGCTTGTGGACCCTGGCACCCACAGGCACCTCGATGACGCCAGCTTCTGCGGCCGCGCCTTTCCTGGCATCGATAGCCGGGCCTATCATCATCACCTCCACGCTGTCCGCAGAGCAGCCAGTTGGCTTCTCGCGGGCAGCGAGTACAGCAGGAGGATCTTCCGCGTCGAGCACCACCTCTGGGAACTCGCGGATGACTGTGGTGGCGACGTAGACCAGGTGTGTGCCGAAGGAGAGCATCGAGCCATCTGCAGGCATGGGCCTGCCGCCGAAATCTCCGGCGTTGTCGGAGACGAAGTCGAAGGAGCCGAATCTGTGGACAAGGCCACAGACCACGCGCTCCCCTGATGCAGAAACCGGTCCCGTCCGAATGTGAACTCCAGCCAGCGCCGCTGCTGGCCCCCATGGTGGGCGCCAACTGTCGTGGTGGTATCATGGTAGACGCCATGGGATGACTTAAGTGTTGGGGCCGATGGACGCTGGAGGTATCCGGGGAGGGATCGCATGGCGAGTAGCGCCGCGCTAAGATGTCTCAAGCACTGCAAACAACAAGATCTTACCCAGGTTCAGGGCCCTCGTGTGGAGGTAACAGCCCTACTCCTTCCTTTCCTCTCTATATGAGTGTAACCGAGTAGCCACAGTACAATATATGCCTCTCACCGAGTAGCCACTCTGCTGCTTTTTCTCACTCTACTGTAAGCTCTAGCAATAAATGCGAAGTGTCGCAACGTCCCTCGCACAGGAGGGGGCAGGGCACCTTATATACTGGTGCCCTCTATTCCGGCTGGGCACCAGTATATAAGGTGCCCTGCCCCCTCCTGCGCAAGGGACGTTGCGACACTTCGCATTTATTGCTAGAGCTTACAGTAGAGCGAGAAAAAGCAGCAGAGTGGCTACTCGGTGAAAGGCATATATTGTACTGTGGCTACTCGGTTACACTCATATAGAGAGGAAAGGCAAGAGTAGGGGTGTTACCTCCACACGAGGGCCCTGAACCTGGGTAAGATCTTATTGTTTGCAGTGCTTGAGACATTTTAGCGCGGCGCTACTCGCCGTGCGATCCCTCCCCGGATACGTCCAGCGTCCATCAGCCCCAACACTTAAGCCATCCCATGGCGTCTGCCGTGATACCACCACGACACCAGGGGGACCCACCAGTCAGCCACACCATGGGGTGGCGCGGCCAGCCCCTGGTGGCGCCAGCACATGGTGTGGGGCCCCCAGGCCCCCCACTAACTCTCTCCTCTGCCTAAGTCCCATATCTCACCTCCTAAATTGAGAACATTTCTTGGAACCCGTGTTCTTTCTGTTCTTCCTCTGGATTTTCGATCTCCTTCTTCAACCCATCATTTGTGCTGAGATTTGGTGTGTTTGATCTCCGGTATGTGACTCCTCTAATTATCCAAGTATTTGTTTAGTGAAGTATTTTTTGAGTATTTTGGTACTATAGGTGACAACTTATGTGAGTTTGCATGCTTGATTTGAGTACAAATAATGTATTCTTGATGCATGTTTAGCTCCCATATAAGTTCCTATGGTAGTTTCCACCTTATAGTTGCTTGAAATTAGTTTTTGTGATGAATTGTTGCAAAATTTCAGAGATGGATAGTTATAATTTTGGATAAATATTTAGGAGTGATGATCCTAGAAGGACAAGTCCCTCGCGCTCATCCACTTCAGTGAGGCCATCGTACAATGAAGACGTTATTGCACCGACAATTGACGATGCGGGAGGTGATGGTATCGTTAACCCATCTAGCTTTCCTTGAAGTACATTTTTAAGAAGTGCAGGTTTATTAGATGACTTTCGTATGGTTATTGAAAGAGTTAGTCTAATCAACTTTATGGAGGATGAAAGCCCTCAGTATTCCACTCTCACAAATACTTTTGTTAAGAGCTTGAAATTTCAGAACACACATTTTGGTCGAACTATTGCCTTCAAGTTATATAGTAGTCATGTTTCTTTGTCCTTGGTATATTTTTGTGCTATTATAGGTATCAACGCCGCCAGGACAACGAGAAAGATTCAAGATAAACCAGAAGACCTCCAGGGGCTTTACCGAGAAATCACCAACGATGACGGTCTCTCATCCAAGCGTGGGAAGATAAGAAACATTCAACTTCCCGCTCTTAGATACTCTACTTACTATCTTGCTACTTGTCAGACCCCGGACCTAGAGAATATACAAACTGTCATGTGCTCCTAGCAGTGGACCCACAAGGGCTTCAGGGTTACCAGCCCCGGCCGCAACAAACAACGGCAGGCAGACCGGATTCATCGGCACGTAGTCCGGATCCCCGGTCTGCTACTCCTTGTGTCCATGCTAGTCATAACCAGGTATGTATACCCAAGCGTCCACGAGTCGGATGAAACTGAAGGAACGGGACCAAAGTTATACAGAGCTGCTATGTGTCCAGAAAGTGCAACAACAATCGAGGGTTACTGGGGTTACCTCGCCCCAGGCCGGATATCTCCGGCAGGCGGGCTCGGACATGGATCATCGGCTCCACAACCCCTCGACTGCGACAACTATGCAGGCATATCCAAAACTGTATAAAAACGGGCTCGAGACCAACAATCGATCAAAGCAGTACTCTAGACATGAAAGTTGTATTAAACAAGGCATACTAGAGTAGCTTACACACAGAGGTTACAGGACCAACATAGGTCGAGCAACCCAACATTACAACAAGCAGCGAAAGCAAAGATGTTGCTATACAACAAGAACAAAAGGACTAAGAGTCCGAAACATAAGCAACGTAGCCAAACCCATACTACAGATACCAGGCTGCTGCCTGGGAACTCCTAACTACTCGTCGATGTCGAGGTAGAACCCCTCTTCAGCTGCATCTCCATGTCTGAAACAAAACAACAACGAAGCAAGGTTGAGTACAAAAGGTACTCAGCAAGACTTGGCTTTTAAGGTTCTTTGCATAAAGCCAACTTTGTTTTTCGAAGTTGAGGAAGAAAAGCACGTGTAATAGAGCATTTCTAAAATAGAGGAGGAATCTACTCAACTACTGAGATCATCATGTTCTTTAGTCCACCAAGTACTTTCTCATTCCCAGACTACCTTATGCTACAAGAATCACCCCCCTCGACGTAGTCGAGGAGGCATCCTTCATTCGTTGCCAGCAAGTTTTAGTCATTCCGTTAGAGTTATCTATGACCCCGTGACTTTCACCAAGTTGTCCATAACCGTGGACACGGCTTTCCGAAAGATTTCTCCCTGCAGGGTGGTACACTTTACCCACACGTATCGACCGACTCTTAGTGCCACGCGGTAACGCTCCTCTCTAAGAGCGCGGCAGAGTGTGGTCGACCACGGCCTTTACCTTGCTTAACCCTTTCCATGAGTCAACCCAAACAGGGCCACCCCGTCAACAGGGAGTTGGCCACCTCCTGACGGCACCTGTTCTGTGAGTCGGGACAAGATCCGTGTACGTCCATCACTGGTCCCGGTCACGCCCTAGTTTTCTCCAAAACCTTTTATGACACACCCGCAAATGGAAAACTCAAACTATGTGACCCATGGAAGTGATCAAACAAGTTAGTTAGCCGAGCGCGGTCAGTTAGGCCCCGCGTGTGGTTGCACGCTCAGTCTTGGCTTCCGCGGCGAGACCTTAAATCCTAGGGTTGGCGAGTACGGAACGAATAACCACTACCCAAGTGGCCTTCCGTGCTAGCCTTAGTCAGTTTCATATGCTCAGTACTCAAAAAATATAACAACCTACAAGGTTATCGAAGTGATCCAAATCATCAACCGGATGAAGTAGATCAGAACACTAAGCATGGCTAAGCATAACACACAAGGCTCTACGATACTCAAACAACCCTAGTCATACTAGGAGGGTAAACAGGTATGAAGGTGACATGTGAGGGAGGGGTCATGCAGTGGATAGGTTTACTCTAACCGACTCAAAACTAAGTTGAAACGTATGCATGAATGAGAGGTTGATAAGACTCAAAACATGGGGTAGCCATGAGGTGGTGCTTGCCTTGCTCGTCGAAAGTAGAGCTTGGGTTGTCGTAGAAGGCTGGGTCGACCTCCGGATCTCGGTCTACCGATAGCGAGCAACACCGGAAAGAAGGCAAACAATCAAAACCTTATGACCGTGCAATGCACAATATGTATGCATGAGTAAAACAATGCAATTGAAATGAAGCTTAAAGGATAGAACAGGAAGGTAGGGTTTTACGCCGTGAACGACGAACACCGGAGGGGGAGAAAACCCTAATCTAGAGATGTGACCAAGCTAAGATGCTCAAATAACCTTGTGAACCTCATAGTTGGATTGCATTTGTTTCACTGATAAAAAATGGTATATTACACTTAATTTTCTATTTTTATTGAATAAAAACTTTATTTTCAATATTTAAATGAATTAAATGTAAACTATAAAAGTGGCCTCATTTTAAACCTTACCAAACATGTATGAAAGTGGCATAGATAAATAGCTTACATTTTTAGGAACACATTGCATATTTTTTCATATTTTTAGGAGTTATAAAATGGAAGTTATTGAATTTCCAAATATCAATTATTTTCCGTTTTTCTATTTTTCCTGCGGGTCCCACTGTGCAGTTCAAACAGGACAGAAACGCCACTTGGCGCGCCACGTGGGCGGGTGATGTCACGATGACATCACCGTGACCTCACGGGTGGCCGGCCGGTGGCAGGGAGTGGCCGCCGGCGGCGTTTCCGGCGGCCCCCGGAAGCGGGCGTACGCTCATTCGATTCAGCTCGACGGGGCGCACCTAACCGTGGTGGCGCCGCCCCGGAAAGGTCGCCGGCGGCGAGGATCCGGCGGGTTGCGGCGGCGGGGTTCTCGGGCTTCGGCGGTTTCGACGAATCCGGGCCGGAGAGGCTCAACGGAGGGGATGGGGAGGAGCGTAGGCTCACCGGGAACACGAGGAGGAGCTCGAAGGGGCTGGGGAAGCTCTGGAGCGACGGCGCGGTGGAGAAGTGGCCGGCGGCTGGAGGGGAGGAAGAAGGCGGCGATCTCCCCGATTAGGCCATCCGGGCTCGATTCCTGGGCGGAGAAGGGGCGGTGAGGGACGACAGTTCCAACGGAGTGCTCGGAAGGGAGGGGGAGGAAGCAGAACGGCGGCGATGGCGGCTCGACGGCGGCGGTGGTTTCGGGTGAGAGAGAAGGAGAGACAGGGGAGGAGGGGTTTGATTGGGTGGGTTCTGCGGGTACCCCCGATGCGGACGTCTCCTTGGGGATCTCCAGGGCTCCACGTCGACAGGGAGGGGAGCAGGAGGTGGCGATCGGCGGCGGTTGCCCTCCTGTCGCTGGACAGGAGGAAGACGACAGGGACATTTCACGAAAACCCCCCTAGAAATACGGGAGAATTTACAAAGAAGTCCTTTTGGGATTTAAAACAGAATTTTGAGGGCCTTTTTGTGAAGCAAAAATTGCACAAAAATATTCGTTGGAAAGCTATGCAAATTTGCCACCTTTTTAGCACAAAGTTGGATCATTTTGAAAAACTTTGTAGAACAACTTTGTTTGAAACCAGATTAAGTGATTTTCTGGTAATTCTCTGATTAAATTTTAAAAGCAAAATTTTGGTCCATTTTTCATGCATGCATGCCATGTACACAACACCTCTCTTTATTACACAAAAGTAGGGATGTTACACTACTAGTATCCTTGGTAGGGAGAACACTAGCAACATTTATAGTTACCACCTTGCTTTCATTGATGCTACGCTGAACCGTAGCACGAAGTATAACCTTGGTGCACTTTTTGCATGCTGCCTTGCTGCTACTGGGCCTATTTTGGGGGGCATTATTGCTACATGTGTAGAAACTGCTTTAAATATTTCCATTGACCGTAATGTTGAAATAATTTCTCCATGTAGGCTTAACCTTGCTGCCATGAAGTCCCATCAGTTTGTCACTGCTAACTCTACTGCTGAACGTTTAGTATATAGAGTTTTATATATAGATGGAGAGGAGAGAAAAGTTACTTTGTCGCAGCCTGTTTTGTTTAAGATTGACAGGTCGCCATGGTTTCTCTCCAAGGAGCAGATAGAAGAGCATCTGAGCACCATGGAGTTTCACAGGCAGCAGGAGAGGCGAGACGCGCCTCCCGAGGACCACAACACGCAGTACACCGGCGCATCCTCGAGCACATATCAGGAGGAGGGTTCCTCTCCTCAACATACTGCAGGGGCGCCACCTCATGGTCACCTTGGTGCTTGATCTCCACTTAGGACAAAAGCCTAAGCTTGGAGGGAGGTTTATCGACATCACACTCATTTATATATCATGTTCGGTCGGTTCTTTGTATATCCATGTTTTCTTTTCTTTCATTTTTTTTCGTTTCTTCTTGTTTCTTTCGCTTGTTTTCGTTTCTTTCATTTCTTTTGTTTTTATTGTTTTGTTTTTGTTTTCCAAAACACAAAAAGACCAAAAATATTTCTGTTGTTTCTCTCTATTTGTTTCTTTAGTTTGTTTGATTTATCCTTTAGTAGCAGTTTAATAATCAGAAAAATCCAAAAATATTTTGCTTTGTTTGCTTGTTCTCTTTCTGTTCTTGCATTAATTGAAAACCCCCAAAAAAATTGTTCTTCTTTGGTTTTGTAAATTTTGCTGCAGATTTCAACAGTCGTCCGTGAGTCCATTGGAGCTTGGTTTTCATTATATATTATTCGAGCCACAACTGAAGAGTAATAATTACGAGCTATGACAATTCAAGTTGTGGTGAGAGGATGGTATGAACTCTATTTGTTTTCATTATTGTACATATATCCATCCATGTGAGCATGCTTAGTTTGTTCGTATAAGATATATGTGACTTCATGTCATCTTAATAGTTCGTGCTCTCTCATGTTTTGTTCCAATTTATTAATAGTAAATGACATGTTGTATAAATATGTGTTCACATTGTTCTATTCGTAGAAGGGTATGACATTGTGGTAGCTTGCTCCGACTGTTTCATTTGAATCGACTTGGCACATTCTCACGCATGCTAAGACTGGAAACAAAAAGTCAATAAGCCTCGATGATTTATTTTGCCTCGAAGTTCTAATATCAAATTTATGCCTTAGTTAATTTTACTTTGTCGCAAACATGATTGTGTTAATTATTGCTCTATTGATTGTCGCTTCTCAGTCTATTGCTAACCTCCACCTGTACTGATTATGATCTCTACTCGTGCATCCAACTCCCTTAAAACCAAGTTATTCCATAGAGTCCACTATAAACTCCCATGTGATATTTAACTGCCACTCCAAAGTAAATTGCTCATGTGCTACCTTTAAAACTTTCAAAATTACTCCTGTTTTGTGTTCCTGTTTTTGCTCATGAGGACGTCAATAGAGAATTTATATCTCACTTGTTGATTTGATTTCACACCCTAGACTAGTGGCTTCATCTGCTTATCCAATTGATAGAAGAGCTGGCAGCGGGGTGCCCAGCCCCAAATTAATGCAAACAATTTGTCTTCATTATTTTTGCCCCTAATTTATCAGTCAAAGCATAATTGTATAAACAAAAGAGAAATAGGGATGATCTTCTACCCAGATGTGTCCTTCATATGGGAGCCTCTCTTGTGAAATCCTAGTTGGCTTGTGACGTACTGTATTTTCTGTTTACCATTCGGTGACACTAGCATACACCTCTCTTAAAATATAGACACTCCTCCATGGTATGTGATTGTTGGCAGGCACCCGAGGATTCGGTTAGCCATGGTCTATGTAAGATGGATGGGAGGAGTGTCAAACTTTTAATACCTCTATTTAATAAAATAAAAGCTCTAGCACATGAGTGATCACTGCTTCCCTCCGCGAAGGGCCTTTCTTTTACTTTTATGTTGAGTCTCCATCATATTCTTTGAGCACTTTCTTGAGAGCATAATTGTCATTCTTAGTGTGATGTGTTTGTCCCAAAGCACGGATGATTGTGGTATAACTTTTATACTTGTATCTTTGATATCTTTACTCCAAGTCTTCCTTTAAACTTCAGAGGTGCCCTAGAATTTATGGTTTGCCCCACACATAAGGGCAAGCGAGATACTACTTTATCAGATCCTATTATGAATATTACAATCTTGCAAATAGTTATGCTTCATGTTGTTTATTATTAATATGTTATTATCTCTTCATGGTTTGCATAGCTATTAAGTGACAGTATCTTGCATGTATCTTATCATGAGCATAATATAGTATTTGATCATATAGTGAATATATTTACATCATATGAAAACAATATGTTCGTAAAAGTCTTTCATCGCACTCAGTTGTCACTGAATTGCTTGAGGACAAGCAACAAGCTAAGCTTGGGGGAGTTGATACGTAAAAATGTATCTCCTTTTCCGAACACTTTTCTTATTATTTTCCTCTAAACTTGTGTATTTTCAATGCAACTAACACGGATTAACGCTGTTTTTCTGCAGAAAAATAAACTTTTGGGAAATTTCCCAGAAAAGACCCCATTGGTCTTAAAACACGGGAACACCCCGGGAGCTAGAAGGGCGCCAGGAGAGGAGCCAGAGGGGGGCCACACCACCCCCTGGCGCCCCCCTAGGCCGCGCCACCTGGTGGTGTGGGCCACCCAGAGACCCCCTCAGGCTTCCCTTTTGACTATATATTGCCTTCAACCCTAAAACTCGAGGGGGTTCGATTGTTTTCCAGAAAGAAGTACGTAGCTCCGCCGCCATCACTAATCCTTTTTCGGGGTTCATAAACTCTGTTATGGCACCCTGCTGGGACGGGGAATTGGAGGAGATCATCGCCATCGTCATCACCAATGCCTCTCTATCGACCATCCATGTTCCCCCATCCATGTGTGAGTAATTCCCCCAATGTAGGCTGAAGGGGATGGTAGGGATTGGATGAGATTGTTCATGTAATAATGTCGTGATTGTTAGGGTATAGTGTCTAGTATCCTCTATTAGTGCTATTGACATTGTTGCAACTTGTTATGATTAATGCTTGTCAGTTTGGGCCCAAGTGCCATGATTTCATATCTGAACATGTTATTGAATCACGATGATAATTATTGTTTCTTGATCATACCGGAAAGTTGTTTACACATATCGTTGTCCGGAACCCGAGCCCCCAAAGTGACAGAAATTGGGACAACCGGAGGGGATGGCTGTGATGTGAGGATCACGTGTGTTCACGGAGTGCTAATGCTTTGCTCCGGTGTTCTATTCAAATGATAACTTTAATTACCAGTAGTTCCCTTGAGGCCCCGCTAAAAACGGGCTGGTAGGACAAACGATGGTGTGCAAGTTCTCATTGCGAGCACGTACGACTATTTACCGAACACATGCCTATGGTTACATAGTACTTGGATGCTTTTATCTTATTTATCTGCAATTCCCATATCTTGATTATTATATGAACTATCTTATCCATGCGACGCCCGTTCATCTATCCCTATGCCTACATTATTTAATCCCACTGTTTACTTCAAACACTTTTGTAGTTGTTTTCATTTCACTGCTACTATTATTTCACTACTATTGCTACTATAAAATTGTTACTACTGATAAGCCACTGCGAACAAGTCCACTTTCGGGTGCAGGTGAATTGACGACCCACTTATAAAGGCTCTCAAATATTCTTTGGCTCCCCTTGTGTCGAATCAATAAATTTGGGTTTTACTTCCCTCGAAGACTGTTGTGATCCCCTATACTTGTGGGTCATCATACCCTGCTCAGCAATAAAGCCACACAACATCTGGGAGATATACTCACCAACAAAATCAACACGAAACACACGGATAGGCATGGAAAACTGAGTTTGAACCATGGCAACAAAACGTTTATATATAGAGAGAGAACCAAACCGCGAGAAGTCATAAAATAAAGCCAAGTGTAGCGTGTGAAATCATCAATAAAGATAACATAGTAACATGGCTCAGTTTCGAAGGGAAGGGAGCGGGACCCCATACATCACAATGAACTAAGTCGAAAGGACGATGAGATACTGACTCACTGGTAGGATATATTAGTTCAGTTTGTTTGCCAAGTCTATCACCTGACACTAGAGTGAAACATCTCCTAAGACAGCCCCCAAGAAGACCCCGATGAACTAAAGACGATAGGCGAGAACCACAAATATGACCAAGACGATGGTGCCACTTCTAGAAGGAAGTGGGAGCGAAAGAAGCAAGAGCATGTGAACTCATGGATGTGGGTGCAGCGGAAGGAACACAAAGTCAGTTCATCTCCCAAAGACTCCGAGTGTCACGGTGCAAAGGGCCATCCTCAACCACAACATGGGTGTGACGATCGTGGATAGAGAAATAGTTAACGTCAATAATAACACGACCACCAGATTCAGTAAGCTGAGCTGCGGGGAACAAGTTCACGATAAGACGAGGGGCATGTGAGACATTTGGAACTGAGAAGGAAGAAGTAGCAAGAGTGCCACGACTAGCAACATGAAGTGGTGTATCGTCGGCAGTGAGAACATTGACACAAAACTCAAGAGATCGAAGAGAGGACAGGACAAAATAATTAGAAGAATATCAAACGAAGCTCTAGGATCTAGAACCCATGAAGATGTACCTCACTGTGTGGACGGTGGTCGCTCGATGGTGGGCGCCGAAGTCATAGAGGCGGCTGCACCTATCAAAGTAGAGCCAGAGGAAGCCAACAGACGGTTGAGCTGCACAATGCCCTGATCTGAAAGCTATGGAGTCAAAGAAGAAGCACGAGTCCTAGCTGAAGAGGTGTGCCCACTATTTTGCATGTACCTCTGCCTCTTGCGGCAACCAGACTCAGGATGGCTCGACTTCGAGCAGTAGAAACAAAAGACGGCATAACAGGTACCCGAGAAGCGAGTATAGAGGGAACCGCAAGAAAACAAGCACCTCGAAGGCATGTTTCCTCGGCACGAAGCTCCGAAAGTACCGCTAAGATTGGAATACGGCCACAAGAAAGCAAGGTAGCACGCCGAGGCTCAAACTCGGTACGAACGCGAGACAAGAACTCAAAGACACTCTGAAACTCCAAGTATGATCTCACAGTCTGCAACATGGGAAGGTACCACAAACAACACTACGGAGGGAGTCAAGATGATGCCGGATATCATAAGAAGATACTATACCCCAGCATAGTTGGTACCATCAAAATCACTGAGCAACAAGGTATAGGAACATAACCCGCCATGATTCTCTCTCCATTTTTCTAGTCAACTCAGACTGAGAGGAGCATACACGAATAGGATCTCGATCCCATGTAGCAGGAGGCTAATCGGGGCCAAATCCGGTCGTCCAAGGCTAAGTCCGGTCGGGGCAGGGGCCTAAATCAGCAGGAGTCAGCCGAGAAGAGTCGGCCCTTGATGGGATATTCACCGGAATTGGCCGAATCGGGACGGCCATCCGCGACCTAGGGAAGGCACCGGAGAAGAGAGTAGTGGCCGAGGCTGAAACAACAGCTGGCGGCGACCGCCGGATTTGGAGAGATAGGATGATACGTCATAAACGTATCCCTTATTTATGATGTTCCATGTTGTTTTCTTATTATTTCCCACATGTTTTCTATACACTTTATGTCATTTTTATATGTTTTCCGGGACTAACCTATTAACAAGATGCCATAGAGCCAGTTCACTGTTTTCAGCGGTTTTCAGTTTCAGAAAAGTTGTTCTGGAAATATTCTCGGAATTGGAAAATTCGAAAGCCATAAGTCTTAGAAGTCCCGGATGCTTCCAGAAGTCTCGAAGAGCCCCGGACACTACTAGGGAAATGGCTATAGATGGATTAGCATCAGTGGCGCACCATGTAGCCGTGCGCCACTTATATGGTTGGGAGGAAACAGGTCCACGCATCAGTGGCGCACCATGTATTCATGCGCCACTAGTGCTCATAGCATCAGTGGCTCACCGTGCACAGGTGCGCCACAAATACCTGACACCCATGTATGTCCATTAGTATCAGTGGCGCACCAGTGCATGGTGTGCCACTGATTCTCCATAGCATCAGTGGCGCATCGTGCATGGTGCGTCACCGATACCTGACACCCATGTATGTCCATTAGTATCAGTGGCGCATAGTGTATGGTGCGCCACTGATGCTATGAAGAATCAGTGGCGCACCGTGCATGATGCGCCACCGATACTAATGGACATACATGGGTGTGAGGTATCAGTGGCGCATGGTGTATGGTGCGCCACTGATGCTATGAAGAATCAGTGGCGCACCGTGCATGATTCGCCACTGATACTAATGGACATACATGGGTGCTAGGTATCCGTTGCGCACCAGTGAGTAGTGCGCCACTGATGCTATGGTCAAACTATGGTCAAACTAGTCAAATGGTGGTTAATGTATGGTCGAACTATTCAAATTTTGGTCAAACTCTGGTCAACGGGTGGTCAAACTAGTCAAACTATGGTCAACATGTGGTCAAACTATGGTCAAACTTTGTTCAAACTATTCAAACGATGGTCAAACTATTCACACTATGGTCAAACGATGGTCAATGTGTGGTCAATGTATATTCAAACTATGGTCAAACTATTCAAACTATGGTCAAACTCTGGTCAATGTGTGGTCAAACTCTAGTCAATGTGTGGTCAAACTATTCAAACTTGGGTCAAACTATTCAAACTTGGGTCAAACTTTTCAAACTATTGACATCATGCTCAAAGGCTTAATAGGATTGATATGATACATATATCAATAAGGTATAAGTTCTTTCCCGGGACTGCAGTCGAATGGAACTAAGATGTTAAGTGTGCTAGGGCTGGAGCAATTTGAGGATGGGTGATCTAGTGGGAAGTTGACCAAAATTTGGCTAGAGAAATTTGAGTGAAGAAAAAAACATTTTAAAAAAATAAAAATTGGGGGAATCAGTGGCACACCAATCAGGTGCGCCAAATGGCGCACCACACTAGTGCGGCACTGATGAGGAATCAGTGGCGCACCACACTGATGCTATGGAGTATCAGTGGCGCGATAGTAGTGGCGCACCATGGTGCGCAACTGATTGTCCAAAGTGGTGCGCCACTGATGCCCTTTTTCCTAGTAGTGGGAGGGGGGCCACAGGGTGGCCACACAATGAGGTGGCGCGGGTCGTCCTGGCCGCGCCACCTAGGGGTGTGGGCCCGCTGACGACCCCCGGCATCGCCCTTTCGCCTAGGTGCGCCACTGATGCTATGGAGTATCAGTGGCGCACCATGGTGCGCAACTGATTGTCCAAAGTGGTGCCCCGCTGATGCCCTTTTTTCCTAGTAGTGGGAGGGGGGCCACAGGGTGGCCACACAATAGGGTGGCGCGGTTCCTCCTGGCCGCGACACCTAGGGGTGTGGGGCCTCTGGCCACCCCCGGCATCGCCCTTTCGCCTATTTATACTCCCCCGAGGGAAAACCCTACGAGGATCGACCTTTTCCACAAAATACATCCGTAGCTCCGCTGCCGCCACCGACAAGTTTCGGGGGACAGATCTTTGTTCTGGCACCCTGCTGGGACGGGGAAGTGCCCCCGAAAGCCATCTCCATCGACTCCACCGCCATCTCCATCGATGTTGATGTCTCCTATGATGAGGAGAGAGTAGGTCTCCCCCGAGGCTAAGGGCTCTACCTGTAGCTATGTGGTCATCTCTCTCTCTCATGGTGTGATATTTATGAGATAAGGAGCTTTGTAATCTTGTTGAATATGTAGATGTGATCTTCATCTGTTATGCTACTCAAGTGGTTTTGTTATCTCCTTAAACACTTTGATCATGGTGTAAAGATGATAGTGTGTGCACCGTGTGGTTTAGCATGATATTTATATCTTGTGTTGGAAGATGAACCTATGAAATTGTGCCGTTTGTTTACTACTAATTTAGGGCGCTCATAGTGATAGCGTGGGGTGCCTTAGAGACGGAATATAGACTTGAGGAGTGTTGTTATAGCTCTACACAATCATTGGTGTTTGTTATTCGACCGGAGAGTGGTTCAGAGTAGCATAGTGAAGAAATGATATTTATGCATTCAATGATGTTTTCACTGTTGAGAGTGTCCTCTAGTGAAAGTAGGAGCCCTAGGCCTTATTTCCAAGCACTGAAACACCGTTTTCCGCCTGTTCTGCTACACTTTTGCTTGCTTCCATTTTTTATTTCAGATTGTTATTATCATCTATATTGCTTGCATTTTACTCTCTCTTCGCCGAACTAGTGCACCTATACAACTGAAAATTGTATTAGGTGTGTTGCGGACACAAGAGACTTCTTGTATCTTGATTGTAGGGTTACTCGAGAGGGATTTCTTTGACCTCTACCTCCCTGAGTTCGATAAACCTTGGTAATCCACTTAAGAGAAACTTGCTGTTGTTCTACAAACCTCTGCACTTGGAGGCCCAACACTGTCTACAAGAATAGAAGCGTGCGTAGACATCAAGCTATTTTCTGGCGCCGTTGCCGGTGAGGTAAGGTAAAAGGTACTCACATCCTCGGGTGTGAGTGCTCGAAGTTATTTCCTTTAGATCCTGCAATTATATCTTTTTGTTTCTTGTTTTTATTTTCACTAGTTAGTCTTAATGGAAAATAACAAAAATATGAGAGAGCTTTATAATATTTATCTTGAGTTAGGACATGAAGTGTTTGAAGAGAAAATTAAAAAACCTATGGAACTTTATTTGCATGCTAGTAGCAATGTTATTAGCATTAATTTTTTGAATACCCTTATTCCTGATGCTATGGAAAAGTCTAAGCTTGGGGAAGCTAGTTTTGGTGAATATGGTATTTTTAGTCCCCCAAGTTTTGTGGAGGAAATTTTCTTTGGTGATATTTTTCCTCCAATATATGATGATTATAATGATTGTGGTATTCTAGTTCCACCTGTTTACAATGATAAATATGATATTTTCAGTCCACCTACTATTGAGGTGAAAATTAATTATGATTGCAAAATGCCTCCTATTTTTTATTATTATGGTGATGAGAATGATAATGATAGCTATTTTGTTAAATTTTCTCCCACTGCTATTAATGAAAATGACAATTCTTATGTGGAGAGTAATAATTATTTTATGCATGTGGCTCACGATAAGAGTGATTTATGTGATAGTTATATTTATAATTTTATTCATGATGATACAGAAAGTTATTATGAGATAGGGAAACATGGTTTTATGCATCTCAACAATATGAAGTTTCCCCTCCTTATGTTGACAATTATGAAGTTGCACTTGTTTTGTTTTTCTATGCTTGTTGCTTTGTGTTTTCATGACTTGTTTTTATACAAGATTCTTTTTCATGGGAAGTGGTTTAGGCTTAAATTTGTTTTAAATTTTCTTCTTCATGCTATATTTTTCTTCAATTCATATCTCTTATGTGAGCATCTTCTGAAATTATCATGCCTAGCTAAAAGGCTTTAAAGAAAAACACTTCTTGGGAGATAACCCATGTTTTAATTTTTCCATTGTATTTTTTCTGTTATGTTTGAGTCAAGGGGTTGTATACTTCTGTAGAAACTCATTTGTATCTTTCTTTTCATGTTTTAGTAGTGCCAAGTAAAGTTTCTGCCGGAAGTTGGAGTTGGTTTTCGGATTTCTGCGCAGAAAACAGATTTCTTCTGTCCACCGTAAAACATCGTATAAAATCCTGGAATATCAGAATGATCTGAACTTTTTTTTCTTATTCCTAATATAATTCCGCAACTTTACTTAGTTGATCACTTTTTGATTTGAGCAACAGAAGATTTTCGAAAAAAATCATCTTTACCTGTTGTTCTGTTTTGACAGATTTCTGCCAATAATTGCATTTGCATCTTAATCTCTTTCTTTTGGTGTTCTTTTGCGAAAAAGAGTTTTAAAAGAAGTTGTGACAGTAGCTAATGTGTTTATGAGTGTTAGTATTGTATTTAAACTGAACCATGTGAATTTATTATTTCGATTGCACTAACGTTGCTAATGAAGATTGTGAGAAGTTTGGTGTGAAGGAAGTTTTCAAGGGTCAAGAGAAGAGGATGATATGATGTGATCAAGAAGAGTGAAAAGCCTAATCTTGGGGATGCCCCGGAGGTACATCCCAGCAAATTCCAAGAAGACTCAAGCGTCTAAGCTTGGGATGCCTAAGGCATCCCCTTCTTCATCGACTAATTATCAGGTCACTTCTAGTGAAACTATATTTTTATTCAGTCACATCTTATGTGCTTTACTTGGAGCATCTTTTATTTCCAGATTTGTTTGGTTTTCTTTGCTGTCATAAATGGTTGGATCTTATCATACTTGTGTGGGAGATAGACACGCTCCGTTTTCATTGCTTAGAACACTCTAGTTTTCATTATTATTGTTCTGTGAGTGTTCACTTTTTGCTAGTACTGCGTTTAGCCTTTGTTTTCATGCATCTCTTATTCAGAGTTGTTAGTTTTAGTAGTGTTATGTGATTACTCTCATGTTTGCTTGCTGTATCATGTAGATAATTTTTGTTAAAACATATCTTGTATGGTGCTTGTTGGGAAAAGAAATTGCTGCTTCAAGTAGAATTTTTAATGGTGCAAGTAGAAGCTTCTATAGACTGTGGCTAGAAATTTTTCATATCATGCTAAATGTTATTTTAGTTTTAAATCCTTGTGGTTATTGAGTAGCATGAATAGCCTCAAATAGCTGAGAGCGTTTCATACGTCTTTAAAGATTGATGAGTTGTTCTTGTCATAGTAAAGCATCAATATATGGTATTCTCTTTCGAATGTTTTTATTTGGTTGAGGTGGCGCATGCTCACACCATGTTTATGACTACAAACCAGTCACGAATAGCCTCCATGACCACTTAGTTTTTTAACTTGTGATACCGCTTATGCTTTAATTAATGATGCTTATGTCGGTGTGCATGATTATGGCTCTTATGCTCTCTTGATTTGTCGCTCCCAGTCTCTTGCTAGCCTCCACCTGTACTGAGTATGGAATTCTACTCGTGCATCCAAACTCCTTAAACCAAAGTTTTCCCATTATGTACACCATACCTACCTACATGTGGTATTTCAATGCCACTCCAAGTAAATTGCTCATCTGTTACCTTTAAAACCTTCAAAATTATTCATGTTTTGTCTTCTTGTTTTTTCTCATGAGGACGTCAATAGAGAATATTTATATCACTTGTTGATTGGATTTCACACCCTATACTAGTGTATTTATCCGCTTATCCAAATGATAGAAGAGCTGGCAACGAGGTGCCCAGCCCCAAATTAATACAAACAAATTCTCTTCACGATTTTTGCCCCTGATTTATCAGTGAAAGCATAATTGTGTAAACAAAAGAGAAAGCGGGATGACCTTCTACACCAGTTGCGTCCTTCACAACAGGATCCTCTCTTGTGAATCCAGTTGGCTTGTGACATATTGTATTTTCGTTTTACCATTCGTTGACATAAGCATACACCTCTCTTAAAAATGTTTTCAGTACCTCTGCTTAATAAAATAAATCCCTAGCACATGAGTGATCCCTGCTTCCCTCCGCGAAGGGCCTTTCTTTTAGTTTTATGTTGAGTCTCCATCTTCTAAATTTATGCATAGTTGAGAGAGCATTTTGCCATTCTGAGTTCTATGTGCATTTGTCCCATAAACATCAATAATTGCTTCATAATGTGATATTATTTGTTCTTAAATTATTTTTTCTAGTCTTCCTCATGAACTTTGAAAGTGTCCTCGCATTTATGGTTTGTCCCACTGTTAAGGACTAGCGAAATACCACTTTGTCATGATTTCTCTATACCTGAAACAAACGTTTATCTTTCTTTGCATTATTATCCATGATCTTTTATTTAAGATACTCCTCATGATGCAAAGTGATTGCTATGCTTTATTATTAAAGTTCTATTATCATGTTTGTGTTTGAATTTCTATGATCTCAGCGTACATATCCTTTTACATTATAATGATCAAGTTTATGATAGTAGCATGTCACCTCAGAAATTATTGTGTTTTATCGTTTACCTACAAGAGGACGAGTAGGAACTAACCTTGGGGATGCTTGATACGTCATAAACGTATCCCTAATTTCTGATGTTCCATGTTGTTTTCTTATTGTTTCCCACATGTTTTCTATAAACTTTATGTCATTTTTACACGTTTTCCGGGACTAACCTATTAAAAAGATGCCACAGAGCCAGTTTTCTGTTTTATCCTGGTTTTAGTTTCAGAAAAGTTGTACTGGAAATATTCTCGGAATTGGAAAATTTGAAAGCCAGAATTCTTAGAAGTCCCGGATGCTTCCAGAAGTCCCGAAGAGCCCGGGGGGGGGGCACATGGTGGCCACGGCATGGGGTGGCGCGGGTCCCCCTGGCCACGCCACCTAGGGGTGTGGGCCCCCTGGCCACCCCCCGGCATTGCCCTTTAGCCTATTTATACTCCCCCGAGGGAAAACCTTAGGAGGAATTATCTTTTCCACAAAATACATCTGTAGCTCTGCCGCCGCTACCGAGAAGTTTCGGGAGACAGATCTTTGTTCTGGCACCCTGCCGGGATGGGGAAGTGCCTCCGGAAGGCATCTCCATCGACTCCACCGCCATCTCCATCGCCATTGCTGTCTCCTATGATGAGGAGGGAGTAGTTCTCCCACGAGGCCGAGGGCTCTAACGGTAGCTATGTGGTTCATCTCTATCTCCCATGGGGTGATCTGTATGTGATCATGAGCTTTGTAATCTAGTTGAATATGTAGATGTGATCTTCATCTGTTATGCTACGCAAGTGGTTTTTTTTATCTCCGTAAACACTTTGATCGCGGTGTAAAGGTGATAGTTTGTGCACCGTGTGGTTTAGCATGATATTTATATCTTGTGTTGGAAGATGAACCTATGAAATTGTGGCGTTTGTTTAGTACTAATTTAGGGCGCTCATAGTGATAGACTTGAGCAGTGATGTTACAACCCTACGCAATAATTGGTGTTTGTTATTCGGCCGGAGAGTGGTTCGGAGTAGCATAGTGAAGAACGAATATTTATGCATTCAGTGATGTTTTCATTGTTGAGAGTGTCCTCTAGTGAAAGTAGGAGCCCTAGGACTTATTTCCAAGCATTGAAACACCATTTTCCGCCTGTTCGGCTACATGTTTTCTCGTTGTCATTTTAATTTCATAATTCTATTATCACTTATTA
Source organism: Alopecurus myosuroides (assembly GCA_028641055.1). NCBI lineage: Eukaryota > Viridiplantae > Streptophyta > Magnoliopsida > Poales > Poaceae > Alopecurus > Alopecurus myosuroides. The sequence goes on along the minus strand of CM054061.1, from coordinate 218,124,278 downwards.
TCATCCATATTACTTGCATTTTACTCTCTCTTCGCCAAACTAGTGCACCTATACAATTGACAATTGTATTAGGTGTGTTGGGGACACAAGAGACTTCTTGTATCTTGATTGCAGGGTTGCTTGAGAGGGATATCTTTGACCTCTACCTCCCTGAGTTCAATAAACCTTGGGTAATCCACTTAAGGGAAACTTGTTGTTGTTCTACAAATCTCTGCACTTGGAGTCCCAACACCGTCTACAAGAATAGAAGCATGCTTATACATCAGAGGACAACAACACAATCTTGACCGGCCAGATGGCAACATCCGGAGATACGACCAGAGAGTTCATGAGACATAACAACAGCGCAAGAAAATAAGGGCTAGATAAGACAACCTGATGCAGCACACCCCATTCCACCAAGCCCAACACCCAATGGACCCATGACAAGATCTCGATCAAAGGCGATACATGACAAGCTGAATTCACTCCTCTCCCTCTATGTTAATATGGCTTGGTGAATGGTGCGCTAACTCATGGAACAACCCTATGCATACTCATGTGAGACCCCACCACGGAGGCGCAAGAACGCGCCAAGATGATGCCCAAGAAGCTATGGAAGAAGTCCGAGAAGATGACATCGAGGAAAAAGAAGAGAAGGAGGAAAAGGGAGGAAAACAGGGTGCCCAGACTCAAACCCCGGCCAGGCCGGCCCCTAGGCCGGACCCCCCCCCCCCCCCGCCCCCCAGAGTCGGCCGTCCTCCATCCCGGACTTAGGCCGGACCTTCCGCACACTAGGACGGGAGGCTACCCGAAGTTGCCAGCCTCCACCCCAGCCTCCGGAAGGCTCCCAGGCCAGCCTCCTTTCTTCTCCACCTTGTGAAGGGGTCGTTGCATAGAAAACAAAAATTTCCTACGCGAGAGACACCCGAAAAGCCAAGATCTAATCTAGGAGACGAAGGGCAACGGGCAAAGAGAGGGTTAAGGAGAACACATATCCTCGAAGACACAAAGCGAGATCAAATCTCATTGTTGGCGTAGTCGTACTCACACCGATCCCGATAGCAAGAAGAAGTGCACCGCATCCGGCGGTGCCTCCGTGATCGGTCACACGTACGGTTGATGACGACCTCCGTTCCCTCGATCCAGCGGGGCGCGGAAGTAAAGGATCCCTCGGAACTCCAGCAGCACGACGGAGTGGTGGTGAAGAAGAATCCCACGGTCAGGGCTTCGCCAAGCCGGAGACCATGGAATGGAGGAGTGGGTGGAGAGAAAAGCTAGTGGGCAAGTGTGTGAGAGAAGAGGAGCTCTCACCCTCCTTTTATAGGGGACGGGGAGGAATCCCAAGAGGGGGTGCGGACAGCCATGGTGGTGCCCCCACCTCTTCCCTCTTCATGTGAGTGGAAGCCCCACTCACATCCACTCATTTTCCATTAAAACTCCACTTAGAAAATCCAAGAGTTTTTATTTTAATAAATAAATAAAACATTTTTATTTCTTTATTTATATTTGTTAATTCCATTAACAAACATTTGCATATAGCACCTCGAATCATTTGTTAATTCTATTAACAAACATTCAACGAAAAACCCCTTGAACTATTTCAATTTTCCCCGAAACAATTTCGGAGCTGCCCAAAATATTCTTCGATATTCCGTATCCTCTCAAACGTGTCATCGAACCTTAAGTGTGTCACCCTACAGTTCGTGAATAAGATAGACATGATCGAGACTCCTCTCCGATCAATAATCAACAGCGTATCTGGAAACCCGTGATGACTCCTATTCATTCAACGATGACTCTCGTGATCGTGTGAACCAACAACGTCGTGAACTATTCCCTTTGTCTCGCGATATTTCACTTGTCCGAGATTCGATCATTGGTATCAACCATACCTTGTTCAATCTGATTACCGACAAGTACTCTTTTCTTTTTCCCGTGATATAACATCCTTGTGATCATATCACGTGCTTGCAAGCGGTTTCGATGTGATATCACCGAGAGGGCCCAGAGTATATCTCTCCATCATTTTTGATAGACAGATCCCACTCTTGATCCATGAGCCTCAACTAATACTTTCCAAATACCTAACGGCACCTTTATAGTCACCCTGTTACGGTGTGACGTTTGATGACATCAAAGCACCCTTCCGGTATCAGTGATTGACATGATCTCATGGTCTAAGGAATAAGTTATTTCATATGCAAGATATAACAATATAAACTAAATGACTTGATCGTATTGTTATCTTGATATTGGGCATGTGTTCATCACATCATTCTTCTAATGACATGACCTCGTTATTAAGAACATCTAATGTTCATGATCAGGAAACCTTGATCATCTATTAATCAACGAGCTAGTTAAAAGAGAGGCTTTACTAGGAACCATTGTTTGTTTATTAAACACACATGTATCAACGTTTCCGGTTAATACAATTCTAGCATGAGAAATAAACATTCATCATAAACAAGGAATAAGATAATAATCATTTTATTATTGCCTCTCGGGCATATTCCCTTCACCTTGGCCCTAAACCGGCGCCCCCTCGCCTCCACCCTGGCCCCAGGCCGGCGTGCGAGCACACCAGGACAGCCTCGCGATGACTTCCACCCGAGCCTAAAGGGCTGGCCAGGCCGAGTCGAACCCCTGAAGATTGCGGAACTTGGGGGAAAATGCCCCATTTCACCCCGCACCTGCCCCCTCGGCTCTTTAGGAACCCCTTTGGCTAGATCTAGGTTTAGAGATGAATTTAGAACTTTGATCTTTGCTCTTGTATCCCTCTTGTGAGGCTACTCATATGGTCATACCTAGGACCGTATCAAGGCTACTCCTATGATTTGTATCTAGGATCGTATTAAGGATTATCGGGTTTCCTATCCTTTCCCCTTGGGATTCACTTAGGGATTTTCCAATCTTCCTCAACTAATCCTTGAGGTTCTATTGGCGTGGTGGACCGGCGTAGGGTGTGAAGCGGTTTCTGAAAAGGTGAGTTCGGTTGGATCGACATCCCATAGGAGGTTGTTGCGGCTTAGTTGACGGAAGTTTGGGTCCTTTAGTTCTTACTACTTATCTCCACCTTCTTTCCCCTTGATTTCCTCTTCGTGTTCATCGCGTTATTTGTTAGTTCTTCGTGTTCTGGGTCGATTCGTGAAGATCGGTCCACCCAAGAGGTTAACCCCTCCATCATCTGGTATCAGCAGCTAAATTGACACGAATTCAACCCCCACAATCCCCCTTTCCACCAAATTTTTTTTCTCCCAACCCATAAATTCGAAAATTTCACCAAAAATAGCCTCAAAAGGGATTTCGACCGATATATTGATTCGTTGAGTTTTTCGTGGATTTGTTCCGTGTATTTGTTGCCTTAGACCATTCCCCACCTTCCTATTCAGCCACTTTTCTCGAATTTGTCCAAAAAATTTCTTCGATTTAAAGGAATTTCGAGTTTGAGCAAAAATCACAGAAAATTTCAACTCTTCGATTCCTAGACAGATTTTCAAACGTGTTTTTCTTTGCCGTTGTTGCTCCGATTTGAGTGATTCAAGTTTGCACGCGAAGCTCACAACACAATCTACGTAACTAGATCAACGGATCAACACGACATCGACAACCCCCGGCCACAAGTCCGTGATCATCTATCGAAAAGGTATAACTTGCTTCCGCTTGAACTAACCCTTCGTTAACCCTTCCTTCGTGTACCTTGCCGATTCGTACTAGCTCTTTTATATTGCTTGGCATTGCACTAGTGGCACCGAGAGTGCGTGTTTTTCACTTGTGAGAGCGTAGTTCGACTATGCTTGGCATTTGTATCCCCATATAGCAAAAAGTGAAACGAGAATATATAAAAGGAGGAAAAAGAAGAAAAAGATCGATGCCAAGTGCTATCCTTGTCTGAATGTGTAGCTTCGCGTTGAAAAAGAGAAGAGAGTGACCGGTTACCATGTTGTGAATCTTGTTGCCTCTTATAGTTTTCAATTTGAGTTAGCGTCCTCCTTATGTTGGTGTGGCATTGAGCTTGTATTTGATAGGTACATTTCGTCTCCGCTCGTCCATTGGCCGTACTAACCCATTAATCACTTGCGTGTGTGTGTTCCATTTTATTTCCTCTACTATGATTTTTTTTATATTGCTAACATTTCATTTCGGTTTTCCTCCATGTTTTACAACAAACTTTTCTTTGGATTTGTTGATTTTTCCTTGCCATTTTCCTCGCCAATTTTGAAATCCACATATAGCGTGTGTGTTGTCGTTTGAGGTTTTATTTCGATCTTTTTGGACTCACTTTGGATATACCGCCCTACACCTAGGCTCGTCCACTAGCCTCAATACGACCTAAAAGGGTAACATTAGGTAAGTGAGACATTATTTCTTCATATCACACTTGTGTGCTTGTTCGGATGGATATGGAAGGAGTATTCTCAAGTACAAGCTTGGAGGATGAAGGAAACCCATTCTACAACAACAACAACCGCAACTTCGTCACCCACAATGACCACTTCCAACGACGTCAATTTGTGCAAGACGGGTTGGAGCGCTATGACCGTCGACTCCGGGTGCAAGTGGCCCGATTGCTTGATCAAATGACATGCATCAACATCAACTTGGCTAATCTTGCCAATCGCCGTGGATTATCATCATCCTCAAGGTCATGATGCTCAAGTCAACAAACTCAAGATCATCATCAAGCTCGTCGCCATGATCACCACCCCAACATGGAAGATGGTGGACAACAACAAAAACCACCACCACCACCTCCTCCACCACAAGCTCCTTGATGAAATTGGTATGAAGATAGCTCTCCATCACCACCTCCTAGACACCGAATGGCTATGGTGACCCTCTTCAACATCAACCTCAACGACTAGACCTTTGACTACATCATCCCCCACTTCCACAAGTCCCCGCTAATGACTATGGTCGTAATTACTTCGTGGATGGTGCTCGCCAACATCGAAGGCCACCTATACGCAATGCGCATCACCAACACAATGACCGCCAAGAACAAGAACTCCCTCAACAACCTCGCAATGAACAAGAGTGTCCTCAACAACGCAACCATGAAAATGATGATAGTGAACGGCGTGAAGCACGCCTACGTCATAATCATCCTAATGACCACCGGCGTCATCCTCCTCATCATGACCGCCAACGCCAAGCCAATGAGGATGACCCATATGATCTCTCGCTGCCAAAATATGATGAAGAACAACAAGAGCGATCTCGCCAACAACAAGAAGACAACAATATGAGTTCCCTTTGTTTCAACATCCTAAAATTAAATGGTGAAAATGAACCTGAAGAATATCTTCCTTGGGTTCTCAAGTTGGGCAATGTCGGGGGGCTACCCCCGAGTAGGGGTAAGGCAAGTGTTAAAGTGAAGGTCAAAGTGATGTTGACCGGGTAGACGGCTACCTGGATACCCACTACCCGGTAGGTTCTATCCCGAGATACTCACTGAAGGCCAAGAGAAGATATTGAGGAAGATTATACTCGTCCGAATACAGAAGTTATGGTCCGAGTAGATGGATAGCGAGCCTACTTGGGCCAGAAGTCAATGGAGCCGTTCTGACAGAGATCCCGCGTATTCCGCAGCCGTACATGCGTGCGGTTCAACTTACTAGGTATGTGATCATCAGTGACGCGGCGTGGAGACAGAGAGGTGGGCACCTGTCTTGTCTTGTCTTGTCATTGACAGAGGGGACAGGACAGGATGGGGGCCTACACTGTGAGGCTGACAGGGTGGACAGGTCCTGTCAGCCGTATGGCGCGGCGGCTTCTCGCGCGGGCGTCAGCGCGAGATCCCGGAAGCGTGCCCTGCGTCACAGTGGTTAAGTCCCATTAGTTGTACCTTCTATTAGTTGTTTACTCGGCTGGGCACCAGTATATAAGGTGCCCTGTCCCCCTCCTGCGCGAGGGACGTTGCCTTAGATCGCATTTATTGCAAGAGCTAGCACTAGAGCTAGAGAGAGCAGCCGAGTGGCTACTCGGCTGAGAGACAAACATCGTACTGTGGCTACTCGGAAAACATACATACAGAGAGATAGGCAGGAGTAGGGGTGTTACCTCCACACGAGGGCCATGAACCTGGGTAGATTGTTGTGTTTGCAGTGTCATTGAGCGCGGCTACTCGCCGTGCGACCCCTCCCCGAATACCTACAGCGTCCATCGGCCCCAACACTTTAGCCATTCCATGTCATCTGTCTTTACCTCACCACGACAGTTGGCGCCTACCGTGGGGCCAGCATCGGCGCTGGCTGGGGTGCATATTAGGACGGGACCGATTTCTGCTTCGGGGGAGCGCGTGGTCTGTGGCCTTGTCCACAGATTCGGCTCCTTCGACTTTGTCACCGACAACGCCGGAGATTTCGGCGGAAGGCCCATGCCTGCAGGCGGCTCGGTGCTCTCCTTCGGCACACACTTGGTCTATGTCGCCACCACCATCATCCGCGAGTTCCCGGAGGAGATGCTCATTGCGGACATCGTGGAGGTGATGATGACGGGCCCGGCTATCGATGTCGGGAAGGGCGCGAACACTGCGACTGAGGTTATCGAGACGGCTGCTAGGGGCCACAAGCCCTACGAGATGCCCCAGAACATTCCAGGTTACGTGCCTCCTTCCACGTCTACGGCTATACCAGCTTCTCGCGGAGACGCCACCGTGCAGCTGGGCATGCCACGACCCAACGAGGCGGAACTCGCCGCCTTGAGGGCGCAGCTCGAGCAGCAGCGTCAAGTGCAACTCGTCGAGTCCCAGGAGCTGGAAAAGGTTAGGCTTGAGCTTAACCTAGACTAAATTGAGTACAACCGAGCGCATGGTTTTACTCCAATTTCTAGGCTGCCTAGCAAGCTAGGTGTTATTCATCGCAACTTAGGCGATGAGTTAGCCATAGATGGTAGGGGTGTCAGCCACTCTGCTAGTTTGAACACTGCTACTAGGCCAAAATAAGTTCCCCTGCCAAAACGCTTAGGGCCGCAGATGCAGTTTCTGCTGAGTTGCCGCATCTCACTGGTGATGCTCGCGCTAGGCAGCAGGATAGGCTCAATGAGCTAGTGCTAGAAGCCGGCAGGCAGAACGAGGTGTTCCGGAAAGCCAATCCGGGTGCTGGCGCTTCCCATGTTGTTCATTCGCATGGGCTAGGATCTATGGATCAGGAATCATCGCCGCTTCCCGGCGGTGATAGAGCCCAAAGCGTGACCTCTGGGAGACACAAACAGATGTAGGTGTACGACCCGGCTGTCGTTGCAAAACAGCACGCTCTAGAGCGGCAGCCCGGCCATAAACACAACTCTGCAGGAGCAGGCTATCAAGCCACTAAAGCTCACAGCAAGGGGCAAGGAGGAAACCGAGAGGGAACATCTCGGCGTCATGCTGCCCAGCCAACTCAGCAGAGGGTGCAGCTGCAAGCAGTTGTGGTAGCAGCCAATCCGGTTGTGCAACCGGCAGCTGTGCAGCATGACCGCTACAACGACAGGTACTCGGTGATGGAGCAAGCTGGGTACGCAGATCCAAGAGACGTCACTGACCGCCTTGGTGACCGGATGCTGGAGCCCACAGATGCAAGGTACAAGCTGGACCGAATCAACCGGTCTATGCAGCTCGAGACGAGAGGGCCACCCGGCCCAGATTGCTTTGGCCGCTGCATCATGGAGGAGCCCTCCGTGAACAAATTCCAGCTCGCTAGAGGGACCAAGTGCTATGATGGCAGCACCAAGCCGGAAGACTGGCTAAGTGACTATGTTACCGCTGCGCACATTGCAGGCGGCAACCGGAGGTGGGCTGTGCGGTATGTTCCGCAGATGCTGGAGGGCCCTGCTCGGACTTGGCTCAGCAACTTGCCCAAAGACAACATCAACTGCTGGCTGGACTTCTCGGAGGCCTTCATCAGCAACTTCACCAGCACGTACAAGAGGCCGAATAGGCTGCAGCAGCTGTCAGCTTGCAAGCAGCGAGAAGAGGAGACAGACCGAGAGAATCTTACTCGGTGGAGAACTTTGAGGAACACCTGTGAAGGTGTGAATGAGGCCCAGGCCATTACCTGGTTTGCTCAGGGCTGCAGGCATGGCAGCATGCTATGGCAGAAGCTGCAGAGAGAGATGCTGAGTACGCTCGCCGAAACAATCAAGATTGCAGATATGTATGCTCTCGGTGACCCTACTCAGCCTCTGTTCAACTCTCCTGAGCCGAGAAGGAGAAACAAAGATGGCGGCAGGCGCCATGACCGAGATGTTTTCCGCAACAAGCGCAGAGATGACCGACTGGATACTCGGTATGGTCCTAAACAAGTGAATGCTGTGAACCACAACACTGCGGCTGCTGGGAGTAGCCAAAGGCAAAAAAATGCTGGAGCCCCATATGGGCAAAACCAGAACCAGGGCCAAGGCTTCAAAAAGCAGTACCCTACCCCTCAGCAGGCTACCAGCAACCCGGATTCTGGAGATGCTGCAAGGTTCATCTTTGAGACCATGAAGGATGGACCGTGTAGCTTCCATACTCGGCATCCGAGTAGACCGGCCAACCACACTACCCAGCAGTGCAGCTGGTGGGACCGCATCAAGAGTGAAGGATTTGGTCAGCTGCCCCCTCCTCCTCCTCTGCCGTCTGCGGGTGCCAATGTGCAGCCTATTCGGGCAGCAACCCCCAGGCCAGCCGAGAATTCCAGAAGGGAGAATGTGAACCAAGTGGCCCATGGGCCCAACCGCAACTACAACAACCGCAACAACAACCGCAACTTCTACACCCGCAACAACAACAGGAAAAACAACAGGAACAACAACAACAACAATAACCAAGGCAACAACAACAACTGCAATGATGGTGGAGACCGCAACCAGTACCAGGAACATCATGAGAGCTACATGATCTTCACCACCGAGCCGGATGACAAGCAGTCACAGTGCAGGCGCGCAATGGAGGTGAACGACGTGATCCCAGCAGTACCCCACTACTTGCATTGGTGTGACCAAGATATCACATGGTCCAAGGAGGATCACGCAAGGGTGATGCCCAATCCGGGTACCTATGCATTGGTGGTGGATCCTACCTTCCTGGGCACCAAGAAGAATGTCAAGTTCATCAAGGTGCTGATCGACAACGGCAGCAGCATCAACATCATGTACAGAGACACACTAGAGAAGCTCGGCCTCGCCGAGAATATACTGCTATCCAGCAGGACCACCTTCCATGGCATTGTGCCGGGAGTATCTTGTGCTCCAATCGGCCGCATCTGGATAGATGTGCTATTCGGCACCAGGGAGAACTGCCGCACCGAGTGCCTGTAGTTCGAAGTTGTTGATCTTCAGAGCCTCTACCACGATCTACTCGGTAGGCCTGCCCTCACCAAGTTCATGGCCTCAACCCATGCAGCCTACCTGAAGATGAAGCTACCTGGTCCCAATGGTGTCATCACCACCTCGGGTGATTACAAGCGTTCCTTGGAGTGTGCCTCTGCTGGATCTCTGTTGGCGGAGTCCTTGGTCATTGCTGCTAAGAAGAAGAAGATACACGAGGTGGTGGCTATGGCTAAAGCAGCACAAGGTGGTGCACCTGGCATGCCGAGTTCCTAGTATGGAACTGCTTTCCAGGCGTCCCAGGAGACAAAGAAGGTCCAGGTTGATCCTGAGTTCCCAGACCGTGTTGCCATCATTGGTGCCGGGTTGGATGCGAAATAGGAAAGCGAGCTCATCCACTTCCTCCGTGAGAATCAGGATGTCTTTGCATGGTCCAATGAGGATCTGCCGGGTGTCCCGAGGGAGTTGGTTGAGCACTCGCTACATGTACGCCCAGACGCCAAGCCGATTAAGCAGGCGATGAACCGCTTTGCGGCAGAGCGAAGGAAGGCTAGCGGTGATCAGATCACCAAGTTGCTGATAAGCGGATTTATCATGGAGGTACTGCATCCGGATTGGTTGGCCAATCCGGTGATGGTTGAGAAGAAGGAGGACCCCAAGGCCGAGATTGCATGGCGCATGTGCGTGGACTACACCGACCTGAACAAGGCCTGCCCCAAGGACCCATTTCCGCTACCCCGCATAGATCAGGTGATCGATTCCACTGCCGGGTGCGAACTTTTGTCTTTCATTGATGCCTACTCTTGTTTCCATCAGATAGCTCTCAACCCGGATGATCAAATAAAAATTGCCTTTATTACCCCGTACGGGGCTTATTGCTATCGTGTTATGTGCTTTGGATTGCGGAATGCTGGGGCTACCTATCAGAGATGCATGCAGAAATGCTTGCATGATCAAATTGGCAAGAATGTGCAGGTGTACGTAGATGACATTGTCATCAAAACAAATAAAACACATACTCTGCTTAGTCATATTGAGGAAACCTTTGCCAACTTGCGCAAGTACAGGATGAAGTTGAATCCGACTAAATGCACCTTTGGCGTCCCGGCTGGCAAGTTACTCGATTTCTTGGTATCTAGCCGGGGCATTGAGGCCAATCCTTCAAAGATAAAAGCTATAGAGAGCATGTCTTTGCGAGATCACTGAAGGATGTGCAGAAGTTCACCGGATGCTTGGCTTCTCTGAGCCACTTCTTGGGCAGAATGGGCGAGAAGGCATTGCCTCTCTATCAGCTGATGAAAAAGAGTGACAAATTTTTCTGGACACCACAAGCTGATGTGGCATTCAAGGAGCTGAAAACCATGTTGGGTAGCGCTCCTCCTAGCAAGTCCGCTACCCAAAGAGCCAATGTTGCTCTACATTGCGGCTACCAACCGGGTAGTAAGTGTGGTGATAGTGGTGGAGCGAGAAGAGGAAGGCAAGACTGTGCAGCGGCCAGTGTACTATCTCAGTGAGGTGCTATCCAGCTCCAAGCAAAACTACCCGCACTACCAGAAGATGACATACGGTGTGTACCTGGGTGCCAAGAAGCTGAAGCATTATTTTCAAGAGCATCCCATCACAGTTGTGAGTTCCCCTCCCATCTCGGACATCATGGGCAACAAGGATGCTAGTGGCAGAGTATACAAATGGGCGATTGAGCTGGCCGCATACACTCCTATGTATGCGAGAAGAGAAGCCATCAAGTCACAAATTCTGGCGGATTTTCTAGTGGATTGGGTTGAGGTGTAGTATGAGCCTCCATTGCCAGAAAACAACTTCTAGAAGATGCATTTTGATGGCTCCAAAGTGAAGAAAGGATTGGGTGCTGGCGTAGTGCTTACGTCACCCAAGCATGAACAACTCAAGTACGTGCTGCAGATACATTTCAAAGCATCCAATAATGTGGCCGAGTTTGAGGAAGTGGTACACGGCTTGAGAGTAGCCAAGGAGATTGGGGTGCAGCGTATCGTCTCCTACGGCGACTCGGATTTCGTGGTGCAGCAAGTATCCGGCACTTGGGATGCCCTGGATGCCAATATGGCCTCCTACCGATTTCTGGTGCAAACCATGACTGGGTTCTTTGATGGCTGTGAATTTCATCACATACACCGAGCTGCTAATGATGCAGCGGATACTCTGTCCAAGTTGGGGTCTTCTCGGCAGTTTATCCCAGTTGGGATTGCCTTGGAGCATTTGAGAAAGCCATCTATCAAGCCATCTCCCAACTCGGAGTCTATCTTCATCCCATCACTGCCAGATTCTGAAGTTGTTCCTATGGAGATTGATTGGGAGGCTGCCAAACAGAACCCGGGGACTTCCGTCTCCAACCCGTGGACTGGCGCTTGCAACCCGGGGATTGCCCCTCCTAACTCGGGGACTGTCGAATTCATTGAGGAGGTCATTTCCGAGTACTCTGGGACTCGGGGCCTCGTCCTTAACTCAGAGCAAGTAATGGTGGCAGATCCTATGGAGATAGATGAACCTGTGTTCCCCGTTCGGCCCACGCCGGGTTGGGCTGTACCTATTCTATCCTTCCTAAGGGATGGCACTCTACCAAGTGAAGAGGTTACAGCCCGCCAGATACAGAGAAGATCCAAGGTCTACACAATCATCAACAAGGAGTTACACAAAAGGAGCCCTACTGGCGTGCTGCAACGCTGTGTTGAGCCGGAAGAAGGAGAATAAATTCTCATGGAGATACATCAAGGAGAGTGCGGACATCACGCCTCTTCTCGAGCTCTGGTCAACAAGGCTTTTTGGCATGGTTTGTTTTGGCTCACTGCCTTGAGACAATCTGAAGGTATAGTGAGGAAGTGCAATGGGTGCCAAAGATTTGCAACCAAGATCCATATGCCAGCATCTGAGTTGAATACCATTCCCATCACTTGGCCATTTGATGTTTGGTGCTTGGACATGGTAGGCCCTTTCAAACCGGCTAGAGGCAACATGACTCACATCTTTGTCATGGTTGATAGGTTCACCAAGTGGATCGAATTGAAGCCTATTCAGAAATGTGATGGAGTCACTGCTGTGAGTTTCCTGAAGGATGTCATTCTGAGATACAGCTACCCACACAGCATCATCACTCACAATGGTACCAACTTTGCTGAGGGGGCCTTTGCAAGATTCTGCAAGGAGAAGCGCATCCGACTAGATGTTGCGTCAATCGCGCATCCTACTTCCAATGGACAAGTTGAAAGAGAAAATGGCATGGTGCTACCCGGCATAAAGCCAAGGCTTATTGAGCCATTACAGCAAACCCCTGGTTGTTGGCTGGATGAGTTGCCGGCGGTGTTGTGGAGTCTAAGGACTAGCCCTATCCGATCAACCGGATACACACCATTCTTGCTGGTAGATGGAGCTGAGGCCGTGTTGCGCACTGACCTAGAGCATGACTCACCAAGGGTAACACTCTATACTGAAAAAGAGGCCGAGATGCTCGAGAAAATGACGTTGACCTGCTAGAAGAAGCAAGAGAGTTAACTCTGTCATGTTTTGCCATATATCAGCAAAGCCTGAGGCGTTATCACAGCCGGAAAGTGAACCCACGGGTTTTCCGAGAAGGAGACATGGTCCTTAGGCTCGTGCAACGCACAACCAGGATGCACAAGCTATCCCCTCCGTGGGAAGGGCCTTTCATCGTGAGTAAAGCCCTGCACAATGATGCATAATATCTAGTTGACGCACAGGCACCCCGGAAGAACAGACCGGACAGAGCAGGAGAGGAATCCAAGCGTCCCTGGAATGTAGCTCTACTCCGCCGTTTTCATTCGTGATCAAAATTTGTATGTATTTCTACAACCGAGTTAAAATTCTAGTCTACACTCCGAATTCAAACTCGGGGACTGCCCTTGTCCAAATTTGCTCTCTGTCTTTCTACTTTGTTTTACTTTGTCTACTCGGTTGATTCACTTAGAATTTCATAAGCATATATAGTAATGTGTTTAACCCAAGGGCCAACTCTTCGACTCTGCTGCTGTCCGCAACCCGGCTTCATGGCAAGCAAGAGAACAAGCCAAAGGTCAATTAACACACGAAAAACTGCTAAGGAAAAGAAAAGTGCAGCAACCGAGTAGGGTGTTCTTTACTGTTTTCTCTCTTTTCGGCTAAGTGGTGGGCAGTGTTACCATGCGTTTTTCTAAGTGGCTAAGTATTTGAAACTCAAACTTTGAAATCTTGTGACTCGACTACCAAAAAAGCCACAAGTGGCAGGTAAGAGCTAAGACAAAGGGAATGAGTGGATAAAAAATGCAACTCGGGGACTTGCATATTAACACAATCCGGCATTAACCAGAATTGCTAAGTACTGAACAAAGTAAAAACTGAGTACCAACAAACATAATTGTATCGATTACGTATGCACCCGGCATCTCGGGGATTTGATAAGTGTTTGGAGATAAAGCATGCAGGAATTACACAAGAGTAGTAGCAGTGTTGTCCGCATCGGTGTTAGTAGGCGCTGTCGACTCGGAGGCAGTAGCTGTGGAAGTTGCTGTAGCCGCGGAGATTCGATCCGTTGCAGAGTTGGAGGATGGAGCAATTAAGTGCTGGGCACAGGGTAGATGCCGGATGGCGCAGCCCCAGTCGCGCCCAACTTGGGAGCTGGCTCTTCGATCACCATCTCGGTGGTGATGGTGGCCTCCTGCGCAGTGGGCTGCGGCTGCTTAGCCTCTGTGTTGGCTGCCAACTCGGAGTCCCCCGCATTGCCTCGCTGCTCGGTCCTCTCAGTCTCCTTGGACTCCTCCTGCTCGGATCCCTCCTATTCGGCACCCTCCTCAAACTCGGCCAAGTCCTCGTCATCAATGCTATCATCCTCCTCGTCATCTTCTTCACCGACATCAGTGTCAGGCTCGGTGAGGCCGTTGATGTAGATGCTCGGTTCAGCGTAGGAGGAGATCTCGTAAGCCACCTCTTTCTGGCGAGTGATGCAGTCTGGATCCTTGGTCCACTTGGAGTCGTTGCGGCGTCTGCTGATCCTGTTAAGATCTAGGTTCTCGTACCAAGAGATAATGAAGTGCAGCACCTCGTCAGCCCCTACCCGAGCTGCGGAGGCACGCCACTTCTTGAACCCCAACTTGATCTCATCCAAGTGTTCAGCTATTCCGCGGAATGTGTCCGGGACTTCCTTTCCAGGCCAGAACAAAGTATGCAAGTTAATAGTCGTGGCAACCATGGAGGTGCCCAGGCCCTTGAGGGAGTGCACCTGTGTCTTCAGGTTGGCAAGGTGATCCGAGATGTTAGATCCATCATCAACACCAAGACCGGCTGCTGCCCTGGCTTTTCTTGCCTTCTCCACAACAGTCACACCAGCGGCACGGAATTCCGGGAAGACATCTAGATCAGCAGGACCTAGGTGGGGTCAGGAACACTAACCGAGAAGAAGAAAAACTGAATAGAAGAAGGTAGAGAGAAAAAAGACAAACAGGCTAGCGGATAGCGGCAACTTACATTCCATCTCGAGAACAATTGCTCCCAGCTTCTTCTGCCAGTCGGTCGTATCGGAGATGTGCCTGTCCTGGACGCGGCGCGATTCACAGATTTGGAGCTCGAGAGCCGAGTTCCGGTCCTTCAGCATCTGGATCTCCATCTCAAGTGCCCGCTTCTACGCATTGGCTGTCCTCTCGAACTCCTGCTTCTCGTTGACGTGATTGATAGCAGTCTGGAGGGCGTCCTTGAGATAAATTTGGAGTTTTTCAGACTCCGCCCTCTCGGATGTGCGCTCTTGCTCTAGCTCTGCTTCTCGGGCTTGCAACTGTTGATGTGCCTCAGCAGGGGTGAGGCAGTGCAAGTGCTGCTCCCGGAAATTTTTATACTCTTCTGCGAGAAGAACAGCATTATCAGCAGGGTAGCCAAGTAGGAAAACACAAGTGCAGAGAAGAAAGAGGGAGGCTCACCTTCCATAGTAGAGATTTTACTCTGGGCAGAGGCAGCGAAAACTTCGCAGTCTCGGTGCCTATCCACCAGAGCCTTGAGCTCGCCTGCAGAGAAGATGGCGATTGAGCAAAAAGCAAGAAACAAGCGTAAGTACGAAACGCACAAATCGAGATGCTAAAAGCTTACCTTCCATTGCAGAGAGCTGGAGAGTGCGGTCCAGGGCCTGCTGCTCCATGGCATCTCTGTCATTCTTGTCAGCCTCCAGAGCCTGGTTCCGGTCTCTGGTTTGGCGGTGGTTCCAGAGAAGCTGTCGGAAGATATTTGTCCCCTTCTGGACGCTATCCTGCAGAGACGAAGGGAAAAGTGTAAGTTTTTGGAAAATTTGGCCCGAGTTGTTTTAAACTCGGTGGAGTCTCACCTACTCGGCCCGAATCTCGGGGACTGGTGAATGGCTAAGAGAAGAAGAGAAGAGAAAGAAAAAATTGGCAACTCGGAAAATGCAAGATGAAGAGAAACACTTACCACATAGCTTTGCTCGATGTCCTCAATGTTCTTGCGCAGAACAAACAGCTTCCCGGCTAGAGTGCTGCAAGGGCTGGCCACAGACATTCCAACAGGGCCAATGTCGGCTTTGTTCCAGTCTGTCCGGTAATGGTCGAGCTTGCCCAACTCGGTGCGATCCCAGGAGGTGTTGCCGTGCGCCTTGCTGTCCCAGGCCTTCTCGACATGGCCTACCCGGTCCAAGATGGCTGCGAGGCCTTCTTCGGGAAGCACTTCATCGTCCTCGCCGCGGGAAGAGAGTTCCTTGATCACCAAGGAGGCTTGCTTTCCCTTGGACTTAGAGAGGCTCGCAGCTCTGCGCTCTTTGAGAGCGGCTAGCCGGTGCTCCTCCTTGGACAGCTGGATTTGGTGGCGCTGTTGCAGGTCCGTCCAGTACTCGGGATACTGACTCTGCATGCTGGCTCCAGCTCCAGCGCTCAGCCTCTCGACAGGACCAAAGGTGACCCCGGAGGAAACCGGGTTGGCGCTTGGAGGGGCCGGAGTCCTATTCTGAGTAAGCGTCAGCTGGGTGCTCTTGACTTGCTTCCCAGGTTGTCCGCCATGCAGTTTGGGGGGCGGCATGTGCTGCCCAGTCTGCGAAGCAGTGCGCTTTGGTTGCACCAGGGATGACTCCGCACCGGACTTGGCCGATTTCTTGGCGTTGGGCGGAGGCACTTGCCGTGAAGAGGGAGGAGGTGGGAGAACTGGTGCAGGTGATTGTCGAGGTGGTGGCGCCACTTGCTTGGTGGGTGGAGTTGCCTGCGGAGTAGGTGCGCCTGGACTTGGTGTTGCGGGATCAGGCCTTGCGGCAGTGTTGTCTTCCACCCGCTGCCCGGCAGCGGGGTCATGTTGCTCTGCGGTGTCGTCTCCAGCCTGCTGTTCCGCAGCAGGCTCGGGGCGCTCTAGGGCAGCGTTGTCTTGCTGTTGCGCGTCTTGCTGCTGCTCGGCAGCGCGTTCAGAGTTCTCCTCGGCTGATGCAGCCGGAGGAGTTGGCGGTCTTTCGGAGGGGTTGGTGGTCTGGGCATCTGGCTGCGCAGCTGGCTGCGCGTCAGGCTGCGCAAAAGGCTGCGCAGAAGGCTACGGCTGCTCCGAACCGAGACTTGCTTCATTCTCTGCGCCAATGTTCTCGGCCTCAGAATCTTGTACTTCAACAATTGGGGAGGGCGCACGCGCCCTTTCCCGTGGCTCTTGGCCTTCATCATCATCCAAGAGCTCAACGGTCTACTCTTGGGGCGGGGCTGTCCGTTTCGGAGGGCTGGCGCAGTAGTGTTTGCACGCTAAACTGAGTAACATCTCTACTCATTTTATCTCCTTTGGTCCTTAGCATTTTGTGCCTTATGTTTGCACGCTAGACCGAGTAGGATACCTACTCAGCTGGAATTCAACTTACTATGCTTTATGTTTGCATCAACAGCACATCCATCGCCAGAAGACCTAGGACCAACCTATCTTCGAGGCCAACTAGGAGGCAGATAGGACGGAGGATGACGCAACAGCGTACGACATCTAGGGCACCCTGTGCATCCCTCGTGTCGGTCAGGATGGTAAGTCCCGAGTCGCAGGTTCTATCCGGGACTGGTCAGAGGATGAAGAAGGTAACCGGGTTCACCTCTTTGCTTGCCTGCAGTGCACCTGAATCCCTCTCTCTTATTCTGAATTCTTCCTTCTTTTCGCTGCAGAGGAACCTGAACTGGACAAGGGAGAGGAACCAATTGACGTGGTTCCGGTGTCCGTGGCTGCTCCCACCACTACTAGGAAGAGGACGGGTAGCGGTGCGCTGGCGCCCCCTCCCAAGAAGATCAAGAAGAAGCCGGGAAACAAGCCCAATCCGCACAGAAAGCGCCCCACTGTTGACGGGTGAGTACTTCCGAGTAGATTCTGGCTCTTCGCTGTTTTTCTTCCTGGTCCCCCTCTCTGCGTACCTTCTGATTCTGTTTCTCTTTTGCTCATTTCTCTTCAGTGAGGCCCTTGATGCCGATGCCACCAACGCACCAGCTCCCAAGAGGAAGAGAGGCCCGCCACGAGAACTCGTGGAGTTCTCTGACGACGAAGGGGACCAGATATCGGAGGACAGGACGCAAACGTCCTCTCCCCTCCGAGAAGAACAAGACCTTGGCGCCGATAACACATGCGCCAAGATGGATACTGAACGCACTTCCGAGCAGCCGCAGCCCACCGCGGAGCATGCTGCCCAGGACGCTACCAACACCGAGAAGCCACAAACTCCTCCAGCTGCATCAGCTGAGGAGACCACTGATCATGCTACCGAGCAGCGACATGAGGACACCGCCACGGAGCGGCCAGATCCTGCTGCCAAGCAGCAGCATGAAAACACTGCTGCAGAGCAGCCAGACCCTGCTGCCGAGCGGCGGGTATAAGACCCTGCGGTGGAGCCAGCACGCCAAGACAAAGTGCAGCCGGATGCTGCACCGGCTAGCCAGCCGCAGTCGCCGCAAACTCGCTAAGCTCCTCCGCCATCTCGCCAAGCTCCTCCGCCATCTCAATCAGCTCCCGCACCCACCTCACGGAAGCAGCCCGCGGCTTCCGCATCGAAGACGGCTGCGCAACCAACTTGGTTCCAGCCCAAGCAAGGCGCAGCACAGACTGGCACGCAAACCACCGAGCAGCGACAAGCTGGGCAACAGCTGCTGGCCTTCAAGCCTTCAGGACCCTAGTAGTCGGGCGCTCCGCAAGGTGGGCAGGCCGCGCAGCAGGCCAAAAAGACCAAGTGGGCGCTCAACCAGAACAAGAAGTCCCCCAATCCGAACGTCAAGCTGGTCCAGGCCAACGTCAACTTTGCTTCTGAAGAGGAGCAGGATCCCAGCGCAGGCGCCAGCGAAGTTGAAACTACTCCAACATTCCCCGAGTACTGGACTCAGATGCAGGAGCGCCACAAGATCAAGATGTCTCAGGAAGCTGAGCGAATAGCCGCGCTGAATGAGAGAAGGGCCGTGGCCCGCTCCAAGTCCAAGGGGAAAAAAGACTCCCTAATCATCAAGGAGTTCTCTTCTCCTGAAGAGGGTGAAGAGGACATCCCCGAAGAAGGCGTAACAACCATCCTTGACTGGGTAGGCTTCATTGAGAAAGTCTGGGACAGCAAGGTACTTGGCAATGCCTCCTGGGACGGTGTTGAGCTGCGGAACCTCGACAACTACCGGACAGAGTGGAACAAGGCCGACATCGGTCCTCTCAGTATGGCTGTAGCAGGACCTTGCAGTACTCTGGCCAGTAAGATGTTTGTCCTGCTCAAATCTGTCGAGGACATCGAGCAGAGCTACGTGGTAAGTGTTTTTCCTCTTATGATTTTTCCGAGTTGCCAGATTTCTTCTTCTCCTCTCTTCTCTTAGCCATTACCCTAGTCCCCGAGATTCGGGCCGAGTAGGTGAAGCTCAGCCGAGTTGCCATTTACTTAGGCCAAATCTTCCAATACTTACAAAATTTTCTTCTTCTCTTCAGGATAGTGTCCCGGAAAGGACCAAGATCTTTCGCCAGCTTCTCTGGTTGCATCGCCAAGTTGGAGACCGGAACCGGGCTCTAGAATTTGAGAAAAGAGAAAAGGAAGCTCTAGAGAAGATCGCCTTGGAAAACACCATCAAGTTGTCCGCTGGTTAGAGTAAGCTTTCAGCATTTCGGTTTGTGCGTTTTTTGTTTACGCCCGTTCTCTGCTTTTTGCTCAATCATAGTCTTCTCTGCAGGTGAACTCAAAGCTCTCGTTGAGAAGCACGAGGACTGCGAGGTCATGGCTGCGTCTGCGCAGACCACCATCTCCTCTCTACAAGGTGAATAACCTTCTTTCTTCTCTTTACTTGCTTTTTTTTGCTTATCTACTCTGCTAACTCTGTTGTTCTATCCGCAGAAGAATACAAGAACTTCCGGGAGCAGCACTTGTAGTGCCTCACTCCAGCTAAAGCACACCACCAAGTGCAGGTCCGAGAGGCCGAATTTCAAAAGGAGCGTGAGGCCGAGACGACGGAGTTTGAGAAGCTGCAACTTGAGCCCACTGAAGTGCTCAAGACTACCATCGATGCTGTCAACGCGAAGAATGACATGGAGAAAAGGGCTGCCGCCTCGAAGCAGGAACTCTTGAGGGAGATCCAATCTCTCCGAGATAGGAATGAAACTCTGGAGGGCATTGTTAACGACTCGCATCGTATCCAGGATAAGAATCTCCGAGAAGCGGAAGACTGGAGCACCAAGCTGGGGTCCCTTGTGCTAGAACTAGCCCGTGAGTTGCTGCTACTCTTCACCTTACTTAGTCTTTATTCTTCTGTCTTTTTCTAATCAGTTTCTCTTTTTCCTTGGTTTCCTTTTCTGATCCAAACCAGCATTTCCCGATCCAGATATCTTCCCGGATCTCAGTGATGTTGTTGAGACCACTGTGGAGAAGGCGAGAAGGGCCAGCCGGCCAGGGCAGCAGCTGTTCTAAATGTTGATGAAACTTTCAGCATCGAAGATCATCTCGTTAGCATCAAGACCCGAGTGCCATCCCTCAAGGGCCTGGGCACCACTATGGTGTCCACATCGATGACCCTGCACAAGCTGTTCTGGCCAGAGCGCCAGATTCCGGATACCATCTCTGATATGGCGGCCAACCTGGATCACGTCAAGGAAGAACTGAAGAAGTGGCGCGCTTCCGCAACCCGGGCAGGAGCTGACGAGACTCTCCCGTTCATCCTCTCCTAGTATGAGAACCTTGACCTTGACAGGATCTGCACCCGCAGAAATGGCTCCAAATAGACAAAGCAGCCAGACTGCGTCCAGCGCTGGAAAGAGGTTGCATACGAGCTCGCTTCCTGGGCTGAAACGAATCAGTACATCGACGGCCCCACCGAGCTGGATAATGATGTCTAAGAAGAGGAGGAGGAAGGGGAAGCCGAGTTTGAAGGAGATGCCGGTGAAGACCGCAACCGAGGTGCAGAGGATGAAAAGCACGAGGCACAGGAGGAAGAGGAGACCGAGCAGCGCGCCACTGCGGAGGAGCCCGGGTTGGAGACTAATGAGGCCCGAGTAGAGACGCAACCCACGGCGCAGGAGGAGGTGGTCACCACCGAAATGGTGATCGAAGACCCCGCTCCCGAGCTGAGCTCAAGTGAAGCTGCCACCGAGAACACCGCCTCTGGTGCCTATCCTTTTCCTGGTGCCTCTACTGCCCAAGACACCATTGTTGCCTCCGAGCCATGATCCGCTACTCCAATCTCATCCACACCAGAAGCTGCTTCTACAACTCCAGCTACTGATCCAGTGCCGCCTACCAGCACCGCGACGGACAACACTTCATCAACTGTCGTCGAAGTCCTGCATTTTTATCCTTGAATAATTTATCAGATCCCCAGGATGCCGGGTGCAGATGTAATGAATACTTTTATGTTCCCTTATGCTATTCAATTTTATTTGATTTACTTTTAGCAATTCTGGCTTAATGCCGGATTGCGTTATAATGCAAGTTCCCAAGTTGCATTTCTCATTCACTCAGTTTTTTAATCTTTGCTCTTACCTGCCACTTGTGGCTTCTTGGTAGTCGAGTCACAAGTTTAAAAAACCAAGTTTCCGATACTTAACCAATTTGAAATTTGCATTTTAACGCTGCCAACCACTTAGCCGAAAAGAGAAACAGAGAAGTAAAAGACACTCTACTCGGTTGCTGCACTTTTCTTTTCCTTAGCAATTTTCCGTGTGTTCATTGACCTTTGGCTTGTTCTTTTGCTTGCCATGAAGCCGGGTTGCGGACAGCAGCAGAGTCAAAGAGTTGGCCCGTGGGTTTAAACACATTACTAGATACGCACGTGAAATTCTAAGTAAATCAACCGAGTAGACAAAGTAGACAGAGTAAAATGACACAAAGCGAATTTGGTAAGGGCAGTCCCCGAGTTTGAAATCGGAGTGCCGACTAGAATTTTGACTCGGTTGAGGAAATACATACAATGTTTGCTCATGAATGAAAACGGCGAAGTAGAGCTACATTCCAAGGACGCTTGGATTCCTCTCCGGCTCTATCCGGCTTGTTCTTCTATGGTGCCTCCGCATCAACTAGATAGTAGGCATCATTGTGCAGAGCCTTGCTCACAATGAATGGCCCTTCCCACAGAGGGGATAGCTTGTCCATCCCGGCTGTGCGTTGCACGAGCCTAACGACCATGTCTCCTTATCGGAAAACCCTTGGGTTTACTTTCCGGCTATGATAGCGCCTCAAACTCTGCTGATATATGGCTGAACGTGACAGAGTTAGCTCTCTTGCTTCTTCTAGCACGTCAACATCATTTTCTCGGGCTTCTCTTGCCTCTTTTTCAGTATAGAGTGTTACTCTGGGTGAGTCATGCTCTAGGTCAGTGGGAAACACGGCCTCAGCTCCATATACCAGGAAGAATGGTGTCTATACGGTTGATCGGTTAGGGGTAGTCCTTAGACTCCACAACACCGCCGGCAACTCGTCTAGCCAACAACCAGGGGTTCTCTGTAATGGCTCAATTAGCCTTGGCTTTATCCCGGATAGGACCATGCCATTTTCTCTTCCAACTTGCCCATTGGAGGCCGGATGCGCAACTGATGCAACATCTAGCCGGATCCGGTTCTCCTTGCAGAATCTTGCAGAGGCACCTTCAGCAAAGTTTGTGACATTATGAGTGATGATGCTGTGCGGGTAGCCGTATCTCAGAATGACGTCCTTCAGAAAGCTCACAGCTGTGACTCCATCACACTTCCGAATAGGTTTGACCTCAATCCACTTGGTGAACTTATCAACCATGACCAAGATGTGAGTCATGTTGCCTCTGGCCGGCTTGAAAGTGCCCACCATGTCCAAGCACCAGACGGCAAATGGCCAAGTAATAGGAATGGTCTTCAACTCGGACGCTGGCATATGAATCTTGCTTGCCAACCTCTGGCACCCATTTCACTTTCTCACTATATCTTCAGCTTTCCGCAAGGCAGTGAGCCAAAAGAATCCATGCCGAAAAGCCTTGTTAACTAGAGCCCGAGAAGACGCATGGTGCCCGCATTCTCTTTGGTGTATCTCTATGAGAATCTCTTCTCCTTCCTCTGGCTCAACGCAGCGTTGCAGCACGCCAGTAGGGCTCTTTCTGTGTAGCTCTTTGTTGATGATGGTGTAGCCCTTGGATCTTCTCTGTATCTGCCGGGTTGTGACCTCGTCACTTGGCAGGGTGGAATCCATCAGGAAGGACAAGATGGGCACGGCCCAGCTTGGCGTGGGCTGAACAGGGAACACAGGTTCATCTATCTCCATTGGATCCGCCACCATTACTTGCTCCGGGTTGAGGACGAGTCCCCGAGTACTCAGAAATGACCCCCTCGATGAATGCAACAATCCGAGAGTCGGGAGGATCAATCCCTGGGTTGCAGGTGTCAGTCCCCGGGTTGGAGACGGCAGTCCCCGGGTTCTCTTTTGCAGCTTCACAATAATTCTCCATGGGAACGGCTTCTGATCCTGGCAGTGATGGAATGAAGATGGATCCCGAGTTGGGAGATGGCTTGATAGATGGCTTTCTCAAGTGCTCCAAGGCAATCCCGGGCGGGATAAACTGCCGAGAAGACCCCAACTTGGACAGGGTATCATCTGCATCATTCTTAGCTCGGTGTATGTGATGAAACCCACACCCATCAAAGAACCCAGTCATAGTTTGCACCAGAAACCGGTAGGATGCCATGTTGTCATCCAGGGCATCCCAATTGCCGGAAACCTGCTGAACCATCAAGTCTGAGTCGCCATAACAAACGATACGCTGAACTCCAATCTCCTTGGATACCCTCAGGCCATGTACCAGCGCTTCATACTCGGCCACATTATTGGATGCCTTAAAATGGATCTGCGACACATACTTGAGTTGATCTCGCTTGGGTGACGTGAGCACCCCGCCAGCACCAAGCCCTTCTTTTACTTTGGAGCCATCAAAATGCATCTTCCAGAAGTTGGTTTCCGGCAAGGGAGGCTCGTACTGCATCTCAGCCCAATCAACCAAGAAATCCGCCAGGGTCTATGACTTGATTGCCTCTCTTCTCGCGTACAGAGGGTGTACGCGGCTAGCTCAATTGCCCACTTAGCTACTATGCTGCTTGCATCCTTGTTGCCCATGATCTCCGAGATGGGAGCGGTGCTCACCATTGTGATGGGGTGCTCTTGGAAATAATGCTTGAGCTTCTTGGCACCCAGGTACATGCCATATGTCATCTTCTGATAGTGCGGGTAGTTTTAATTGGAGCTGGATAGCACCTCGCTGAGATAATACACTGGCCGCTGCACATTTTTGCCTTCCTCTTCTCTTTCCACCACTATCACCACACTGACTATCCGGTTGGTAGCCGCAATGTAGAGCAGCATTGGCTCTTTGGGTAGAGGGCTTGCCGGGATGGGAGCGCTACCCAGCATGGTCTTGAGTTCTTTGAAGGCCACATCAGCTTGTGGTGTCTAGACGAACTTGTCACTCTTCTTCATGAGCTGATAGAGAGGCAAGGCCTTCTCGCCCATTCTTCCGAGGAAGCGGCTAAGGGATGCCAGGCATCCGGTAAATTTCTACACATCACTGATCTCGGCAAAGACATGCTCTCTATAGCTTTTATCTTTGAAGGATTGGCCTCAATTCCCCGACTGGATACCAAGAAGCCGAGTAACTTGCCAGCCGGGACGCCAAATGTGCATTTAGTAGGATTCAACTCCATCCTATACTTGCGCAAACTAGCAAATGTTTCCTCAATATCACTAAGCAGAGTATGTGTTTCTTTCGTTTTGATGACAATGTCATGTATGTACACCGGCACATTCTTGCCTATTTAGTCATGCAAACATTTTTGCATGCATCTCTGATAGGTAGCCCCAGCATTTCTCAAACCAAAGCACATAACTCGATAGCAATAAACCCCGTACGGGGTAATAAAAGCAGTCTTAATTTGATCATCCGGGTTAAGAGGTATCTGATGAAAACCAGAGTAGGCATCAATGAAATATAAAAGCTCGCACCCAGCAGTGGAATCGATCACCTGATCTATGCGGGGTAGCGGAAACGGGTCCTTGGGGCAGGCCTTGTTCAAGTCGGTGTAGTCCACGCACATGCGCCAAGACACCTCGGCCTTGGGGTCCTCCTTCTTCTTATCGACCATGACCGGATTGGCCAGCCAATCCGGATGCACCACCTCCATGATGAATCCACTTATCAGCAGCTTGGTGATCTGATCACCGATAGCTTTCCTTCTCTCTGCCGCAAAGCGGCGCATTTCCTGCTTAATCGGCTTGGCGTCTGGGCGCACATGTAGCGAGTGCTCAACCAACTCCCTCGGAGCACCCGACAAGTCCTCATTGGACCATGCAAAGATGTCCCGATTCTCACGGAGGAAGTGGATGAGCTCGCTTTCCTATTTCTCGTCCAACCCGGTGCCAATGATGGCAACACGGTCTGGGAACTCAGGGTCAACCTGCACCTTCTTGGTCTCCTGGGAATCCTGGAAAGTGGCTCCATACTGAGAACTCGGCATGCCAGGCATACCGACTTGAGCTGCTTGAGCCATAGCCACTACCTCGTGTATCTTCTTCTTCTCAGCAGCAATGACCAAGGACTCCGCCAGCAGAGATCCAGCAGATGCGCAATCCAGGGAGCGCTTGTAGTCACCCGAGATGGTGATGACGCCATTGGGACCAGGTAGCTTCATTTTCAGGTAGGCTACATGGGTTGAGGCCATGAACTTGGTGAGCGCAGGTCTGCCATGTAGAGCATGGTAGGGGCTCTAAGATCAACCACTTCGAACTGCAGGCACTCGGTGCGGCAGTTCTCCCTATTGTCGAATAGCACATCTATCCAGATGGGGCCGATTGTAGCACAAGACACTCCCGGCACAATGCCATGGAAAGTAGTCCTGCTGGGTAGCAGCATGTTCTCGGCAAGGCCGAGCTTCTCCAGGGTATCTCGGTACATGATGTTGATGCTGCTCCGTTGTCGATCAGTATCTTGCTGAACTTAACATTCTTTTTGGTCCCCAGGAAGGTGGGGTCCACCACCAGTGCATATGTACCCCGATTGGGCATCACCTTGGGATGATCATCCTTGGACCAGGTAATATCTTGGTCGCACCAGTGTATGTAGTGCGGCACAGCTTGTATCACTGCGTTCAGCTCCATCGCACGCCTGCACTGCGACTGCTTGTCATCCGGCTCGGTGGTGAACACCATATAGCTCTCATGGTGCTCCTGGTACTGGTTCCGGTCTCCCTGATGCATGTAAAATGCATAGATGAATTTTGCATAATTTCACATGGTTTTCTATTACATATTGCATCATATAAGGGTATAATTCAATGTTTTATAGTATTTTTGGGGTTAAATTACAAAGTCCCCCAACTTTTATGGAATTAACCCTGCTGTCAGAAACCCCGTTTTCTATATTTTTGACGTTTCAGGGGGCAAACTTCCGCGAAATCACCTGAAAATCTGCGGGGGTCATTTTCTTGGAAGGAGAAGACTTGCGGGTGAAGGATCCACGAGAATTGGGCAAGGAGGCCCAAAAGAGGACCCTCCACGCGGCCAGATTCCTTGGCTGCGTGAGAGGCCCCCTTTTGGCCCCTGTGGCCCCAATTCCTTCCATCTTCGACTTACTGACTCCGTCTTGACCTAAAACCGACTATAAAAAAGGTCCCCCGTACCCTTACGGAGAAGAGCGCCGCCGAAGTACCGAAACACCGAAACAGAGACTAGAAGTTCCAGATTGGAGGGGGAAAACTCCGGCGGGGCACCGCCGGTGTGATCTCCTACCCCTCGAACGTCATCTCCATCGACATCTCCATGAAGAGGGAGTAGTCCACCCCAGGGCTATGGGTTTGTGGAAGTAGCACTTGTATCTCTCTCTCTATGTGCTTCACTAATTAGATCCGTATGAGCTGCCTCACATGATTACGGGCACCGTTGTAATTCCTATGTGGTGGATCTTTTCTATGAGTTATTGAATCTGAGATTGCAATTGTTTCTCTTGAGTTATTTGAGTAGATGTATCTTATGTACCCCATTCTTATTTGCTAGCTTTGATCAATCTAGTTCTTGAGAGCGTGTGTGGGGTGATGGGTGCGTTAGTTGGAGTAACGGGGGGTGGCTAGTGCTGCGAAAGTGACAGAAGTTCAGCGATCCACTTAGGTTTTGTTAAACCTTTCTTAGTTACCTCACTAGGGATAAAAAGGAGTAGCTTGTTACCGGGGATTTGAAGTGATACTAATCAATCTCCATGACTAGATCTAGCAAGCTCTTACTTCAACTTCATGTCACATTGCCTAAAGCTATACTCTGGTTTTTCCTTAATTATCGAGGTGTTATGATTTATTTCGCATCTTGGTGGAGTATAAGAGGGATCAATATGACATAGAGATCTCTATGCTAGGACGTGATGCCCATATGAAAGTAGTACATGTTAAACATGTTATTGTAATCTCACATGTAATTCTTTATGTCCACTGTCTACCACTTTATTTGAGAGAATGCAAGTGTGGAACCATGAACCCCGGTCCTATTTTAATTATAAGAAAACACTCTAGTTACTTTGCTGCAATTTACTTTACTTGCACTTTACTTTACTTGCATCTCCAATTCGTATTTACATTATCTCCATCACCACTTGCATCACAAAAATACAAAAACAATCCATTGCATATTTATTTTCTCATTTGCATTTAGTAGTAGATTTAATTATTGCACATTTACTTTCAGTTTTGCATTGCAATTTAGAAGTCTCACACCTTGTGCTTGACAACCACTTGGTGAGGTTGAGGGCACAAAATTCTCTACTTGTTTGCAGGATCCTGGAGGAAGCTTGGAAGATAACTGCTAAAATACTGGCTCCCCAAGAGTTCGATATAAACCCTCGAGTCACCCTCGAGGGGAAGAAGGCTTGCCACTAGCTACACACTCTGCACTTGGAGTCTCAACCTAGCCATTAAGCGTTTTTCCGGCGCCGTTGCCGGGGAGCCATAGGTGAAGGAGTTGTCCAAGGGAGCTCACAAGAAGTCTTCATCACCAACAAGGTGTGCAAACACCTAAGCTTGGGGAGGTTGCACCTACGTGAGTACCGTCCTTTCTATCTCCACCTTCTTTCAATTAGTATGTATTGTTTCTTGTCTTGTTTTTGTTTCTGCTTTGTTTTTGTTCTTGTTTTTGTTTTGTCTTGCATATTTTATTTTGTATTTTAGTTTTGCATTTAGTTATCTAGATTATTTTAGTATTTCGAATTTGCTTAGTTACTTTACTTTTGTTTTGCATAAAAAATTAAAAATTACATAAAAACGGTTAAAATGTGTGATAGAACTAAATTAAGTGACTACACAAATACACCCAATGACCAATTCATTGCTAGGCCAATTACTACACCTGAAATACAAGCTGAAAGCTATGAAGTAAGTCCTAGTTTATTGAATTTAATTACTAGAGAGAAATTTGGTGGTAGTGCTATGGAGTATGCCTCTATGCATCTTCATGATTTCATGGAAATATGTGATATGCAAAAATTTAGAAATGTGGAAAGTAGTGTTTTAAAACTGAAATTATTTCCTTTTTAACTTAGAGGAAAGGCTAAAGAATGGTTACTTTCACTACCTACAGCTAGTATAAAGTCTTGGGATGATTTAAAAGAAGCTTCCATTAAGAAATATTATCCTCCCGTTAAAATTTTGCAAAATAGGAATAATATCCTCTCATTTAGGCAAAATGATAATGAACATGTAGCCATGGCATGGGATAGAATGAAATTAATGATTAGAACATGCCCATCACATGGAGTAAATGAATGGACCATACTACACTCTTTTTATAATGGTCTAAACTACATGTCTAGAAATATACTTGATTCTGCTGCTGGAGGTGCCTTTATGAGTAAAACTGTAGGTGAGGCTAAGAGCATATTAGAAAGCATATTGCAAAATTATAGTCAATGGAATACTGAAAGAGCACCCAATCCCACTAAGAAAATAAACTCAATTGAAGAAACCAATGATTTGTCTTCTAAAATGGACACTATTCTTGCCTTTATTAATAAACAAAATATGGAGAATGTGCCTTTGAGGGAGCTACTTGGTAGTAATTCTGAAAGTGTGGATGTTAATTTTGTTAGGAATTATGGTAGCAATGGTTTTGGTAATGCTTACAATTCATATAGTAAACCTTCTTATGTGCCAAATAAACCTTTTGTTCCATATCCTAATGCTAATGAAAATAAGTGGAAGCCTTCTAGTGAAATTTCTGAATTTAATAAATTGCTTATGGAAAAAGTTGCTAGTCACAATGCTATGATACATGAGTTAAATAAGTCTATTGCATCCATTAGTAGTGATATTAAAGGATTGCAACTTCAATCTTCGAATTTAGATAAAGCATTGTCAAAATTAGCTAATAATCAAGCAACTCTATTAAGCATGTCAGCAGGAAAGCCACAAGCACAACCTAGTGTAGGAATGAATTCTATTACTATTGCTGATCCTATTATTGAAAATATTGATCATATTGCTGAGAATACAAGTGAGCATGTCCCTACTAGCTTAGAAGAAACTTTGAATGAAATAGTGAAGTAACCTGAATATTTACTTCCATATATGTCTTATCTTGCTAGCAAAGATGAAATTAGTCCTCATGAATCAAGCATGCTAGCTAAATTAGAGAGTAAAGTAGAGGAAATTATGATGCTTACTGAAATTAATGATCCATTGCTTGATTTAGAAAAAAGTAGCTTGCAAGAACTTATTGCTACTCTACAAAAATTTGCTAGTGATCCCATTATAAATGTTAATCAACCTGGCTTTGGATCTTATATTGCTAATCATGTCTTGCAAGAAAAAAATTCTAGGTACAAGAATGAGGCCATGATACCTCCTAAGCTTGGGGATGCATGGATCCCCAAGGTGCTAGTTTCAATTGGAAAAGAAAGTCACCATGCTATGTTAGATCTAGGTTCTAGTGTATCGGTACTCTCTAAAGAATTATATGAATTGCTAGAACTAGAAAATTTAGAAAAGTGCTCAAGTGAATTTGTCCTTGCTGATAACTCTACTAAACATGCTGTAGGACAAGTAAAAGATGTTATGATTGAATTGCACATGACTTTCGTACCCGTTGATTTCATTATTATGGATATGGGGGATAAATCCCCTAGTCCTATTATTTTGGGTAGACCTTTTCTTCGTACTACAGGTGCAATCATAGACTCCAAGGAAGGGAATGTCAAGTTTCAGTTCCCTCACAAGAAAAGCATGGAGCACTTCCCAAGGAAGAGGGGTATGCTGAAGAACAAGCTCCCTCATGAGCTTTATCCCTCTTGATTATCAAGTAAGTAAAGCCTAGCTATATGGCTATAAAGAAATCGCTTTACGGGAGGCAACCCGGTTGTTTTTATTTGGATTTTACTAGTGTCCTCTTGCTGTCTCAAGAGATTAGTTTTTTTGTTTTAATTCTGGATTTTTCAATAAAGAGTCAAGTCAAACCCATTTGGACTTATAAGTTGCTATCCTAGTGCATGAAATTTCTGTTTCAGCACGAGTCTGCTCACCGTATGATTTTACGTTTTTTATTGGTATCTCATATTGAGCTAATTTTTTAGTATGTTCTGCAACTTTTCGTCCTAGGTAAGCAAAAAAATTGGCTTAATTGTTTGAAGAGTCTAGCTTAGCGAAAAACGTTTGTTTTGCTGCTGCTGCTTTTCTGGATAGATTCTGCCTTGTTTTGTTTTATGCACTCTTTGGGCTTGGGAATCGAATTTCCATGATTCTTTCAAGCAAGAGAGTGAACATACAGCATAATGAACCTTATTGTCTATCTACTGGAGCATTTGATTTGGAATTTTGCACAGCAAGCATGTGATTTGTTTGTCTAATCTCACCCCACAGAAAAAGAATGGGAGAAACATGTTTTGTGAAGTTTTTTTTCACAGGGAATAGAGGAGCTGCGCCTCAAGACATCCAAGAATGGTGAAATCCATAAGCTTGGGGATGTGATGAACACCCCACTGGAGCTACACTCTTTTGTTTAGCACACATCTACTTTTTGTTTTTCTAAGCAAAGCATTTATCGTAGAGACTTGAAGCGTCTAGTTTTTGTTTTTATTTTTGTTTTGATAAGACCACCACCATCATTTTATATGAGATTTAGCTACTGGATTTTGGGGTTGGAATGTATTGGATGCTAGTATTATGACTTGGAATAGGGATGCCATGGTTGATTTGAAGAGCTACATATGTTTGCATGATTTATACGCTTTTTATGTGTAGAAATTTGCAATAATGTTGTCTTGAGCTATCTCTTATTCATGTCCTTGATGCTAATTGCTGGTTTATTTAGTTTCTCATGAAATGAGTAGTTCTATGGACATATGCATGCATAGTAGCTGGTCAACTATCTCCCTCTTGCTAGCCCAAAAATTTAAAAATTCCAACAGGTAAAAACTTGTTTCCAACACTCCTTAGCCAAGTATTTCTAGTGAGTCCACCATATCTTCCCATTAGCTTCATTTCTATTCCGAGCATGTTCACCATGTTATTGTGTTATTTATGTTCTAAATTAAAATATTCACTTTATTAATTGTCATGGGTTGAACTTGGGATAGGACTCTCACGAACTTTTGAAGGCACACTTTACTTTTTATGCATCTAATAAACATGACCCAATAATGGGAGCCACAAGTTTTGCGTTTGACAAGTGTGTGGTTGGGAGCTAGCTATAAACGTGTATCACCGGAAAGCTTTCAACATTGCACAAAAAATTTACATTTGGTTGATATCATGTACTTTTGTTTTTGGACTCCTGCCATGCCGAAATGAAATAGAGGAATAGTAAGTTTTGATGAGTAAGTATCTATATGACTAGAGAAACGCATTGGGCCTCTAACCCAAGCCATGCTTTATCATGGTGGAAATTTACTTACAGCTTGAGTGACTCTACAACTCATCCTATAATAAAATAAGAAGCTATGCATAATAGTGAATGAAAATAAAAAGGATGATGAGTCTACTCCGTTTGTTCATCTTGTCATTGTAACATGGGCTTGTTTCCATGTCATGGGGCAAGAGGTACCTCTTTGTGGTTCTCTATGATGTCATTAATACTTATCATGATTGTACAAAGCTTATTAGGAATCTTAAGTTGAGTAATCATGGAGTAGGTTTTCACACTCACGGGGCATGATGCTTTCAACCACCTTGTCATTCTCATTACTTCAATACTCACAATTTTAAGATGCTAGTAATAAAGGGGCAATGAGAGTCCTAGATCAATGGATACCACATTTCAATTAGTAATTTTAGTTGAATAATTTAGAGGCTAAATAAGACTTGATCATGTTTTACCTCTACTCAGTTTTCTCCAAAGTGTCCACCATATTTTCTATTCTCCATTATGCTATTCTTTGACCAATATAGGATTTTATTCTTCATTTTGTGTATGCATTTGGTCCATAGTGCTTTTATTTCATTATACACTTTGTGAACTTTCATGAAGCATCTTTGCTTGCATATTTGATATTTCTTACAACATGAATTGTATATTGCTACTCATTTCTAGTACTAATCATTTGATTATATGTAGCATGAATAATCCTCCTTGATATCCCATGATTGTTTCAATATGCAAAACCCATCTTAGTTTTATCACCTTCATACTCGAGGACGAGCATGGGTTAACCTTGGGGATGTTGATGCATGTAAAATGCATAGATCAATCTTGCATATTTTCACATGGTTTTCTATTACATATTGCATCCTATAAGGGTATAATTCAATGTTTTATAGTATTTTGGGGTTAAATTACAAAGTCCCCCAACTTTTATGGAATTAACCCTGCCTGTCAGAAACCCCGTTTTCTATCTTTTTGACGTTTCAGGGGGCAAACTTCCACGAAATCACCTAAAAATCTGCGGGGGTCATTTTCTTGGAAGGAGAAGACTTGCGGGCGAAGGATCCACGAGAATTGGGCAAGGAGGCCCAAAAGAGGACCCTCCACGCGGCCAGATTCCTTGGCCACGTGAGAGGCCCCCTTTTGGCCCCTGTGGCCCCAATTCCTTCCATCTTCGACTTACCGACTCCGTCTTGACCTAAAACCGACTATAAAAAGGGTCCCCCGTACCCTTACGGAGAAGAGTGATGCCGAAACACCGAAACAGAGACCAGAAGTTCCAGATTGGAGGAGGAAAACTCCGGCGGGGCGCCGCCGGTGTGATCTCCTACCCCTCCAACGTCATCTCCATCGACATCTCCATGAAGAGGGAGTAGTCCACCCTAGGGCTATGGGTTTGTGGAAGTAGCACTTGTATCTCTCTATGTGCTTCACTAATTAGATCTGTATGAGCTGCCTCACATGATTACGGGCACCGTTGTAATTCCTATGTGGTGGATCTTTTCTATGAGTTATTGAATCTGAGATTGCAATTGTTTCTCTTGAGTTATTTGAGTAGATGTATCTTATGTACCCGTTCTTATTTGCTAGCTTTGATCAATCTAGTTCTTGAGAGCGTGTGTGGGGTGATGGGTGTCGTGGTGATATCACGGCAGATGCCATAGGATGGCTAAATTTTTGGGGTCGATGGACGCTGAAGGTGCTCGGGGAGGGATCACGCAACGAGTAGGCGCGTGTGAGGTGAATCAAGCACTGCAAACAACAAGATCTACCCAGGTTCAGTGCCCTCGTGTGGAGGTAAAACCCCTACTCCGGCCTTTCTCTCTCTTTATGTATGTTTTACCGAGTAGCCACCGTACATTTGGCCTACAGCCGAGTAGCCACTCTTCTCTCTATGTGATGCGGAATACTAAGGGTTCTCTCTAAAGCAGCGACCCTCGCACAGGAGGGGGCAGGGCACCTTATATACTGGTGCCCAGCCGAATACAGCCAAGATGAAAAGTACAGAAAAGTGTCGACATAGTGTGCACACTGCACACTTCCGGCTTCTCGCTGACAGCTTTGGCTTCCTAGTTTGTCTTGTGTACAAAGTCGTTGTGCAAAACCAAGTCCGTGTCTTGTTTCCACTGTCACGGCCACAGGGTAGGCCCCCTAACCTGCGCCGCCCTGCTGACACTCTGGCGCGGATAAGCACGCGCTCTACAGATGAACAGTGCGCCGGTACGGACCCAGGATACGCGGGATCCTATGTCAGAATGGCTCCTTTGACTTCTGGCCCGAGTAGGAACTCACCCCCTCTACTCGGGCCACTTCCTCTACCCGGAAGAGTGTAACTTCCCTGGTTCTTCCTTCTGGGCATTAGCAGGTACGCCCGGATAGTAGTCAACCGGGTAGCGAGTACCGGGTAGCCAGCTATTCAGCCAAACTTCTCCTTTGATCTTGCCTTTAGTACTTGCTTTACCCCTACTCGGGGGTAACCCCCCGACATTAGTCCCCGAAGCTGGTAGAGTCCTGCGAATTTGTTCACTGGGCTCTTCCAGCTTAAAACAAATCTTGCCTTCGAACTGTAAGATGCCGAGTAGCACCTCTGAGTAGCCTTCAATTCTTGCTTGAGTCTCTTCTTTTCTGAGTAGCAGCATCTCTCTTCTCTGACGCCGAGTAACAAGACTTAGCAAAATTTTGAACAGAATCTCATCGTGGCAGAGCAAATCCACCCCTTCGCGTTGCAACTGGGCACGTGTCACGCTCTCGTATCCCCGACGCCTCGGTGCCTGGGATATGACAGGCCACGCGCTCATCACTGCAACCAGGGCCCACCGGCCCGTTAGGTCACTTCAACTGCATCTGTCATCCCACGATCTCGACGTGGGATTAACTGCGCCCGTTACGCGCGCAATATGCGATGTGTGCGTTTCTAACCGGCTCGCATCCCACGTCGCACGATCCCAATCCACAACTGATCCCACTAACTTCGCTGGTAACGGCAACCCGAGGGGAGAGATAAATACCCCCTCGGTAACTCCTATTTCTCTTTCCTGCTCACTTCCATCTCCTGCCCCTTCGTCTCTCCGCCGCCGCAGAGCACTCCGCCGCCGCGCATCCTTGCCGTGCCGCTGCTCCGTGTGACGCCGGAAAGACATAGATTATCTTCTCCACCCATCTCTCCCACAAATCTTCCAACCAACCTTCTCCTCTCCATGGCCCGCGGAGATGACGACGCCGGCGCTGGATGGGAAGGCTCCGAGGTCACGGCAGAGGACTGCCGATGGCTGGTCAATACCCGCCGTGTTCCTCCCGGCGTGCGGTGCCGCCATCCGGACGGCGAAACCGTCCCCGCGCCGGAAGAGGGCGAGTTCGTCGTCTTCCTCGCGCACTTCAAGCGAGGATTCGGCCTCCCGGCGTCGGACTTCTTCAGGGAATTCATCAATCACTTTGGTCTACAGCCGCATCACCTGCCTCCTAATGCCATGGTGATGCTCGCCTTCCACGCCATGGTCTGCGAGGCGTTCCTGGGCGTGTGCCCAACTATTCATACCTGGGCGCGGTACTTCTTCTTCCGGAAGCAAAGCATCCCCAAGCCCGGAAGCACGGAGAGCTCCCGTGCCATGACGAAGACGGGAAGCGCGATGATGCTGCAGCGCAGCGCCGGAAGCTACCCGCGCATCAAGGGGCTCGACACGGTACGTAAATGGCAGCGCTCCTTTTTGTACGTTAAGAACATTCCTGCCGAAGAAGGGGCGCAAATCACGGACCGGATAAATCTCCCCAAGTGGACGAACACGCCGCCAACCCAGCAGAATTGGGGATACAAGCTGAAGAATCATGGCGATATCCTTCAGATCGAGAAGCGCCTTGCCGAGCTGAAGGAGTTGGGATTCACGCGCGATGATCCCATCGCGTGTTGGATCTCACGCCGAGTGCCCCCGCTTCAGCGCCGCTCCCACAAGATGTGCCATATGGGAGGCAGCCGGGACTGCACGAGGACCACCACCTTCGAGCTCAGCACCGCCGATGTCGCCGTCTGGGCGAGATCCATCATGAAGACCGGCCTCTCCGACACCTGGCAGTACGGCTTCGTGCCGTACAGCCGTACTAAGCGCATCGAACAGGTTAGCCCTCTCTTTTCTGTCTCTGTACCTTGATACCGGGTAGAGCATCTCCAATATCCTGTTGGCCTTAAGTGCTTTGTGTTTGCACGCCATGTTGAGTAGAACACCACGAGCATCTAGTTGGCTTTATGTGCTTTGTGTTTGCACGCCACGTCGAGTAGAGAACCTTAGCCCAATATACTTTGTGTTTGCATGCTACTCTGAATAGAACTTTCTGGACTTGTATGCTTTGTGTTTGCATTCCGTACCGGGTAGGACTCCTTAGCTTCGTACTCAATTGGCTTGTATTGCCTGCTTGTCTTTTCAGCATATTGATCGTCAAGCTGTTGAGGATGAGGAGCTCTTTGAGGCCAACTGGAGTAGTGACCGAGAAGAGGACGACGAGACTGCCTACGATACCCAGGACACCCTCTGTATTCCTCACGCCGAACAGCCGGGTAAGCATCAAGTTGACGCGTCCATTCGGGATTGGTCCGAGGACGAAGAAGGTGACTAAGTTTGCCTCTCTTATTGCGAGTAGCACAACCCGTCCTCCCTTTCCGTTTCTCAACTCCTTTTTCTCCTCTACTCTGCAGATGACCCTGAGGTGGACGAGGAAGACGAGGACGTCCTCGACGTCGATCCTGTTGCTGTGGCTGCTCCTACTACTCGGAAGAGGACAGGTAGCAGTGCCCAAGAGCCTGCTGCCAAGAAGCCCAAGAAGGCCGAGAAGAAGAAGAAGGTTGCCACCAGAAGGCAACTCCCCACCCGCAAAGGGTAAGTAATCCTCATCTAAGTTACATCCTGCTGCTGCTTCTCGGTGTTCTCTTCCCTTCCTCTCTGTTTCTGAATTCCCCTTTTCTTTTCCAGCGCTCCTCTGGATGCTGACGCTGCCGCAGCTCCCACCACCTCGAAGAGAAAACTTGTTATCAATGTCGACGAACTTGTGGTTCTCTCAGAGGACGAGGGTGAGACTACAGCACGGGATAGGACGTGTGCGCCTTCTCCCGTGACGGCAGAAGAAGAAAACGCCAGCGCCGAGAACACGGGCGCTGCTGCCCAAGACATGGACTTGGAGCAGCAGGCCCGCGCGGACCAGAGCGCGCAGGATGCTACTCACGATGAGACGCCTCCTTCTCCCCCAGCTTCCTCAGCTGGGGAGAATACTGAACAGCACACCGAGCACCACGACCATGCCGCCCTTGAGTGGCAAGACGAGAACCTGGAGCAGCCGGAAGACGAAGCTGTGATCCAATACGACCCCGCGGCCACGCCGCGGGTAGAAGAAACAGAAGATGTACGCCCGAATCCCGCTGCTGAGCAGCGGGTTGAGAATACAGTGGTGGAGCAAGACCTGCAGGGCCAAGCGCAGCCGAACGCTGCGTCGGGTAGCCGGCCCCCTGTGCCGCCTACTCGACAGGTTACTCCACCTACTGCACTGAGCCCTCCACGACCACCGAAGAAACCCAAGACTGCCCCAAGCCCTCCAGCAAAGCAAGGCACGCAGAAAACCGCGCCGAGCCCTCCTTCCAAGCAAGGCACCAAGAGGACTGCTTCTCAGACGGATGCTACCGTCAAGAAGGCCGTCCAGCCTGACGCCCCAACTCGCAGGAACCCGCCGCGCCATGCTGCGTAGGATGCTTCTCTGATGCCGCCGCCCAAGTCAAATGTGAAGCCGGCTACGAAGAGCGCGCAGCTTACGATTGGTGCTCCTGGCAGTTCTGCTGGCGTGGCCGAAGGATCGAGCGCTCCTCAGCCGCAGCCCAGCTTCCTGCCCTACATGCTGCAGATGGGCAAGCAGCACGGTATTGAGTTGACCAAGGGCGAGCAGCGGCTCGCCCTTACGAAGGGCGTCTAGGCCAAGGCGGTGGACGCCAAGTTATCGGAGAAGAAGAAAACCCTTGCGTTCTACTCACGCGAGGCCCAAGAGACCGAGGTGCAATCCGAGGGGCTCCAGCAGATGATTGACCGAGTAGGCTTCATTGATCAGGTGTGGGAAAGCAGCGCCCTCGGCAACAAGACTTGGGATGGCACCACCGTGTGCTCGCTGGACCACTGGCGTATTGACTGGAACAAGGCCGACATGGGCTACAATCCCATGACCATCGCGTCGAACACAAGCACGCTGGCCGCGAAGCTATTCGTTCACCACAAAGCTACCGAAGACATCGAGCAGACATATGCTATAAGTTTCTTTTGCTTGTTCCGAGTTGCACTTCTTATCTCTTCTCTTCTTCTTTTTCTCCTTAGCCACTACCCAGTCCCCGAGATTCGGGCCAAGTAAGCGGGTACTCAACCGAGTTGCCGTCTTCTCGGGCCAAATCTTTCAAAAATTGTCTAACTCGTTTTCTTCCTTCTTCACAGAATAGCCTCATGAAGAGGACCAATTTGTTCTGGCGGCTGCTCTGGAACCATAGCATTGCGCTCTGACGGCTCGAGGCCCTGGAAAAAGAGCGCAAGAATGACGCCGAATTGGAGCAAGCGACAGTGGATCGTGCCCTCCAAATCTCTCAAATCGAGAGTAAGCTTCTATCTATTCGGTTAATGTGTTTTGTGTTTACGCCCGCGTTTGCTCTTTGCTCTAACTCCTTATGCTCTGTAGGCAAATTCAATGAGTTGGCGAAGGAGCACGAGCACTGCCATGTCTTTGCTGCCTCCGCCGAAAGCACAATCAAGAAATTGGAAGGTGAGTTGCCATCTTCTCTGCTTGTTTTTCTCCTTTTCCTTTGTTATTCTGCTAATCGTGCTACTCTTTCCGCAGAAGAGAACAAGAAGTTCCGTGAGGAGCACCTCAACTGCCTGATGCCTGCCGAAGTGCAGCAGCAGCTGGCCAGCCGAGAAGCAGAGCTGAAGAACGAACGCGACGCAGAGCGTGCCAAGTTCGAACAGATGCAGGTCAAGATGAAAGACACTCTCCAGGATGCAATAAACCAAGCCGCCGAGAAGGACCGAGTCAAGGTAGCAGCCAAAGCTAAGGAGAAGGCCCTCGAGGTGGAAATCGAGGTGCTGGAGAAAAGCAACGCGGACCTCATGCTCCAGCTGGCCAACGCGCGCAAAATCGAAGACAGGCATGTTGCCGATGAGGAGACCTGGAAGAACAAGCTGCACGCGCTACTCATTGATCTCAACAGTAAGTTTGTGCTTCTCTACATTTGGCTGCTTCCTTCTTCTCTTCGCTTGGCTTTGTTTGCTTCTCCGCTTTCTTACTTGACCTCATTTCCGCTCTGTTTCCATTCCTGACTCTTTCTGATAGCTTTCTAATATATCTTCCTGATCTCTGCGCGGTTAGCACGCCTGCTCTGGCTAAGGCGCAAGAAATCCGAGCTGAGAAGGGATTGCCCAGGAATACCAAGTCTACGATCGAGGATAATCTCACGAGCATCCAGTCACAGCTCCGCCAGCTTAGGGGCTTGGGCACCAGCCTGGTGTCCACAGCCTTCAAGCTTCACGATCTGTTCTGGCCTCGCGAGTCTGCACCAAAGACTATTCGCGCGCTGGCCGAGAAGCTCAATGGTGCGAAGGCCAAGCTGAAGAAATGGTGTGCATCCTCATCTCGGGCAGGGGCCGATCTTCTTCTTCGCTTCATCTGCAGCTTGTACGAGAACTTGAACCTCGACACCATCCTCGAAATACGCCAGGGCTCCAAGTGGTCAGATGATCCCAACTGCGTGGCTCGCCGCAAGGTGGTTGCGTACGAGATCGCCTACTACGCGGACACTGCCCTCTTCATCGACGGCCCCACCGAGCCTGACACCGAGGCGGAAAGCGAGGATGAAGGTGAGGAGGAAGATGAAAACGAGGACACCGAGTCGGAGGACTTGAGTGTCTTCGAAAACACTGGTGCCGCGGAGGGATCCGGGAAGGGGAAGGGCAAAGCTGTTGCGGATAGCGACGGGGAGCCGGAAACCGAGCGCCAAGATGCCACCATCACCACCGAGATGGTGATCCAGGATGCGGCTCCCGAGCTGGGCTCGTCCTCTGGCGCGGCACTTGATGACGCGGTGCTACTCCGCACTCAATCCACTGCTTCCACCTCAGCTAACGACCCCATCTCGGTGGCCACTGCCACCTCTGAGCAAGCCGCCGCCAACACCGAAGCTGATGCCGCCAACGCCAACCTGGACAACACTGCTACTTCCAACTAGTGATTTCCTGAAAACATTTATGCTCTGGAACTTTTATCAGATCCCCGGGATGCCGGGTGCATATGTATCAAACAATTATCATTTCCGTTGCTACTCAGTTTTATTTCCCTTGAAGTTTGAAGTTTATTAATTTGAGCAATCTTGGCTCGATGCCGGGTTGCGTTATCATGCAAGTCCCCGAGTTGCATTTTTTATCCGCTCTTCCTTTTTATCTCAGCTCTTACCTGCAACTTGTTGCTTTTTTGGTAGTCGAGTCACAAGAGTTTAAAGTTGGAGTTTCAAATACTTAGCCACTTAGAAACAGTCATAGTAACGCTACCCACCACATAGCCGAAAAAAGTTAACGAAAAGCAGTAAAGAACGCTCTACTCGGTTCCTGCAGTCCTCTTTTCCTTAGTCATTTTTTTTGTGCTCATTGACTTCTAGCTTGTTCTCTTGCTTGCCATGAAGCCGGGTTTCGGACAACAGCAGAGTCGAAGAGTTGGCTTTTAGGTTTAAACACAGTACTAAATGCACTCATGAAATTCTAAGCAGAGCAACCGAGTAGACAAAGGTAAAGCAGAATAGAAACACATAGAGCTAGTTGGACGAGGGCAGTCCCCGAGTTCAATTTCAGATTGCAGAGTAGAGGTTTAACTCGGATAAGAGAGTACATACACATCTTTGCTCACGAATGAAAGCGACGGATTAGAGCTACATTCCAGGGACGCTTTGATTCTTCTCCAACTTTATCCGGCCTGTTCTTCTGTGATGGTTGCGCGTCTACCAGGTAGTACGCGTCATTGTGTAGAGCCTTGCTCACAATGAATAGCCCTTCCCATGGAGGGGATAGCTTGTGCATCCCGGTTGTGCGCTGCACGAGCCTAAGCACCATGTCTCCTTCTCGGAAAACCCTTGGGTTCATTTTCCGGCTATGATAACGCCTCAAGTTTTGCTGGTAAACAGCTGAACGTGACAGAGTAAGCTCTCTTGCTTCTTCTAGCAGGTCAACGTCATCTTCTCGAGCTTCTCTCGCCTCCGCCTCAGTGTAGAGGGTTACTCGGGGGGAGTCATGCTCTAGGTGAATTGGCAACACGGCCTCAGCCCCATAAACAAAGAAGAATGGTGTGTAGCCGGTTGACCGGTTAGGGGTAGTCCTTAGACTCCACAACACCGCTGGCAACTCGTCTAGCCAACACCCAGGTGTTTTCAGCAGCGGCTCAATCAGCCTTGGCTTTATGCCTGACAGCACCATGCCATTTGCTCTTTCCACTTGCCCATTGGAGCCGGGATGCGCGACAGATGCGACATCTAGCCGGATGTGCTTATCTCTGCAGAACCTTAACATGGCACCCTCAGCAAAATTTGTGCCATTATCCGTGATGATGCTATGCGGGTAGCCGTATCTCAGGATCACATCCTTCAGGAAACTCACAGCTGTGGCTCCATCACATTTCCGGATAGGCTTCACTTCAATCCACTTGGTGAACTTATCAACCATGACCAAGATGTGAGTCATGTTGCCTCTAGCCGGCTTGAAGGGACCAACCATATCCAAACACCAAACAGCAAATGGCCAAGTAATGGGGATGGTTTTCAACTCGGAAGCAGGCATATGGATCTTACTTGCGAATCTCTGGCAGCTGTTGCACTTCCTCACAATATCTTCAGCTTGCTTCAAGGCAGTGAGCCAAAAGAAACCATGCCGAAAAGCCTTCTTGACCAGAGCCCGAGAAGAGGCATGATGCCCGCATTCTCCTTGATGTATTTCCACCAGAATTTCTTCTCCTTCTTCCGGTTCCACACAGCGTTGCAACACGCTAGTGGGACTTCATTTATGCAGCACTTCTCTGAAGATGGTGTAGCCTTTGGATCTTCTCTGAATTTGCCTTGCGGTAACCTCATCATTGGGTAGGGTCCATCCCTTAGAAAGGATAATATGGGCATAGCCCAACTCGGTGTCTCCCGCGTGGGAAACACTGGTTCGTCCAATTCCATCGGTACGGCCGCCATTGCATCTTCTTCTGAGTTGGTGTTAATTCTCTGAAGCCCCGAACGATTTGCAAGGACTTCCTCAATGAACACGACAGTCCCCGAGTTGAGAGGGGCAGTCCCCGAGTAAGGAGGGGAAGTCCCCGGGTTGCAGGCGCCAGTCCCCGGGATGGAGACTGATGTCCCCGGGTCCTCTTTTGCACCTTCCCAGTCAATCTCCATTGGAACAGCTTCCTCACTAGGCAGAGAAGGAACGAAAATGGACTCCGAGTTGGGGGATGGCTTGATGGATGGCTTTCTCAAATGCTCCAAGGCAATCCCATCCGGGATGTACTGCCGAGAAGACCCCAACTTGGACAACTCATCTGCTGCCTCGTTCTCTGCTCGATGGATGTGTTGGAACTCGCATCCTTCAAAGAATCCGGTCATAGTTTGCACCAGGAAACGGTATGACGCCATGTTGGCATCCAGAGCATCCCAAGTACCAGAAACTTGCTGCACAACCAGATCCGAGTCGCCATAGCATATGATGCGCTGTACTCCAACTTCCTTTGCCACCTTCAAACCGTGTACTACAGCCTCGTACTCTGCTACGTTGTTGGATGCCTTGAAGTGGATTTGCAGTACGTACTTGAGTTGATCTCGCTTGGGTGACGAGGCCCTCCTTCAATTTGGAGCCATCAAAATGCATCCTCCAGTAGTTGGATACCGGAGTAGGAGGCTCATACTGCACCTTAGCCCAATCCACAAGAAATTCCGCCAGAATCTGAGACTTGATGGCTTCTCTTCTCGCATACGCGGGAGCGTATGTCACATCCCAATTTTGGAATACCTGTTAACACAGTTGTTTTGCTAATTGCTTGACTAATAAACCTTGATTGTGTTTGTTTGTGTTTGTTTAAGTGCAACTAAACAAACTTAAAAAGGATAGCAAAGCAGTGAACTAAAAATATTCAACATATTGTTCCAATGATAAAAATATTCAACATAGTGTTCCAATGACTTTGGCAATATTTTCTCAAGTAAATATTGATCAAAGAGTTTTACAAAACATCTTATGAATCTCATACTTGTTGAATATCATTCCAAGACCTAAATTAAGAAAGAGGAAACACTTAATAAAATTTCCCTAAAAGATTATCAGAAAAGGAGGCATTCTTAGATGCTTCACCAAAATATTATCAAATGTTTTTCCAACCTTGCAAGCTTAGAAACAAAGGTATTAGAGAGCATTGACTTGCTATCTCTAGTCATATAAATATTTTGGCAAAGGATTGATAAAGAAAAGCCTAGTGCTTTATTAAATAGAAATTCCAATATTTCCAGAAACAGAAAACTAAAACAAGTTACTATTGGAAACTTTCCTCAAATGATTTGAAATTCATACCATTGCTTCCTTATATCAAATAAGGAACACACACAAGAGGAGACCAAGAATTGAATCCATTAAAGCCCTGAAAACATGAATTTTCTCCACAGCAACATTTGGGATTTTGAACAAGTTTGTTCTACAAACTTTTCCCAAATGCCATGAAATAAATACCACATGCTCTATATCATAAATGAGGATGAAAACCAAAAGGGCACAAGTTTTTGAATAAATTAAGTTGCCAAAAACCCCTGTTTTCTTGACAGCACCTTTTTGAAATTTGAACAAGTTTGTTCTATGAAGTAACTCAAAATGACTTGAATTTGCTACCACATAAGTAACACATCAAATAAGGAATGTGTGCCAAAAATTATCATTTTTGGAAGCTCCTAAGTAGTCTAATAAATTCAATGTCCATTTATGTAAGAATTCAAATTTAAACAACTTTGAATTATAAAGTTTATCCAATGGAGCCAATTTTCATATATGTTGTGCATCTCAACTAATTA
The DNA here is from genome assembly GCA_028641055.1 of Alopecurus myosuroides. Taxonomy (NCBI): domain Eukaryota; kingdom Viridiplantae; phylum Streptophyta; class Magnoliopsida; order Poales; family Poaceae; genus Alopecurus; species Alopecurus myosuroides. The sequence goes on along the minus strand of CM054061.1, from coordinate 218,080,617 downwards.
GAATTTTGGGCAAAAGGATTTAAAATTTTGACTTTGTTTTCTTAGGGAAAACATCTATTTTTCAGAGAGAAAAGGACCTAATTGTAATTCTCCAGGGACTAAATTGTAAGCTGAGTCACCCATCTTCATCTTCTTCCTGTAGATGACGCAGGAGAGGCATGGAAGCCCATGCTCCATTGCCTTCGAGTGGAAGCCTTCTAGTTGTTTAAAGACCCGAGTGCACCTCTCACCTGCCCCCTCTCTCTCTTCCCCTCGAAGCACACCCTCTCTCTCTAATTTTTTGTGCAACCCGAAACCCTAGCTATGGAGCTCGTCGTCGATTCGGCCAAATGGGAGCTCACCGGCGGCAGCCGTTGTGCTCATCGCCTCCACCTCGTCGTCTAGGTCCTCTCTGCCAGAGGAATCGAGCCGGAAGGGCTCGAGGTCGCCGCGCCGTCCGTTTCCTTCCACGGCTCCGGGAGCACTCCGGCGAGGCATTGCCGTGCCCTCGTGCTTCCTCCTCCGTCACCGAGTAGCCCCGCGTGCTCACGGTGAGCAAGGCAACCCCCGCCGCCCTTTTCCCCCCTCTCTAACGCCCTAGGTCGCCGCTGCGCCGTGGTCGAGTCCGGCCGCCGTGTAGTCCTCGTCGCCGGCCGCCCTACGCTTGTTCCCTGGAAACGACGGTGAGCCCGTGTGGTTCCCCGCGTCGTGTGCTTCACGTACGTATGTTGGAATCGGCTAGTGGTGGTCGTTTGCGCCGGAATTTACTTCGCCGGAGACGTTTTCGCCGGCGATGACGCAGTGCTGACCTCGTGATGACACAAGCGCCTTGACCCCGCGCGCTGGGCGGTCAAACCTGCTGGTGGGGCTGCGTCTCGCCTGCGTGGCAGCCCCGTGGCAGCCAGGCCCGCTCGTCAGCCGCAGTGGGTAGATCTGGCCGCGGTGCCAGTTGGATCTGGCCGGCCCAAAACAGTGGATCTGGCCCAACTCTAGTTTCTTTTTCCAGTTTATTTTTGACAGAATGTTGCACGGTTACTTTTGGCTCAAAAAGGCATCTTAAAATATGAATTTGGCCAAACCAAAATTTACAGATGTAAAGCAACTAAATCTAAACCACCTCCAACTTGTAGATCTACCTTTGGATGAATGGATTTGAAATGAAAAATGATTTGGCAACAGCTACCAGAAACACCAAAATGAGCACCATTTTTATTTTACAACTCAGAATTAAGTGAGGCCAATTGCATTGGAAATCCCTTGAAATTTCCTAACAGGAGCATTTAACCTCGTTTCCAAATTCATTGTATTTTTGAAATGGCATGCAATTTGGTAAAACACCAGAGAGCACTTTGGTGATTTTTATAAAATTATTAAAGATGATTTTTGATGCAAACTCAACTGGATGGTCTTGTATATGTTTAGGGCTATCAAAACCTAGAAGGGTTTAATTTTTAGAGCATCCTATAAAATTTGGTGGACAGATCCTTGTTTTGCATGTTTCTGCCATTTTGGCATTTTAGTTAATTAATTTGTGTGATGATATTTTTGTGTTACAATATTGTTTTCTAGCATGTATAAGTTGTGTGAACTTGCTTTCTAAGTATTACTTAGCTATTTTAGCATGTTAGATTGTGTGGAATTGAGTTGAGAAGAAATAGAATTTTTGTTAATAGCATTTGATTATTCTCTAGTTAATATTTGCATAGCATTTTTGAGTGATGAATTCATGTGCAAAGCACTTGGATTTTTTGAGTGTATCCAGTACCATGTTGGTACTTAGTTTGTGTTGTTATCACCTCTGCTATGTTGCATTGGAATTGGTAGAAAAGCATTATTAGCTTTGTCATGACTATGAGAATGGTTATGGAAAAAGTCCCTCATGTGTGGAATTTTGACATAATCATTTGTGGTTGCATAGCCACATATTTTTTTTGGGTTGTATCCATAGGTCCAGTAGCATTTTGATAAGTTTGTTATGAGTACTTGACCCCTAAAGTTTTCACTTGTGTGAAAACAATAACATGAGTAGCAGTGCCTTGCTTATTTAAGCACCCTATTATTTTCTACTAGTATTGTTATTGCACTAGGTGCTAGTTTAGCATTTTATTATTTTTTATCAAATGGACCAGAGGCATTGTGACCTCTTAATGCTTTGATATGCTAGTGGAACACCCACTGGTTTCATTGCATTTTTGGTGGAAACATTATTTCCCCCACACTAGATGTGTTTCTTTTATATATGTTTTGAGTAGATCTTTAGATGCTTTTTAGGCTTATTGCTAGATTAATTCTCATGAAACTAGTACCATTTAGGTACTGTTATTTTGGTTATAGAACCTCTAGATACTTGGTGCTTGTGTTTGAAATAGATTTAAATAGCAATGCTTAAAGTCTAAATTTCATACTAGGATATTCATGTATGCTTTTTGTCTTGTTTTCCCTTAGGGAAAAATATAAATCTTTGGTGTGGAAACCAGAGGATGGAATGTCCTTGTGGCATTATTATCTTAGGGTTTTCACCTCTGATAGGTTTCCTCTTAAGTAGCATAAAAGCATGAGTAACACTTGGATGACTAGGAATTAATCTCCTCACATGTGTAGCATTTTAAGCATAGTTTTTCCTTGTTTCCTAGCTATGATTTTTATGTTATTTTGTGGAATCCAGTAGCATTTATGGTACTGGTTAGAGGAGTATTTTTCCTCTGCTAGCTTGCACACTTGTGCATAAAATTAACTAGTGTAGCCTAAACTAGTCTAGTATTTTTCCTAAATTTTCTACTAGTATGAGTAGGAGTTTTTGGGTGCTTGTTTGTTTGTTTGTTTGTTTTGAGCACTTTTATAAAAGTGACCAGAGGCTTATTAACCTCTTGGTGAGCATATTTGCTAGTGGAACACCCACTGGTATGTTTGCCTCATGGTGGAAAAATAGGTTTGACTTGTTGTCATGAGCTTATTTCACCACTTGAGTAATTTAGCAAATTATGTGTGCTAGCCATAGAGATTGTTGTGGGAATTCTTAGACATCAAAATGTGTTTTATGTGACACCCTACTGTCTAGTAACATGTGCTCTACCCCACTGGTCCATGGTGTTCTTAACTAAAAATCATTGAATTTGCCACACATAAACACTAGGAAAAAAGCAGACTTTTCAACTATAGTTTTTATGCCAATTTTTCTTAAGGGAAAAATTGAGAACTTGAGTGGTACTTCTTGATTGCTTGCTGTATGTATTACTTGTAGCCTTGTTTGTCTTGTTTGGTTCTGAATGTGTGTCCTTTATTCTCTTTTTAGGGCGTTAGAAAACGAAGAGGAAGGAAGTGTCGTGAAGCTCTGTTTCAAGTTCCAGTCACTCCAACAACCAGGGACACAAAGAGATACCAGGCAAGCCATCCTGATTGCTTGCTGATACAATACTTACCATTATCTATCATGCATGTTTTACCTCTGAAGTTTTACCAAAACTTGATTATCAAAACTATTTTTGATGTGGAAATTACTACTATACTATATTATAGGTTACTATCATGCCAATAGTTAAACTTGGTAATACCAAGCCCATAGGCCACCATATGGTATTTATTACCATCAAATATACTAGTCCCTAAGTGGACACCCTAAAATTGTGATTCTACAAAACAAAGGCTTTACGGAAAAACCCGGAGGAAAGGCGGATCCTTGTTCTCCGGAGGAATGTGGAAGTGGTCATTTTTGAGAAGGTGGTGTTTTCAAAAATGACACATAACCTAGTCTTCGCCGGACAACCTTTACCGTACTGCCACCCTACCCCAACATGGGCACGGGGCTTAACTTGAAGTTTGTTCTTATTAGTGTGTGCTATCTCACTTGCTATAAGGGGCGTCGTACCCTCGAACCGAATGTCGTCAAAACTCCCAATGTTGAGGCATATAAAGTGTGGGATTAATTTTCCCTCCGGATGCATTCATTGAGGCTCCTGGCTAGGCAGGGTGGGACTTGATGCCGGGGAGAACAACCTCAATCGAGAGATAGGCATATACTAGCTTGAACATAGTGGATGGTTATGATCAGATACCTGATGTTTACATACTGTTGTTACAGTCCGTGATTGTTCACGGGAGGTGTACTGGATCTGGTGGATGTGTACACCTCTGCAGAGTACAACTTTTTCGAAGAAGCCGCGTCCTCGGATATGGACAGTTGAATGGCCATGTAGCTAGCATTGTGTCAATGTTTTCAAAAAGAGTTTTTGAAAAGAAATTTTGGAAAGGAAGTGTTGAACTTGTGAAGTTCGGAAAGGAATGGAAACTTATACCGTGGAGGTATCGTCGATGATGAAAAGCCAGATGATGTTATACAAAACAAAATGTTTTGCAAGCAAAACCTTTTCTACTCTAAGCAAGAATTCTGGAAGCTGATTCCAAGAAGTTTTGCAAAGAGAAAATATTCTTTTACAAAGTTTTACAAAACCTCTTGTACATGTGATATCTACAAGAGAAATAAAACTATATTATTTATTTTCTTCTGAAGTATCTTCTTCAACGAAGATCCAGATTAACCTGACTGCAACTGTGGTGTCATCATATATGAACACCATTGGTAGTGAACCCTATTTATAGCTTACCTATTCCACCATATAAGCATATTTGCATGTTGGTAAGTGATATGATGGATGTCTTGCTGAGTACATTCAAATGTACTCATTTGGTTTCGCCCCTGGTATCTACTTATCAGATTTGGAGAAGGAGCCTCCAAAAGAGATCTACGAAGAGAAGTACGGAGTTGGCGGCTTTGCGAACTAGGATCGTCTCCGGGTCAGCAGCCTGTAGGTTAAGGCGTGACTTGGGCTCAACTACGTTGCGTTTTATTTGTCTTCCGCTGTGTTTGTTAAGTTGCCTGCCCTTTGTGGCAGTTGCGTTAAACTTGATCATGTGATCTTTTTGTAATACCTTTATGTATTCGTGTAATGGATGATGTATTTCTGTGTGCCAACTGTGTATGTTGTTCACGACTGATCTTTCTGGGATCGTGAATGTATGCATACGTAGGGTTTCAGACTGCCGGTCTGGGGTCCTTACAGAGTTGGTATCAGAGCCATCCTGACCTTAGGAGACCTTAGTTAGCATGGACGTCAGATAGGAAAGAAAAGTATTTTGAGTAAAAACCTATTTACTATCTACATTATTTTTATCTAAGGGAATTTTAGTATATTTTCCCCTCCTTTATATCTTTTCAAAAGATTCTAAATGCATATCAAGGGCGTCCTTGAACAGTGGTTCGAAGGGCGGGCCTTATAGAGTTGGTATCTCTCTCGGTTAAGAGTTTATTTCTTACTTGTTTACAACTGCTCCGCTCTGTTTTTGAAACATCTCTCGTCTTTGAAGTTTTCTGTCCAGAAAATAGTTGGAGTTTCAAAAACAGATTGTTGCATAAAGTTTTATCAAAACTTTACTTCTATTTATCTTGTTTTCATACAAAAACTTGTATACTTGCCGATGTCCCGAGAAGACCAAAATAATTGCCTAGCTCTACAGTGATGATGGTCAGAAGTAGATATAGTTCTTCAGCCACTTCTAGGATTTTGGATTAGTCTAGTTTGGAGTAATTTAGCGATTACCCCATGAGTCGCCTCCCCCGACGTAGCTCCAATGGAGTCTTGCTTGTGTGTTTTGGCTTGCTTATGTGTGTCCGTAGGACTTTGTGCTATTGTGTGGTGTAGATTTTGATTCATCTAGGCTTCTATATGTTTGCGGAGTGCTCAAGTTTTGCAAATTTGTGCTTGCCCCGCTCTTGTTTTTGAATCGCCTCGTGTTAAATTTTTTGCAAGCAAAAATGTTTGTATAGTATTCAAAAACAAGAATTTGTTGCTTAGACTTATATTTGTTTTCGCTTCGAAATGCCACCCGTCGTGAACCACCACCATCAATGAAAGCACCGTTGTGCCTAATAATAGAGGACCATCAAGCCACACGAGCTGCTAGCATTGCTACCAGTGATGCACTCCAACAGATAAATCTCCAACAACGACAACCCTCAAAGAAGAAAAGGCGTGAAGAAAACCAACCACTACTGACCAAAACCTCTATGTTTGTCTGTTTGCAAAAGACTCATTTTGCCCTGTTGGCTAAACGTTACTTTTTGAAAGTTATATACCTCCCTCCTCTGGAGAGATGTCAAAAGAAGTTTTCACACGCCATGATGCGCAACCCCCTCAAAAGCAAATCAAAAGAGCACAATTCAATATTCGACGTACGATGACGCTAGTCGTATCTTGTCGGACAAACATGATTAAATAGAAAGCTAACGAGACTAACATGCTTGGTCTAATCTTAGGTTGACACCTAACCAAAGCATGCGAACTACTGACAACTCTTTCTAAACCAAGAAATTAAGTGACTTACGACACTTTTTTAATCTAGTTGGTAAAAAGGAGAAGTCACGAGAAAATAAAATAATGACCTATTCGTTTACTAGTCAATAGGATTTCATGTGTATCTACTTTGGAAGCCAAATCTTAGTAGGCGTTGTAGGTACCATGAAATTCGGGGTTTAGAAATTAAGTGAACGATGGAATGATTGTGATAGATCTAAGAAACAACAGTTTTCCTGCTTTTGTTTCTTTGTGTGCTCTTGATTGAAATAAATTTGTGTTTTATTCAATCTTGCTTCCTAACTTATATGGATTTGTTAGGACTTGTTATTATGTTGTTTTCTTACAAGAAATCTACCCTAGAAAGTGTGTGCATGATTGAAACTCGAATAAAAATGAAATAACATTTGTTATTTTTCCAGTTTTTATTATTTGGAAGTATTGTGAGAGCTAGATCTGCGTATACTTTATTAGTAGATTTTGTGCTATGTGTTCTTTGAGTCAAGTAACATTTAGGTACTGTTATTTTGATGCTTGTACCTATGTTAGCTTGCATGTCTCTTAATAGTAAAGCATGTGTAAGCATTACTATCAGTATGCACTAGTATTGCTTCACTAGATTAAATAGCATTATATTTTTATCTTGTATGCAAAGTTTTTCATGAGTAACCAGAGGTTTAGTACCTATTTTTACTTGGTATTAGTGGGCCATAGCCCACTGGTCCCATTGCATTTTGGCTTGAGGATGAAAATCCCCAACCATACACATGTGTGAAAATAGCATGTTTCACTATGTGATTGATTTCTATTTTCCACCATGGAAAATATAATTGTTTCTTTTCACTTATGCAAGTGAGAAGTTTATTTCTTATTAGTAAATACTAATATGTTTAGATGTGATACTTTTGTTAGCATAATATTCCTTAGGGGTATCATGTTAAGAAATGTTTCACTATCGTGTGCTAAAATTAAATTGTTCACAAATAAAATAAATTCCTCTTGATTGGTAGATTGTTTGTGAATAATTTTAAATTGAGTGTCTGGATCTTTGAAAAGGTTTAGATAACTTTTCATTACTTGCATATATACTGGTTTTGTGAGTCATACCTTGCTTGTTTGCTAGTAATTGGTTAGAGAAAAACAGAAATCGCTAGAAGAAATTTCTGCATGTTTAATAGTTGTATCATGGAATTGTTTTGGTGTTTGAGCTTACTAACATGAGTAAGTTTTATGTACTGTTATTAGGTACATTTATATTCATGACTTGCTTGTTTAAGTTTAAACATCATATTAACATTGTTTGTTTCTCTAGAGTGAAACTAGTTCCACCACTAGAAAATGGTGATTTTTTGCTCTAGTATTACCCTCTTTTTATTTTATGGGTATATGTGTTGATATAGCATGTTTAGGAAGTTATTACTTCTGTTATCATGCCATGAATTATTTAGTTTCATGTTCTATGGCTATAGGATATGATTATCTCTTATAGCATGCTGGTATAGATTTTTCATACTAGTGTGTTATTTGTGCAGTCCTGTTTTTTTTTATGCCTATGTAATAGGAGTTTTTATCTTGTGTGAAGATGGTGTTTTAGAGTATCTTTATTATTGAATTCATTGGTTTTTAGCTACTGGTTGTTTGCTAATTGTTCATGATTGATGGGTTCCAAAACCTCTAATAAACAATAACCTGGTGAATAAATAGTCTATTCATCTGTGGTGTTGTTTGCTTGCTTATTGGATTTTGTTTAAATGTTTTACCTTAGCATGAGTTTATACTTGTGTTATGATTGTGCTTAAGAGTACCTTAGGAATCTAAAACATCCAACTAAAATCATGAACATATTAAGTGATAGTTTCTTGTGGTGAGTAATATCCACTGCCATGGGTATTATTCTGTCTGTTTATTTTACCTTAGCAACCTAACCTTTGCACCCACAAGCTATATTTTTTTAGCTTATTATGTACCATGTTATGTGAGTGGTACACCACTCCATATGTGTTATGTAAGATGTGGGTTATAGCTAGGAACTCATGTAAAAAAAAATTGACGGTACATTTCCAGGTAGTTCTGCACAAACCTTAATTTTTGTTCAAACTAGGAAACAAAAAGTTTTGGACCTAAAACAAGTACTGGTGTACTTCTTTTAATAGTGAATTCACTAATTTAGGGATGTACCCCACCTCCCAAGAAAAGTCAAAGGGGGGAAGCACCTGCACTCCAACACTAACATTGTGTTTGTTGGCCCTCCCTTAGTCCTCGCTTGTGAATCTCGGGGACGAGATTCTTTTTAAGGGGGGAAGACCTGTCACATCCCAATTTTGGAATACCTGTTAACACAGTTGTTTTGCTAATTGCTTGACTAATAAACCTTGATTGTGTTTGTTTGTGTTTGTTTAAGTGCAACTAAACAAACTTAAAAAGGATAGCAAAGCAGTGAACTAAAAATATTCAACATATTGTTCCAATGATAAAAATATTCAACATAGTGTTCCAATGACTTTGGCAATATTTTCTCAAGTAAATATTGATCAAAGAGTTTTACAAAACATCTTATGAATCTCATACTTGTTGAATATCATTCCAAGACCTAAATTAAGAAAGAGGAAACACTTAATAAAATTTCCCTAAAAGATTATCAGAAAAGGAGGCATTCTTAGATGCTTCACCAAAATATTATCAAATGTTTTTCCAACCTTGCAAGCTTAGAAACAAAGGTATTAGAGAGCATTGACTTGCTATCTCTAGTCATATAAATATTTTGGCAAAGGATTGATAAAGAAAAGCCTAGTGCTTTATTAAATAGAAATTCCAATATTTCCAGAAACAGAAAACTAAAACAAGTTACTATTGGAAACTTTCCTCAAATGATTTGAAATTCATACCATTGCTTCCTTATATCAAATAAGGAACACACACAAGAGGAGACCAAGAATTGAATCCATTAAAGCCCTGAAAACATGAATTTTCTCCACAGCAACATTTGGGATTTTGAACAAGTTTGTTCTACAAACTTTTCCCAAATGCCATGAAATAAATACCACATGCTCTATATCATAAATGAGGATGAAAACCAAAAGGGCACAAGTTTTTGAATAAATTAAGTTGCCAAAAACCCCTGTTTTCTTGACAGCACCTTTTTGAAATTTGAACAAGTTTGTTCTATGAAGTAACTCAAAATGACTTGAATTTGCTACCACATAAGTAACACATCAAATAAGGAATGTGTGCCAAAAATTATCATTTTTGGAAGCTCCTAAGTAGTCTAATAAATTCAATGTCCATTTATGTAAGAATTCAAATTTAAACAACTTTGAATTATAAAGTTTATCCAATGGAGCCAATTTTCATATATGTTGTGCATCTCAACTAATTAGAATTTTGGGCAAAAGGATTTAAAATTTTGACTTTGTTTTCTTAGGGAAAACATCTATTTTTCAGAGAGAAAAGGACCTAATTGTAATTCTCCAGGGACTAAATTGTAAGCTGAGTCACCCATCTTCATCTTCTTCCTGTAGATGACGCAGGAGAGGCATGGAAGCCCATGCTCCATTGCCTTCGAGTGGAAGCCTTCTAGTTGTTTAAAGACCCGAGTGCACCTCTCACCTGCCCCCTCTCTCTCTTCCCCTCGAAGCACACCCTCTCTCTCTAATTTTTTGTGCAACCCGAAACCCTAGCTATGGAGCTCGTCGTCGATTCGGCCAAATGGGAGCTCACCGGCGGCAGCCGTTGTGCTCATCGCCTCCACCTCGTCGTCTAGGTCCTCTCTGCCAGAGGAATCGAGCCGGAAGGGCTCGAGGTCGCCGCGCCGTCCGTTTCCTTCCACGGCTCCGGGAGCACTCCGGCGAGGCATTGCCGTGCCCTCGTGCTTCCTCCTCCGTCACCGAGTAGCCCCGCGTGCTCACGGTGAGCAAGGCAACCCCCGCCGCCCTTTTCCCCCCTCTCTAACGCCCTAGGTCGCCGCTGCGCCGTGGTCGAGTCCGGCCGCCGTGTAGTCCTCGTCGCCGGCCGCCCTACGCTTGTTCCCTGGAAACGACGGTGAGCCCGTGTGGTTCCCCGCGTCGTGTGCTTCACGTACGTATGTTGGAATCGGCTAGTGGTGGTCGTTTGCGCCGGAATTTAGTTCGCCGGAGACGTTTTCGCCGGCGATGACGCAGTGCTGACCTCGTGATGACACAAGCGCCTTGACCCCGCGCGCTGGGCGGTCAAACCTGCTGGTGGGGCTGCGTCTCGCCTGCGTGGCAGCCCCGTGGCAGCCAGGCCCGCTCGTCAGCCGCAGTGGGTAGATCTGGCCGCGGTGCCAGTTGGATCTGGCCGGCCCAAAACAGTGGATCTGGCCCAACTCTAGTTTCTTTTTCCAGTTTATTTTTGACAGAATGTTGCACGGTTACTTTTGGCTCAAAAAGGCATCTTAAAATATGAATTTGGCCAAACCAAAATTTACAGATGTAAAGCAACTAAATCTAAACCACCTCCAACTTGTAGATCTACCTTTGGATGAATGGATTTGAAATGAAAAATGATTTGGCAACAGCTACCAGAAACACCAAAATGAGCACCATTTTTATTTTACAACTCAGAATTAAGTGAGGCCAATTGCATTGGAAAGCCCTTGAAATTTCCTAACAGGAGCATTTAACCTCGTTTCCAAATTCATTGTATTTTTGAAATGGCATGCAATTTGGTAAAACACCAGAGAGCACTTTGGTGATTTTTATAAAATTATTAAAGATGATTTTTGATGCAAACTCAACTGGATGGTCTTGTATATGTTTAGGGCTATCAAAACCTAGAAGGGTTTAATTTTTAGAGCATCCTATAAAATTTGGTGGACAGATCCTTGTTTTGCATGTTTCTGCCATTTTGGCATTTTAGTTAATTAATTTGTGTGATGATATTTTTGTGTTACAATATTGTTTTCTAGCATGTATAAGTTGTGTGAACTTGCTTTCTAAGTATTACTTAGCTATTTTAGCATGTTAGATTGTGTGGAATTGAGTTGAGAAGAAATAGAATTTTTGTTAATAGCATTTGATTATTCTCTAGTTAATATTTGCATAGCATTTTTGAGTGATGAATTCATGTGCAAAGCACTTGGATTTTTTGAGTGTATCCAGTACCATGTTGGTACTTAGTTTGTGTTGTTATCACCTCTGCTATGTTGCATTGGAATTGGTAGAAAAGCATTATTAGCTTTGTCATGACTATGAGAATGGTTATGGAAAAAGTCCCTCATGTGTGGAATTTTGACATAATCATTTGTGGTTGCATAGCCACATATTTTTTTTGGGTTGTATCCATAGGTCCAGTAGCATTTTGATAAGTTTGTTATGAGTACTTGACCCCTAAAGTTTTCACTTGTGTGAAAACAATAACATGAGTAGCAGTGCCTTGCTTATTTAAGCACCCTATTATTTTCTACTAGTATTGTTATTGCACTAGGTGCTAGTTTAGCATTTTATTATTTTTTATCAAATGGACCAGAGGCATTGTGACCTCTTAATGCTTTGATATGCTAGTGGAACACCCACTGGTTTCATTGCATTTTTGGTGGAAACATTATTTCCCCCACACTAGATGTGTTTCTTTTATATATGTTTTGAGTAGATCTTTAGATGCTTTTTAGGCTTATTGCTAGATTAATTCTCATGAAACTAGTACCATTTAGGTACTGTTATTTTGGTTATAGAACCTCTAGATACTTGGTGCTTGTGTTTGAAATAGATTTAAATAGCAATGCTTAAAGTCTAAATTTCATACTAGGATATTCATGTATGCTTTTTGTCTTGTTTTCCCTTAGGGAAAAATATAAATCTTTGGTGTGGAAACCAGAGGATGGAATGTCCTTGTGGCATTATTATCTTAGGGTTTTCACCTCTGATAGGTTTCCTCTTAAGTAGCATAAAAGCATGAGTAACACTTGGATGACTAGGAATTAATCTCCTCACATGTGTAGCATTTTAAGCATAGTTTTTCCTTGTTTCCTAGCTATGATTTTTATGTTATTTTGTGGAATCCAGTAGCATTTATGGTACTGGTTAGAGGAGTATTTTTCCTCTGCTAGCTTGCACACTTGTGCATAAAATTAACTAGTGTAGCCTAAACTAGTCTAGTATTTTTCCTAAATTTTCTACTAGTATGAGTAGGAGTTTTTGGGTGCTTGTTTGTTTGTTTGTTTGTTTTGAGCACTTTTATAAAAGTGACCAGAGGCTTATTAACCTCTTGGTGAGCATATTTGCTAGTGGAACACCCACTGGTATGTTTGCCTCATGGTGGAAAAATAGGTTTGACTTGTTGTCATGAGCTTATTTCACCACTTGAGTAATTTAGCAAATTATGTGTGCTAGCCATAGAGATTGTTGTGGGAATTCTTAGACATCAAAATGTGTTTTATGTGACACCCTACTGTCTAGTAACATGTGCTCTACCCCACTGGTCCATGGTGTTCTTAACTAAAAATCATTGAATTTGCCACACATAAACACTAGGAAAAAAGCAGACTTTTCAACTATAGTTTTTATGCCAATTTTTCTTAAGGGAAAAATTGAGAACTTGAGTGGTACTTCTTGATTGCTTGCTGTATGTATTACTTGTAGCCTTGTTTGTCTTGTTTGGTTCTGAATGTGTGTCCTTTATTCTCTTTTTACGGCGTTAGAAAACGAAGAGGAAGGAAGTGTCGTGAAGCTCTGTTTCAAGTTCCAGTCACTCCAACAACCAGGGACACAAAGAGATACCAGGCAAGCCATCCTGATTGCTTGCTGATACAATACTTACCATTATCTATCATGCATGTTTTACCTCTGAAGTTTTACCAAAACTTGATTATCAAAACTATTTTTGATGTGGAAATTACTACTATACTATATTATAGGTTACTATCATGCCAATAGTTAAACTTGGTAATACCAAGCCCATAGGCCACCATATGGTATTTATTACCATCAAATATACTAGTCCCTAAGTGGACACCCTAAAATTGTGATTCTACAAAACAAAGGCTTTACGGAAAAACCCGGAGGAAAGGCGGATCCTTGTTCTCCGGAGGAATGTGGAAGTGGTCATTTTTGAGAAGGTGGTGTTTTCAAAAATGACACATAACCTAGTCTTCGCCGGACAACCTTTACCGTACTGCCACCCTACCCCAACATGGGCACGGGGCTTAACTTGAAGTTTGTTCTTATTAGTGTGTGCTATCTCACTTGCTATAAGGGGCGTCGTACCCTCGAACCGAATGTCGTCAAAACTCCCAATGTTGAGGCATATAAAGTGTGGGATTAATTTTCCCTCCGGATGCATTCATTGAGGCTCCTGGCTAGGCAGGGTGGGACTTGATGCCGGGGAGAACAACCTCAATCGAGAGATAGGCATATACTAGCTTGAACATAGTGGATGGTTATGATCAGATACCTGATGTTTACATACTGTTGTTACAGTCCGTGATTGTTCACGGGAGGTGTACTGGATCTGGTGGATGTGTACACCTCTGCAGAGTACAACTTTTTCGAAGAAGCCGCGTCCTCGGATATGGACAGTTGAATGGCCATGTAGCTAGCATTGTGTCAATGTTTTCAAAAAGAGTTTTTGAAAAGAAATTTTGGAAAGGAAGTGTTGAACTTGTGAAGTTCGGAAAGGAATGGAAACTTATACCGTGGAGGTATCGTCGATGATGAAAAGCCAGATGATGTTATACAAAACAAAATGTTTTGCAAGCAAAACCTTTTCTACTCTAAGCAAGAATTCTGGAAGCTGATTCCAAGAAGTTTTGCAAAGAGAAAATATTCTTTTACAAAGTTTTACAAAACCTCTTGTACATGTGATATCTACAAGAGAAATAAAACTATATTATTTATTTTCTTCTGAAGTATCTTCTTCAACGAAGATCCAGATTAACCTGACTGCAACTGTGGTGTCATCATATATGAACACCATTGGTAGTGAACCCTATTTATAGCTTACCTATTCCACCATATAAGCATATTTGCATGTTGGTAAGTGATATGATGGATGTCTTGCTGAGTACATTCAAATGTACTCATTTGGTTTCGCCCCTGGTATCTACTTATCAGATTTGGAGAAGGAGCCTCCAAAAGAGATCTACGAAGAGAAGTACGGAGTTGGCGGCTTTGCGAACTAGGATCGTCTCCGGGTCAGCAGCCTGTAGGTTAAGGCGTGACTTGGGCTCAACTACGTTGCGTTTTATTTGTCTTCCGCTGTGTTTGTTAAGTTGCCTGCCCTTTGTGGCAGTTGCGTTAAACTTGATCATGTGATCTTTTTGTAATACCTTTATGTATTCGTGTAATGGATGATGTATTTCTGTGTGCCAACTGTGTATGTTGTTCACGACTGATCTTTCTGGGATCGTGAATGTATGCATACGTAGGGTTTCAGACTGCCGGTCTGGGGTCCTTACAGCGTACACGGCCAGCTCGATTGCCCACTTGGCTACTCTGCCACTTTCCTCCTTGTTGCCCATGATATCCGAGATGAGAGCTGAACTCACCACGGTGATGGGATGCTCTTGGAAATAGTGCTTCAGCTTCTTGGCGCCCAGGTACACGCCGTAAGTCATCTTCTGGTAGTGCGGGTAGTTCTGCTTGGAGCTGGACAGCACCTCACTGAGATAATATACTGGCCGCTGCACACTCTTGACTTCCTCTTCTCGCTCCACCACAATCACCACACTGACTACCCAGTTGGTAGCAGCAATATATAGCAGCATTGGCTCCTTGGGTAGCGGACTAGCTAAGATGGGAGCACTACCCAGCATCGCCTTCAGCTCATTGAATGCCACATCAGCTTGTGGTGTCCAGACGAACTTGTCGCTTTTCTTCATCAACTGATACAGAGGCAGGGCCTTCTCACCCATTCTGCCCAAAAAACGGCTCAGAGATGCCAAGCAACCAGTGAATTTTTGCACATCCTTCAGGGATCTCGGCAAAGACATGCTTTCAATAGATTTTATCTTTGAAGGATTGGCCGCAATGCCCCGACTGGATACCAAGAAGCCGAGCAACTTGCCAGCCGGGACGCCAAAAGTGCATTTACTCGGGTTTAGCTTCATCCTATACTTGCGCAAGTTAGCAAAAGTTTCCTCAAGGTCACTAAGCAGAGTATGTGTTTTATTCGTTTTGATGACAATGTCATCAACGTACACCTGCACATTCTTGCCGAGTTGATCATGCAAGCATTTCTGCATGCATCTCTGATAAGTAGCACCAGCATTCCGCAACCCAAAGCACATGACACGATAGCAATAAGCCCCGTACGGGGTAATGAAAGCAGTCTTTATTTGATCAGCAGGGTTGAGAGCTATCTGATGAAAACCAGAGTAGGCATCTATGAAAGACAAAAGCTCACAACCAGTGAGTGGTGGAATCGATCACCTGACTGATGCGGGATAGCGGAAAGGGATCCTTGGGGCAGGCCTTGTTCAAATTGGTGTAGTCGACGCACATGCGCCACGCGGTAGCGGCCTTGGGTTCCTCCTTCTTCTTATCAACCATAACCGGGTTGGCTAGCCAATCCGGATGCAACACCTCCATGATGAAATTGCTTATCAGCAACTTGGTGATCTGATCACCGATACCCTTCCTTCTCTCATCTCCGAAACGACGCATAGCCTGCTTCACTGGTTTGGCGTCAGGGCGCACATGTAGCGAGTGCTCAACCAACTCCCTCGGGACACCTGGTAGATCCTCATTGGACCAGGCGAACACGTCCCGATTCTCACGGAGGAAGTGGATGAGCTCGCTTTCCTATTTCTCCCCCAACCCTGAGCCAATGATGGCAACACGGTCGGGGAACTCGGGGTCGACCTGAATCTTCTTCGTCTCCTGGCATGCCTGGAACGCCATCCCGTACTGGGAACTCGGCATGCCAGGCGTGCCACCTTGCGCGGACTGCGCCATAGCCACCACTTCGTACATCTTCTTCTCGGCGGCAATCACCATAGATTCCGCCAACTGAGAACCAGCAGAGGCACACTCCATAGATTTCTTGTAATCACCAGAGATGGTGATCACGCCATTGGGACCAGGGATCTTCATCTTCAAATCTGCAGCATGAGTAGAGGCCATGAACTTGCTCAGAGCAGGCCTGCCGAGTAGGGCATGATAGGGGCTCTGGTGATCAACTACCTCGAACTGCAGGCTCTCTGTGCGGCAGTTCTCTCTGGTGCCGAATAGAACATCTATCCACACGCGGCCCATTGGAGAACAAGAGACTCCAGGCACAATGCCGTGAAAAGTGGTTCTGCTGGGTAGCAGCATGTTCTCGGCCATTCCGAGCTTCTCGAGCGTGTCTCTGTACACGATGTTGATGTTGCTGCCGTTGTCAATTAGCACCTTGCTGAACCTGACGTTCTTATGAGTACCCAAGAAGGTGGGATCCAGCACCAAGGCATAGCTACCCGGGTTGGGCATCACCTTTGGATGATCAGCTCTGGACCACGTGATCTCTTGGTTGCACCAGTGCAGGTAGTGAGGAACAGCAGGGATCACAGCATTGACCTCCATGGCACGCCTGTGCTGAGACTACTTGTCGACGGGCTCAGAGGTAAAGATCATATAGCTTTCGTGATGCTCCTGGTACTGGTTGCGGCCTCCATCGCCATTGCTTCCATTGTTGTTGTTACCTCTGTTGTTGTTGCGGTTGCGGTCGTTGTTGTTGTTGTTTCGGTAGCCGTCGTTGTTGAAGTAGCGGTTGGCTCCTAAAGCCACCTGGTTGACGTTTTCTCTTCTCGGGAATGCTGGAGGCCGTGCAGCGGGTGCACGAGCAGAATGCACATTGGCATTCGCATCTGGCAGAGGAGGAGGAGGAGGCAGGCCCTCATTCTTGATCTCATCCCACCAGCTGCACTGCCGAGTAGTGTGGTTGGCAGGTCTTGCGGGATGCCGAGTATGGAAGCTGCACGGGCCATCCCTCATGTCCTTGAAGACAAAGTTCTGAACTGGACCCGAGTTGCCGCTACCCTGCTGGGGAGCATTGTATGGCTTCTTGATGCCTTGGCCCTGATTCTGGTTCTGCCCGTACTGGGCTCCAGCAAATTTTTGCCTCTGGCTACTCCCAGCTCCGGTAGCGACAGCATTCACCTCCTCAGGATCGTACCGGGTATCAATCCGGTCACCTCTGCGCTTGTTGCGGAACTCATTGCGCTTGTTGTTGTAGTTTCTCCTCGGCTCTGCAGAGTCCATCAACGGCTGAGTTGGGTCGCCGAGTGCATACTGGTCCGCAATCTTGGTGGTCTCAGCGAGAGTACTCGGCATCTCTCTCTGCAGCCTCTGCCACAACATGTTGCCATGTCTGCAACCCTGCGCAAACCACGTGATGGCTTGGGCCTCATTCACACCTTCACAGGTGTTCCTCAAGGTGCTCCACCGAGTAAGATACTCGCGGTCTGTTTCGTCCTCCCGCTGCTTGCAAGCAGACAACTGCTGCGGCCTATTCGGCCTCTTGTAGGTGCTGGTGAAGTTGCTGATGAAGGCCTCCGAGAAGTCCAGCCAGCAATTGATACTGTTCTTGGGCAGGTTGTTGAGCCAAGTCCGAGTTGGGCCCTCAAGCATTTGCGGAACATACCGCACAGCCCATCTTCGGTTGCCGTTCGCAATATGCACGGCTGTGACATAGTCATTGAGCCAATCTTCCGGCTTGGTGCTGCCTGACGCCGAGAAGGGCCTGGGCGATCTCCATCTCGTGTTGTGCTATGAGATTTATGGGCTTGATAGCCTGCTCCTGCAGCATTGTGTTTTTGGCCGGACTGTCGCGGCACAGCATGCTGTTTCGCGGCGACAGCCGGAACGTACACCTGCATCTGCCTCTCTCTGCCAGAGTACCCACTACGGTCCCTCTCACGGCTAGGATGCGGTGATGAGGCCTGATCGTTAGATCTGACCGTGTGCGAATGCACCACCTGAGAAGCCCCAGCACCAGGATTAGCTTTTCGGAACTCCTCGTTCTGCCTGGCAACCTCTAGCACTAGCTCATTGAGCCTCTCCTGTTGCCTAACACGCGCGTCGCCAGCGAGATGCGGCAACTCAGCAGCTACAGCCTCGACAGCTCTAAGGGTTTTGGCGGGGGTGCTGTATTTGGGTTTGGTGGTGGAGGTGTTTTGGCTATCGGCTTGGCCAGCAGTCTCACCAACTGCTGCCATCTCGGTGCCTAGGTTACGGCGGGTGGTTCCTGCCTTGGCAGGCATCCTAACCACAGGAGTAAAGCCGTGAGCCCTGTTGTACTCATTCTGGTCCAGGTTAAGCTCGAGCCTAACCTTTTCCAACTCCACCTGCTCGGCGAGCAGCGCTTGGCGCTGCTGGTCGATTTGCGCCCTCATGGTCATGAGATCGAGCTCGGTGGGAGGCGGCATGCCTACTCGCACGGCGGATGCCGATATCGTCGATGTCGTGGAAGGAGGGATGCAGCCCGGGAGGTTCTGGGGCAGCTCGTAGGGCTTGTGCGTTCTCGGGAGCTCGCTCGGGCCAGCAACCTCCTCAACGACTGCCGCGGTCACGGCTGCGCCCTTCCCGGCAGCGATAGCCGGGCCGGTCATCAGCACTTCCGCGCTGTCCGCAGAACAACCAGTTGGCTTTCCGCGGGGAGCGATGACAGGAGGGAGATCTTCTGCGACGTGCACCAGCTCGGGGTACTCCGGACGACGGTGGTGGCGACGTAGACGAGGTGCAAGCCGAAGGATAGCACCGAGCCGCCCTCCGGCATGGCCCTGCCGCCGAAATCGCCGGCGTTGTCGAGGACGAAGTCGAAGGAGCCGAATATGTGGACAAGGCCATAGACCACGCGCTCCCCAGTAGCAGAAATGGATCCCGTCCGAACGTGAACTCCAGCCAGCGCCGCTGGTTGCCCCACGGTGGGCGCCAACTGTCGTGGTGGTATCACGGCAGATGCAATAGGATGACTAATTGTTTGGGGTCGATGGACGCTGGAGGTGCTCGGGGAGGGATCACGCAGCGAGTAGCCGCGTGTGAGGTGAATCAAGCACTGCAAACAACAAGATCTACCCAGGTTCAGGGCCCTCGTGTGGAGGTAAAACCCCTACTCCTACCTTTCTCTCTCTTTATGTATGTTTTACCGAGTAGCCACCGTACAATTTGGCCTACAGTCGAGTAGCCACTCTTCTCTCTATGTGATGCGGAATACTAAGGGTTCTCTCTAAAGCAGCGACCCTCGCACAGGAGGGGGCAGGGCACCTTATATACTGGTGCACAGCCGAATACAGCCAAGATGAAAAGTACAGACAAGTGTCGACACAGTGTGCACACTGCACACTTCCGGCTTCTCGCTGACAACTTTGGCTTCCTAGTTTGTCTTGTGTACAAAGTCGTTGTGCAAAACCAAGTCTGTGTCCTGTTTCCACTGTCACGGCCACAGGGTAGGCCCCCTAACCTGCGCCTCCCTGCTGACACTCTGGCGCGGATAAGCACGCGCTCTGCAGATGAACAGTGCGCCGGTACGGACCCAGGATACGCGGGATCCTGTGTCAGAGCGGCTCCTTTGACTTCTGGCCCGAGTAGAAACTCACCCCCTCTACTCGGACCACTTCCTCGACCCGGAAGAGTGTAACTTCCCTGATTCTTCCTTCTGGGCATTAGCAGGTACGCCCGGATAGCAGTCAACCGGGTAGCGAGTACCGGGTAGCCAGCTATTCAGCCAAACTTCTCCTTTGATCTTGCCTTTAGTACTTGCTTTACCCCTACTCGGGGGTAACCCCCCGACAATGGGTGCATTAGTTGGAGTAACGGGGGGTGGCTAGTGCTGTGAAAGTGACAGAAGTTCAGCGATCCACTTAGGTTTTGTTAAACCTTTCTTAGTTACCTCACTAGGGATAAAAAGGAGTACCTTGTTACCGGGGATTTGAAGTGACACTAATCAATCTCCATGACTAGATCTAGCAAGTTCTTACTTCGACTTCATGTCACATTGCTTAAAGCTATACTCTGGTTTTTCCTTAATTATCGAGGTGTTATGATTTATTCGCATCTTGGTGGAGTATAAGAGGGATCAATATGACCGTAGAGATCTCTATGCTAGGACGTGATGCCCATATGAAAGTACTGAATGTTAAACATGTTATTGTAATCTCACATGTAATTCTTTATGTCCACCGTCTACCACTTTATTTGAGAGAATGCAAGTGTGAAACCATGAACCCCGGTCCTATTTTAATTATAAGAAAACACTCTAGTTACTTTGTTGCAATTTACTTTACTTGCACTTTACTTTACTTGCATCTCCAATTCGAATTTACATTATCTCCATCACCACTTGCATCACAAAAATACAAAAACAATCCATTGCATATTTATTTTCTCATTTGCATTTAGTAGTAGATTTAATTATTGCACATTTACTTTCAGTTTTGCATTGCAATTTAGAAGTCTCACACCTTGTGCTTGACAACCACTTGGTGAGGTTGAGGGCACAAAATTCTCTACTTGTTTGCAGGATCCTGGAGGAAGCTTGGAAGACAACTGCTGAAATACTGGCTCCCCAAGAGTTCGATATAAACCCTCGAGTCACCCTCGTGGGGAAGAAGTCTTGCCACTAGCTACACACTCTGCACTTGGAGTCTCAACCTAGCCATCACTCCCCCACCATCGTTGTCGTTGTTGTTGTTGCCATTGTTGTTATTCCTGTTGTTGTTGCGGGTGTAGAAGTTGCGGTTGCTGTTGCGGTTGTTGTAGTTGCGGTTGGCTCCCTGAGCCACTTGATTCACTTTCTCCCTTCTCGGATTCTTGGCCGGCCTAGGAGGAGTTGCCCGAATAGGCTGCACATTGGCACCCGCAAGCGGCAGAGGAGAAGGAGGGGCCAGCTGACCAAAGCCTTCACTCTTGATGCGGTCCCACCAGTTGCATTGCCGGATAGTGTGGTTGGATGGCCTACTCGGATGCCGAGTATGGAAGCTACACGGCCCATCCTTCATGTTCTCAAAGATAAATCTCTGAGCATCTCCGGCTTCCGGGTTGTTGTTGCCTTGCTGGGGGGCATTGTATTGCTTCTTGAAGCCTTGGCCCTGATTCTGGTTTTGGCCGTATTGGGCTCCAGCAGTTTTTTGCCTTTGGCTGCTCCCGGCAGCTGCAGTGTCCTGGTTCACAGCATTCACCTGTTCTAAGCCGTACCGAGTATTCGGACGGTCATCTCGGCGCTTGTTGCAGAAGTCTTGTAGGTCTTGGCGCCTGTTGCCATCTTGGTTTCTCCTTCTCGGCTCGAAGGAATCGAGCAGAGGATGAGTAGGGTCTCCGAGTGCATACATGTCAGCAATCTTGATCGTCGCAGCGAGCGTACTCGGCATCTCTCTCTGCAGCTTCTGCCACAACATGCTGCCATGCCTGCAGCCTTGAGCGAACCAGGCGATCGCCTGTGACTCATTCACACCCTCACAGGTGTTCCTCAGGGTGCTCCATCGAGTAAGGTATTCTCGTTCAGTCTCCTCTTCCCGCTGCTTGCAAGCTGAGAGTTGCTACGGCCTATTCGGCCTCTTGTACGTGCTGGTGAAGTTGATGATGAAGGTTTCCGTGCAGTCAAGCCAGCAGTTGATACTGTCCTTCGGCAAGGTACTGAGCCAGATCCGGGCAGGGCCCTCCAGCATCTATGGGACGTATCTCACCGCCCATCTCGTGTTGCCGCATGCAATGTGCACGGCGGTGACATAGTCATTCAACAAGTCATCTGGCTTGGTGCTCCCATCATACGACTTGGTCCCCCTGGCCAGCTGGAACTTGGTTACAGCGGGCTCTCCCATGATTCTATGACTGAAACAGCTTGGGTCGGGTGGCCCCTTCTCTTCTATCTGCTCGGACCGATGAATCCGGTCCAACTTGTACCTTGCATCACTAGGCTCTAACATCCTGCCACCCAGACGATCAGTGACGTCTCTTGGATCAGCGTACCCGGCTTGCTCCATTGCCGAGTAACCATCGTCATAGCGGTCTTGCTGCACCGGACCGGATTGAGCAACCGGGTTGACCGCTGCCACAACAGCTTGCGGCTGCACAGCTTGCGGAACCGGGTTGGCAGCCTGACGCTGAGATGGGCCATCTCGGTTTCCTACTTGCCCCTTGCTGCGAGCTTTGGTGGCTTGATAGCCTGCTCCTGCAGAGTTTTGCTTTTGGCCGGGCTGCCGCTCTACAGCGTGCTGTTTTCCGGCGACAGCCTGGTCGTACACCTGCATCTGTTTGTTTCTCCCAGAGTTCACACTCTGGGCCCTCTCAGTGCCGGGGAGGGGCAATGAGGCCTGATCCACCAATCTACCCCCATGCGAGTGAACAACATGGGAAGCACCAGCTCCCGGGTTGGCTTTTCGAAAAGCCTCATTCTGCCTGCCGGCTTCTAGCACCAGCTCATTAAGCCTATTCTGCTGCCTAGCGCGAGCGTCGCTAGTGAGATGCGGCAACTCGGCAACGACTGCCTCTACAGCCCTAAGAGTTTTGGCAGGGGAGCTATATTTTGGCCTACTAGCAGTGTTCAAACTAGCAGATAGACTAACAGCCCTACCATCTCTAGCTAGCTCAGCGCCCAGGTTGCGACGAATAACGCCTATCTTGCTAGGCAGCCTAGAAATAGGAGTAAAGCCATGCGCCCTATTGTACTCATTTTGATCTAGGTTAAGCTCAAGCATAACCTTCTCCAGCTCCTTGGCCTCCACGAGTAGCGCTTGACGCTGCTGCTCGAGTTGCGCCTTCAACGCCATGAGGTCCGCGTCGGTGGCGGTGGCATGCCCAGCTGCTCGGTGGTGCCAACGCGAGCAGCCGGTATAGCTGTTGACGTGGAAGGATCCACGTAACCCGGAATGTTCCGGGGCATGTCGTAGGGCTTGTGGACCTTGCGAGGCGCCAGCTCGTCCACCATTTCAGACGCAGCGGGCGCGCTTTTCCCGGCATCGATAGCCGGGCCCGTAATCGTCACCTCCACGCTGTCCGCAGAGCAGCCAACCGGCTTCCCGCGGGCAGCGAGTACAGCAGGAGGATCATCCGCGACGAGCACCTCCTCCGGGAACTCGCGGATGACGGTGGTGGCGACATACACCAGGTGCGCGCTGAAGGAGAGGACCGAGCCACCTATAGGCACGGGCCTGCCACCAAAATCGCCAGCGTTGTCGGTGACGAATTCGAACGAGCCGAATCTGTGGACAAGGCCACAGACCACGCGCTCCCCCGATGCAGAAATTGGTCCCGTCCGAATATGAACCCCAGCCAGCGCCGCTGCTGGCCCCAAGGTGGGCGCCAACTGTCGTAGAGTCGTGAAGACAGATGCCATTGGATGGCTAAGAGCTGGGGCCGATGGAGACTGTAGGTATCCGGGGTGGGATCGCGCGTCGAGTAGACGCGCTCAGAAGCACTGCAAACACCTCGATCTATCCAGGTTCGGGGCCCTCGTGTGGAGGTAACACCCCTACTCCTGCCTATCTCTCTGTATATGTATCGACCGAGTAGCCACAGTACAAATTCTCTCTCAGCCGAGTAGCCGGTTGCTCGCTCTCTCTTTTTTTCTAGTGCTAAGTCTCGCAATAAAATGCTCTCAGGGCAACGTCCCTCGCGCAGGAGGAGGCTGGGCACCTTCTATACTGGTACCCAGTCGAGTAAACAATGATTAAAAGTACACGAAGTGACCTCTCTACTGTGACACGGAGCACGACTCCGTGTTCCCGATGACGCCGTTGCGAGAAGTCGCCGCGCCGTCCGGCTGACAGTACTTGTCCACCCTGTCAGTCTCACAGAGTAGGTCCATGACTTGTCCTGTCCCCCTTGTCAGTGACAGGACGTGACAGGCGCCTACCCTATTGTACTCACGCCGTAGCGCGGATAATCATGTTCATTGTAAGTTGAACCGCACGCCTGTACGGCTGCGGGATACGCGGGATTTTGTCAGAACAACTCCATTGACTTTGTGCCCGAGTAGGATTGCTGCCCATCTACTCGGACCACCTGATCCCTACTCGGATGATTACGATCTTCCTCATTATCTTCTCCTGGCCTTCAGTACTTAACACCAAGTAGAGTCTACCGGGTACCAGATACCCGGGTAGCCGCCTACCCGGCAAACAGTACTCTGATCTCTGTTTTATCACCTGCCTTAGGCCTACTCGGGGGTAGCCCCCCGACACTTGCTTCAAATGTGGTGGAAGTGGACACAAGTCCTTTAAGTGTTCCAACAAGATGATCATGATTGTCAACCAAGATGGTGAACGAGACTCAATGAGTGAAGACGAATACTATGCCTTGCACCAAGTTGCTCTAAACTCCTTAAACGTCCAAAACGATGAAGAAGAAAGTGTCTATTGTGATGAGGACAAGAATCCATCGCTAGTTGTCAAACGTGTTCTTACAACCTCCCCGCAAGATGAACATGAGCAACAGTGCAACCTCTTCCAAACTAGAGCCGGGATCAATGACAAATCGATCAAGATTATCATCAATGGAGGGAGTTTCCATGATTTCGCTAGAAAAGAACTGTCTGATAAAATCCAATTGAACAACAAGGAACACCCATACCCATACCACGTTAAATGGCTTAGCGACTCCGGCACCTTCAAGATTCAACACATGGTCACTGTTCACTTCAAGATTGGTCTCTATGAAGACACGGTTGAGTGTGACGTTGTGCCTATGACCGCGTGTCATCTTCTTCTTGGCCGACCTTTTCAATATGACAAGAGTGCTCTTCATTATGGACGTACCAACCACTATAGCTTCAAGTGTCATAACAAGACATTTGTGCTCCATCCAATGTCTCCTAGCCAAGTGATCACCAACAACGTCGAGACCCTTGCACACAATTAAGAAGAGCTCACATCTCGTGAGATGAGTGGTGAGAGAGTGATCCACCTAAAGGAGAGTGAGAGCCACAAGCCAAACATGAGTGAATTTTTTTTAGTGCTCCCAAAGGCCTTGCCTTCTTTGCCATCAAAAGCGAGATGTGAGAGTTAAGAGATGAGCCATCCATACTTCACTTTGTCCTCGTGTGCAAAGGAGAAGCACTCGAAGCTAACCCCATAACAAGATTCCTCCATCTCTGTTGCCCTTATTGCAGGAATTTGAGGATGTGTTCCCCGACGAACTTCCACTGGGCCTACCTTCCCCTACGATGCTTCGAACACCGCATTGACCTCATCCCGAGAGCACCACTTCCAAAACGCGCTCCATATTATACCAACCCCGAGGATACTAAGGAGATTGAACGCTAAATCCAAGAACTTCTTGAGAAAGGTTTTATCTGCGAATCCCATTGACCTTGTGCCGTCCCGGTTATCCTTGTCCCCACACAAGATGATACTTACCTCATGTGCATGGATTGTCTCCCCATCAATGCTATGACTGTTAGATATATACATCCCATTCCTAGGCTCGACGATATGCTTGATGAATTAAATGGTGCTACTATCTTTCCCAAAATTTACCTTAAAAGTGGATATCACAAAATTCGCATGAGAGTAGGAGATGAATGGAAAACAACTTTCAAAACAAAACTTGTTTTGTATGAATGGCTTTTCATGCCCTTTTGTCTTTTGAATGCACTCTCAATTTTTATGCGTCTCATGAGTAAGTTTTGCGTCCTTTCATTGGCAAATTTGTTGTGGTTTATTTTGAAGACATTCTTATCTATAGCAAATCATTGGAGAGTCACCTTGAACATATCTCTCAAGTACTGTTGGCCCTTCGCAAAGTAATATTTTTGTAAATCTTTCCAAATGCAATTTTTGCACCAACAAGCTGGTTTTCTTGGTTTTCTGATTTCCTCCAACGGCATTGAAGTTGATGAGAAGAAAGTAGAGGCAATTAGAAATTTTCTAACCCTACTCCAGTGGGTGAGATAAGACGTTTTCATGGTCTTGCCGGCTTCTATCACCGTTTTGTGAAGGATTTTTCCACAATTGCTTGCCCTTTAAATGAGCTTACACAGAAAATATACTGTTTGTTTGGGGAAATGCTCAAAAAAATGCTTTTCATACCCTCAAGAAATGTTTGCCCGAAGCACCTTTCCTTATTTTGCCGGATTTTGAGAAAACTTTTGAAATTGAATGTGATGCTAGTGGCATAGGCATTGGTGGAGTTCTTATGCAAAATGGACATCCCGTTTCTTATCATAGTTAAAAATTAGATGGTTCTAGACTCAATTACCCAATATATGACAAGAAACTATTTTCTTTGGTTAGAGTTTTGGAAGTGTGGCAACACTATCTTTGTCCCAAAGAATTTGTTATTCATTCCGATCATGAATCATTGAAATATTTGAAAAGTCAAGCCAATTTGAACGAACGACGTGCTAAATGGGTAGAATTCATTGAATATATTCCTTATGTCATTAAGTATAAGAAAGGTAAATAAAATGTTGTAGCGGATGCTTTATATCGTAAATAATTCCTTCTTACCCGCCTTGAAATCGATGTGCTTGGTTTGGATGAAATCAAAGACTTATATTCTTCCGATGTTTTCTTTGGTCCCATTTTCGAGAAACGCTTGCTCAGTCGAGGTTTTGATGACTACTATCTCCACAAAGGATTCTTGTTTAAAGCTAACAAATTTTGTATTCCGGAGTCCTCTCTTGGTTTGTTGTTATTGAAGGAATCTTATGAAGGAGGTCTCATGGGACACTTTGGAAGGGATAAGACCTATGCATGCTCTCCAACCACTACTATTGGCCTAAGATGCGGCATCAAGTTGAACGCCTTGTCAAGAGATGTCCTACATGCCTCCGAGCTAAGTCTACTTCCAAACCTCATGGTCTTTACTTACGATTGCCTACATCACATAACCCTTGGAGTGCCATTAGCATGGACTTCGTGTTAGGACTACCACGCACTAAGAAAAGCATGGACTCAATCTTTGTCGTTGTTGATCGTTTCTCTAAGATGGCACATTTCATTCCATGCAATCGAACGGACGATGCTTCACATGTTGCCACCTTATTTTCAAGAGAAATTGTGCATCTACATGGTGTGCACAAGACAATTGTGTCGGACCGCGATGTCAAGTTCACCTCCTACTTTTGGAAGACTTTGATGGCCAAGATCGGCGTCAAGCTACTTTTCTCCACCGCCTATCACCCACAAACGAATGGCCAAATAGAAGTGGTGAATCGAGCACTTTCTTCACTCCTACAGGCATTGATAAAGCCCAACCTTAAGAATTGGGAGGAATGGATTCCCCATGCCGAGTTCGCCTACACTTGAACACTTCACCAAGCTACTAAGAGAAGCCCCTTCAAGATTGTCTACGGCTTCAACCCCAACACCGCTCTCGACATCCTACCATTGCCTCTATGCAAACAAGTCAACATGGACATCAACAAGCGCACTAACTACATCGGAAGCTCCATGAGTCCACAAGAGCTACACTTGAGAAGCATTCCGAGCACCACGCATCAATGATGAACAAGAACAATAAGCCCATTTGTGCTCAAGGAAGGTGACCTCGTGTGGCTACACCTCCGCAAAGACCGCTTTCCACAGGCAGCTCCAAGCTCAAGCCACGAGGCGACAGACCTTTCAAGATCATCAAGCACATCAACAACAACGCCTACAAGATTTACTTACCACCCTCCAAGTACAACGTGCACGACTCCTTGAACGTCAAGGATCTCTCTCCCTTCCATGGATATCCAAGTGATGAGGAAGATCATGAGTCAAGGTCGACTCTTTTTAAAGGGGGGGAGATGATGCAGCACACTCCATCCCACCAAGCCCAACATCCAATGGACCCATGACAAGATCTCGAGCAAAGGTGATACATGAAAAGGTGAATTCAATCCTCTCCCGCTATGTTTTCGATGACTTGGTGGACGGTGCGCTACCTCATGGCACAACCCTATGCGTGCTCAAATGTGACTCCACCACGGAGGCCCAAGAACGCGCCCAAAATGATGCAAAAGAAGCTATGGAAGAAGTCCGAGAAGACGGCATCGAGGAAGAAGAACGTAAGGAGGAAAAGGGAGGAAAATAGGCGGCCCGGCCTCAAAGCCCGCCCAGACCGGCC
This sequence comes from Alopecurus myosuroides, assembly GCA_028641055.1. Lineage (NCBI taxonomy): Eukaryota > Viridiplantae > Streptophyta > Magnoliopsida > Poales > Poaceae > Alopecurus > Alopecurus myosuroides. The sequence continues at coordinate 218,052,314 of CM054061.1, read as the reverse complement.
CCCCCAGACCATACCCCCCATAGAGCCGGCTTGCCTCCACCTCGGCCTCAGACCAGCCCTTCCGCGCGCCAGGACATGAGGCCACCCGAAGCTGCCGGCCTCCATCCCGGCCTCAGGCCGGCTCCCATGCCGACCTCCCATGCGTCTCCACCTCGGCCCTAGGCCGGCGCCCCCTCGCCTCCACCCTGGCCCCAGGCCAGCGTTCCAGCACACCAGGTCAGCCTTGCGACGACTTCCACCTCGTCCTAAAGGGCCGACCAGACCGGACCCCCTGAAGACCGCGGGATTTGGGGGGAAATTCCCCTTTTCACCCGTCACCTACCCCCTTGGATATTTATGCAGCCCCTTTGGCTAGATCTAGGTTTAGAGATGAATTTAGAACTCTGAGCTTTGCTCTTGTACCCCTCTTGTGAGGCTACTCCTATGGTTGTACCTAGGACCGTATCAAGGCTACTCCTATGATTGGTATCTAGGATCATATCAAGGATCATCGGGTTTCCTATCCTTTCCCCTTGGGATTCAGTTAGGGACTTTCCAATCTTCCCCAACTAATCCTTGAGGTTCTGTTGGCGTGGTGGACCGGCCACATGTGTGAAGCGGTTTCTGAAAAGGTGAGTTCGCTTGGATCGATCGTCCAGTAGGCGGCCGTTGCGGCTTAGTTTATGAGAGATAGGGTGCTTCAGTTCTAGTTATCTCCCCTCGGTTTCCCATTCATGTTCATCACGTTCTTCGTTCACTCTTCGTGTTCTTGGTCTATCCGTGAAGATTCAGGCCACCCAAGAGGTTAACCCCTCCATCACAACCGCATAGGATGAATTTTGAGCAGCACAAGCTACGGGCAGCCAACCTACAACGGCGGAGACAATGGAGAGAGCACCGAGTTGCTGGGTGCAAAATAGGAGAGCCTAAACTCTCATACCATGTTGCGAAATGAGCAACTTTTATTAACACGGGCCAAAGGCCAATACATGTACAAGTGTGGCAAAGTGTAGAAGACCCCTTATACAATGGGGATATACAAATATGAGGGGTATACGTCTCTAACAGGGGCGAGCTGCATGCGTGCAACTGAGAGTGCGAGGAGCTTAGACGGTAGTGTTAGAGATATATAACCTTCATATTTGTATATCCCCATTGTATAAGGGGTTTCAGCATGAGGAATCCACCGAGGGCCAGCCGGAGGAATCTAGTGAGGGCCGTCCAGAAAACAGTTTGAGGTAGAAGATGACCTTGAGGGAGAAGATAATGGCCAGAGAGAGAGAGAGAGAGAGGGGGGAACCAGTGACCGGGCGGAATCAGCGGAGGCAGCGGTAGAGGATCTCGGAGCTGCTGTGTGCGGGAGGAAACCCTAACCTAGGGTTCGATACCATGTTGGATAATCATGGCGGGCTATGTTCCTATACCTCATATTATAGTGTTGGAGAATCATGACTGCTGCTCAGATGTGGTCTTATCTTCGCTAGCTCTATGTGCCCTCCGCCGATGCTCTCTACTTATCTGTGGTACGTCACGAGCATGCTCTTCAGCAGGTTGACTACACTATCAATGAGTTCTATACACAGAGCGCTGCTATCTAGCGTCAGCTTGACTCCCTCGGCACTGCTGTTTGCGGTACCTGCATTGCTGCCGGACTGTGAGATCGGACTTGGAGTTTGAGCGTGTCTATGAGTTCTTGTCTCGTCTTCGTGCCGAGTTTGAGCCTCGTCATGCTAATTTGCTTGCTTCTGGTTGTGTTTCTATCTCAGAGGTACTTTCGGAGCTTCGTGCTGAGGAGACACGCCTTTGAGGTGTTGGTTTTGCTTGCGGTCCCCTCTATGCTTGCTGCTCGAGCTCCTGTTATGCCGTCTTCTGGTGCCAGTGCTCCACCGTTCCTTCCCACACCCTATGGGGGGCGTGAGCCACCTTGTATCTGGCGGGAAGGGCCAATCTTACCCTCGTATCTTCTGCGGCTACTTCTGAAGTCGCGTCATCCAGAGTATGATTGCCGCAAGAGGCAGAGGGACATGCGGAATAGTGGGCACAACTCTTAAGCTGGGACTCGTACTTCTTCTTCGAATCTCTCGCTTACGGATAAGGACATTGTGTGGCTCAAGCGTCTGCTGGCTTCCTCTAGATCTATTTGACGGGTGCTGCAGCCTCTGTGACTGCGGCGTCCACCATCGAGGGACCACCGTCCACACAGTTAGGTACATCTTCGTGGATTCTGGCCTATATAATTTAGTTTCATATGTCTTCTGGTTCTTCTGTCCTGACCTCTCTTCAATCTCTTGATTATATTGTAGATATTCTCACAGCTGATGGCACATCTCTTCCTGTTGCTAGTTGTGGCACTCTTTCTACTTCTTCCTTCTCAGTTCCAAATGTTTCTCATGTCCCTCGTCTTACAACAACCTTGTTTTCCGCTGCTCAGCTTACTAATTCTTGTTGTCGTGTTATTCTTTACATTGACTCTTGCTCTCTCCAGGATCGTCACATCTGGGTTCTGGTTGGGGCTGGCCCTTGGCACCGTGACTCTCCGGGTCTTTGGGAGCTTGATTGACTCTGTGTTCATTCCGCTACACCCACACCCACGAGTTCACATGCTCTTTCTTCTTCCGCTTACGCTTCCTTCCAGCAGTGGCACCATTGTCTTGGTTACATTTTTGGTTCTCGCCTACCATCATTAGTTCGTCGGGTTCTTCTGAGGGTTGTCTCAGGAGATGTTTCCCTCCAGTGTCAGGGTTGTAGACCTGGAAAATAGACTCAGTTACCTTATCCTACTAGTGAGTCAGTTCCGAGTGTCCTTTCGACTTAGTTCATAATGACGTATGGGGTCATGTTCCATTGCCTTCGAAAGGGGTCCATCCTACTATGTTATCTTTATTGATGATTTCTCTCGCTACACTTGGATTTTTTATGACTTCTCGCTGTGAGGTTCTCTCTGTATATAAGCGTTTTGTTTCCATGGTTCACACTCAATTTTCCATGCCTATCTATGTGTTTCATGCTGATTCTACTGGTGAGTATATCTCCCAGATATTGTGTGGCTTTCTTGCTAAGAAAGTTACTCTCGCCCAGTTTTCTTGTCCCGGCACCCATGCTCGGAATGGCGTGGCCGAGCGCAAGAATCACCACCTCCTTGAGATGGCACGTGCGATGATGATTGCCGCATCTCTTCCACCTCACTTTTGGGCTGAGGCTGTTTCTACTTCCACCAATCTCATCAACATCCGGCACTCGGCTGCCCTACAGGGTGGTATTCCTATGGAGCGTCTTTCTGACCGTTCTCCTGATTACTCGACACTTCGGTTGTTTGGCTGCGTATGCTATGGTCTTCTTGATCCACGAGAACACACCAAACTTACTGCTCAGTCTGTTGAGTGTGTCTTTCTTGGGTATAGTGATGAGCATAAGAGTTATCGGTGTTGGGATCATGTTGGTCGTCGGATGCGCATCTCACGTGATGTGACTTTTGATGAGTCTCATCATTTCTACCCGCGTCCTACTCCTCCACCTTTTATGTGGGCGATATATCCTTTCTCGCTTTCCCTGATACTCCTCTCTATTGCCTCATGTTCCTGCACCACCCCATCTGATTCCTCTTGATACTCCTTCGGCATCGTCTTCCCCTCCTCCCTCGTCACCTTCTAGCCTCATCGTCTTTCTGACAGTTTAAAAACCTTTAACTTTTTCGAGATTTGTATTTTTTTTTAGCATGCAATGATATGAATTTTAAATTGAAAATTTACATATTGGTTGATCTCGGATTATTTTTACGATTTTTCTGAAAGTTAAAACTGCTGATTTCGATTTTTTTTTTTAAAAAAAGTGCTACATGAGGCTTGAGCTCCATTTCGGAAAGTCAAATGGAGCCCGAGCTCCATTTGGGAAAAATGTCCAAATGAAAAGAGCTCACTCTCTGGTTGTTGCTTTTGAGTGTTGATGTATTGCCACTTATCTTTGATTTTTATGAAATAATTTTCAAGATATAGTATATATTTTTTTTATTAAAGGAACCCGCTCCGTTTTATAAAAGAAACCAGAGTAATACTTTTCAGGGCCGCTCCGTTTCAAATTCTTAAATGTACTGCTAGATATTTCAGTCTGGCATTTCCAGCCCCCTTGTATTGATTCTGGATCCACTATACATGCTTCTCCAACCCTAGACTCAAGTGTTAACGCTACTCCGGCTGCTCCTGATTTTTTGGTGCTGCCTTCTCTAATATTCCATTTTAGACAGTTGTAGCATATATTGCGCCCCTCGCTTCCTAACGATTTCTGTTTATATTCCAAAGCAGAACCGATCTACAGTGATTCGTGTACAGGGGCAAAAGTTCAGTTATAATAGACTTGAGGCTTCAACAGCAAAATTTGATACGACATGTATCGATCTCCAAACTGGCCTTGCCGAGGAATATAATATGATTCAATTAATTCTAATACAACCATATGGAAATATAACTGGCCCTAGTCCCTTTCGCAAAAAAAAAACATATGGAATATCACTGGCCCTAGGCCTTTTTGCAAAAAAAAAAACTATGGAATATCACAACGTTTTCCACTCTAACCTCTTAAAGACCCCACATATTTTGACGAGGAACATTTCTTAAAAGGAACTGAAACAATATACAAACATCCCAACTTATTTGCTATGGAAAGAGATAATGTTTGAAATACTAGTATATTGGTCGGTATGCAATACTTTAGTTTCCAATTGCTTCTTTTAAATGGGCAAAAAAATGGTTATAGAAAAATGTTGCCAACGGGGGGAATGATTCTTCCATTGATTATATGTTGTTAGGCAGGTGGGACGTCCGGTTTATTTGAGCATTTATCATATTTTTTTTTTTAGAAATGGGAGCCTGGGCCCCGGCCTCTGCAGCAAAATGATGCACACAGCCGGTTTTTTATTAAAAAATAAAGAGAATCATCCAGAGTATATGACTTATTACAATCATGGGTCCGAAAGCGTGGCCACAAAGACAAGCCACCGAAACATAGACGAACTACGCATTAATTCGCCTAGAATTAAGCCACCCAGCCTGGCTGTAAATAGCCCGAACGACCGCCATCAGTCGAGCACAGCCGGAATCCATAAGTCCTCGTTGATCCAGTGGGAGAAGAAAAGCCCACATCTGGATAGAATAGACCGCCCTGTTTACAACCTGCAAAAGGTGAAAATTCGTTTGTTTGTTAAAAACCAAATCATTGCGACAATTCCAAATTGCCCACAGGAAAGCTGCCGCACCCACTCGTATACGTGCTTTAGTTTTCCTATCAATACCATTTAACCAATTACCAAACATATTCGCAATGCTAGTAGGTGGATAAATGCTGTAAGTAAAATGTATAAGACGCCAAATATCACGGGCAAAATGGCAAGTTATAAATAGGTGTTCGACAGACTCATCTGCATCGCAAAAAACACATTTTTTACAACCATGCCAATTTCTCTTTATCAAATTATCTTTAGTGAGAATCACTTTCCTGTTAAGAAACCATAAAAAGATCTTTATCTTTAATGGCACCTTAAGCTTCCACAAGTATTTTCGTAAAAATCTTGTGGAGCCATGCATCAAGTCAGCATAATGAGATTTAACCGTAAAAACCCCATCCAATGTGAGATTCCAATGGAACACATCTGAAAGATTAGATAGGGAGACCCCCATTAGCCTTTCCACCAAATGCAGCCAACGGTCCCTTCTGTGACCCACCAAATTCCTCCGAAACCGAATGTCTAGAGGATTATGGGATAACACCTCTGCAACCGTAACATCTCTATGAGAAACGATGCAATACAACGATGGATAGGAATGTGATAACGGTTTATCTCCTAGCCATGTATCTTCCCAGAACCGCACCTGCTGCCCATTACCTAAAGAGAATTTGCCCCGTGAAAAGAATTCATTCTTAACTCTCATTAAACCTTTCCAGAAAGGTGAGTCCAACGGTTTACTCTCTACCTGAGATAACGTTTTATCTCCTAGATACTTATTAGAAAGTAACTCGTGCCACACCCCCTCCTCAGACAATAGTTTGTATAGCCACTTGCTCAACAAACACATGTTTTTAATTTGTAAGACCTCAATACCTAAGCCCCCTTGATCTTTCGGACGACAAACAATATTCCATTTTGTAAGGCGATATTTCCTCCTTTTTACATCACTTTGCCAAAAAAATCTTGAGCGATAGAAATCTAAACGTTTCCTAACCCCCACGGGTATTTCAAAGAATGACAACAGAAACATCGGTAAACTTGATAGGACAGAGTTTATCAGCACGAGGCGATCCCCATAAGATAACACTTTCCCTATCCAAGAACTAAGTTTCTTGTCAAATCTATCCTCAATTGGTTTCCACTCTTTATTAAGGAGCTTTCTATGGTGAATTGGTATGCCTAGGTATTTGAAGGGAAGCGTTCCTATCTCGCAGCCAAAGATATTACGGTAATCATCTTGGGCCTCCTTCGCTTTGCCAAAGCAAAAAATCTCGCTCTTATGGAAGTTAATTTTAAGACCTGAGAGAAGCTCAAACATCGCAAGTATGAGTTTCATGTTCAGTGCCTTTTGCACATCATGTTCCATAAATATAATCGTATCGTCGGCATACTGGAGTATGGACACCCCTCCTTCGACAAGATGAGGTATCAATCCTCCAACTTGACCATCCTCCTTAGCTCGATCTATGAGGATAGCCAACATATCTGCTATAAGATTAAAGAGAATAGGTGATAACGGATCACCCTGTCTCAGTCCTTTTAGCGTTTGAAAATAATGACCGATGTCATCATTAACTTTAATCCCGACACTTCCCCCCTGAACAAAACGAGCAATCCAATCACACCACTTAGGTGAAAAACCTTTCATTCTCAACACTTGTTGTAAGAAAGACCAATTCACCTTATCATAAGCTTTTTCGAAATCAATTTTAAACAAGACCCCATCTAAATTTTTCCTTTTTAGCTCATGAATAGTTTCATGAAGTACTACCACTCCTTCCAGTATATTTCTACCGGGTAGAAACGCTGATTGAGTTGGTCGGATAACTTTACTCGCAATAGAAGTTACTCGCAATAGAAACGCTGATTGAGCATTTATCATATGGGACTTAACTCTTCGAGTATGCCTCAGCTAGCTAGGACTCGAACCCAACTCTCGTTGTGTCTTGCCAGTGAGATAGCACTGAGTTCTCAAATAAAATGATTATTACTTGGGTTAGGAACAAATAGATTGGAACATGAAATACTTCAATTCTTAATGGCAAGATATGAAGAACTCAACACTCAAGTCTGGCCAAAGTTTGAGAATATTAATGAGAACGGTAATCCAAGGAAATCAAGTCAAAGTCATAAGTCAATTAAAATTAAGAAATGATTTCTTTTGGGGGGGAGGGGGGGGGGGTTTACATTGTTTTGGTCAATTGATAAATAAATTTGCTACCATCAAAACTGTGCAGCCTCTGCCGGAAAGACCACGAAAAGTTGACGCACAAATTTCCAAAATAGTGGAGAGGCACACCCTCATTCTCGCTAAGTTTACAGGTAAACCGGAACCCAACTGGATAGAAGTTCTCAAAATAATGAGGAGCACTGAAGAAGCAATAGCTTAAGAGTTTGACTATATTCATGCCCCAACCCATATATCTACGATGGAAGATTTTGTTAGGATGATGAATCTGTGAAACCCAACACAATGGGAGAAGATGCCGATACACACAAGGAATTTATCCATATCAGGTAGAACCGAAGCTACGCGAGTAAGAACTAGAATATAAAAAACTCTCTAGAACTTCTAGCTAAGGAAGACAACATATTTAACCTTTCGTTAAAATCATTATGGTTGTTAATAACATTAATACATTTTGTCATCTAGGAGCTTGTGTCTATATATTTTTTAGAACTCTCTATGATACGTTAAACCTTGGTGCTTATGTTGTTACTGAATTAAAATTACATCCAACTGATTTCACTTTTGAACAAGATGTGGGTACATGAGTATTAAAGATAACGTTGTTGTTAGAATTAAGGGGTGCCCTACACGTTTTTACCTTGTTATTGTTGATGCATAAGCATACAATTGCTCCTATCATATTAGCTAAATCCTACTTGAGAGGAGTTAAACATTTAATCAAACTCTAGGAAGGAAACATGAGATTTGAAATGTCGTTTGGAGACCCTTTTCAATGTCCACTCTTCCAGAAGAAAGAATTCTAAATTTTACCGCAAGGAAGGCAGGACGCTGAAGGGTAATAGCTTTGGGATGTGTATAAGATTACCAAATTTTTTATCATCAACGTGGTCAAGCAAAACGAGAAAATAATAGAATCACTTCGTGAAAGAGAACCCATGTGAAATAATGTCTGTTTTTGCTTTATTGTTGCTAAATAAAGAGTATAGTTAAAGATTCCAAAAGTGAGGGCAAGAAAAGGTAACCTGCTCGTCATTATGAACTAAAATTGTTGAGTATCATGACTGCTTAACTTATCTATACGATATATGTGTGCCTCGTTTGTGTATTAGACTGAAATTTTAGACCCTTTAAACAATTCCAGAGAAAAGAAGACTTCAGAAAACGTTTAACCACATGAGATACGACCTCGCACGAATGGTTGTACCGTTTTTCACCAGAAATACTAAAAGGCGTGGAAAGTTTAACGATGCATGGTATGAACACCGACGGTTGTACAACACATATTTACTCAAAAGACTGTAATCATACTTTTAAAAAACATGCGCCCGCCATTTACATAGTTCATCACACTGCAAAATAACAAGGTAATTACATTGAGATAAAAAGAAGTGGCTAGGGAACAAACCAACTGGGTTTGGTTGAATATTCTACGTTGTCGTTGGCCGGAGTCTTGTATATGCAATCAATTCTATTCTCTTGCATATCGTAGCAGTATGCTGCTGTAGTGGGTTCACGGTGCCGGCCCAGAACACAGTAGATCCGAGTTCCGCTTGTTGTGTTGTTCTTGCGGAAGGCCGTGTGGTAGCTGTCCAGGAACAAGTCGTAATTGCCACCGATGCCTTCCCATGTTACTTTGCGCCACGCGATCCTGTCATCCTCGGACTTTGACCCTAACTCAAAGACGTCGAATCCCTCCAACCCCGATGATTTTCCTCTGGTCCTGATCAAGAGCACCTTACCGGGCAACACAACTAGATTTAAGTAATGGAACTCGTCAAAATCGGGGAAGTTCAAATAGGAGGAAAGTTTGAAGGTGGCTTGTGGTACATCAATCAGGTGGAGGAACTTCAGTGTCGTGGCTTCGTACACATTCGTGACCCCATTGTGTCTCAAGCCATAGAAGTTTCCTCGGAAGTAGGCGAAATCAATGTAGTCGTTGTGACACGATGAACATCTTGCTATCTCTGTCCAAGCCGCATCTCCAGGCCGGCAGAACACCATGCCTCTTTGGCCTGCTAGCCACCTGTGGCACATCATGATCATCATGCCATCTGTGCTTACTGCAGGAGTACCGGGTGGAAAATGCAAAGCGAAGCGGAAGGAATCCGAGAATTCAAGATAACTATGAAAATGCATCCAACATGACGGCTCCGTCTTGATCTTGGTCAGAGGACCCCAGTGGATTCCACGACCGCTTTCATCGTCAGTATAGTGCACATATCTCACATGCGTGATGCCGGAGGTGGCGAAGGGGTCGCGGAAGGCGTTGATCTTGGGCAGCACAACGGTAGCTCCCGTGGCGAGGTGAGAGAGGCGGCAGGATGCATCACGGGCATCAACAATGACGGACCACCCGCGCGACAAAGGGAAGACGAGGGCGTGTTCTGAACCAGCACGGGGAGTAACGCTGTCCAGAGCAGCAGGAAGCAGAAGACGCGGCGCTTGTCCTACTGCAGAGCGCCATGTCCGGCAGACGGAGCGGAACACGGTGTGTCCGGTGATGGCATCGCGCGATCTGCTGGCGATGGGCTCCAGGAGATCCAAGGGAAGCTGCAACCAGTCGGGTAGCTTCTGAACAGACGCCATGGTGGTGTTGTGCGAAGGAAGAGGAAGAGAGGCAGATTGGTTCCGTAGGTGCGCCGTGCTGCGGCTTTTTTCTAGCGGATGTTGCCGACCTATTACAGCTATATTCCTCCACAAGTAATAATAATAATAAAAAGCTATATCCGGTAGCTATGCAAATTTGTTTAGGTGAATCCGGTAGCTGCACGTTTTCTTCTTAGGATAAGAAAAGTTGCTTTTTTATTTTTTTTGGGTGGAGAGGCAAAGATGACAGGCCAGAAGTTAGGAATTCAGACTGACGGACAGAATTCATTTTCAAGAACAACAAAAGAGCGCCTAATTCAGAGGTGTAATTATAGAGAATTACCTAGATAGAGGCGGCTAGGGTTTACCCCAATTAGATCAATGATGCCGGAACCCTATGAAGGTCGCAGCTAAATAGCCTAGAAGAAGTAAAACGACAAACAAAGTAGCCGGTAGATCACAGCTAAATAGTCGAGAAGAAGTAAAACGGCAAACAAGGGTGCCGGTAGCTTCAGGTTATAGGTCTAAAGCAGCTTAAAGATGAACAAGACGGATGGAGGAGCATCAGCCATTGGATGGGCAATCGACGAAGGAGCTTCACCCATCTTGGCGCGAACCAGTATGCAGTGATCTCGACCGTCCGATGTCCAAGGAATGGCTGAAGTTGAACTCATCTTCAGAACGGCTAGTGTGTCACTTGTTTCACAGATACAGAGCCTCACGATTCCCTTATTCTTAAGAGCCGACTTCTCGTCAAGACGTAAAATAAGGAAACGCCTTCTGAATGAAGCCTGTATCCTCCTAAGTGGCTTCTTCAACTGGCAGGTTCACCCATTTTATCAGCCAGCGCACTGCAGGAATGCAATTTAAGGGTGGTATGATGTACTGAAATGCAATTTGAATCCAACGGCTGTGAACAAGCTTTGCCATAGGGTACTAGTGAATATCCTATCTCTATCTATCACAATAACAATAGGCAATCCATGATATTTGAAAACATGATCAGCAAATACTTTGGCCACTGTTCTAATTGTAATTGGATGCTTTGGAGATATAAAGTGAGCATATTTGGTGTATCTATCAACCACAACCAGTATCATGTCCTTTCCGTAAAGCGGAAGCCCTTCAATAAAATCCATGATGATGTGGGCCCAAATTAAAATCTGGAATTGGCAAAGGGCTGTAGTAATCCTGGATAACTTGTTTGCTCAGATTTATTTATCTAACATATGGGGCAAGCCTTGATAAATGCAGTAACTGCAGTTTTGAGACCAGGCCAAGAGAACAACAACTTAATTACTACCTCCGTTCCAAAATGTAAGCCTTTTTAGAAAGCTAAACTAGTTTGCTAAAAAGTCTTACATTTTGGAACGGAGGTAGTATGTGATAAGTAGCTTTTTTCACTAGTGGCCTCCTAATTCAGAAGTGTGCATGGACAGCAGTAATTTTTCTTTAAGGTCATTGCCAGATCCATTATAGATTTGATTTTTATGTCTAAGTGCCCCCCTTGTTAGTGTAAAAATTTGGTAAGTTGGTACTGCTTGAGCATCCAGAAGAAATTTTGCTATGATTCCCTTGCACTTGTCGTTAGCCTTATAAGTTTCTGTTGCCTCTTGAATCTACACAGGAATGGCAATGCTAGACAAAAGTTGTTGCAGTTGATATTTAAATCTAGAAAGTGCATCAGCTACTCTGTGTTCTCTGCATTTCTCGTATTCAACTGTATATTTGTATCCCAGTAATTTTATCATGAGCTTGTCTTGGATTCCATCAGTAATATTTTGTTCTTGAATGTGCTTCAAGATTTTCTGGTCAGTTCTGATAATTACTGAGCTAGCTGCAAAGTAATGCTTTCACTTCTTTAGTGCCTCAAGTATTCCAAGTGCTTCCTTGTCATAACTAGACAAATCTGCTGCTTTAGGGTCAATAGTCTTGGTAAGATAATAAGGACATGTATTGTTGTCATTCTTTTCTTTAATTCATTGAACGCCTCTGTTTGTTCTTCTGACCAAATAAATCCTTCCTTTTTGAGAGGAGAGAATAATGGCCTGCAGATTAGACCATAGTCCTTGAAAAATCTCCTTTAATACCCAGCTAGGCCTAGAAAACTTCTTCATTTTGTGATATTTTTTGGAGTAGTCCAGTTGACAATAGCAGTAATTTTAGCAGGATCAGTATAGATACTCATTTGCAAGTAATTATATGTCCCAGATATTCCACCTTGGGTTGTGCAAATGTACATTTCTTCCTTTTTGAAAATAGATTATTTGCTCTCAAGCAATTGAAGACCAATTTCAGATGTTGGACATGTTCTTGGACAGATATGTTGTATATTAAAATGTCATCAAAGAAAACTAGCCCCAAATGTTCTCAGAAATTGTGCTAAAATAGTGTTCATGAGTTGTTGAAAAGTAGTTGGGCCTTTTGTTAATCCAAAAGGAATTACCACATACGCATAATTTCCTTGATGAGTACTGAAAGATGTGTTATCAATATCTGCTTCATTCATTCTAATCTCATGGTAGCCACTTTGAGATGATTCTTGGAGAACAGTTGTGCTTTATATAATTAATCTAGTAAATATTCTATCACTGGAATAGGGAACTTATTATTCATTGTGATGGCATTAATTTTTCTGAAATCAATGTATAGCATCCAGTCAAAGTCCTTTTCTTGACAACAATGGCAGGTGAGGAATAAGGACTATAGCTAAATCTGATGAAATTGTTTTTCAATAGGCCAGCCACTAATTTCTCCATAATATTCTTTTGATGGTGTGTAACTCTGTAGCATCTTTGATTCACTATTTTAGAGTCTTTTTCTAGTGCTATGACATGATCACATTGACTTTTGTGGTAATTTAGTAGGTTCGGCAAAGATATCAGTAAATTTATCCAGTCATTGCTGAATTGGAGCAGGGACTGTCTCAGTTTCAGTATCCTCTGCTTTATATGGATTTATAAGCAGTATTGCCCCGCAAATGTAATTGTCAAGTAGTTTTTGCAGGTGGACAGTTTCTGGAATATCCGGAGATGTTGGCAAACTGGCTTCATAAAATGTGACCTCCTCAATGTCTTTTTTCACTTTTAGTGTGAGATCCTTCAACATTAATTCAATATGACTATGTGTATAAATCCAATCTCCTCTAGGATAATAGCATAACCTTCAATTCAATATGAAGGTGAATTGAGAGGAACTCCCTAAATTTGATACTCAGTGTCTTTGCACAAGAATTCTGTCCATAAAGTCTCCATTGGCCACTTGTACCTTTTCCTTCTTTGTTGGATAAAAGGTGCAATTAGCTCTGTCAGCAATTTCAGGTGTTATAAAGGTGGAAGTGCTTCCTATATCCACTAGTGCAAGAGCTTGGATATTTCCAATGATGACATATAATGTGAATGTGTTTTTAGTTTCTTTCTTTCCCTTCAAGGCATGCATAGAAATTTGTAGAAAGGGACTGCCAGTAGTATCTTATGGAGAATCAGAATCTGAGTCATACTCGTGAACATAAATTATTTCAGTTTCTTCTTGTTATTGTTTTTGCAATGCTTGAATTTGTGCCCTCTTAGACACTTTGCAGACCTTTTTATGCCCAGGCAACCAACTTTCCTTACCTTTATAGCAGACTTTGTTCTGTTTTTCCCAAAGTTTTAAATAGCGCGCTATAGCTTCGCTATAGAAACGCTATAGCGTTTTCTGCACTGTGAAGATAAGTGCATTAGCACGTTAAATGTACCAAAACCCTTAAATAGCACGCTATACCGGCGATTTAGCATCGCTATAGCGTTTCAAGCAGGTCGCCGCTAAATGTCATAGCCTGCTATTTAAAAATATGGTTTTTCCTGCTGTATCATGGCTTTAGTAGTTGCTTCTGTATTAATAGGGCCTTGTACTTTTGGCTACTCAAATGAAGCATGTCTTCTAGAAATTGAAAAATATTGTCTATGTGAAGGTTGCGGCGACGATTGCTCCATTCTTCTTGCATACTATATAGCTTGCTGCATGTCTACTGGTTTCGAGCACTGTAAATGGTTTTGTATATAAGTGCGCAAGCCAGAGGTGAAACTATTAACATAATAGTCATCCGGGAATGTTGGGTTATACCTTCTCATGAGATTCATGGATTTTTCATATCTGGTAATGTACTCGGCCATTATATTTGTTGCCTTAGTGAATGAAATTCTTTCACATTGTCACAAATAGAAGTGAATCAAAATATTGCTCTATAGCCTGTATCCAAGAAACAAAATTATCTCCTTGGAATGCAGGTTTTACCACTAGGTGCATTTTTCCAAATTCCTGTGTACCATGTTGTCTTTGAAAACCCTTTTTATATTCATTCTCATAAAGATCATCATCCACTATTTCCACAACATTATGTAGCAATTTGTTGATGTTCTTTAGCATTTTTCTCAATTCTGAATTGTTGAAGGTGGCCAGGGTTTTTCTGTTGACCATAATGAGGATGCTTGTAAGTAGCTTTGTAAGAGCCATCCAGATTTTGCTCTCTGCCTGCTTTGTCATGTGATTACAAAAAATTGGGCAGATAAAATCATGGAGAATATAGAAAAAAAATCCATGACACCAATGGGACCGAACTTTCCATGTTCACATATGTATGTTCGCTAGAAGTGAGGAGTCAAATTTACAAGGAAAACAGATACCAGGAGGTTTTTCCCCTGACATATCTTGCAACTTGAAATGGTCTCTTTTATGAGAACTCCGTGTGCACATCAGTTTCATCAGTTGAACCTCACAAGAACTCCATGTCCATATTAGTTTTGTCAGTTAAAATGTTGAATTTAACTAGCTCCAACTGAAAACTGTGTGATGAAATACCATACTGTGTTCAATATTTTATTTACCCATTGTGCTCCCTCCATCTCAAATTAATTGTCACAAAGATGGATAAAAATGAATGTATTTAACACTAAATTATGTCTACATACGTCCACTTTTGCTCATCTTTGTGACAATTAATTTGAGACGGAGGGAAGAGATTAAACTAGGCGTTCAAATTTGTGCCTTTGTAATATCTTTTATTCCAACTATTTGGTGAAAATGCTACTCGAATCATTTTGCAGGTGACCATGGTCCAACCAAGACAAGGATAGTCTATGTTGGAAACCTGCAAAATCAGGTACCTGGTTAAGTTAGAGCGCCTAAAGACAGAAACACCAAGAGAAAATCAACAATATCATTGATTCTATGATCTGAAACCATATAAATTTAGAAATCATGAGGAAAACAAATTATTCCAAAAGTTTTAAAAACCATCTCTCCAGTAAGTGTCATATGTGGTCTCATGTAAACTGATAAACACGAGCTCTTTGTTTGCTGTTATATACCAAAGCAATCTGGTTTACGTATTTCTTATATAGAACTGAAATTGACTTGCATATTTTTTACAACAACACTTGTGCTCAGTTTCTATACCTTATTAGTGAATCCTAGGGATGTAAATTGGGCCATAAAGGGCGCCGCATAAGCCTGTTTAACTAGCTCTATAGTTCATTTTCACGGAAAAACAGGAACTGCAATTTTAACTGTTAGCCAAATATAAGTGGGATTAAACGGGATTAAAAGGCGGCCGTTTACATCCCTACTTACTCCCTGGATCATTCAAAAATCCCAAGCACAATGCAGTTTCGACTAAAAAAATCTATTTCGTAGACTTAGGTAAAGGGATCAAAATCACCAGAAAGAGGCACCTATGGCAACAGGACGAGTTTATTATTCAGGCCACATTTTTTCTGATGTTTACATCACTCCCTCTCTGATGGGCATCTCTCGCGAAGTCGCGATCTCAACCATGAAGCTGGGTTCAGGCTCCCATCATTATGCATAGATAACAAAATGGTGTATAGATTTGCATTAGTTTCTGTAAGAATTGACCTTCAGGTTTTGATCGTCTTCACAAGTCAAACTTCACCTAACGTTTGGGACTTTTTATGTCAATTTTGGTAAATGAACCAGTTTACAGTAGGCTATAAGATTTGTTGTAAATTACATCATGGTTGAATAAAAATAAATAGGCATGGTATTTTATTTTCACCATTGTTGAATTTATTTTCTAAATATGGAAATGTTGAATAAATAGGCATGGAACTATATTTTCTTCTGCTGCCAGTTTGTGATCCTATTATGCCAATCCATCTCATTGTTTTATTTATTGGGTGGACCCTGATCATCGCCTTTTGACCACTAAAATAATAAAATCCTTTTGGTTTTTGTGATTTCTACGCCTGTTCTGCAACCATTGCACCAGTTCTGTTAGGTGCAGAATTCCCTCTACTGGACTGGTGATCATGCGCGTTTCTTTGGCCAAAGATGCAACACTACACCAGATGATTATCTCATAGAAAATCGAGATTCAACAAGACGGCTATATATCAAACATATTGCACAGCATTACTCCAGGGAGTACATTCCAAAGCACAAATCATCAGTGCAAGAAGAAGCAGAAATTGTACTCTTACGAGTTGAGCAGAATTCATTTGACAAACTAGAACTCGTCATCGAGTTCAGCAGAAATCGTACTGGTATGAAGTTCATCTGACACTCAACTCAGTCATTACCAAAGAGTACATTCTAAAGCACAAATCACCAGTGCAATGGACGTAACAGAGTCTAGAAGAAGCAGGCATCGTACTCGTACGAGTTGGGCAGAAATTGTACTTGTTCAAGCTCATCTGACTCACTCCAAGATCCTATACATCACTCAGAAACAAGTAGCAGCTGCGAGCAGCGATGGAATGCGACCCATTCACCAGAAACTAAGAAGATTGCCGCAGCATGGGCACCACACCTGGCGCTTCTTGTAGCACCCGTAGCAGAGCGCCATGTGGTAGCAGGGAGCAAGCCCTATCTTCGCTGGCCCGGAGCAGTCAGCACAGACTGCGCCTGCGACGCAGTTGCCGTTGCCGTTGCCGCTGCTGCGTGGCGTCTCATCCTGCAGCAGGCCCAGTGTGTCGCGAAGGATCTGGCACTCCCGCTGCAGCCCCTGGACCTCTTCGGCAAGCTGGTGGTTGTGCCGCCTGAGCTGCTCACACTCTCGGCTGCGCGCCTGCAGCTCACCCCATCCACGCTCAACATCGTCACGCTGCCAAAGTAACATGGAAACAGCCATTAGAGCAGAGCACTAGACGAGTTAGCAAGGGAGCTAGGGAGAGGGCGTGGCGACTCACTGATATCTGAAGCAAGTCTTCCCTGTGGCCGCGGCGCCTGGGAGCGAGGGCGAGGCGAGGCCGCACCGGTGGCTGTGCCTGTGCATGGCGATGCTCCATCTGCCACGGAAGCACTCGCGGGTCGAACAGCATCTCCCAGCGAACCGGGTGCTGCGCATGGCGATGCTCCATCTGCCACGGAAGCGCTCGCGGGTCCACCATCATCTCCAAGCAAAGCGGGTGCTGCGCATGGCGATGCTCCATCTGCCACGGAAGCACTCGCGGGTCCAACATCATCTCCCAGAGAAGCGGGTGCTGCGCATGGCGATGCTCCATCTGCCACGGAAGCGCTCGCGGGCGCGGCTGCTCCAGCTGCGCGGCCAGAGATCCTCGCCCCGTGCCCATGATCATGGGAAGCGCCGGCTGGAGCACTCCCGCCCGCTGCAGATGCAGCTGCGCGCCCTGATGTCCTGGCCCGAGCTGCAGAAGGGGCGGCACGCCAACGTGCGGCGCATGCGGTGGCGGCGCGCCCATGGTCATGACGTCGAGGGATGGGGACACAAACGCTGGGGCTGAGCCGAAGACAGTGTGGGCGAGCTGCTCTCCAAGCTCGGTCCACGGACGCGTGTCCACGGGCGGCTCTGGCTCCAGCGGCAGCAGTGCCGGCGGGAGGACGAATCCCGGGTCCTGATGGAACTGAAACTCGTCCAGGTCGAAGCGTCGCGGAGGAAGCTCCCCCAGCGTCTGAATCGCGCCCCCCACGGCGGGATGCTGCTCCTGCTCCTGCGGCGGCGGTGCCTGGAACTGGAACAGAAACCCTTGGTGGCGATGGAAGCGGAGCTCGTCCAAAACGAAGCCTCGCATCACCGCCTCCGGTGGCTCCCTCGGAATCGGTACCAGTGAGGCTGAAAACATCGTTCCTCCTATGTTACCAACTCCACAAGAACGATCGATTCGAGGCGAAGCTAGAACAGGAGGTACCTGCAGAGGAGGCGTCGATGGAGTCGGCGATGACGTCCTGGCCCTGGAGTGGCACGTCGGAGTCGGGGACGCGCCGCGCCGGCTCGCTCGTCCTCCCGTCTCCGATGGCATCCGCAACGTGTACGGGCGACGAAAGCGTAGGCCCGGGCGCCGGTGGCTCCCTCGGAATCGGCAGCACTGAGGCTGAAAACATCGTTCCTCTTATGTTACCAACTCCACAAATCGATCGATTAGAGGCGAAGGTAGAACAGGAGGTACCTGCAGAGGAGGTGTCGATGGAGTCGGCGATGACGCCCTCGACCTGGAGTGGCACGTCGGAGTCGGGGACCCGCCGCGCCGGCTCGCTCCTCCTCCCGTCTCCGATGGCACCCGCAACGTGTACTAGCGACGAGCGCGCGGGCGCGGGATCCTGCAGAGCCGGTGAAATCTGGGGGATGACGAGCCCGGTGGACAGCGGTGCCGACGAAGTCTCGGCACCGAGAGCGGAGGCCGCGGTCGGCTTCTGGCTCCCGTCGCCCTCCTCGATCGCCATTGCCGCCTCTCTCTCTCTCTCTCTCTCTCTCTCTGCCTCGCGAAGGTACCAGGTAGAGTAGGAGGAAGACGCCGGGGAAAGGAAGACGACGGGGAAGGAGGATGGGGATTTATAGGGAGCGGCGCGACGAGGTGATCGGTGAAGTGTGGTCATTGTTACCGTAGCTTCGGAGAGAAGCCACGTGGGATTCACCGCTTTTTTCTTTCACTGACAGCATGTCCCTCCTGGCGATTTATGATTTTACCCGCTCGTAACTTTCCCCATCGATGGGTTCGGCCGCGCCAAGGTAAATAAACGGTTATGGCCGTGGGGCCCACCATTCCATGCCAGCCTGGCTATTCCATAGCACGCCGGCCTCGGAAGCGCACCCAAAACATTCACAGACCCAAACCGATCGGCACCGAAATTTTCTGAAAAAGAGGTGCAACAAAATTTTCGATTGACATGTTTTGATTTTTAATCGCAGCTATTACCGATTGAACTACTCAGCATTACGAGGATGCATCGATCGTGTGTGTTCAGATCGATAGTTCAAGAACAAAGTTGTGCGTACTCCTTAGGCGCTCAATTTTGCTTTGAGTTAGATATTATTGAATTGTTGCACTAGCCATATAGACCAAAAGTCCGAACTGATGAAAATGGTTAGACAACGCATTATATTCTTGACACTCCCCCTTACGTTTAGGCCGGTGGGATTTTTTTTCACGGGCCTCGGACGTGGATTTTACTTCACGTGTCTAGCACGTGGATTTTAGGGTGTCCATAGATATTTAATTAAATACCGCATTGGCCAGGATTTGAATTCAAGACCTCTAGGTCTAATACCATATTGAACTTATGCTCTAGCCAATTATCCCAAAAGTCCGAAATGGTGGAAATGGTTAGGCAATGCATTATATTCTTGACAGATATAATCCATCTTTGGTTGGCAACTTGATCCATTCCGGAAGTAGATTTCGACAAGGGGACTGTAGTTTCCTTTGTTTGTTACAGCTTAAAGGGACGTTGTCAGCTTATCGGGTGATCTTGTCCACGGGAGAAATTCCTACGGCCTCTCTAGCTGGCCGAACATAGGGGGAGAAGAAGAGCAACGAAATGAGAGAGAAGAGGGGGAACAGAAGCAACGCCGCCATCGCCTCATACAGATTAGTCCCCCCCCCCCCTCCCACCCCTAGGAACCGTCGTTATAAACCTCCGGCGAATGTCGCCTGTTTGCTTCCCACTCGGCCTGTAATTTATTTTACTAGGCTAGGAGGGGAGAGCCCTTTTGCAGATAGTGGTTCTTCTCGTAGTTTCATTGCACTTTACTTTTTCTTTGTACTGAACCCGTGGGTTTCATTTCTATGAATGGAACCGGAGGTAGCCCCCCCCCCCTCCCCCCCCCCTCGATTATCTAAAAAAAACTCTAGCGACGGGTATCGTTCCTCTCGTAAAAAAATGACTTTATCTTTATGTATAAATTTGAATTATATCAAAATAAAAACCGTTGCCACCGCATAGTCCTCTCAAATATTGGCATATGTCCAAACATGCCCTCTAAGACCTCCGTAATGCTACCAATGTCTTAGGTGCTAGCATGTTACCAGTGGCGGACCCCACATATTTTTCGCAAAACCCCTTAATACATGTTGAAAAAAATATTAAATTGAGTAAAACCGTGTGTGATTGTGTGTTTGACCCCATAGGATTAGAACTCTGGCTCCGTCACTTCATGCTACCACTTCAAAAATCAATTTTACATGTTTCAAAAGTTTCTGTAAAAAGTGTGATTGTTCACTAGCAACATTCAGAACTTTCACATCCAAAACTGAAATAAACATTGAGAAAGAAAGGACATATCTAGCATGAATAGTATCACAAAAAGATAAAAGCGAACTTGACACTAATAACACATGGATTTGTATTTTTTTTATGTGCTTTTCGATCTTAGAGCTAATTTTTTCAAAGTTAATAGACATACTCCTTGTGAACATTCACGTATATATATATATTTTTTAAAATATCTAAAATTTAATTTTTGAAGTGGTAGCACCTAAGGCATTGGTAGCACTAGATATTCTCTCCTCCCAACACCCTTTTCTTCTTCGGCAAGCTCCACGCCCGCATCCCCTAAGGCCATTTCTTTTTGGTTGCTCGCTCTGTTCTCACGGGCACCTTCTCTGCCTCACGGGTCAAATCGTTGTTGCATCGCCGACGCCGAATGGTAGATGTATTGTGGCGGTGTAGGTGGAGGTCAAGGGAGATCAGAGCATAGAGGGATAATACGGCTAGGACAACCCGGGTGATCGTGTTCGTGTTCAACTTGGACATGCTCACGTCGTAAGGAGACCGTTGTGGTAGCGTGCACAGCAGCACCATCGAGTCAGTGATGGAGTTTAGTTTGGCGGAGTAACTAGCAGGAGATGTCGTACGCACGGGATTGGTCAAAAAGCGTGAATGCACGCTACCCAGGTTCGGGGCCCTTGTGGTAAATGTTGGGTTACGATGCAGGAAATTAAAAAATTCTAACAACGATAACCAATATTGTCAAGATCTATTACTATGCAGATATAAAGTAATATAGGGAATCGGTGTTCGTACCTTTAAAGACCGAAACACGGGGATTACGCTCCCGCACAAGCATTGTTGTGGAATACGACGTAGCCGACCTCAAGGTCGTGTAGTCGTACTAGCAAGAAGTGCCACAAACGGCGGCACCTCGTAGATCTGCACACGTACGATGTAGACGCCGACTCCCGAACTCCAGTCAGTGAAGCAGCGGAAGTTGGAGGCTTGGACCGAAGATCCGACGGCACGACGGCGTGCGTATGGTGGAGAAAATATCTACTCGTGCGCAGCTCCAAGGGAGAAATCACGGTTGAGAAGAGAGAGAGGGAGACTAGTGCCCTCTGGGAGAAGGGGACCTCCCCTTATAAAGGTTGAGCGGGGATGTTAACCCCCTTGGCTTAGCCATTTGGGACTATCCCACATGGTTTGGCCGGCCAAGGGGGCATCTGCCGGCCCCTAGTGGGCCCCATGCGGCCAGCCCACTAGGGTGGCTGGATCCTTCCTCCTTTTTATCCTCTTGGGTCTCCCTTTCGGGTGAGACCCATTTAAGGTGGGTTGACTTTAAAAATTAAAATTAAAATATATTTAATTATTAATTACCTTAATTAATATTAAATACATATTATTTAATTTCTCTTACTCCAAATCACCTTTCGTAGACCTCAGATCTCCATCGAATACATCCCTGAACGATTTCGGTTCTCTTCTCTATCTTCTTTTCGGTGTGAAATCAAACCTAAAAATCGTCTACTTAAGTTTATCACCCCACAGTTTGGGATCTGATATGGGGTGGCCCAATCTTCTCCATGAGCTTCTCTCTGTTTTTGTGGATTTTCTGATAATTGGATAACTAGTGCTACACTGAGACCTCTCACTCAGCTGACCCCTGTTGCCAGATGCAACAACAATCAAGCTCTTTGGATATTCTCAACTACACACTCTTGCACAAGTAATCAAAGATCACAAGTGGTCCTGTATCTCCCTATTCCCAGATGGAATAACAAGATATCACGCAATTTTGCAAGGTTAAACTTCAAGTAGCATGCTTAGCAGCAATATAAACTAGAGGCTAGGGTTTTTGTATTTGGTTTAAACTGGATCTAAGCTCCACAACTCGCAGGAGGGGAGTATATAAGAGGGACGGGTGCGGCCACAAGGGACCCATTGCGCAAGCACCTATCCTACTTGGACTAGGACTTCTACTAAAAGAGATACAAACCGATCCACCATTAAGGGATTCGACCAATTATGGTATACAAACCATACCTATTTCGAATAGGATTTTCTATGTGGCGTATTTGACTTGTTGGAGGCGCCACCCCCTTGTCAACATGAAATAACAATTGTTATTCATTGTTCTTGAAATAAAAATTGTTATTCTTTGTTTTCACCATCTTGGACACTTGTTTTCGCCATGGAAATCTTGTTTTCACCATCTTCTAGTCTTGTTTTCACCATGGCTCCTTTGTTTTCACCATTTGTAAACTTGTTTTCCAGCTCCTCTTGATTGTTATCCTCCATCATGTTTGTGTTATCAATAAACCTAATCATACATAAATGCATAGACTTAGGTAGTATAAAGTTCTCATAATCACAAATAGCATAATCAATAAGGAGTGAATTCACCTGTTGTTCTAGTAGCTTGGTCGTTGACCTTGTCATAGGTCCAAGTTTCACTTCATCTTGTTTAGGTGGCAATGTGCTAGGGATGTCCTCATCATCCTCCCCCTCTTGAAAAGCCTTGATGTCCACATCAAGACTCTCTCCATGATATGGTGTTAAATCCGCAACATTGAAGGAATTACTCACTCCAAACTCATCAATTAAAAGATCTATCTTGTAAGCATTGTCATTTATTTTTGCAATCACTTTGTAAGGACCAGCACCTCGAGGTGACAATTTTGACTTCCTTAGCTTAGGGAACCTATCCTTACGAAAGTGTACCCATACCAAATCTCCCTCTTGAAAAATAACCTCCTTTCTCTTTTTATTTCTCATTTGAGCAATATCCTTCCCTTTCTTCTCTATGGAATCCATCGTTTTCTCATGTATCTTCTTCACAAAATCAGCTCTCTTTGATGCCTCCATGTTATTGTCTCTTGAATAGGAAGTGGTAATAAATCAAGTGGTGTAGTAGGCTTGAATCCATAAACCAACTCAAAAGGACATAATTGAGTAGTTGAATGCACAGCTCTATTATAGGCAAACTCCACATGTGGCAAACAATCTCCCCACTTCTTCAAATTCTTCTTGATCATAGCTCTCAATAATGTAGACAAGGTTCTATTAGCCACCTCGGTTTGTCCATCTGTTTGGGGATGACATGTTGTAGAAAATAGCAATTTTGTTCCAAGCTTACCCCATAATGTCTTCCAAAAGTAACTCATGAATTTCACATCTCTATCCGAAACAATTGTCCTTGGTACTCCATGTAGTCTTACTATCTCCTTGAAAAAGAGAGTAGCAATATGGGAAGCATCATCACTCTTGTGGCAAGCAATGAAGTGTGACATCTTGGAAAATATGTCCACTACCACAAAAATTGAACCATGTCCCCTCTTTGTCCTTGGTAAGCCTAACACAAAATCCATGCTTATATCTTCCCATGGTGTTTTTGGTGTTGGCAATGGAGTATACAATCCGTGGGGCTTCAATTTGGACTTGGCTTTATTGCATGTGGTGCACCTTTGGACAAATCTATAGACATCTCTCCTCATATGTGCCCAATAGAAATTTTCAGCCAACATAAGAAATGTTTTCTCACGTCCAAAGTGACCCATCAATCCACCACTATGAGATTCCTGTAATAACATCAAACGCAAAGAACACTCGGGAATACATAGTTTGTTAGCTCTAAAAAAAAATCCATCATGTATATGATATTTATCCCAAGCCTTCACATTAGAACATTTAATATAGGGTGTAGAAAATTCTTTTATCTTGAGCATATAGTGGTTTTAATTCCTCTAAACCCGAAACTTGCACATCCAATTTAGTGAGTAGCATATTTTTTCTAGACAAAGCATCAGCAACCACATTATCTAGTCCTTTCTTATGTTTAATAATATATGGGAAAGATTTAATAAATTCTACCCATTTAGCATGTCTTTTATTAAGATTGGATTGATTCTTTAAAAATTTCAATGCCTCATGATCAGAATGTATAATAAATTCCTTTGGACACAAATAATGTTTCCAAACCTCAAGAACTCTAACAAGTGCATACAATTCTTTATCATAGACAGAATAATTCAATTGTGCTCCATGTAATTTTTCAGAAAAATAAGCAATTGGTTTCTTATCTTGCATTAACACTCCTCCAATACCTATGCCACTAGCATCACATTCAATCTCAAATTGTTTATTAAAATTAGGTAGCATCAATAATGGAGCCGAAATCAACTTATTTTTCAAAGTATCAAAAGCAATATCTTGAGCAACCCCCCCCCCCCCACTCGAAATTCACACCTTTCTTAGTCAAATCATTCAAAGGGGCAGCAATAGTACTAAAATCTTTCACAAATCTTCTATAAATCCAGCTAGTCCATTAAAACTTCTTACTTGACTCACATTCATGGGAATTGGCCAATTTTTAATTTCTTCAATTTTAGATTCATCCACTTCTATCCCATGTTTAGAGACAACATATCCAAGAAATATGACCTTATCTTTGCAAAAAGTGCACTTTTCTAAATTTCCATACAATTTATTTTCTCTTAGCACATGCAAGACTTGTCTAATATGATCAATGTGTTCATGTTCATTGTGTTTATATATGAGAATATCATCAAAGTAAACAACCAAAAATTTGCCAATAAAATTTCTCAAAACATGGTTCATTAATCTCATGAAAGTACTAGGTGCATTAGTTAATCCAAAAGGCATTACTAACCACTCATATAAACCAAATTTTGTTTTAAAGGTTGTTTTCCACTCATCCCCTTCTTTCATTCTTATTTGATGATAACCACTACGCAAATCAATTTTAGAGAAAACAACACTACCAGTTAATTCATATAACATGTCTTCCAAACATGGTATAGGATGACGATAACGAATAGTGATATTGTTAATTGCTCTACAATCTACACACATGCGCCATGTACCATCTTTTTTAGGAACCAAAATAACAGGAACAGCACAAGGAGATAAGCTTATTCGAATGTAACCTTTATCAAGAAGATCTTGTACTCGTTTCTAAATTTCCTTTGTCTCTTGGGGATTTGTCCTATAGGGAGCTTGGTTTGGTAATGAAGATCCAGGAATTAATTATTTTGATGCTCAATCCCTCTCAAAGGTGGTAAACCCGAGGGCACTTCTTCTGGAAAAACATCATCAAATTCCTGCAAAACATTAGAAACACCAATAGAAAGAGGAGTCATGTCATTAGAAACTAAAATTTGTGCATGAGCAATATAGGTACTAAGCTAGGATCATCTCCAAACTCTCTCAAGTCTTCTTTGGTGGCTAACATTGTCAAAAGGCTCACTCCGTTATTTTTCCCACTCGGCCTAGGCTTGTTTTCACCCACAAAAGTTGTGTTTTCACTCTTATTTTCCCTCTCACTTTCTTTTTCTAGATTCACTTCAACTTTTTGTCTTGACTCATTCATTATTTGTTGGGGGTGTCATAGGCCTCAATATGATATCCTTATTATTCCAATTCAATTGATATGTGTTTGCTCTCCCATTGTGTGTAACTTTTCTATCAAATTGCCATGGCCTTCCAAGCAATAGATGGAAAACCGACATGGGAACCACATCACACTCAATTGTATCCTTGTATGGTCCAATTTGGAACTCCACTCTCACAATTTGGCATACTCTGATTTCCTCCTTGTCATTGAGCCATTGAATATAATATGGATGTGGGTGTGGAATATATCTCAATCTTAGCTTTGCACATAAATCTTTGCTTGCTAAATTTCTGCAGCTCCCTCCATCAATAATCACCTTGCAAGCCATTTGACGACCAACAATTGCTTTGGTTTGAAATAGATTGCATCTTTGGCTCTCATCACTAGGAACAATACTCAAAGCTTGTGTGCAAACAATGGTTGGATAATTTGTAGCAAAAGCATCAATAGGACCATCATCATCATCATCATCATCATCATATGTATCCTCCTCATTAGGATCAGCATCATATCCAGTCTCATACTCATCATTAGCATTAAGAAGCATAATTTTCTTGTTTGGGCAATCCCTCTTAAAGTGACCTTTACCTCCACAAGTATGGCATGTCATGTCCCTATTTCTTGGAGGGGGTGTAGCACCACTAGAACCCGAAGTAGATGGTGTGGTTTTCTTGGAACTTGAAGTATTTGTCTCGGGTTTGGTACTAGAATTCCCATGGGTTGCAGCACTTGGAGATGTAGGTGATGAGAAATTTGATTTTTGTTATGGAAAACTCCTCCTTGCACTCACATGTAGCTCCTCATTTAACCTATTTTCAGACTCCCTTGATTGATGTAATAATTCACTCATATTGGCATATTGTACATGCCTCACAATGCTTCTAATTTTGAATTGCAATCCACTCAAAAATCTTTGCATAGTTTGTTCAAGTTCTTCTCTAACCCGAGCCCTTTGATGGATCAATTCCATCTCCTTGTAATAAGCATCAACTGATTTTGAACCTTGCTTCAATTGTTGTAACTTGTCATAGAGAGTTCTAATATAATTCTTGGGAACAAATCTGTCTCTTAGCAATTGTTTCATCTCTCTCCATATATTCACAACTTCTTCTTCATGTTCTTCTCTCAATCTTGTAATGCCATCCCACCACAAGAGAGCATAGCCATCAAATGAAGAAGATGCAAGTTTCACTTTCCTCTCCTCGGGGTACTCATGAAGTCTCCATAATTTCTCAATTTTCAGCTCCCACATCAAGTACTCTTCCACATCTTCAGAATCACAAGAAATACTAGGGATAGAGAATTTTGGTTTTCCCAAGCCATCATCCTCTTTATTATTTTCCAATGGTACTATTCTTGCATATCCTCCACGGCCTCCATTGTTATTCCCTCTCTCATCCTCAATTATGGCAGCAGCTTGGGGCCTTTGTTGGAGTTGTCCCACTAGAGTGGACAAATTGGTCATTTGTTGTGTCAATGTCCTCAAAGTTTCTTGAATATTATTGACAGATTCTTGTGATGCACAAGCATCTTTCTTCAAATCAAGAGTAGTCATCTCCTTTATCAACTCTTCATCATTCTTGTCAACTTCATAAGAAAATTTCTTGTACGTAGTATCTCTTAGTGCTTCATAATAATTCCATTGCACCAAGTCCTCGGGTTTCTTCTTTGCCTGCACATCAACATCACTAGAAGAATTCATGATTAACTTGTTAGTAACAAAATATTCAATGGGTTTGTGGTGCCTCTCACAACTCACTCAAAACCAAGAAAATATGGCTTCACTTAATGTTCCAAGAGTGAAAAGGATCAACTTAACAACAAGGAGCAATGAATAATGTGCTTTAGTATGAGAAGAGAATAACCGAGCTATCAAGTATCACAATGCAAACCGGGTTTTTGGTGGGGCTTGGTTGGGATTCCTAACAACACCAAAATAACAACTCCAATGCACTGTCTAATGTGATGAAAAATACTAAAGGAAATACAATCACACTTGGAGAAAAATGTGGCTTAGCAATTATATCGTAGAGATATTGCAAGCACTAGAAAGACACTAGCAAATACTCAATGAAAACAGACACAAGATTGCTTAATTGTCCACAAAATATCCAATATGATAAGCTTCCAGTAGTGATAATGTAGCACGGCCTCTTTTGATTTTTCTTTCTTTCAATTTTTTTTATACTTTTTCCTTTTTCTCTATTTTTTTTATTTTTTCAATGGACTTTGAATAAACTAGGAGCAACAATTTAATGGAAAACAGAAAAGTGGACAGAATTGATCGAACTGAGCAGCCTGCAGAGCAATTAAACAACTAGTCTTATGGGTTTTGGTACCTAAAGTTTGATGTAGAAAGGAAGTGGCTAAGGCTAAACAAAGATCATCACAAGAACCTAGAGAAATAACAGGGAATAACACAAGTAAAACTATTGAAAACAGACTTGAAAACGGTTCACGGCAGCAAATTTGGCCCACGGCCGAGAAATTGCTCGTTCTGTGCGGTACGACAGCAAAACGGGGCAAAAATCGCTTCACGGCAGAGTCACGGCAGCGCGCGCGTGTGTGTGTGCGGTGGTGTTGCGGGTGGGTGTTACGGGTGGGTGCGCGGTGGGGATTTTATGGGTGCGGTGTGGAGTCCGAGTTGGACTAGGAGCAGCGCACGTACGGTAGCGGCGACATCGTTTCGACGCGTTTTTGGCGCCACGGCAGGGGAATCCGGCTGCAGATGGGAGTGGCCACGGCAGGGAAACAATGCGTTTTCTGCCGCAGGTAGAGCACGGATTGGAACCCGAGCACAAGTAAAACTAATCTATCCCGCAACAATATAACACTCAAAAAACTTGATCACCTTGCAATAAGATGTAGGTCTAGACTTTCCCGGGAGAGATAACACACGGCATGAATTATTTGTTTGTGATAATTTTTGGTATGGATGAAAACAAAAGATAACTAGATGAACCCTAACCCTAAAAGAGAAAACACTAAAAACACAAAAACAGATACGCAAATCAACAAGAAACATCAATTAGAGTAGAAATTTGGTGTTGATCTAGTCTCTGGCGAAACTAACCTAATATTTTTGGCTTTTTCTGGATAGGAATAAAAACAACTAAAAGTAAAGATAACTTGCTCATCGAGGTAACCTGAGAATCTGATACCAAGATGATATGGGGTGGCCCAATCTTCTCAATGAGCTTCTCTATCTTTTTGTGGATTTTCTGATAATTGGATAACTAGTGCTACACTGAGACCTCTCACTCAGCTGACCCCTGTTGCCAGATGCAACAACAATCAAGCTCTTTAGATATTCTCAACTACACACTCTTGCACAAGTAATCAAAAATCACAAGTGGTCCTGTAACCCCCTATTCCCAGATGGAATAACAAGATATCACGCAACTTTGCAAGGGTAAACTTCAAGTAGTATCCTTAGCAGCAATACAAACTAGAGGCTAGGGTTTTTGTATTTGGTTTAAACTGGATATAAGCTCCACGACTCGCAGGAGGGGAGTATATAAGAGGGAGGGGTGCGGCCACAAGGGACCCCTTGCGCAAGCACCTATCCTACTTGGACTAGGACTTCTACTAGGACTCCAAGAGATTCAAACCGATCCACCATTAAGGGATTCGGCCAATTATGGTATACAAACCATACCTATTTCGAATAGGATTTTCTATGTGGCGCATTTGACTTGTTGGAGGCGCTATCCCCTTATCAACATGAAATAACAATTGTTATTCATTGTTCTTGAAATAACAATTGTTATTCTTTGTTTTCACCATCTTGGACACTTGTTTTCACCATGGAAATCTTGTTTTCACCATCTTCTAGTCTTGTATTCACCATGGATCCTTTGTTTTCACCATTTGTAAACTTGTTTCCCAAATCCTCTTGATTGTTCTCCTCCATCATGTTTGTGTTATCAATAAACCTAATCATACATAAATGCATAGACTTAGGTAGTATAAAGTTCTCATAATCACAAATAGCATAATCAATAATGAGTGAATTTACCTGTTGTTCTAGTAGCTTGGTCCTTGACCTTGTCATAGGTCCAAGTCTCAATTCATCTTGTTTAGGTGGCAATGTACTAGGGATGTCCTCATCAGGATCACTCTAGACATGATCGATACTCTTCTCCTGATTAATGACCAACCAAGGGATCTTGAAACCTATGATGGCCCTAGTGCATTCCACGATTATCTTTGTCGCTTGAACCTTAAATGTCGAGTCCCCACTTGTTTTTCCATGTGATATTTAGTCTGTCGAAGATTTGATTTCCCGTATCTTCTTACCTAGTTCAATCTCATTACTTACAAACACATTTACTTTTTCTCGTAACATTGCATCCTTGTGATCTAGTCACATGCTTGCAAGCTTAATTGGTGCAATCTCACTGAGTGGGCCTAGAGTATTTATCTGTCACTTGGATTGGCAAATCCTGCTCTTGATGCATACACCTCTACCTATCCCTTTGGACACATGAGAGAAACCTTTATAATCACCCTTTTACGGTTGATGCAGTCAAGGCAACCTCTGGAGACAACAATTAAATATGGTCTCATGGTCGAAGGTTTGGTTACTAAGCTTTCATGTTATTATAATGTTGAACTTTGTGACTAGATCTCATTATGATACATATATTCATCCAATGATATGACTCCACTGTCAATTGACATAAATGTCCATGATTAGAAAACCTTGATCATCTTTTGACCTGTGGACTAGTTAAATAGAGCCTAGTAGGAACCTGGTTGTTTACATACCACACGTGTATTAATATTTCCGCTTAATATAGTTATAACATGGTATAATACTTATTAAGAACATATACGAGTTATGATAATAAAAATCTTTTATTATTTTCCTCTAGGGTATAACTCCTACAGGCTCCCACTTTCACATGACTTCAAATAATCTACTTTGCATTTGATATAACAACATTAGCTTCCTGGTGTTTCGATTATGCACTACTCGTGAAAGAAAGGTTTATTTAATAGACCTGCCACACTAAGATCTGTATGTACTTCGCAAAAACTTTTATGTCACCTAGCTTGACACCGTTCTGTAACTTATTATAACGGTGAAATATATGTTTCGTCAATGGAGTCAGACTCGAATATTCGCGTAGCATGAGACTTGAAAGTCTAAGAGATTTTTCAAAGGAAACCATGCATGCTCGGAAAAACCCGCTCAGTCCAATCACACTTTCCACTTCTGATCAGCCATATGATCCTATACCTATGCAGATTGTATGACAATGCATACATATGTCATTTTGCAAGCTAACCATGTATTTTCTCCAATAACATACTTCCCCCGTATGAGATTTCTAGTTGTAGGAGTTTGTGTCATAACTTGCATCATATTAAAACTTTGCGGCAAATTGTCTTTTAATCTCACCAGAGATCAGAAAATATATCCTCAATTCTCTCTAGACAGTGAAGAATATACTTAACGTTTGTTCAGGCATCCATCTAGGGATTGCTCTAGAACTTGTTCTTCAACCAAGAACTAGGGTCACACAAAGTTGAGCATTCAGCACGATAAGCATGAAAAATTCTATGGCTAAGGCATAGAGGATGTTGGACATCCTTTTCTTTCATTAGTTATCGCTGAAATGCCGAGATGAACTCGATATTTTACCTAGTCATACAAGTAGGAACTCCTTCTTTGCTTATTTATTCTAAACATCATTAGAATCTATTCTAGGAAAATATTCTAAGATCGCTCATGCTCCGATCATGCTTCTTTTTCGTATCTTTCGGGGGCAGAAGGAATGTATGGGGGCACATACTATTTCTTTGCAGGATCAGCTCAGGTGCAAAGCGGAGGGGATCAAGGTCCATGCTGGAAGGAACTGGACCAGATGCCCCTCTGCAAGGAGAGAAGAACGACCAAGAAAGCATATAAGTTCCCCTTACCTTTTTTCATTCAAAACTTCTTCTTTTCTTTCATTGTAAAGCACGGTTGTACGGCTGGAGTGTCGAGTGGGTGACCAAGGGCTATGTAGGATTCTTTGTGGAGCAGACTAGGGTCCATTGCGGGGGCTTCGTGTGTGGAATCACGTTTCCAAGGTCGGAGAGGCTCGAATACGGCACTCCCCCTGCGGGCAAAAGCGATCTAGGTCATCACTGGGCAGCCGGTGGGAGTCCGCGTAGGTCGGGCACCCCAAAGACACAAGACTTCTTACGCACAGAGGCGCTCAAACTTTGAAAAAGGGGAATTGTGGGGAACCATATCGTATCCGGAGAGAGTTCAATGAGCCGTTACAACATGGAAACTGACACCCTAAGAGTTACATGGACGACAAGGCATGGATTTGGTCCTCTGAGGAGGACACCAACGCCTTGCCGCCGGAAGATGCATCGTCTTCAGAAGAGGGTGTGCCGCCCCTGGACGAAGACCTTAGCAGTGACCTCGCCACAGGAACATCCACCCGGGATGCCCCTGTTGGGAGGCCAAAGCGTACACCACCTCGTCAACTGCACCAGCTACTGCCCCCTGGGCTGCCTCCCGGTCTTCCCGGTCTTTGAACTCCTCCAGGAGTTGGTCGAAAGGGAACATGGGCACTACGAAGGACACCTGAGGAATAATGCTCCTTGCCACTTCTCGAACTGCAGCTCGATCTTAGAGTCCGGCCCTATGGGCAAAGAGGCTGGGCAGAGCATCCATCTTCCCCACCAGGTTCGCATAAAAAATGTTGATGTTCTCAAAGTTTCAATCTTGCAGGGTATCGGTGGGACGTTCCAAACGGTGAATGACGGCCTGCATCGAGCCCCGCATGGGTGTAGAGACGTCCGGCATCCAGGCGTTGTTGGGCGACAAGTTTGTCAAACTCAATATGCTTGAGTGACACGGACTCGCGACTCTTTTTCAACGATTAGACGAGCGCTCCAAACTCCTTTGCTTCTCCTCTTGTCGAGACATCGTAGTAGAATTCATAGACGGGGGTGTCATGAGACTACTGATAAAGAAGTGGGGGGACGTGATTGTATGATGAACAATGACACAGGGTTTTACCCAGGTTCGGTACGTCACAACTAGGTGGCGTTCCTACTCCTGCAATCTCACTATTCAGGACTAAAGCCTGGAGTAAACAGAGTACAATGTGAGGTTTAGGTTTAGCAACTCGACAAGGATCAACCTCTCGGTGAGTTAGCCACTAGATTCTTGTCTATCTTTCTTATCTCCCGTCCGGCTTTATATAACAGCCGGATTAGGGCTTACAGAAAAGGAAACCTAGAAGACTACGATATGTTCTAACTTGGAAAGCAAGGAATCCGCCTTCTACTCCAAGCCGTACCACGTGGGCCCTGGTCCGGGTTCTTCTAGAATCCGTCTTCCGTGCGTCAGCTTACTGGGCCGCCTAATGGACCATGATCCATTACCATTTAGGCCACCCGGGTAATCCGGCAGTTTAGAGTACCATCTGATATACCCCTAATAGGTATATATCCGACACCTCTAGCTCGCCACGAAGCTGCGCAATCGTGCCCAGGTCTGAGGCAACCAGTGACTCCTGGGTACGGGCTCACTTTTCGGCTAGCCGGAGGGATTCATTCAAGGATATAACATCATTCGCCCGCTCCAGCTTGAACAGGCGCAAGTCCTCTCATGAATGGCCTGCCGCACTAGCAGCTGCAGCTGGAATGCGGTGTCGGGGGCTCCTCCGGCCCAGGAAAGAGCAGTGATAGCTCTTCTCTCTCTCTATCTAGAGAGAAGCGCATTGCCTTTCCAGCTCTTTGTGCTGGAGGGTTAGTTGATGTGCCAATCCTCAAGGAACCGCTACGTGCGACCAACGGCCTCAGCCGCCCGATGATGATGGTCGACCAGCTGGTTGATGGCGCGATGGGACACATCGAGGCTGGAAAGTTTGGCCCCATTTCCGCCAACTCCTCGGGCACAGTCCCCGGCGGTTGGAATTGGGCCTCTGGAGTGGGCGTCGGACAAGCGTGTGAAAAAGAAGTGGAAGCCCCTAGGAGAATGGCCACGGATGCCTCTATGGCCAGAACGGTCGCAGGCGAGCCCTCCACCGGCACCGCTGGGGCTAGAACGACATGCGAATGCATAATCCACGGAAGGGTCCCGAACAGGACCGGACTAGCTTGGGAAGAGATAAATGCTCGGGGGCTCCGGACGAATCCTTAGCGTCCTCCTCCAGTGCCCCTACCATCAAGAACCCATGATGAGCAAGGTATGTGGGAACACACTTGCCGGGTGCAAAAGCACGCCCTACCTCCGACGGAGGCGCCGCCCGTGCCCCCGATGGTTAGAGCTCCCCAGGTCCTCTTGATAGAGAGAACTCGCAACCGCGCCTCTTCCCACTTTCGCTTTCGCGGTCCCTAGGGCACATATCGTCGCCGGGACTGGGAGCAAACCAGGTGCCATTAATATTAGGACAAGGGTGAACTGACAAAATACAAGACGACGGGCGTACCTCAGGGCTTTCAAGTTTATCCCCCAACTCCCCGACCGTGCAAACTGCCCAAAGCGGGCGACGGGCAAGTTACCCCTCCAAACGAGGAGCATGTCAGCGACGCCTTGGCCCCCGGACCCCGCCTTCGAGCCCTTGACGGCTGAGGACGAGGTTATACTGGACGACAATAACACCACATACTTGGGAAGAGGACCGGGAGGTGGGAGTGGTAGAGGTAATCCCGAAGGATCCTGATGGAGGGATGATAACCCGGTATGCTAATACCAAGGTGTAATTCGGCCCAAAGGACGCCGCATGAGACCTGGCTTAGGGAAAAGGAGCTTCTAGAAGGCCCAGGAGTGTAGGCCTCGTAACCCGGATTGTGGGTTCCGATAAGGAAGTTTAGGGTTTGTAAGTAGTGTCCGGGTAGGACTTCGAACACGCCTTGGATAGTAAGCCAGGGGATCCGGGTACTATATAAACCGGTCCCTAGGGTTAGGATACACAAGCTTACGAGATAGAGATTGCGAGATATCGAGTATCCCTTGTAACACGAGAGTTGAGATAATATATTCAGATCGGAGACTCGGCGACTTGATTGCCGGCTACCAGATCGCGTACCACCATGGTCTCCCTTGAGCTAAACCCTCTCCCAAAAACCAGAGTCGATTTTCCCCAAGACAAGTTACCCCTGGTAACGTCTGCCGTGATTATCCCACGACAGTTGGCGCCCACCGTGGGGCCTACGTCCAAGGGTGTTTACATCACGGGAGAAACTCGGGAGAACATGAAGAACCTCGTCATCGGCGAGATCTCCACCAACCCCGACGGAGATAAGATGGTGGACGATTTTGGCTGGGGCCCAGAGTCGGATCTGCTCGAATCCGGATCCGTCGTCACAATCCGCCGGGTCAACGTCTTCGTCGGCATGGTACGTGCGTTCGGTTCAATCCCTGACGATTTTGGATTTGATTCTATGTTAGGAGAGGCCACCCACGTTCAGTCGGACGGAGAAGAATCGGTCGGGACGGTGGATCCGACAGAGGAGCCCACCACGAAGAGGGAACAGCCGGAGGAGCCGGCATGGACCCCGCGTGGCCGGGTCATAAGAGAGGATGATACCGAGTCTATCTTGCACCTGCTGGAGGACCGGTACGAGGAAGATAGCTGCGATGAGTAGTATGAGTCTTCGCCAAGCATTGCGTGCCAGGTCACGGTCTACACGGCCCCTGCGACCAATCTCAATCAGGGGAACATGACTACGGCCGCGGTCGGAGCGGCGCAAGCATTGGCCCAGCAGCAAAATCCGGCTGACGGAAATCCGGTCTTGACCCGGGTTGATGGAGAGTCGGCTTCAGTCACCAGCCGAGCGGCGGATAGCGAGCTGCAGGCAAATATGTTCGGGTTCCTGGCTAATAGGACGCCAGGGGCGGGTCCTTCGAATCCGCAGCACCCGGCCCTGTTCAGTAACAATATTGTCTTGGACCCAACAGTGTTAGCTATTGTGATAACCCCGGAAAACGCCGCGGCACGTGCCAGAGACTTGGAGGTAGCACGCCGCGCGCTAGAGCAACAAAGAAGAGATGTAGAAGCAGAAAAGCAAGGGGTAGCCACGCGCCAACGCGAACTGGACGCGCTGGAGAACCGGCTCCGAGCTGAGACAAGCAGGGTGCATCAGAGATACCAGACAAGATTACCGGCGATGGGTGGAGTCATAAACCCTAACGCACTATTCATCACACCCCAGGATCAGCCGATTCCGGCTGTGAATCAGGAAACTGTGCATCAACCGGCAACTGGAGCAGGACAGCCGGCAAACGTGCAGGCCGGGTTACCCACACTGCAGACTAGGGTCCCTGTCGGCAACACAGCACCACCACCACCACCATCACGATTTCGTACGCCGTCAGGTCACTTCAATAACCCCATTGATAACGTATATGCCGCAACGTTAGCATTGAATCAGATCCCCGTAAGAGAGTCACCCCATGCGGAGCAGACCCGACGGGTGATTGATTTACTGCATACGGCTGTGGCTCAGCAGGTTAATTACCCGGATAATAGGAGTGGAATGCACGGAACACCTTATATCAGCCAGCAACACGGCAATGCCGGCAATATGCAAACAAGTTCAGCGCGACGGAGGGCAGAGCAGCACCAAATGCCGCCTCCTCCCCGCGTGCAAGCAACACCAGCAGTATCAGCAGCACAAGCTATTGTGGATAGTTCCAGAGCTAGGAGAGCCGCGGCCGGGTTTGCGGTGCATGGACCAGCGGCAGCGCCACGTCCAGCCGTACCCCCTCCCCCCCCCCCCCCCCCCCCGCAGGATCGCATGTTTCACGGGTGAGGCCAGTACCGACTAATCTCGCTGGGCCCAAGTGTCTGACGGATAACATCAGGGCTGAGCCTTACCCGGATAAATTCAAGGAACCGGGTAAAGTAGTGAACTATGAGCCGACTATGGATCCTGAAACATGGTTGAGCAGTTATGAGATGGCTATGTCGATTCGCAACGCGTCTGAAAACCTTCAAGCCAAGTTCATGTATTTAATGATGTCGGAAGGAGCAGCAAAGTTGTGGTTCAACAATTTACCGGAAGGATCTATCAAGTCGTGGGGTGAGTTGAAAACTGCGTTTATCAAGCACTTTCACGGAACATGCAGGAAGTTGTTTACTATCGACGATCTAGAACGGCGTGTGCAAAAGAAGGGAGAGTCGGCGCGCAGCTGGGTGCGCCGGGTTATGGAGATATTGCATTCATCTACAGATATTCAGCCGAAGGATGCGTTGCAGGCTATGGCCAAAACATGCAAGTATACACCTTTAGTGCAGAAATTAACTCGCATGAAATCCAGTCGGAATGCTTCAGAGGTTACAATGGGAGAACTAATGGATGTGTGCAACAAACATGCTGCAACGAATACCACGGAAGAGGACGTTGATGACAAGAAAGCAAAAGAAAATACATGCAATAATGGAAGAACCGGCAACGATCTACGCCGGGTAACCATGGAGGTAGCAATGGGAACAACCAGAACAAGCGCCCGTTCGAGGGGAATTCCGAGTTTGTTGCCAGCACAGAAGCCGGGTCTTCAAGGCCCAGGGCAGAAGGAAATTTCAACGCAGGAAATCATAATGGAGGAAATTATCAAGGGCCACCAAGGCCGGGTAACAACTGGGATATCTTCAGAATGGCATGCCCAAAACACAGCAGGAACGGAAGGCCGGCTAACCACTCATTGGAGCAATGTGCGGATTTGCAGAGATGGAAGAACAAGGAAGTGAACAAGGCTATGCGAGGTCCAGGCCGGGGAGGAGGACCGGGTCCGGGTGGAAACCCGGGCAACGGCCCACCCCCAGCAGGTAACCCGGGAGTTGGGAATCCGGGCAATAACCAGGGAGGAGCTGGAGGTTTCCAAGACAACTCCATGCAATTGGGCCAATACCACGTTCACACCACAGGAATTTCTAACAAGGATAGGAAGATACTAAAGAAGGAAGTAAACTCGGTTTCCTCGGCTGTCCCGAGATACCTAAGGTGGTCCGAGCAAGATGTAACGTGGAGCAGAAGAGATCACCCGGAAAGAATAGAACACCCGGGAGTCCTAGCATTTGTGGTTGCGCCACAGGTTAATGGTTATGAGCTGAAAAAGGTCTTAATGGACGGTGGAAGCAGCATCAACATCCTATATTGGGAAACTTTCTTACGCATGGGCCTCAAGGAGTCTCAGCTACAGGAAAGTTCAACAGTTTTTCACGGGATCGTGCCGGGTCACTCAGCGTGCCCCGAAGGAAAGATTACCTTGGAGGTTGCTTTTGGAGAATCAAAGGATAATTTCCGGGTGGAGTGGCTCACGTTCGAAGTGGTGAAGTTGCGCAGTCCTTATCACGCGCTATTTGGGAGGCCGGCTTACGCCAAGTTCATGGCCAGGCCGTGTTACGTGTACCTACAGCTAAAAATCCCAGGTCCTAAGCAGACCATCACCATACATGGGAACCGGGATATAGCGGCTGAGTGTGACGAAGGAGATGCGGCGATGGCAGATAAGCCTGTAGAAAGGAGGAGCTGAAGTATTACCGGTCCCAAGTAGACCCGGATGACAGGACAGCGCTGAAGAGGCCAAACACCGAGGACGAGAGAGCAAAATTCAAAGCAGCACAAGATACCAAGATGGTGGCCTTCGTCGAAGGTGATCCCTCCAAGCAACTTGCCATAGGATCTAATTTGGACGATGAGCAGGAAAAAGCACTTGTGGAGTTTATTCGTTCAAATCAGGATGTGTTCGCTTGGATGCCTAGCGACATGCCGGGTATCCCTACAGAGCTGGCAGAGCACAGTTTGCACGTTGATCGCAAGTCTAGGCCCGTGAAGCAGGGACTGAGAAAGATGAATGAGGAAAGAAGAAGGGCTATCAGCGAAGAAATTGCTCGGCTGTTGACGGCCGGCTTTATCATGGAAGTATTTCACCCGGAGTGGTTAGCAAATCCGGTTCTCGTGATGAAAAAGACCAATGAGTGGAGGATGTGCATTGATTATACGAGTCTCAACAATCATTGCCCAAAGGATCCGTTTGCACTTCCAAGGATAGATCAGATCATAGACGCAGTGGCTGGAAGTGACCTACTATGCTTCCTGGATGCATATTCCGGTTATCATCAGATCAATCTCAAGAAGGAAGACTGTGAGAAAACATCGTTCATAACCCCTTTTGGGGCCTTTTGTTACAAAACCATGACGTTTGGATTGAAGAACGCTGGCGCAACCTATCAGCGGTGCATTCAAAAGTGCTTTGAGGACCAAATTGGACGCAACCTTCATGCTTACGTGGATGACGTGGTGATCAAGACCAGAAAAGCGGAGACATTTATTGATGATCTAAAGGAAACATTCAAGAACCTGAGAAGATACCATATGAAACTTAACCCGACAAAGTGTGTATTTGGAGTCCCAGTAGGGAAGTTACTCGGTTTCATTGTTTCAGAGAGAGGGATTGAAGCAAACCCGGATAAAATCAAAGCTATACAGAGTCTGAAAAAGCCGGAAAACCTGAAGCATGTATAGAAGCTTACGGGGTGCGTAGCAGCGCTGAGCCGGTTCATATCAAGACTCGGAGAGAAGGCAATACCCTTGTACCGCCTCTTGAGGAAATCTGATAAATTCGTTTGGGACCAAGAGGCGGATGAGGCATTTGAGGCACTAAAAAAGCAACTATCTAAGGCACCAGTCCTAGCAGCCCCGGGTCCTAAAGAGCCCATGTTACTATACGTTGCAGCAGGGCCCCGGGCGGTTAGCGCAGTGGTTGTTGTTGAGCGCAAGGAGGATGGAAAGGATCACCCAGTCCAGAGGCCGGTTTATTATGTCAGCGAGGTGTTATCAGAAGCAAAGCAGCGCTACCCACATTGGCAGAAGTTGGTTTTCGGGGTCTTCATGGCCAGCCGGAAATTGAAGCCGTATTTTCAGGAACACCCCATAACAGTGGTTAGCTCTATACCAATGTCGGATATCATCAGAAACTCTGATGCAACAGGTAGAATAGCCAAGTGGGCAATCGAGATGGGAGATTATCACATCAACTACGAGCCCAGGTCAGCAATAGAATCTCAAGCTCTGGTTGATTTCATTAATGATTGGACGCACACAGGCATGCCCACAATGACTCCAAGTTCTGAGTCTTGGATAATGCACTTTGATGGTTCCAAGCAGTACGAGGGATCAGGAGCTGGAGTGGTGCTCACATCACCTAAAGGAGACAAATTGAGCTACGTATTGCAGATTCATTTTGATTGTTCCAACAATGTGGCCGAGTATGAGGCATTATTGCATGGATTGAGGATAGCGAAGGAGATGAACATTAAGAGGATACTGTGCTATGGAGATTCGGACCTCGTGGTAAAGCAGGTCTCGGGAACTTGGGATAGAAAAGATGCAACCATGGCAGCATACCGCAGAG
Source organism: Alopecurus myosuroides (assembly GCA_028641055.1). Classification (NCBI taxonomy): domain Eukaryota; kingdom Viridiplantae; phylum Streptophyta; class Magnoliopsida; order Poales; family Poaceae; genus Alopecurus; species Alopecurus myosuroides. The sequence goes on along the minus strand of CM054061.1, from coordinate 218,012,104 downwards.
AGGTGGACCGGGTTGCCGGGTGCTTTTCCGGGTATGAGGTGGAGCATGTAGACAGAAGAAAAAACGAGGCAGCAGATACACTCGCCAGACTCGGCTCGCGCAGAGAGCCGGTTCCACCCAATGTGTTCCTGGACGAGCTATGGCGGCCGTAAGTTAAAACCGAGTCTGAGGAAGAACTGGCTAACAAAGACCCGAATTTGGAGCTCGTGGCCACAATACACACTGTTCCCGAGTGGACAGAGCCGTTTCTGGCTTACCTATCACGGGGCGAGTTACCACAGCAAGAGGTACTAGCAAGGCAAATTCTGAGGCGAGCAAAAGGTTATCCCATCATCAATGGGGAGCTATATAAAAGGAGCGCTGCAGGAGTATTTTTGCGCTGTGTCGCACCAGAAGAAGGCCGGCAAATCCTGAAAGAGATCCACGAAGGCGACTGTGGGCATCACGCATCCACAAGGTCCCTTGTGGCCAAAGCATATAGGCACGGTTTCTTCTGGCTCACAGCTTTAGCAGATGCGGAACGCTTGGTGGCAAGGTGCGACGGATGCCAAAGGTACGCCCGCCAAATCCATGTGCCGGCTATGGAGTTGCAAACAATTCCTTTGACCTGGCCTTTTGCCGTTTGGGGTATAGGCATGGTCGTCCCCTTTCAGATGTCACCTTGCAAAAAGACACATCTCCTGGTGGCTATCGATAAATTTACCAAGTGGGTTGAAGTTATGCCAGTTACCAATTGTGAAGCGATTACGGCAGTTAAGTTCCTGAAAAGGATTATCTACCGGTCCGGGTATCCTCACAGTATAATTACCGACAATGGAACCAACATGTCCCTTGGCGAGATGGAGAAATTTTGTGGCAACAACGGAATCCGGCTTGACATAGCTTCCGTAGCTCATCCACAAGCCAATGGACAAGTGGAGAGGGCGAATCAGGAGTTACTTCGTGGATTAAAGCCACGATTGTGTGTCCCATGTATCAGAGCTGCTGGAGCATGGGTTGAGGAGTTACCTTCAGTGGTTTGGGGTATCAACACCACACCTAACAGATCTACTCAGATGACACCGTTTTTCATGGTTTGTGGTGCAGAAGCGGTGCTGCCGAGTGATATCATCCATGACTCGCCTCGAGTATCGGCTTACGTTGAGGTGGAGAACGAGAAGACCCGGCAGGACGCCGTGGATATGTTAGAAGAACACAAGGAACAAGCTTTGGAGAGATCAGCCATATACCAGCAGGATCTGAGGAGATATCATAGCCGGAGAGTCAAAACCCGGGTCTTCCAGGAAGGAGACCTGGTTTTGCGCCTAGTACAGTCAAAGGAAGGAAAACACAAGTTATCCCCACCATGGGAGGGACCGTTCATCATAAGCCGGAATCTTCACAATGGATCATATTACTTGGTAGATGCAAGGGAAGAGTCGGCTACTGTTAATGACACCGCTCACACCACTTCATCTATGCAAGAGAGAGAAAGACCTTGGAACATAGCTCAGCTGTGTCCCTACTATACCTAGTCTATACTAGATTTACAGGTGGAATTACACGATGTAACAGGCAGCAGGTTTCAGACGCACGCTTTTCCTATCCAGGGTACCTAAGGGGACTGGAGGGTTTTTAATGAGGCGGCTTGCTGACCTAACTTTTCTCATATCAATAAAGAGATGGTTAAACAATATATTGTTTCCTTTTCATGTGTTTTTTATCAAGTTTTTTATCTCTGTTGTGTTTTTATTTTTTCTTCCAGGTAAGTATTATTTATTGTTCTTAGTACATTAGTTTCTTTAGTAAATTGCATATATTTAGGTCTTGGGGGCTGATTGCTTGAATAGCACAGTTACAAACTCAAAGACCCGGCCACGATGCCTATGAGTTATAAGGGCCGATTACTTGCAAACAAGTACGGCTGCAAGCTTATAACCGGACAAAGGAGCCAAACTTTCTTGACTTTTCTAACTTAAGCTAGATGTGACTCGCACTAAAGTGGCATGCTTCGCTAGCGTATGATTACAATCAGTCATGATGCCCAATGGGACTTGCCTGACCCTGTCTTCATACAGCTGTAGCAACATGATTATCCACGCGAAAGCCGGCTTACAGTACAAGAGAGTCAAAAGGGTCATCTAAACCACAAGTTATGCAGAGTACAAGGTTAATAACCGGAAACTCAAAGTTTATTAAGCATAACTTCAAAACCTATGTGAAACGGCTCTAGATTTTGGGCTTAGCATGTAACAATTTGTTCCTTTTGAAAGACTCAACACCCCAGACTCGGAATTTCGGGCCTTGGGGACTCGGGAATTTGAAAATAGAAACAAATTATCCAGCTATTTAGCTTAAAAACCCAAGAATCCGAGTCTTGGGGACTTGGGGACTTAGGAAAAAGTCCACCAGTCAAAACCCACGAGACCCGGAAACCGAGTCTCACAACAGGCACCATAGCAGAAAGTCAGAAAAACCAAGGACGAAAAAGCCCAAAGTCAAGGAATATCAAATTCGAGCAAAAGGCCAGAAGGGCCACGAGATATATTAAGGTATTAAAACGTATCACAAGCCAGGACAGTAGTATCATAAAGTGCACAGGCGCACTATCAAAAGAATAATTGTTTTCAAAAGGCCCATTGGCCGAATAAAGTGCTTAAGACGGTAGCCGATAAAGAGTTCACTCGGCATCCTGAGCCGAGTCTTCCATCTTTCCCTTGCCCTTGACAGCCGGACCTTGCTCCTTGCCTTGTTCTTCATCATTCTTGGTGGCAGCAGCGTCCGGGTCAGCAGTAGTGCCGGCCCGTGCGGGAGGAGGAACGACCGGCGTGGAAGTAGCTGGCGCAGAGTCGGCCTCAGCCTTCTTCTTCGCGGCTTCTTCTCTCACCTGAGCGGCCTCCGCCTTCCATCGGGCCAGCATATCATATGGCTTGGGAAGATCCGACTTAACCGCCTTATCATCAGCATCATATGATGGGGTAATTGAACTGACATCCAAACTATCGGCGATTACGCTGGCCGAGTGACGAACCTCCTTCTGGATAGCCTTGAAGTTCTTCACTGAGAACCTGGAGCCGTCTTGGTTGAACTCTGGAAACCCGCCCACAAGCTTGGCCGGCTCAAGTTTTGGGAAATATGCCTTAGCCAGCGCAAGCCCCCGGGTCACCCCAACCCGGCAGGACGAGCGTTTCCAGTGCTCAATCCACTCGGGGATAGTGGAGCACGCGTCAAGCAGCGTCTTCAGGTTGCCATGCCCGACACCCGGCCACTTCAGATCCTGAAGAATCCATTTGGTTCCGGCACAGAGCTGCCGGATCGTGCTCTTGATGGTATTCAGCTTTGCGATATCATCTTCATCCGGAGTTGCATCATCCGGACCTGCAGAAAATAGAAAAAAGCAGTGAGTAAGGAAATCCGACTATTTATCAGAATGAGAATCCGGGTTATAATTATTAAGTTAGGAATAGTACCAGTCAAAGCACGATATGTGTCAGCAATCTGAACGGAAAGCTTGGTCAGTTCATCTTCTGCTGCATGAGCCCTCTTTCTATATTTCCTTGTGATTTTCCCTGCCCTCTTGGCATCAGCTTCAGCCGACTCACGCAGAGTCGTCTCCTTCTCGAGGAGTTTGGTCGCCTTCGCCAATGCCTTCTCCGAGTGGGTCACGAAGGCCTGTGGGGAAACACAAGGAAGGGTTAGCCGGATAAAAAGCAAGCTATCAGTCGGATATACTACGAAGTTCCAAGCAAATTATCAATAAGTTCACTTGGAACTTGGGGACTGGACAAGGGTACATGCAATATTATTCGGATTTACCTCATGTTTGGCTATCAAAGCTTCTAGGACATTTTCTTCGTCAGCCCTCAAGGTGTGCAGGGCGTCAAGCATCTGGGAAAAAGTCATATCTTCGGGCCTGATACCGGAAGAGCCGGCAGCCTGATCACTCGGAGGACGAGCCTTCTCCGACTTTGGGGTCGAGACCCGGGTCGCCTGGGTGTCCGGATTGGGAGAGCCCATCCTTGTGTCCAGGATCTCGACGTCGTCGTCCTCAGCTTCTTCAGATGGCTTGGGAGACCCGGCTTCCTGCCGAGCCGAGTCAGCCAGGGGGTCTTGCTCCTGGTTATTTTCATCACCACCGCCAGTCGCGGCGTCCATATCGTCAATCGGCCCCTCCGTCTCGCGGTTGTCTGTGTCCATGTTATCCGGGTCACTGATCGAGACCTGGGCGCTAAGGAAAGAAAAGAGAAGTGATTAGCAACAAAAATTGATGGCTATCAAAGGGACTAGTGTATTGTTTAGCCGGAAATATGACTTACCCGGCATTCACCACGAAATCTGCAGGAAGTGAGCTGCTAGACACGGACGAGGCTGTCACAGAATCCGAGAGTGAGACCCGGAGCTGTCCGGCCAATGGATGATTGGGGGAAGGGTGTTTTCGAGGTGAGTTGATGGGATGAGATGGAGAAATACCAGTACGACGAGCCGGGGACGTAGGAATACCCGGGTTGAGGGGATCATCGCCCGGGGAATTCCGGGTTACCCTGCGCTTGGTTGGAGGCAGATCCTTCAAGTGTGGTGAATTTGATAACTATCGGTTAAGTTCGCGCATATTATGAAAAGAATAGGGTTTGGAGGACATGGAAGAGTAGGGAACCTTGAAGACGACCCCGCGGGTTTTCCTCTTGGTCCCGACCTCGACTTCCGGCTCAACCTCTCTTTTGTCGCTCTCAGTTTCTTCCGGGTCTCCCTGGTCGTCCTTGTCACCCTTATCCTCCAGCCCTGAGAGTCACTAGTGAATATCGTCGGAAAAGCAAGAAGTGTGGAGAAACAAGTTAGCAGAAATTGGGTTGGATAAAACCCGGATATACCTTCCTCCGAGTCGGCTGCCTCTTCATCTTCTTCCGGGTCTCCGGAGGAAGGGGAGGTCTCGATATTCCAGAAAGCATTATCAGCCTGAGGTAAAGGCATAAAGGTAAGAGTTAGTGATTGTATCAAGCGTAAGTGCAGGAATGAAAGTGAAAGTACAAGTGCCGGATCTTAACGCGGGAGCCGGATTCTCGCGTGTATATGGATCTAATCCGGCTATGTTCCGGATCACGTCCAACTTCTCCGTCAAGAAACCCTTGATGGTCTTGTTAGTGTCACCGGACGGGTAATTCTTTGAGGAACAGCGGAGCGCGTCCGTAACGTGCCCCGAGTAATCGCACATCAGCTTTGTGCGAATGGAGTTGGGCTGGATCCGGAAGTCCACCCATGTCTTAACCAAGTTAAGCCCAAGGAGGCCTTGGGCAGAAAGAACGACTATTTTGGCTAGAAGGGGCTGGATGGCTTCCCTGTCCGATTCAGGGGGGAAAGCATTGAAAGTGTCGGAAAGATCTAAGAGACCCTCCGAGTAACCCGGCAATTTCTTTTCGCCGGGTGGGGAGGTGTCCCGACAATAAAAGAAGGACAGCTGCCAATGCTTAACATGTGAGTTAAGGCTGAGAGTCGGCATAGGAGAATTTTTGCGGCGTTGGATGGAAACCCCGCCGCAGGCCAAGAGGGCCCCGTCACCGCTTTCGCGGCACGGTTTGCATTGGAAAAGCTCGATAAATAAAGCCAGATTTGGCAGGATGCACAAGTAAGACTCGCAGAGGACTATAAAGTGGGTTATATTCAACATAGAGTTAGGCCCTATGTCGAATACCCGGAGGCCATAATGGCTAAGAACTTCGCGGAAGAAAGAGTGACCCGGGGGGGCGAAAACCCCGGATCACGTGTTCAACAAAGCATATTACCTCGTCAGGATTGGGGGTAGGCCGGGTCTCGTCACCCGGAACCCTCCAATGAATCTCCTTCTGAGGAGGTAGGACGCCTGACTCGGCCAGCTCTTCCAGTTTGGCCTGGGTCACGGAAGACCGCGCCCAATTGGCGGATATGGACTGGGTCGTCCTTGGCTTTGCCGGTTGCTTCCCTTTGTTCTTAGGAGCCATTGGTTCAATCTGCAAAGCACAAGACGAAGAGGTGTAAAGCATGAGACTCGGAAGCTATGAGTTGTCCGAGTATAGGTAAGCAGTATGAAAACTACGAACTATCCGGGTATCAACGAGCAGTACAGAAGTTATGGGATATCTAAGTATCAGCGAGCAATTATGAAAAGAGGTTGATTGCCCGTTATCTAGTGTGTGGATAAAAGAACCGGAAGTGGTGGACTGTCCGGGTATCGAAGAACAGCCGCGGAAATTTGGGCGAGCTACACCTAGATTGGAAAATTGGCGGATGATTTCGCGGAGAAATTAACGATTGCAAGCGATAGGAAAGTACTGTGGGGTCAACAATTGAGCAATTGAACGAACTAGAGTGAAGATGAGCGATCTAATTCGGCGCGGGACAGGAAATGACCCGCGGGCGGATCTAGATCCAATCTAGGTCAAATGGAGAAATTAGAAGCTAAATCAATGAAAATAGGAGGCTTACCGGTGTGGATTGGAGAAGGGCGCGACGGCGGCAGATGGCGCAGTCGTGGTGTCCCCTTGTGACTCCCGGCGGGCAGTTCGAGGGCGCGGCGGCGGAAACTAGCGGTGGCGCGGAGCGAACTATGGACGAGCGTAGCCGACGGCGGCTTTGCTCCGGCGGTGTGCCCGAGGTCTCCGTGGCGGTGCTGAGCGAGCTCGGGGGAGAGAGCGCCGGTGGGGAAGAAGAAGGTGGAAGAAATGAGCCGTTAGGTTTAGGTCACCCCCTAGGCACCTATTTATAGGTACGGGTGGGGAAACCTAGGTGTCGCAACCGGACTTCTAGGGGATACTCACAGTCCGCTAAACAGTAGATAAATGGCTTACGGGGCATACCGGCACCCGCATCTCAATATGAGTAGGCCAACACGTAAACGTGTGACAACCATTACCTACTATTCATCGTCTGCGCAAACCATCCCATAGAAATCCAGATACTTCCATTGACGTACTTCATAACATACACACATGGTACGTCAACGGCATTTGAACAAGTGATATCACAACAGATCTCTAAGACACAAAAGATTGAAATAAGTTGCAAATAGCTCTCACTAGAGCAGAGATAGCAAATACAATCATTCAGAGGACACATGTCCCAACAATTCATCATTACAACATAGCGGAAGCATTCAACATGTCTGAGTACAGACAAGATCCAAATAGGCCTAAGAGGCCGGAAACGAAAAGACGGAGCCCATCCACGAAGTCTCGGATCCTGCCCGGGTCCGCTATCTACTCGTCAGCAGCCTCGTCAAACTCCACGTAGTAGCCATCACGGGGATCCTCGGAAACGTAGTCTGCGGAAACCACAGCCCCAAAGGGGCCAGTACATAAACGTACTGGCAAGCAAGACTCACAATTCACCAAAATGTACCCGTCAACACCAAGCACAGATGCTTTGGGTTCAACGGAAGAAAGGGTGATACAAAAGATGCTGCAGCGGGCTGCACTAACCAACTACAGATACATACTACAACTTCCGGCTAACAGAAAGGGGATGAGATAGCGTATCGTAACCAACTAACAACTAACTCCAAACAAACCCATCCTGGATCTCGCCCCTTATCCAAAGAAGCAATCCGAGGATAACTCACACAGTTGGATTAATGATGGTTCAAGTTATTGTGTCAATAAGACTATTACTAGTCAAGTTATCATTAGTTAGGTGTAAGTTGTTCTGAGTACTTGTTAGCCAGTACTTTCACCAAGTCATCCACAACCGCGGAAAACACGGCTTCTCGAGAAGATTTTACCCTGCAGGGGTGCACCAATTTGGTCGTACACGTAAGAATACCCCGCCAGATTGGAAATGCACTTCCACCAAGCGAGGCACTCAACACAACTCAACTCTTCTTAGCATCAAGCCCAAAGAACCACATGCTGTGCGTGCGCGGCTAATCGAGCCCCACGAAGAAAAGGGGACCCTCATAGCACTCTAAGACCACGCCGCCCTAAATGCCGACTACAAAAGTTCCACCCTGGCGCCAAGGGTTCGCACCTGCACATGCATGCATCAAATGGAAAGCCCGAACTAAGTGTGGCGATTTGGACGAGATGCGAATCGAATCAAATTGAGGGGGGCGCCCATACACGCTTCCCACATGCGGTTAGTGCGCTCATCATGGATCAGTAGACAAGACCCTTTTCCTAATTAGGGTCGACACTAGCAGGCCTCAAAACCACGCCGGGCCTCCTGCCGGTGCCTTATCATCAAATTATTATTACCTCAAACATTAACAGGTTGATTGTTTAAACATCGAGCCCCAGAACATAATGAAATAGTAATAGAAAGTAACGGACAACAGACTCGAGCAAAAACAACCCTCAGCATGCTAGTAAGACACGGGCAACAAGCAATGGGGTTATAGGTGTGGAGGTGAGGCTATATCAGGGTTAAAGGATAACATGTGATAGGTTCGTAACAGAAGCAACGATTCATAAGGCTAGCAGAATAGACATCGAAAAGTATCGGTATCCAATGTTGAAAGGAACACAATGGTTCATGTGAGTGAATACTTGCCTGCAAACTCAGCAGCCTGGTACTGAGCTAGATCCTCAGAAGGGGTGTCGTAAGTATCGTCGGTCTCAACGTCGTCGTTTATCCGAGAAGAAGCAAACAACAACGCAGAGAGACAAACAATCAATAACATGGCATAGTGCACAATCATGGGATGATGCATGACCATTTAATTGAGGCATCAAAATACACTAGTTGACAAGATAACATGTTTAAATGGACCCATATGCAATTGGATTGCATATGGAAAGCCCATGAATTATGGTTGAATTAAATGATCTACAACTAAACAACATGTGAAAGTGGATTAGCATGATGCATGGAGGAGGAAAACAGAAAGAAAACAACCTTAGGAACAATTTGAAAGAAGGTTTACCAAGTTTGGAATTTTAGTTATTAAGTTAGGAAATTTTGGTTCCTTAAAGGTGTTACACAAGCATTTGTTGTTTTCACCAATTTAAATTGTTCAAAAATAGATAACAAAGTTCATATTTGAAAAGAACACACAATTTTGGGTGGATTACATGTTTCACTTGTTGAAAAAGGATTTAGGATGAATTAATTATGAATTAAACAAGATTAAACAAGTTTTAATTGAATTTAATTCAAGTATGAATTTATTTGAATTTTTATTTGTTCAAAACATTAATTCAAATTCATATTTGAAATGTTTATACTTTTCTAGTTTGAAAACATATTTTATATGTTCAAAAATAATTTAATTTGAGCAAGTTATGAATTTAAAAATATTAAATGATTTAAACAAGGTTTAAATTATTTAACCAATTTTAATTATTCAAAACATGAAACAAAGTTTATATTTGGAAAGAGGGTTTAATTTAGCATGGAAAACATATTTTATTTGTTGAAGATGGAATTAAAATGAGCAAGTTATTAATTTGGCAATTTTAAATGCATTAAATAAGAAACAGTTGTTTTCAGCAATTTTAATTATTCAAAACATCAAACAAAGTGGATATTTGCAAAGTACATGAAAAATTGAATGGAAAACATATTTAGTTTGTTGAATTTGGAATTTTTATGCCCAAGTTATGAATTTTGCAAAATTAAGTGAATTAAACAAGGATTCAAATATTTCACCAATTTAAAATATTCAAAACAGTAAACAAAATTTATATTTGGGTAGAGAATTTGATTTGGTATTGAAAACATATTTAAAATGTTGAATTTGGAGGTGTAATGAATTATTTATGCATTTTTAGATTTTTGGTATTAATCTGCCATTTTATTTATTAGCTACGGACTTAGGAAAAAAATAATACAGGGACCTAGAAGAAAATTATCAAGGACCTGTCTGTGATAAGGAGATTGTGCTGGCCAGGAAAAGAAAATGGAAAAAAAAGAAAAAAAAGAAAATGTGGGGTTTTGCACGGGGTGGGAATCGAACCCACCCCCTCTGCTGTGCGCGCAAGGGGCAGTAACCACTGCGGTGGAGCTGTGTTGCTTGACAGGAAGGGGTGGCGAGGAGGATAAGGTTCAGCAGCGACGTTAACTGAATTTTAAGGTTCAGTTAACCAACTGAACCCGAACGGTGGCTGGCGGCGATCGGCTGCTCCGTGGTGGCTGCTCGCCGGAGACGCGCTTGCGGGTGTGGAGGGGATGGAGGAGAGGGAGGAGAGCCGAGGGGGGAGAGACGAGGGGGAGGGACGAGGGGGAGAGGGAGCTCACTGAGGGAAATAGGAGGAGGGGACGGTGGCCGGCGGTGGAGAGGTGGCCGGCGGCAAAACATGGACGGCGGCGGCGACTCGGTGGCTCCCATCCACCGAGGAGGGGTCGGTGAGGTAGAGGGATCCACGGGGGATCCGTTCCCATCCCTAGTTCGCTCGGAGGGGGACTCCACCGGCGGCGATCGCCGGAGGGAGGATGGGGTTTTCGGGTTCAGAGAATTACAGAGAGGGAGAGGTGCAGAGCAGCGAGGGAGAGAGAGAAAATGGAGACGGGGAGAGGGAGAAGGAGGGAGAAGGGAAAGGTTAGGGCAGGGGCTCGAGCTCGGCTAGGGTTTATAGGGGGAGGGGTAGAGCTCCAGCCGATGCTGCTCCTCTCTGTCAACATGGACAAGCTGGATGTCGAGCCGTACGAGGAGGAAGAAGGAGCGAGGGGGTATGGGCCTGGGGAGAGGTGGTGGGCTGGGCCTGGCTGGCCTGCCCCTCTCTCCCTTTGCTGTTTTTTTTTGTTCTATTTTTTTTTGCAGATTTGAGAAAGGGAGAAAAGGAAGGGGTTTTTGTTATTAGAAAATTTAGGAAAATTTTGGTATAGTGTAAATATGGTAACAGCAACATTTGCAAGTTTTGGTTTTTCAAAAAGTTCAAATATATTGCTGTTTGGAATTTGATTGAAATTTGATGGGATTTTAATATTAATTGATTAATTTGAATTAAGCAACTTAAAAGTTTTAAATTTTTGGTTATTTGAAACAAGTAATTGATTGGTTTTGTAAGTTTCATAATTTCAAAAATGGTTGTTGTTTGTAATTGAATTTGAATAACATTTGAATTAAGTGAATTATTAAAAGCCATAATTGTTAATAGTTTGAACCTTATGGTTTAATGGAAACAAATGATGGAAGTGTTTTGTAATTTTCATAAATTCCAAATGGTTGCTGTTTGGAAAATGCAATTGAATTTTGAAAGGGATTTGAATTAAGTGAATTTGCTATTAAATGAATTATGGAAACTTAATCAATTTAATAGTTTGAGCTTTATAGTTTAATGGAAACAAATAATGGTTTTGTTTTGAATATTCATTTTGGAAATTGTAACATCACAAGTATGAAACAAAAGGTTTGAAATTTGATTTGAAATTCAAATAGAAAACAAAGGAAAACAAAAGAAAACAGAGGAAAACAAATGGAAAACAAAGCAAAACAAATGCAATGAACATGATGTCATGATGCAAAACATAAAATAACAGAGAGAAAACATTCTAATGGCTATTTTTCATACTTGGGATGTTACACTAGGCCGGCGAGCGGGAACCAAAATTTCGGGATAAGGGATACCCGTCCTGATATTTTGGGATACGCGTTAAGTGCTGGGACGAGATATCCGGAATGGATAGGAAGCAAATCTCTTCCGTGATATCCGGATCAATTAACTAGTGAAATAAGCCGGGTCTTCTGCATTTTCCTCAGAACATTGACCCGGAAAAGTAAAGATGGACTCAGAGAAAGCCGGGTTATTATATGGACCACCAATGGAGTTAGGCCTAGCTGTTTATTAAAGCAAACCTAACCCGGCCTCTGTGAATTTGAATGTTTGTTATTTTTGCAGGGAATAGCGTGCGCTTCAAGGAGGATCCCGTGAAGCCCAAGCTATTCCGGGGACTACTGATGGAGGGATGATAACCCGGTATGCTAATACCAAGGTGTAATTCGGCCCAAAGGACGCCGCACGAGACCCGGCTTAGGGAAAAGGAGCTTCTAGAAGGCCCAGGAGTGTAGGCCTCGTAACCCGGATTGTGGGTTCCGATAAGGAAGTTTAGGGTTTGTAAGTAGTGTCCGGGTAGGACTTCGAAAACGCCTTGGATAGTAAGCCAGGGGATCCGGGTACTATATAAACCGGTCCCTAGGGTTAGGATACACAAGCTTACGAGATAGAGATTGCGAGATATCGAGTATCCCTTGTAACACGAGAGTTGAGATAATATATTCAGATCGGAGACTCGGCGACTTGATTGCCGGCTACCAGATCGTGTACCACCATGGTCTCCCTTGAGCTAAACCCTCTCCCAAACACCAGAGTCGATTTGCCCCAAGACAAGTTACCCCTGGTAACGTCTGCCGTGATTATCCCACGACAGATCCTCTAACTCATATCTTACATGAACAATTTGCCACTCGTCGCAGCGGGGCATGCCGGCCAAGATCGAGAAGAGTTGCGAGGAGGCGGCAATCAGGGTCACAGTAGCCGAAAGCGGGTCCAACCCTACCTTTGTCCCTCCCCGACCAGACACTTCGCTCGTGCCCTCAGATACGATGCTGCCACCCCCGGTGTGGCAATGGGGCAAGCGGGTAGCGTCATTCGGCCACGTCACCAACCAGGCCGGACGAGAGGGAGACCGCAAAGGAGTGAGGCGGTCGCCGACGTAGTCAACGATGACGTGCCTCTCCTTGAGGCCCCAGAGCTTCAACTTGAGGATCTTGGCGTACACAGGGGCAACATTGGTGTCCCCGTGGTTCAAGTCCCTCTAGTTGTCTTGCTTCTCGACCTCGGTGGTTGGCATGTCTAGCGCAGCATGGGGTGCCGGAAAGTGGAGGAACGGACACTCGTGGTGCCACAAGTCCCTCATGTTCTTCCCAAGGGGATGAAGTGGTCGGACAATCTAGCGTAAAAGCAAAAGGAAACCGATCCCGATATGAGGTCGCCGGTCTCCACTCGGGGCGTGAAGAAGTGATGGAAGAGTGCCATAGATGGCATCACCCAACAAATGACTCGCACGAGTGCCGGAATATGGCCATCACTTTAATGGCGTTGGGGTGGATCTGGGCGAGGTGAAGGCCATACTCCGCCAAAACGGTGTAGAGAAATGGAGACATCGGTGGCACCATGCCGGCACGGATGAAACACTTGAAGACCGGAACATCCAGCGGAGTGAGCTTGTTGGCCGAAGTGTCGGCGTGCTTGATTGCGCTACAGCCATGCTCATTGCCCGACCTTTCTGTCGAACCCCGCACGAGCTCATAGACATCTGCTTGGGAGCAACCGGGCGGGAAAATGCCATGGTGGTTTTCCCGCCCTCCCTCTCGAGATCCCGAGAAGAAATGTTGGAATTGTCCCTCTCCTTCCCCTTCTTCGGTCCTAGTCCCATTGAACGGTGTTGGGATGATATAGGGGAGGATGTGGCATGTTGAAGAAGCAGTGTGGAAAGTGGGGAGTGGGGAGCATGAAAACGCGGCGGGGTACCGGCCGGTTATAAGCTCAAAGAGGGGAACCACCATGGACAGTTCCACTCCCAAGGAATTAACTGATGCCCTTTCCTACAGCGTGGCAAGCCCATTCCCCTGCCTCCCCCGTGAAGCCACGGTCCCGAGATATTAATCCACGAGTTAAAGTGCCACTTGAGACCTCGCGTCTCCTACGGACGAGATCCACTCGAGTGCCTGCCATTTCAAACGGTATAATCCGGTCATAGAGGCCATCTGTTGGTTTGTCTTTTATTTTCAGGAGCAGCCGAAGCGCGCTGTGGGCCCATGCTCAAAGGGTGTAACCCGCCAGCTCCCCGCTGACAGTCCACGCCCGGTGGCTACTGTCGACACCCCACCATGCAGGGTGCTAAGGATCGCATGACGCGTGGGCCCGTAGCAGGATTTTCTCATGACAACTAGCCCGTTCCGGGGGGGGGGGGTCCCTGGGACCCACCTCAAAGACGAGAAACCTCCACCCGTGGACGGTCAGCACAAGAGGCGGCCACCTGCACCCCTCGACATCACTCGGACCAACTGTCGGCACCACCGTGGCTCGCCTCGCCACCTTGCACGGACAGGTGGCACGACGGCTGCCAAGTGTTGATCATGCCCCATACATCTACCGGGAACCCAGAAGATAAGAGGAGACATTTGATCACCAGGAGAGAGGGAACACATACATCACAAAAAAGAGAAGACCCACAGCCGAGTCCCTGGAAGCATATCCTACACCCGGAACGATTCAACCACGTCATCATTGTACTCATACTATCCACCCACATAATACTACGGATCCATCTCGCGATGGCCATAACCTGGGTAAACACTGTGTCTGTGTGTCCTGTGTCGTTCTTTCTATATTCGTCAGCATCGAGCTGGATTCACATGGACTTACCACGCCCATCAGCCGAACAAATTAGGAAGTGGACGTCAGTCTCTCTCGGTGTCCGCGTTTTGACACACGACAAAATTGTAAGGAGAAAAATGGTGAGAGAAATTTGCTAAGCAGAAGGGAATTTATATGCGAAGGCTTACGAGTTGAGTGACTTGGAAGTCAGGAGCAAGAGTATCTATCTCAGCCCGCAGATCATTTTCCCCACTAGGTGTAGGATTAGCGGTTGATGGGTGGGTGGCCTGGGTCTATTGCAGGAATTGCTGAGTCCTCCGACACAACATCTTGTTCAACATTTTCTCTCTTGAAGGGCAGGTTGTAGTCGCGGCAGGAGTAGATTTGTTAGTGAGATAAGTGTAGGACTCTTCCTCTTTTGAAGGAGGGGTCAGAGCTTTTGAAGGTTCACTAGAAAGAAACACACGTAAAGCCAGTCAAATGGATTTGGCAAAAACACACCAGAGAAATCTGAAGAAGTTTACCTGCAAGAGGAAGCACCCTGTGGGTTAGAGCTGAGACTTAAAAGGTGCCTCGACTTCTTGGTGATGGGTTCCTACGAGGTGGAAGTGTCTAGGCCTAGTGGGTACGTTGGTGTCCTAGAAGCCAATGGAACCACGAAGATGGGGTCGTCGAGTCCTATGTCCCCTGTATTACTTGAGGAAGTAGATCCCTTGGAGGTCACCTTCGCTTGCTCCCTATCCTCTCGAATACGCTTCTGGGCCGTCTTCGAGTAACCAATAATATCCAGCTCATCGTCGTCATCATCGTCATTGTCACTTGAAGTGTGAATTGTCGCCACAGAAGTGATGGGATCGGTGTTGGTCTTAACATCTGGAGCCAAACCCTGTACAAATTCCCTACCGCCAACAACATGCGGGTTTCTTAAAGCCAAGTCTACATTCTAGGATCTAGGAGAACGAACAAGTGTAAGTAAAATTCTAGAATGAGAAAGAGTGTCAGGAGAATAAAAGAGGAAAGGACTCAAAGGAGTAAAACCTACCAGAGTTAGAGTATTTGCATCATAGAAGGGAAGAATTGCAGGAGTGCTCGCGATGGGCTTGTTGGCCTTGACATAGGTGATATTTCAAAGGCAAGTCTCGGGTTCGTTACTCGAGAGTTCTTCCGTGCGGAGTCGGTTGGTGTCAGTGGCGCCCAAATAAGCCCACATGTGGTGCTCTCGGGCTTGAAGGGGTTGTAACCGGCGCTTGACAAAGACTCCAGCTAGATGGGTCCATGTTAAACCGTGAGTTTTCAGACTTTTGCGATTTGGGTCATAAACTCGTCAGTCCGTTCCACTTCTACGTCATCCAGCTGATTCCTCCAGGACTTCCTCTGAATGGAAGGGACGTCCAAATTAACCAAGGGATCTCCATTGGCATTCGGCGAGTCCTTGACATAAAACTAGCGGCTCCTCCAGTTGTAGATGGACTCGAGTAATTCCATCTTGAAGTAGCTGACTCACGGATTGATTTGAATACTACAACTGCCTACCTCGGGGGTCCTGCTAGTTGCTTGGTTGTGCTTTCGCGATGAAGAGACGGTTGAATAAAGCCTAGTGCGGTGCGATGCCAAGGTAGTACTCACACACCAATATGAAGCATGTAATGTGTTGGATGGATTTGGGAGATACGTCGTGCAGTTGCACGCCGTACGCACACAGAACAACCATGAAGAATGGGTGTAGGGGAAAGGACAAACCCCTGTTGATGTGCTCGGTGAAGGCCACACGCTCGTTGTTCGCTGGTGTTAGCCTGGGATCCTTGTCTAGACGCCGCCAAGCATTAGCAGATTCTGGAGGGACGAGCCCCTCACGCTCGAAGTTTCGCAGGAGCTTGGCCATGCCGGGTGATTTCTCCCAAGTCCCAGTCTTGTTCTTGGGCGCATCGGCACCACCCGCCGCGGAAGTCCGTATGTTCCTCTTTGCCTTCTCCATGATGGTGCGGTAGGGGCACGAAGATGCGGCAATGAAAGCACGCTCTGGAGAAAGAAGAACAAGCGGGCGCGAGGAAGGAGAAGGGGAAATTTTTATTGTGTTTCCTTTTTGACTTTATAGCCAAGAGGGATCGATCCCAACCATTATTCCTGAGCGGAAGAATCCAGGGCTTACACATGGCGTGCGGACTGCTGAGGCCAATAGGCACGCCTCCACTCCGCCCACTACGCATGGAAATCGAGGAACATATACGGTCAGTTCCTTGATTACCGCACACTGACAGGTCAAAGGGTCACTCCCGCAAGTTATCCCTCACAAGTAGAAATGCTCTCTTAGCGTCCGTCACATGACAATGGTGGAAGTGTAGTGCGTCATGGCGTCATGGATGACGTGGCTGTAATGCACAGCTGTCCGGGTCAAGCCGTGGCCAGTAAACTACTCGACTCTTTCGTTTCCCCTTTATTGAGTAAAGTTATGAGGGGAGGCTCCACGAGTCGAAGTTTTCCTCGGTGGCTTGTACCCAAGACTTGAAATATATTGTGTGGGAGTACTCTGTTCTCCCAGACCGCATAGCTGCGTTGATATTCTGGATGCCACGTTTACAGCATGAAGATAAGACTCGCGGATCAGCTTCAATGGCATTTGAGTCCCACCTCTGTTGCACTACCTTGTACTTTTCCGTGCCTCCGGGCATGATGAAAATCCCGATGAACGCGCTAGGTAAAAATTCTGACAACCGGAGTTCGACTTGATAAGGCCTCAGCGGCACAAGTCGAGCTACCCTAGGTATTTCCAAGCTCGAGCCTAGGGACTCGAGATCTGAGTGGGCTAGTGGTGCTTTCTCTCGAGTGAGATTAATTGGCCTCGAACTGTCGAGTGAGCCAAGCCTGCTGAGTCATGTCCCTCAAAATGCCGAGAGTTTTTTTTTTTACTTGATAAAGCCTCAGCGGCACCGGAGTTTGACTTGATAAGGCCTCAGTGGCACCGGAGTTCGACTTGATAAGGCCTCAGCGGCACAAGTCGAGCTACCCCAGGTATTTCCAAGCTCGAGCCTAGGGACTCGAGACCTGAGTAGGCTAGTGGTCCTTTCTCCCGAGTGAGATTAATTGGCCTCGAACTGTCGAGTGAGCAAAGCCTGCCGAGTCATGTCCCTCAAATTTTCGAGAGTGCTTTTTCGGTCCGAAAGAACAGATGGTGTCTTACAGGAAAATGGATTTCGATTCATTTCATTCAAGTTTGAGTCACTGATCGAGTCTTTGACTCCATCAGACACTCGGGGCCTAATGACGTGGAGATGGCTAAGGGGCCCCCACGGTTGGCCTATACGGTGCGGCCCATGGGAAAAAAGAACAAACGTACAAATTTGAGTATTTTCAAATGTACAGATTTTTTCGTTTTTGTGTAGCTCAAAAGACAAAGTATTTCTAAGTGGAAATATTACATGTTCGTAGGATTCGTCATTGACAACAACCTTGATTCTTTTTTATTTCAAAGCTTCTATTTTTTTTTTAATTGGTTAAAACAGCCGGATCAGTCATGCTCGGGAGCACAAATGACTTTTCGTGTTAGACACTCCTTATATTTGACATACTTCGGGGGAGGCTGGTGGCAATAGTATGGTTCTTGTTTATTTACATTTAGAAAAATAGGAATCGTAAAGTAAAGTAGTGGATACGAACTAAACATGCATAGACTTTATGAAATCAGCATAAGCATTTTATAAAATATATTGTATCTTTATGGTCAAAGTGTTACTTGCGTTGACTTGATGAGATATCATCCATCGCCGTGGTATGGTCACTCTCCGTGTATCTCCTCGCAATAGTATATTCTCGCGTGTATAGCTGCTACGAGATTCCGGAATACAACTTGATCGCTTTCGTATAATGATCTGATGACTGAAGAGCGAGAGCTTTGCATGGAGAGGCCCAACACAGACCGGAAGCTGCACCATGCGATACGTATACGTTTTTCTATCACGGAACAGAGGAAAGAAAGAAAAAAAGATGATAGGTCTTGTAGCCACGGTTCTCGCGTGTAGCTACTGGATTCCGAATACGGTTTTGTATGCGCAGGACGCCAGACCCAGTTCATATGGTGATCAACCAATCTACTCCTACCTCTTCGATCTCTAACGCAAGAAGTAGGCAACATCACAATGACAGGCAAAAGACGAAGACGAACAAGGAAGAAGGAGCACGAACAACCCGACTGGTTGGCGCTCACCTCCGATCTCCTGGAGCCCATCGCCTAGAGGTCCCGCGATGCCATCACCGGCTTGACGACGTTCCGCTCCGTCTGCCGGACATGGCGCGCTGCGGTAGGGCAAGCCCCTCGCCTCCTGCTTCCCGTCCCTGAGGACGGATCAACTCCCCGGGCCGGTTCAGAGCACGCGCTTGTCTTCCCCTTGTCTCATGGGTGGTCGATCGTCGTCGATGCTCTTGACGCGTCCTGCCATCTCTCGGGCCAATAGCTCCTGTGCGACAGGTTTCAGTTGAATTGGAAGGAATGCGACGTTTTTCGATAAAATAGCCTACGTGCGACGGATTGGAGGGAGAAAATAGCTCACGGCCAACATGGTTCTTAAGCGGAGCTGATCGGTTAGCTGTTAGGGTTATGCGACGCTTGGACCCACAACTTATCCACCTCAGCAGCGTGGGACCCACCTCACGGATTCAAAAACAGAGATGCGCCTGTGCCCCACAACTTATCCACCTCAGCAGCGCGGGACCCACGACAGTGAATCTAAAACAGGGCTGCTCCCGTGCCCGAGCTGGTGTCTGTGCCATTTCTTTCCCTTTCCCCATTCTTCCTCGTCTCCGGCGACGGCGCACGGGATGTCCAGCTCCTCCGCCACGCAGTCAAGATGGCCAGAGTACGGTGCAGTTCCGATGACAAGGTGCCCGGACTGCCCACGGCCAGAGGCTCTGAAGCGGAGGGTCAGTAAAACTGACGAGAATGGAAATCTCGGGCGCCATTTTGTGTCCTGTTTGAGCATTCCCATGATGGGACGGGATGGCAAGGTAAGATCTTAAAACTGAGATGAGGAGGAGAGAGATGATAGGAGTATTTGGCATTCCAATTCGCGTTTTTTTCTCCTCAGTTTTGGGATCTAGATTCATGTCTACTGTTGTCGGGGGGTTACCCCCGAGTAGGGTAAAGACAGGTGGTAAAGGCAGCTTATAGAAGAGAGGTTTGGTCGAGTAGCCGACTACCTGGTACTCGGTACCCGGTCGACTGCTACTCGGTCTCACCTCAAGATGACCAGAAGGAGATATCAATCAAGTTCTACCCTGACGAGTAAAGGTTTGGCCCGAGTACAATTGGCGGGAACCATTGGCGGGAACCTACTCGGGCCAGAAAAGTCAAAGGAGCTGTTCTGACACAGGATCCCGCGTATCCTGGGTCCGTACTTGGCAGCATTCGAACTACTGTTCACGTGGGGACGGCCTGCCTGACAGTGACAGCATGGAAGCAGGCCGTGACAGGATAAGGGGGGGCCTACTCTGTGCCTAGGTACAGTGATACCAGTCTGTCCCCTAGTTTTGCCCAACGACTTTACAGAAGCAGCCAAGGTTAGGAACCAAAGCTGTCAGCGGGTACTCGGAGAAAGGACGATGTGCACACTATGTCGACACTTGTCTAGATTTGGACGTATCCGGCTGGGCACCGTGTATATAAGGTGCCCCGCCGCCTCCTGCGCGAGGCATGCTCCCATAGACGCTAACGGTTGCTCACTGGAAACCCTAGAAACCCTAAGTTCTAGACCTAGCTCTACTCGGAGAAGAGGGAGAAGCTACTCGGTAGCGATATCATTTGTACTATGGCTACTCGGAGAGGCATCGTAATACATAGAGAAAGGCAGGAGTAGGGGTTTTACCTCCACACGAGGGCCCTGAACCTGGGTACATCGTGTTGTTTGCGTTGTGTGGATCTTACCTCACGCGGCTACTCGTCGCGTGATCCCTCCCCGGACACCTCCAGCGTCCATCGTCCCCACATCTTTAGCCATCCCATGGCATCTGCCGTGACACCACCACGACAGTTGGCGCCCACCGTGGGGCAACCAGCGGCGCTGGCTGGAGTTTCTGTTCGGACGGGATCTTCTTCGGCGGAGCGCGTAGTTTGTGGCCTTGTCCACAGATTCGGCTCCTTCGACTTCGTCACCGACAACGCCGGCTGTTTCGGCGGCATGGCCATGCCGGAGGGCGGCTCGGTGATCTCCTTCGGCTCGCATCTCGTCTACGTCGCCACCGTCGCCAACAGCGCCTACCCCGAGCTGGTGCACGACGCGGAGGATCCTCCCGCGGTGGTTGCTGCTCGCGGAAGGCCTGCATGCAGCTCGGCGAGCTGCGCTGAGGTGATGGTGACGGGTTTGGCGGCAAACACTGGCGCAGCTGCTACTGGCGCTGCGGCCGTCGTCGAGGAGGTTGACGACCCGCCTGCTGGTGGCAGGAACCACCGGCCCTACGAGAAGGAGAGCAACCTGCCGCCTTCCACGTCTACGGTCATCCCCGCGTCTGCTGCACGAACCGGCATGCCCACGCCCACCGACATCGAGCTCCTAGCCGCGAGGGAGCAGCTCGAGCGGCAACGCCAGGAGCTGCTTGCCGAGCAGGCGGAGTTGGAGAAGATCAGGCTTGAGCTGAGTCTAGACCAGCTCGAGTACAACAAGGCTCACGGCTTCACGCCGGTCGCCAGGAGGCCCAGCAGAGTGGGTGCTACGCGGCGCAACCTGGGCGCCGAGATGGCGACAGTTGCGGAGGAGCCCGCGCAGTCCGCCACTGCGAACACCTTCACAAGGCCAAGGTACAGCACACCCGCCAAGACGCTCAGAGCTGCGCAGGCCGTGGCTGCCGAGTTGCCGCGCCTAGATGGAGAGGCGCGTCTCAGGCAGCAGGAGAGGCTCAACGAGTTGGTGTTGGAAGCCGCCAGGCAGAACGAGGAGTTCCGGAAGGCCAACCCGGGAGCTGGAGCTTCGCAGGTGGTTCACTCGCACGCGGCTAGATCTAACGATCAGGCCTCGTCTCCGCATCCTAGCCGCGAGAAGAGCCGCAGCGGGCGTTCTGGTAGAGACAGGCAGATGCAGGTGTATGACCCGGCTGCTGCCGCGAAACAGGTTGCTGTGCCGCAGCAGCCCGGGCAGGAACACAACGCTGCAAGAGCAGGCTCTCAAGCCCATCAAGCTCAAAGCCGTGCCCGAGAAGCCGCGCGTCCGGGTACTTCTCGGCAACCCGCAGCTCAGCCCACTCGGCAGAGGCAGCAGCCGCGTCCAGTGGCACCAGTCGCCAACCCGGTGGAGCAGCCCGCAGCTATGCAGGTGGATAGGTATGATGATGGCTACTCGGCTATGGAAATGGCTGGTTATGACATTCATGACCGTGTTGGTGAGCGCGTGTTGGCGCCTGGAGATGCAAGGCACCAGCTGGACCGTATCAGCTTGTCGGCGCGGCTTGAGAGCACGGGTCCTCCTGGCCCCGAGTGCTTTGGCCCGCGCATCATGAACGAGCCTTCCGTGAAGGGCTTTCAGCTTGCAAGAGGCACCAAGAGCTACAATGGTAGCACCAAGCCTGAAGATTGGCTCAATGACTACGTCACCGCTGTCCACATTGCGGGTGGCAACAGGAGATGGGCAGTGCGGTACGTCCCGCAGATGCTAGAGGGTCCAGCTCGCACTTGGCTCAACAACTTGCCCAAGCACAACATTAATTGCTGGCTGGACTTCTCGGATGCCTTCGTCAGCAACTTCACCAGCACCTACAAGAGGCCGAATAGGCCACAGCAGCTCTCGGCTTGCAGGCAGCGAGAAGACGAGACGGACCGCGAGTACCTTACTCGGTGGAGCACCTTGAGGAACACATGTGAGGGTGTGAATGAGGCACAGGCCATCACTTGGTTTGCGCAGGGTTGCCGACATGGCAGTATGCTTTGGCAAAGATTGCAGAGAGAGATGCCGAACACCCTGGCCGAGACCATAAAGATTGCGGATCAGTACGCACTCGGTGATCCTACTCAGCCACTGATGGACTCCTCTGAGCCGAGAAGAAACTTCAACAGCAGCAAGCGCAACGAGTTCCGCAACAAACGCCGAGTAGATACTCGGTATGATCCCGAAGAGGTGAATGCAGTAAATGTTGGAGGCGGTGGTGGCCAAAGGCAGAAACCTGCTGGAGCCTACGGGCAGAACCAGAACCAGGGCCAGGGCAACAAGAAACCGTTTCGCACTGCGCAGTCGGGTAGCGGGAACTCCGAGCAGCCGAAGAAGTTTGTCTTCGATGACATGATGGATGGCCCATGCAGCTTTCACACTCATCATCCCTCGAGGCCTGCTAACCACACTACTCGGCAATGCGAGTGGTGGGATGTGATCAAGAGTGATGGCTTGCCTCCTCCTCCTCCCTTGCCAGCCGCCAACGCTACTGTTCAGCCTACTCGGGCACCTGCAGCTCGGCCGCCAGTGTACCCGAGAAGAGAGAATGTCAACCAGGTGGCTTTAGGAGCCAACCGGAAATTCAACAATGAGAGATACCGCAACAACAACAACAACTACAACCGCAACAACAACAACAGAGGCAACAACAACTATCAGGGCAACAACAATGGCAACAATGGGGGCAATGGCTCCAACCAGTACCAAGAGCACCATGAGAGCTATATGATCTTCACTTCTGAGGCAGTCGACAAGCAATCACAGCACAGGCGGGCCATGGAGGTCAACGCAGTGATCCTCGCTGTTCCTCACTACATGTATTGGTGTGACCAGGAGATCAGGTGGACTCGGGCAGATCACCCCAAGGTGATGCCCAATCCGGGTACCTATGCCTTGGTGCTGGATCCTACCTTCCTGGGCCCCGAGAAGAATGTGAGGTTCAGCAAGGTGCTAATCGACAACGGCAGCAGCATCAACATTGTGTACAAGGACACACTCGAGAAGCTTGGCCTGGCCGAGAACATGATGCTGCCTAGCAAGACCACCTTCCATGGCATTGTGCCCGTGATGGGGAGATAGTAACCCGGTAGGCCAACTCCAAGGTGAGACCCGGCCCAAAGGGTGCTGTATAGGATCCGGCCAAGAATAAAGAGATTTCTGGAAGGCCCAAAGTGTGTAGGCCTCGTAACCCGGATTGTGGGTTGCGGTAAGGAAAGCTAGGGTTCGTAGGTAAAGTTCGAATAGGACTCAAGATGTGCCTTGAAGGGCAAGTTAGGGGTGTACGGGTGCTTTATAAACCGGCCCCTAGGTTAGGTTTGCCAGAGATTCAAGTCATAGTTGTAACACCTGTTATCGAGTATCCAGCATAATTCATATTGAGATCCGGCGACTTATTTTCCGGTTCTTAGATTGCTTTCCGCCATGTCTTCCTTCGAGCTAAACCATCTCCCGAATACCTGTGTCGACTTGCCCCAAGATCAGTTACCCCCGGTAACATCTGCCGTGATTATCCCACGACAGTTGGCGCCCACCGTGGGGCGAGCGTCCAAAGGTGTTTGCATCACGGGAGAAGCTCGGAAAAGCATGGAGAACCTCGTCGTCGGTGAGATCTACGACGACCACGAAGGAAAGAAGATGGTGGACGATTCCGGCTGGGGGCCTGAGTCGGATCGCCTCGAATCTGGATCGGTCGTGACGATCGGCCGAATCAACGTCTTCATCGGCATGGTATGTACCTCTGGTTCGATTCCTGACAATTTTTCTGATCCTGTATCAGGGGAGGCTGCATACGCCCAACCCGATAGAGAAGAGTCAGTCGGAACAACATACCAGGCAGAGGAGCCTATTACACGTTAGGAACAGCTGGAAGAGCCGGCATGGACTCCGCGTGACCCAAGCGATGGAAAGGATGACACGGCATCCATAAAGGACTTGCTGGAAGATCGGTATGAGAAGGAAAACAGCGAGGAAGAACAATACGAATCTACACCGGGCATCATGCGCCGGGTTGCAGTTTATGCGGCTCCCGCGGTCAATCTCAATCAAGAAAACGCAGCCGCGGCGCCAATCGGGGCGGCTCAGGCAGTGGCCCAGCAGCAAGGTACAGTTGACCCGGTCTTGGTCCAGGTCGATGGAGAGTCGGCATCAGTCACCAGTCGCCCAGCAGACGAGGAGCAACACGCAAATATGTTTGGGTTCCAAGCAAACCGGACACCGGGGGCGGGCCCCTCGAATCCGCGCCACCCGGCTCTGTTTGATAATAATTTGATCTTAGACCCCACGGTCTTGGCCACAGTTATTACCCCAGAAAACGCGGCAGAACGCGTAAGAGAGCTGGACGTAGCTCGTCGTGCGTTGGAGCAGCAAAGAAGGCAAGTAGAAGCAGAAAGGCAGGGGATGGTCGCGCGGCAGCGCGAGTTGGATGACCGAGAGACCCGGCTCCGGGAGGAAACGACAAGGATGCACCAAAGGCACCGAACTATGCTGCCGGCAACAGGAGGGGTTATTAACCCGACTGCCCTGGTGTTCACGCCTCAAGATCAGCCGATTCCACCGGTGAACCAAGGGACCATACCGCGACCGTCAGCAGGAGCACAGCCGGTAAACGCGCCAGCCGGGTTACCTTTGCCGCAGACAGGGGTGACAGCCGGCAATACCATGCCACCACCACCATCACGATTCCACACACCAGCAGGCCATTACAACAATCCCATGGACAACGTGTACGCAGCAACGCTCGCATTAAACCAGATTCCTGTAGGAGATTCGCCTCATGCAGAAGGAACCCGACGAGCAATCGATCTGCTACACACCGCGGTAGCACAGCAAGCCAATTATCCGGATCACAGAAGCGGAATGCATGGGACGCCGTACGTCAGTCAGCAACAGGGCAATGTCCAAGCCAGTGCGGCATGACGAAGGGAAGAGCAACAGCAAATGCCGCCTCCACCGCGTATCCAGACAGTACCAGTAATATCAGCAGCGCAGGCGGTGGTGGACAGTTCCAGGGCCAGAAGAGCCGGGGCCGGGTCTGCAGGGCACGAGTTGCCGGTGGCGCCGCACCTCGTGGCACCCCCAGCCGGGTCACGTGTCTCCCGAGTAAGACCAGCCCCAACCACCCTGGCGGGACCCAAGTGACTCTCGGACGATATCAGAGCAGAACCTTACCCGGAGAAGTTCAAAGAACCGGGGAAAGTAGTAAATTATGAGCCAACAATGGATCCAGAAACGTGGCTGAGCAGCTACGAGATGGCGATGTCGATTCGCAACGCATCCGAGAATCTCCAAGCCAAATTCATGTACTTAATGATGTCAGAGGGAGCAGCAAAGTTGTGGTTCACCAATTTACCGGAAAAGTCGATCAAATCGTGGGAGGAGCTAAAGACCGCATTTATCAAGCACTTTCATGGGACGTGCAGAAAGTTATTTACTATTGATGATTTAGAAAGATGCGTTCAGAAGAAAGGAGAGTCAGCACGCAGCTGGGTACGCCGGGTTATGGAGATACTCCACTCGTCTACGGATATCCAGCCCAAGGACGCGCTACAAGCTATGGCAAAAACATGTAAGTATGTTCCTTTAGTGCAAAAGCTAACTCGCATGAAATCTAGTAGGAATGCAGCGGAGGTTACGATGGGAGAGTTAATGGATGCATGCAACAAACACGCTGCAACGGATACCACAGAGGAGGAAGTTGATGACAAGAAAGCAAAAGCAAACACAAGTAACATTGGGAAAACCGGCAATGGATCGGCGCCAAACAATAATGGAAATAGCCAGAACAAACGACCGTTTGAAGGGAATCCCGAGTTTGTAGCCAACACGGAGGCCGGGTCTTCAAGACCTAGATCCGAAGGAAATTTTAATACTGGAAATCACAATGGGGGACACTACCAAGGACCTCCAAGACCAAGCAACAGTTGGGACATATTTAGGATGGCATGCCCGAAGCATAGCAGGAACGGCAAGCCGGCCAATCATTCGTTGGAGCAATGTGCCGACTTACAAAGGTGGAAGAACGAGGAAGTGAACAGAGCCATGCGAGGTGCAGGCCGAGGAGGAGGCCCGGGCCTAGGTGGAAATTTGGGCAACGGACCGCCCCCAGCCGGCAACCCGCCAGCTGGAAATCAAGGTAACAATCAAGGGGGAGCGGGAGGTTTTCAAGCTAACCCCAAACAGCTGGGTCAATATCATGTGCACACGACAGGAGGCTCTAATAAGGATAAGAAGATACTGAAACAAGCAGTTAATTCAGTCTCTTCCGCTGTTCCAAGATATTTGAGGTGGTCAGAACAAGAGGTAACATGGAGCAGGAAGGATCACCCGGATAGAGTTGACCACCCGGGAGTCTTAGCTTTGGTAGTGGCACCACAGGTCAACGGCTACGAACTGAAAAAAGTCTTGATGGATGGAGGAAGTAGTATCAATATCCTGTACTGGGAAACTTTTCTGCGTATGGGCTTAAAGGAATCGCAGCTGCAAAAGAGTACAACAGTTTTTCACGGGATAGTGCCAGGTCACTCGGCATGCCCCGAAGGAAAGGTGGCACTGGAAGTAGCTTTTGGAGAGTCAAAGGACAACTACCGAGTCGAGTGGCTTACCTTCGAGGTAGTAAAGTTGCGCAGTCCTTATCATGCATTGTTTGGAAGGCCGGCTTATGCCAAGTTCATGGCGAGACCGTGTTATGTGTACCTACAGCTGAAAATCCCGGGTCCCAAGAAGACCATTACAATACACGGAAATCGAGATATAGCAGCTGAATGTGATGAGGGAGACGCGGCAATGGCCGAGCAAGCCTGCAGGAAGGAAGAGCTCAAACATTACCGTTCTCAGGTGGACCTAGAAGAGAGGACAACGTTAAAAAAGCCAACTCCTGAGGGGGACAGAGCAAAAGTTAGGGCAGAACAAAACCCTAAGATGGTAGGCTTCATCAGGAGCGATCCTTTCAAAACTCCTAGCAGGGAAGAAGAAGACGTACCGCCATCCGCAGCTGATCACGTTTCAAGGAAGATATACCCGGATTGGCTAGCAAATCCGGCACTCATTATGAAAGGGCATAGCAAGTGGAGAATGTGCATCGGCCGTACCAACGCGAGGCCGACTCTCGAGAATAACTAAAGCAGTGTAATGGACGGCAGGTTTCATACGCACTCTTTTCCTACCCAGGGTACCTAAGGGGACTGGAAGGTTTTTAATGAGGCGGCCTGCTGATTCAAAAAAGAAATTTTTATCAATAAAAGAAGATGGTCTCGAGTCTTATCATGGTCTTTGCTTCAGTTACAAGTAAGTAATGCTTGTTATTATCAATACGTCAATATCATCAAAATACGTCATGTGCATATAGGTCTTCGGGGATTGGTGTGCTTAAATAAGTAATCACAAACCCGGAGACCCGGCCTCGATGCCTATGAGTTATGAGGGCTGATTACTCGAAAAAACGGGTACGGCTGCAATCTTATAACCGGACAAAGGAGCCAAATTTCTTGATTATTCTTACTTAAGCTCGATGTGACTCGCGCTAAAGTGGCATGCTCTGTTCACTTACGATTACAATCAAACTATGCAGCCCAATGGGACTTGCTTGACCCTGTTTTTCGTATAGATGTAACATCATGGTATCCACGCGAAAGCCGGCTTACAGTACAAGATAATCAAAAGGGTCATCTAAACCACAAGTCCATGCAGAGTATAAGGCTCAAATAGCCGGAAACTCAACAAGTATTAAGCATGACTTCAGTATTTATGTGAACAGCTATTGGTCTTCAGCTTGGTAAAGAGCAGTTTGTCATCTGAGAAAGGCCACGCCCCCTTAGCTCGTACTTTGGGTCAGGGGGACGGGGGACTTCGAGACAGAAACAAACTACTTAACTACTAAAGCTCGTAAACCTTAGTTTCCGAGTCTTGGGGACTTTGAGAAAAGTCCGTCTATCAAAACCTACGATATTCGGTTAGCCGAGTCTCAAAAGGGAATCAAAAGCAAGAGTTCAAAGTATCGAGAATAAGCTTACATGTAACACAAGGATCGAGATTATCAAAATCCGGGAGAGGCAAAGAGTTATCATAAATTAACAAGCGCAAAGTCATAATATCAGTATCAATGTTGCACAGGCGCACCGCCAAAAGTCATATCAGTCTCGAGAAACGCAAAAGCACTAGGTATCATCCTACTCGGCATCCCGGGAGTGGTCCTCCGGGTCTTCGTCTTGGACTTGCTCCTTGGCTTTGCCAGCAGTTTTACTCGGACTCTTCACGTCAGGACGGACAGGCGGAGGAACGGCTGGTGTTGAGGTAGACGGCTTTACGCCTAGTTCGGTCTCTCTCTTCGCAGCCTCTTCTTTCCTCCTGGCCAGGTCAGTCGACCACTTTTCCAGCATATCAAAAGGAGGGGGTGCCTCCACCAGAATAACCTTGCCCTCAGAGTCATATGAGCTCATAATTGTGTTTAGATCCATTTTATCTGCCAAAGTTGTGGCCGAGTGACGTACCGAAGATTGTATAGCTTTGAAGTCCTGGGGTTTAAACTTAGACCCGTCAGCCTTGAATTCCGGAAACCCGGATACTACCTTGGCCGGGTCAAGCTTAGGAAAATAAGCCTTCGCCAGCGTCAAAGCCCGGGTCATCCCAATCCGGCAAGACGAACGCTTCAATATTTCAATCCATCCAGGCGCTGTGGACAAGGCCTGCATTAGATTTTCTTCGCCCGGGTATACCTCCGAAGGCCACTTTATAGCATCCAGCAAAAGTTTCGTGCCGGCAAAAAATGTCCGGAGCACAGTCTTCAGAGTTTTAGCCTGAGTAACGGCGTTCTCCTCCGGAGCAGCAAGGTTAGCACCTGCAATCGAAACACACAAAAGCATATCAGTAATATTGGTTATTACAGCGACAAGATAGAGATACGCAAGTTAATTGCAAATAGCAAACTTACTTAGCAAGATACGATAAGTGTCCGTAATTTGAGTCGACAGGTTATTCAGTGAGGATTGGGCAGCATTGTATTTGTTCTTGTATTTGGAGACATCTTTTTTCAAAGTCTTTATCTCCGCTTCAAGGGTTTCCCTGCGCTTTGTTTCCGCAAGCAAGAGCTGCTCAGTTTTAAGTAATGTTTCATCCGACTGAGTTATCTCCGCCTGCAAAGAATGAGTGCAACTGTAAGCCGGATATCGCGAGAATATTGCCTTTTGAGAAAATAATTACAGAAAATTATTATGCGAAGTACCGAGAATAATTACAGAAAATTATGCTCGGAACTTGGGGACTGGATGTATAGTAAGAAGTATCAAGTAAGATTACCTGATGTGCTGCAGCCATACGCTCTAGGATATTTCCTTCCGAAGCTTTCATGGCGAGAAGAGCGCTCATCAGCTGGTTAAAATCAGCGTTATCCGAGTTAGATGACTCGGGTACCTGGAAAGTGGGAAAAGGAGCTTTTCTTGTAACAGGAGGTGGCACCCGGGTCATCCGAATGTCGGAGTCTGGTCCCCCTCCCGCGCTCGAAGCTGCTCCCTTCTCCTTCTCGCCTGCGTGCGAAGCAATTGGATACCCGGTGTCATGCCTAGCTGGCTCCGGTGGCGACGCTTGCTCGTCGCCAGTTGTGGTGAAGGCATCATCAGCCGGCTCGTTCTCGACCCGGACCTTAGCCTCAGTGTCCTCCTGGTCGCTAGTAACAACCGTGGCTCTGAAGAAGGTGCGAAGGCACAATTAATCTTTGGTTATGAAAAAGGCGGTAAAAGCTCGGTATAATGTCAGGAAAAGGCGTTTACCCGGTGTTCACCGGGAAGTCCGAAGGAAAGCCGCTGCTAGACCCGGAAGATACTGAAAAATGCCAAGCAAGGTTTGAGATCATGTTGCAAAGGAATGTCCGGAAAGAGTTTTTATTTACGATATAAATACCAGAGTGTCGAGCCGGGGGCGATGAAGTGCCCGGGTTAAGGGCCTCGTTGCCTGGATGGTTCCGGGTTACTCGGCGCCTAGTCGCGGGTGGCTCCTTCATTTATGATCAAAAGGGGTGGAGGTGGGGTTAGCCCCGAAATGACGTTATGAGAACAAAAATTAAAGTGCAAGGGAACGAAATAAAAACCTGGAGGGCGATCCTCTGGGATTTCCTTTTGGATCCGGCTTTGGTGGCCGGCTCCGGCTCGTCCTCCTCGCTGGCGGACTCTTCCCAGCCATCTGTTTCTTCTTCCTCGTCTTGATCCTCTCGTTCTGAAAGGTATTGAAGATATAGCATAAGGAAAAAGAGGAGACAGGATATAATGTGTGCAAGGGGGTTAAGTATGCACCTTCGTCCGAATTAACGGCGTCATCTTCCTCCTCCGCGTCTCCAGAAATGGGAGGAGTGTCGATTGTCCAAAAGTCATTATCGGCCTGAGGTGAAAATGCCAGGGTAAGGGCCAATATTGAGTCAAGAGAAGCGGATAAAAGATGGCTTGTTAGAATCCAAAATCAAAGGGTATAAAACTTACTGCGGGGGCCGGGTTCTCGAGGGTAAAAGGCTCTAATCCGGCTATGTTCCGGATTACCTCGAGCTTCTCTGTTAAGAAACCTTTAATCGTCTTGTTTGTATCGTTAGGAGCGAAGGTGCTGGTGGAGTATCGGATCGGGTCCGTGTTTTGACCCGAATATTCACACATCAGTTTTTCACGAATAGAGTTGGGCTGGATGCGGAAGCTAACCCAGGTCTTCACCAAGTTTAGCCCGATGAGGCCTCGGGCTGATAAGATGGAGATCTTAGCCAACGAAGGCAAGATCGCCTCCCTGTCCGAGTCAGAGGCGAAGGCATTGAAAGACTCGGAAATGTCAAGCTGACCTTCCGAGTAACCCGGCAACTTCTTCTCGCCGGGTGGAGAGGTATCCTGGCAGTAGAAGTATGAGAGCTGCCAGTGCTTTACATGAGAATTGAGAGTGAGGGGAGGCATCAAGGAATTCTTGCGGCACTGGATAGAAACCCCGCCGCAAGTAAGAAGTGCGCCGTCACCGCTTTCGCGGCACGGCTTGCACTGAAAGAGTTCAACAAAGAGAGCCAGACTTGGCGGAGCGCACAAGTAAGACTCGGAAAGAACGATAAAGTGGGTGATGTTTAGAACGGAGTTTGGGCCTATATCAAAAATACGGAGGTTGTAGTGATCTAGGACGTCACGAAAGAAAGGGTGACCCGGAGGCCTGAAGCCCCGGGTCACGTGTTCGACGAAACATATTACCTCATCCGTTGCTGGAGAAGGCCGGGTTTCGTTGCTTGTACTCTCCAGCGGATAGATTCCTGGGGAGGAAGGATTCCAAGCTCGACCAACTCCTCCAGTTTGGCCTTGGTAACGGAGGATCTCCCCCAATTGGCTGAAATGGAGTTAGTGGATTTAGCCTTAGCCGACTGTTTCCCCTGCCTCTTGGGTGCCATGGGGTTGATCTGGTGAAACATCAAAGGAAAGGAGGTGAGAAGCGAAAACTCGGAAATTAATGAATAATCAGTTACTGGTAATTTAAACATGATCCGGGTATCGCCTTGCTAGATCAAGTGCGATCTGTCCGGGTATCGCATGTCGTTATGGAAGCTGTGAAGATTTTCCGTACAACAAGTGTCTGGGGAAGGTAGAGGGATACCCTTGTGTCTATTATCAGCAAGTGAGCCGGAGAAGTGAGATTTTCCGGATGATAAGAACAAGGGCGGACATTTTTGGTGGCCCGAGCCCAGATGGGAAATCCAATTTCTGTATTTAAGGCCAAGCTAATGATACTTAGTGGTAGGGGAGTAAGATAGCCTGCGCATCCTATCTATGGGAGTGGTTATGGTAAACACTAGCGAGCCAATTCGGCAGGGCCCGAGAAATTGCGGGCGACTCGATTTAGATCTGATCTAAGGAAAAGCTAAGAGATTGCAAGGTTAGGTTGGAGGATATCAAGAACTTACCGGAGGAGGTTGGAGTAGGGATTTGCGGAGACAGATGGCGCAAGATTGATGCCCTTTCGCGATTTCTAGCCGGCGAATCGGGGGCTTAGTGGTGGATTTGAGAGCTGGAGTGGGTTGCACGGTGGCGGAGCGCAAGCGACGGCGGATGGGCTCCGGCGATGTGCGTAGGGCTTCCGTGGTGGCACTCCGCGAACTCGAGCTTGAGGAGAAGAGGAGTGGGGGAAATGAGCCGTTAGGGTTGAGTTCGCTCCTTGGGGTCTATTTGTAATAGCCCGGGTGGAAAAGCTTAACCTAACGGGCGAAACCCGGGAGGTGCGGAGTGATATTTGGCTATTTTGAAATTTGAAAGAACCGGCCTTATGCATAGATCGATATAATCCCGAGAAAAAGGGAAGGGAAATCTCTTTCCTGGTGTCAGCGACAGTTGTCGAGGAAAATGTGAAATCATCGAGTTCCCTATTGAGACTCAAGTTTGGAAGATTGAAGGAGAGCCTTTGAGAGAGAGCCGGGTTGTAACCTGACCCCCTTGGTGTTAATCCCAGCCATTCGCCAACATCTTGTATCTTGATCTTCATGTGTTTTTGTATCCAATATTTCTGCAGGGAATAGCCAGCACTTCGAAGAGTAAATCTTGGAAGCCCAGGCTATTCTGGGGACTACTGATGGGGAGATAGTAACCCGGTAGGCCAACTCCAAGGTGAGACCCGGCCCAAAGGGTGCTGTATAGGATCCGGCCAAGAATAAAGAGATTTCTGGAAGGCCCAAAGTGTGTAGGCCTCGTAACCCGGATTGTGGGTTGCGGTAAGGAAAGCTAGGGTTCGTAGGTAAAGTTCGAATAGGACTCAAGATGTGCCTTGAAGGGCAAGTTAGGGGTGTACGGGTGCTTTATAAACCGGCCCCTAGGTTAGGTTTGCCAGAGATTCAAGTCATAGTTGTAACACCTGTTATCGAGTATCCAGCATAATTCATATTGAGATCCGGCGAGTTATTTTCCGGTTCTTAGATTGCTTTCCGCCATGTCTTCCTTCGAGCTAAACCATCTCCCGAATACCTGTGTCGACTTGCCCCAAGATCAGTTACCCCCGGTAACATCTGCCGTGATTATCCCACGACAGCCCGGGATCTCATGCAACCCGATTGGCCGAGTATGGATTGATGTGCTATTCGGTACTCGGGAGAACTGCCGCACAGAGCGCCTGCAGTTTGAAGTGGTGGATCATCAGAGCCCCTATCATGCTCTCCTCGGCAGGCCTGCTCTGAGCAAGTTCATGGCCTCCACACATGTGGCTTACCTGAAGATGAAGATCCCCGGCCCCAATGGCATTATCACCATCTCGGGAGATTACAAGAAGTCCATGGAGTGTGCCTCTGCTAGCTCCCAGCTGGCGGAATCAATGGTGATTGCTGCCGAGAAGAAGAAGATGTACGAGGTGGTGGCCATGGCTCAGTCCGCACAAGCTGGCGCACAAGGTGTGCCGAGTACCCAGCATGGTACTGCTTTCCAAGCTGCCAAGGAGACCAAGACAGTCCAGGTTGACCCCGAGTTCCCGGAGCGCGTGGCCATCATTGGTGCCGGGTTGGCGGAGAAATAGGAAAGCGCGCTCATCCACTTCCTCCGTGAGAATCGGGATGTGTTCGCCTGGACCAATGAAGATCTACCAGGAGTCCCGAGGGAGTTGGTTGAACACTCTTTGCATGTGCGTCCTGACGCCAAGCCCGTGAAGCAGGCTTTGCGCCGTTTCGGGGATGCGAGAAGGAAGGCCATCGGTGATCAAATCACCAAGCTGCTGATCAGTAACTTCATCATGGAAGTGCTGCATCCGGACTGGTTAGCCAACCCGGTCATGGTCGAGAAGAAAAAGGAAGATCCCAAGGCTGCCACTGCATGGCGCATGTGCGTCGACTACACCGACTTGAACAAGGCATGCCCCAAGGATCCTTTCCCGCTACCTCGCATCGATCAGGTGATCGATTCCACTGCCGGCTGTGAACTGTTGTCTTTCATAGATGCCTACTCTGGTTTCCACCAGATTGCACTCAACCCTGCTGATCAAATAAAGACTGCTTTTATTACCCCGTACGGGGCTTATTGCTATCGTGTCATGTGTTTTGGCCTGAGGAATGCGGGTGCAACCTATCAGAGATGCATGCAGAAATGCTTGCATGACCAGCTCGGCAAGAATGTGCAGGTGTACGTAGATGACATTGTCATCAAAACGAATAAAACACATACTCTGCTAGCCGACCTGGAGGAAACCTTTGCTAACCTACGCAGGTACAAAATGAAACTGAACCCGAGTAAGTGCACCTTTGGTGTACCAGCTGGAAAGCTACTCGGTTTTCTGGTTTCTAGTCGGGGCATTGAAGCCAATCCGTCTAAAATAAAAGCTATTGAGAGCATGTCTTTGCCGAGATCATTGAAGGATGTGCAGAAGTTCACGGGTTGTCTGGCATCTCTGAGCCGTTTTCTGGGCCGAATGGGCGAGAAGGCTCTGCCTCTGTACCAGCTGATGAAGAAAAGTGACAAGTTTGTCTGGACTCCGCAAGCGGACGTGGCATTCAATGAGCTGAAAGCGATGCTGGCTAGCGCTCCCGTCTTGGCTAGTCCGCTACCCAAGGAGCCTATGCTGCTGTACATTGCTGCGACTAACCGAGTAGTCAGCGTGGTGATAGTGGTGGAGCGCGAAGAAGAAGGCAAGAGTGTGCAGCGCCCAGTCTATTATCTCAGTGAAGTGCTATCCAGTTCAAAGCAAAACTATCCTCACTACCAGAAGATGACATATGGTGTGTACCTGGGCGCCAGGAAGCTGAAACATTACTTCCAGGAGCACCCCATCACGGTTGTAAGTTCTGCTCCCATCTCGGATATCATGGGTAACAAGGAGGCGAGTGGCAGAGTAGCCAAGTGGGCGATTGAGCTAGCTGCGTACGCTCCCGCGTATACGAGAAGAGAAGCAATCAAGTCTCAGGTCCTGGCGGAATTTCTTGTGGACTGGGCCGAGATGCAGTATGAACCTCCCGCTCCAGTTTCCAACTATTGGAAAATGCACTTTGATGGCTCAAAGGTGAAAGAAGGCCTTGGTGCTGGCGTTGTGCTTACATCACCCAAGCGAGATCAGCTCAAGTATGTGTCGCAGATTCATTTCAAGGCATCCAACAATGTAGCCGAGTACGAGGCAGTGGTGCATGGTTTGCGGGTAGCAAAGGAGGTTGGTGTGCAGCGCATTATATGCTATGGCGATTCGGATCTGGTGGTGCAGCAAGTCTCGGGTACCTGGGATGCGTTGGACGCCAACATGGCATCATATCGTTTCCTGGTGCAGTCAATGACAGGGTTTTTCGAAGGCTGTGAGTTCCAGCACATTCACCGAGCAGAGAACGAAGCGGCCGACGAGCTGTCCAAGTTGGGATCTTCTCGGCAGTCCATCCCGGCAGGGATTGCCTTGGAGCATTTGAGGAAGCCATCCATCAAACCTTCCCCCAACTCGGAATCCATCTTTGTTCCTTCTCTGCCAAGTGAAGAATCTGACCCAATGGAGATTGACTGGGAGGGTGCTGCAGGGAACCCGGGGACTGCCGTCCTCTACTCGGGGACTGCCATTCCCTACTCGGGGACTTCCATTCCCTACTCGGGGACTGCCATTCCCTACTCGGGGACTGCCACTCCTTACTCGGGGACTGCCACTCCATACTCGGGGACTGCCGCCCTCAACCCAGAAGCTGTTGCGTTCATTGAAGAGGTTCTCGCTAATCGGTCAGGGCTGCAAAGAAGCGCTCCTACTCCTCCTGTGCAACCACAAGAGCCTGCCCCAATGGAAATGGACGAACCAGTGTTTCCCGTGCGGGAGACACCGAGTTGGGCAATGCCCATATTATCCTTTCTAAGGGACGGCACTTTACCTGAAGATGAGGTGACTGCGAGGCAGATTCAGAGAAGGTCCAAGGGCTACACCATAGTCCGAGACGTGCTGCACAAGAGAAGTGCCACCGGCGTGCTGCAACGCTGTGTGAGCCCAGAGGAAGGAGAAGAAATCCTGGTGGAGATACATCAAGGGGAATGTGGGCATCACGCCTCTTCTCGGGCTTTAGTCAAGAAAGCTTTTCGGCATGGCTTCTACTGGCTCACTGCACTGCAGCAAGCTGAAGATATTGTGAGGAAGTGCGCCGGCTGCCAGATGTTTGCAAGTAAGATTCACATGCCAGCTGCCGAGTTGAAAACAATTCCTATCACATGGCCATTTGCTGTTTGGTGCTTGGATATGGTGGGTCCTTTCAAGCCGGCTAAAGGCAATATGACACATATCTTGGTCATGGTGGACAAGTTCACCAAGTGGATCGAGGTGAAACCTATTCGGAAGTGCGATGGGGTCACAGCCGTGAAGTTCGGGAAGGATGTAATCATGAGATATGGCTACCCGCACAGTATCATCACCGACAACGGCACCAACTTTGCAGAGGGGGCAATGGTGCGATTCTGCAGAGATAAGCATATCCGACTAGACGTTGCGTCAGTCGCGCACCCTGCCTCCAATGGGCAAGTTGAGAGAGCCAATGGAATGGTACTGGCAGGCATCAAGCCAAGGCTGATTGAGCCATTGCTGAAAACACCTGGGTGTTGGCTAGAAGAGTTGCCAGCGGTGTTGTGGAGTCTAAGGACTACCCCTAACCGGTCAACCGGCTACACGCCATTCTTCTTGGTATACGGGGCTGAGGCCGTGTTGCCAATAGACCTAGAGCATGACTCCCCCCGAGTAGCCCTCTACACTGAGGTGGAGGCGAGAGAAGCTCGAGAAGACGACGTTGACCTGCTTGAAGAAGCAAGAGAGCTGACTCTGTCACGTTCGGCTATCTACCAGCAAAACCTGCGGCGCTATCATAGCCGAAAGGTGAACCCAAGGGTTTTCCGAGAAGGAGACATGGTCCTTAGGCTTGTGCAGCGCACAGCCGGGATGCACAAGTTGTCTCCTCCATGGGAAGGGCCCTTCATTGTCAGCAAAGCGCTGCACAATGACGCGTACTATCTTGTAGATGTGCGCCCATCGCAGGCGAACAGGGCAGATAAAGCTGGAGAGGAAACCAAGCGTCCCTGGAATGTAGCTCTACTTCGTCGTTTTCATTCGTAAGCAAAGATGTGTATGTACCCTCTCATCCGAGTTGAAATTCTACTCTGCAATCTGAAATTGTTCTCGGGGACTGCCCTCGTCCAAATTTGCTCTAAGTGTTTTTACTCGGCTTGTTCCTTTGTCTATTCGGTTGCTCCACTTCAGAACTCATAAGTGCATTGAGTACTGTGTTTAAACCTATATGCCAACTCTTCGACTCTGCTGCTGTCCGAAACCCGGCTTCATGGCAAGCAAGAGAACAAGCAAAAGGTCAATGAGCACACGAAAATCACTAAGGAAGAAAGAGTGCAGGAACCGAGTAGATTGACGGTTACCTTTTGTTCCCTGTTTTCGTCTTCTCGGCTAAGTGGTGGGCTGCGTTACCATGATTGTTTCTAGCGGCTAAGTATTTGCAGCCCTGCTACTTGATTCTTGTGACTCGAATACCAAACAAGCGACAAGTCGCAGGTAGAGCAGAGATGAAAAGACAGGGTGAATAAGAAATGCTACTCGGGGACTCGCATGGAAACACAACTCGGCATTAAGCCAGTGTCGTTCAAATTGATTAATGTCAACATAAACAAAGTGGGCATAAAAATTGAGTAGCAAGCAAAACAAAGGTAGTCTATTACATCTGCTCCCGGCATCCCGGGGATCTGATAAGTTTTCGAGTAAAAAAGAGCGCAGGTTGCTTCAAGATGAGGAGGCAGTGTTCTCGGCGCTGGCCTTGGCTGCTGTTTCTTCGGCGGCGGTCTTGGCAGCGGCTTCTTCGGTGGCGGTCGTGGCGACTGTTTCTTCGGTGTTGGTGGCATCTGCCTCCGTCCGGACGGTGGCGGACTCTTCCAACTCGGCATCTTGCTGGGCGGCTGCCTGGTCAGAAGTGGCCGTGGCCACCGAGACGGGTCCTGGAGCCGAGGAGGAGCCTGAAGCGTGGCCAGGAGGGGGCACCGTGTCATCGAGAGCAGCACCTGAGGAGGTGCCGAAGTCGAGTGGCTCGGTGTCGATGTGCGCCCCTTCGTCTTCATCGCTACTCGCGACGACGGTGGCTTTTCCCTTTCCGGCCTTGCCCTTGGGAGATTCGAAGAAGCCGTCAAGGTCTTCGTCTTCGTCATCATCTCCTTCGTCCTCGTACTCGGTGTCGGGTTCGGGGACGCCCTCGATGTAGACCTCCGTCTCGGCGCACTCTGCGACCTCATACGCAATCTGCTTGCGCAAGGCCACGCTCTCGGCATCCATCTCCCACTTGGAATCATTGCGCTTCCCGCGGATGCGCTGCATATCCAGGTTTTCATACCAAGATGCTATGCAGAGAAGCATCACGTCCGCACCAGCACGGGCTCCAGAGGCTCGCCATTTTTTCAGCTCGGCCTTCACGTTCTCCAGCTTGAGGGCGAGATCCCGCATGTTTCTTGGCTGGGGGTCATGAGGCCAGAACAGCCGGTGGAGCTCAAAGCCCGCATGCACCAAGTCAGTTCCGACGCCGGCCAGCTGTTCGAAGTAACCTTTGAGCACCAGCAAGCTGTCCTCGATATCAGCCCTGGTGTCAATTGGCTCACCCAGCGAAAGGCGAACTGCTCGGGCCTTGGCTACCGTAGGCGCAGAGGAAGAATCAAGACGAGGCCAGATATCTGAAATAGCAGATGGCAAGATCAAAAACCGAGAAGAAAAAAGAAGCCGAGAAGGAACAAGACCGAGAAGAAAAGATGCAATGAAGAGAAAACTTACCGATCAGTTGGCGGCGCAGCTGCTGCAGCTTGGTTTTCCAGGACTCCTCGTTGCCAATGTGCTTTTCCTGGATATCGCGCAGGGTGGTCATCTGAGCGAAGAGATCAGCGTTGGTCTTCTTCAAAGTTTCGCATTCAGACTCGAGGGCCCTTTCCTTGGCTCGGAAGGTGGTCTCGGCCTTGGCCTTCTCGGCGATCGCTCTATCCCTCTCAGCGCCAATGTTGACGGCATCTTGGAGTGCCTTCTGAAGCTGGAGCTGCAGCTTCTCCATCTCGGTGGTGTGGTCCTTCACCAGAGTAATGGCCTGGTCGGATAGCTGTTTCTCCACCTCCGCTGGCTTGACGCAATCTTGGTGTGCCTCAGCAAATGACTTATGATCTTCTGCGAAAAGATAGATGAGGTTAGTAAATAAGCAGAGAAGAACCAAATTCAAGGTCACACCGAGTAAACAGCAAGCTTACCTTCTAGCCTTTTAATGGTGGCCTCGGAGTTTGATGGGGGGGATAGTAACCCGGTAGGCCAACTCCAAGGTGTGATCCGGCCCAAAGGATGTTGCACTGGATCCGGCTAAGAATAAAGAGACTTCTGGAAGGCCCAAAGTTTGTAGGCCTCGTAACCCGGATTGTGGGTTGCGGTAAGGAAAGCTAGGGTTTGTAAGTAAAGTTCGAATAGGACTCAAGATGTGCCTTGAAGGGCAAGTTAGGGGTGCACGGGTGCTTTATAAACCGTCCCCTAGGTTTGGTTTGCCAGAGATTCAAGACATAGTTGTACCACCTGTTATCGAGTATCCAGTATAATTCATATTGAGATCCGGCGAGTTATTTTCCGGTTCTTAGATTGCTTTCCGCCATGTCTTCCTTCGAGCTAAACCCTCTCCCGAATACCTGTGTCGACTTGCCCCAAGATCAGTTACCCCCGGTAACATCTGCCGTGATTATCCCACGACAGTTGGCGCCCACCGTGGGGCCTGCGTCCAAAGGTGTTTGCATCACGGGAGAAGCTCGGAAAAGCATGGAGAACCTCGTCGTCGGTGAGATCTACGACGACCACGAAGGAAAGAAGATGGTGGACGATTCCGGCTGGGGGCCTGAGTCGGATCGCCTCGAATCTGGATCGGTCGTGACGATCGGCCGAATCAACGTCTTCATCGGCATGGTATGTACCTCTGGTTCGATTCCTGACAATTTTTCTGATCCTGTATCAGGGGAGGCTGCGTACGCCCAACCCGATAGAGAAGAGTCAGTCGGAACAACATACCAGGCAGAGGAGCCTATTACACGTTGGGAACAGCCGGAGGAGCCGGCATGGACTCCGCGCGACCCAAGCGATGGAAAGGATGACACTGCATCCATTAAGGATTTGCTGGAAGATCGATATGAGAAGGAAAACAACGAGGAAGAACAATACGAATCTACACCGGGCATCATGCGTCGGGTTGCAGTTTATGCGGCTCCCGCGATCAATCTCAATCAAGAAAACGCAGCCGCGGCGCCAGTCGGGGCGGCTCAGGCAGTGGCCCAGCAGCAAGGTACAGTTGACCCGGTCTTGGTCCAGGTCGATGGAGAGTCGGCATCAGTCACCAGTCGCCCAGCAGACGAGGAGCGACACGCAAATATGTTTGGGTTCCAAGCAAACCGGACACCGGGGGCGGGCCCCTCGAATCCGCGCCACCCGGCTCTGTTTGATAATAATTTGATCTTGGACCCCACGGTCTTGGCCACAGTTATTACCCCAGAAAACGCGGCAGAGCGCGTAAGAGACCTGGACGTGGCTCGTCGTGCATTGGAGCAGCAAAGAAGGCAAGTAGAAGCAGAAAGGCAGGGGATGGCCGCGCGGCAGCGCGAATTGGATGACCGAGAGACCCGGCTCCGGGAGGAAACGACAAGGATGCACCAAAGGCACCGAACTATGCTGCCGGCAACAGGAGGGGTTATTAACCCGACTGCCTTGGTATTCACGCCTCAAGATCAGCCGATTCCACCGGTGAACCAAGGGACCATACCGCGACCGTCAACAGGAGCACAGCCGGTAAACGCGCCAGCCGGGTTACCTTTGCCACAGACGGGGGTGACAGCCGGCAATACCATGCCGCCACCACCATCACGATTCCACACACCAGCAGGCCATTACAACAATCCCATGGACAACGTGTACGCAGCAACGCTCGCATTAAACCAGATTCCTGTAGGAGATTCGCCTCATGCAGAAGGAACCCGACGAGCCATCGATCTGCTGCACACCGCGGTAGCACAGCAAGCCAACTATCCGGATCATAGAAGCGGAATGCATGGGACGCCGTACGTCAGTCAGCAACAGGGCAATGTCCAAGCAAGTGCGGCACGACGAAGGGAAGAGCAACAGCAAATGCCGCCTCCACCGCGTATCCAGACAGTACCAGTAGTATCAGCAGCGCAGGCGGTGGTGGACAGTTCCAGGGCCAGAAGAGCCGGGGCCGGGTCTGCAGGGCACGAGTTGCCGGTGGCCCCGCACCTCGTGGCACCCCCAGCCGGGTCACGTGTCTCCCGAGTAAGACCAGCCCCAACCACCCTGGCGGGACCCAAGTGCCTCTCGGACGATATCAGAGCAGAACCTTACCCGGAGAAGTTCAAAGAACCGGGGAAAGTCGTAAATTATGAGCCAACAATGGATCCAGAAACGTGGCTGAGCAGCTACGAGATGGCGATGTCAATTCGCAACGCATCCGAGAATCTCCAAGCCAAATTCATGTACTTAATGATGTCAGAGGGAGCAGCAAAGTTATGGTTCACCAATTTACCGGAAAAGTCAATCAAATCGTGGGAGGAGCTAAAGACCGCATTCATCAAGCACTTTCATGGGACATGCAGAAAGTTGTTTACTATTGATGATTTAGAAAGATGCGTTCAGAAGAAAGGAGAGTCAGCACGCAGCTGGGTACGCCGGGTTATGGAGATACTCCACTCGTCTACAGATATCCAGCCTAAGGACGCGCTACAAGCTATGGCAAAAACATGTAAGTATGTTCCTTTAGTGCAAAAGCTAACTCGCATGAAATCTAGTAGGAATGCAGCGGAGGTTACGATGGGAGAGTTAATGGATGCATGCAACAAACACGCTGCAACGGATACCACAGAGGAGGAAGTTGATGACAAGAAAGCAAAAGCAAACACAAGTAACAGTGGGAAAACCGGCAATGGATCGGTGCCAAACAATAATGGAAATAGTCAAAACAAGCGCCCGTTTGAAGGGAATGCCGAGTTTGTAGCCAACACGGAGGCCGGGTCTTCAAGACCTAGATCCGAGGGAAATTTTAATACTGGAAATCACAATGGGGGACACTACCAAGGACCTCCAAGACCAAGCAACAGTTGGGACATATTTAGGATGGCATGCCCGAAGCATAGCAGGAACGGCAAGCCGGCCAATCATTCATTGGAGCAATGTGCCGACTTACAAAGGTGGAAGAACGAGGAAGTGAACAGAGCCATGCGAGGCGCAGGCCGAGGAGGAGGCCCGGGCCTAGGTGGAAATTTGGGCAACGGACCGCCCCCAGCCGGCAACCCGCCAGCTGGAAATCAAGGTAACAATCAAGGGGGAGCGGGAGGTTTTCAAGCTAACCCCAAACAGCTGGGTCAATATCATGTGCACACTACGGGAGGCTCTAACAAGGATAAGAAGATACTGAAACAAGCAGTTAATTCGGTCTCTTCCGCTGTTCCAAGATATTTGAGGTGGTCAGAACAAGAGGTAACATGGAGCAGGAAGGATCACCCGGACAGAGTTGACCACCCGGGAGTCTTAGCTTTGGTAGTGGCACCACAGGTCAACGGCTACGAACTGAAAAAAGTCTTGATGGATGGAGGAAGTAGTATCAATATCCTGTACTGGGAAACTTTTCTGCGTATGGGCTTAAAGGAATCGCAGCTGCAAAAGAGTACAACAGTTTTTCACGGGATAGTGCCGGGTCATTCGGCATGCCCCGAAGGAAAGGTGGCACTGGAAGTAGCTTTTGGAGAGTCAAAGGACAATTACCGAGTCGAGTGGCTTACCTTTGAGGTAGTAAAGTTGCGCAGTCCTTATCATGCATTGTTTGGAAGGCCGGCTTATGCTAAATTCATGGCAAGACCGTGTTATGTGTACCTACAGCTGAAAATCCCGGGTCCCAAGAAGACCATTACAATACACGGAAATCGAGATATAGCAGCTGAATGCGATGAGGGAGATGCGGCAATGGCCGAGCAAGCCTGCAGGAAGGAAGAGCTCAAACATTACCGTTCTCAGGTGGACCTAGAAGAGAGGACAACGTCAAAAAAGCCAACTCCTGAGGGGGACAAAGCAAAAGTTAGGGCAGAACAAAACCCTAAGATGGTAGGCTTCATCAGGAGCGACCCTTTCAAAACTCCTAGCAGGGAAGAAGAAGACGTACCGCCATCCGCAGCTGATCAAGCTTCAAGGACGATATACCCGGATTGGCTAGCAAATCCGGTACTCATTATGAAAGGGCATAGCAAGTGGAGAATGTGCATCGGCCGTACCAACGCGAGGCCGACTCTCGAGAATAACTAAAGCAGTGTAATGGACGGCAGGTTTCATACGCACTCTTTTCCTACCCAGGGTACCTAAGGGGACTGGAAGGTTTTTAATGAGGCGGCCTGCTGATTCAAAAAAGAAATTTTTATCAATAAAAGAAGATGGTCTCGAGTCTTATCATGGCCTTTGCTTCAGTTACAAGTAAGTAATGCTTGTTATTATCAATACGTCAATATCATCGAAATACGTCACGTGCATATAGGTCTTCGGGGATTGGTGTGCTTAAATAAGTAATCACAAACCCGGAGACCCGGCCTCGATGCCTATGAGTTATGAGGGCTGATTACTCGAAAAAACGGGTACGGCTGCAATCTTATAACCGGACAAAGGAGCCAAATTTCTTGATTATTCTTACTTAAGCTCGATGTGACTCGCGCTAAAGTGGCATGATCTGTTCACTTACGATTACAATCAAACTATGCAGCCCAATGGGACTTGCTTGACCCTGTTTTTCGTATAG
The DNA here is from genome assembly GCA_028641055.1 of Alopecurus myosuroides. Classification (NCBI taxonomy): domain Eukaryota; kingdom Viridiplantae; phylum Streptophyta; class Magnoliopsida; order Poales; family Poaceae; genus Alopecurus; species Alopecurus myosuroides. The sequence continues at coordinate 217,968,182 of CM054061.1, read as the reverse complement.
ATGTGACAGCATGGTATCCACGCGAAAGCCGGCTTACAGTACAAGATAATCAAAAGGGTCATCTAAACCACAAGTCCATGCAGAGTATAAGGCTCAAATAGCCGGAAACTCAACAAGTATTAAGCATGACTTCAGTATTTATGTGAATAGCTATTGGTCTTCAGCTTGGTAAAGAGCAGTTTGTCATCTGAGAAAGGCCACGCCCCCTTAGCTCGTACTTTGGGTCATGGGGACTGGGGACTTCGAGACAGAAACAAACTGCTTAACTACTAAAGCTCGTACACCTTAGTTTCCGAGTCTTGGGGACTTAAAGAAAGGTCCGTCTATCAAAACCTACGATACTCGGTTAGCCGAGTCTCAAAAGGAAATCAAAAGCAAGAGTTCAAAGTATCGAGAATAAGCTTACATGTAACACAAGGATCGAGATTATCAAAAGCCGGGAGAGGCAAAGAGTTATCATAAATTAACAAGCGCAAAGTCATAATATCAGTATCAATGTTGCACAGGCGCACCGCTAAAAATCATATCAGTCTCGAGAAACGCAAAAGCACTAGGTATCATCCTACTTGGCATCCTGGGAGTGGTCCTCTGGGTCTTCGTCTTGGACTTGCTCCTTGGCTTTGCCAGTAGTTTTACCCGGACTCTTCACGTCAGGACGGACAGGAGGAGGAACGGCTGGTGTTGAGGTAGACGGCTTTACGCCTAGTTCGGTTTCTCTCTTCGCAGCCTCTTCTTTCCTCCTGGCCAGGTCAGTCGACCACTTTTCCAGCATATCAAAAGGAGGGGGTGCCTCCACCAGGATAACCTTGCCCTCAGAGTCACATGAGCTCATAATTGTGTTTAGATCCATTTTATCTGCCAAAGTTGTGGCCGAGTGACGTACCGAAGATTGTATAGCTTTGAAGTCCTGGGGTTTAAACTTAGACCCGTCAGCCTTGAATTCTGGGAACCCGGACACTACCTTGGCCGGGTCAAGCTTAGGAAAATAAGCCTTCGCCAGCGTCAAAGCCCGGGTCATCCCAATCCGGCAAGACGAACGCTTCAATATTTCAATCCATCCAGGCGCTGTGGATAAGGCCTGCATGAGATTTTTTTCGCCCGGGTATACCTCCGAAGGCCACTTTATAGCATCCAGCAAAAGTTTCGTGCCGGCAAAAAATGTCCGGAGCACAGTCTTCAGAGTTTTAGCCTGAGTAACGGTGCTCTCCTCCGGAGCAGCAAGGTTAGCACCTACAATCGAAACACACAAAAGCATATCAGTAATCTTGATTATTATAACGGCAAGATAGAGATACGCAAGTTAATTGCAGATAACAAACTTACTTAGCAAGATACGGTAAGTGTCCGTAATTTGAGTCGACAGGTTGTTCAGCGAGGATTGGGCAGCGTTGTATTTGTTCTTGTATTTGGAGACATCTTTTTTCAAAGTCTTTATCTCCGCTTCAAGGGTTTCCCTACGTTTTGTTTCCGCAAGCAAGAGCTGCTCAGTTTTAAGTAATGTTTCATCCGACTGAGTTATCTCCGCCTGCAAAGAAAGAGTGCAACTGTAAGCCGGATATCACGAGAATATTTCCTTCTGAGAAAATAGTTACAGAAAATTATTTATGCGAAGTACCGAGGCAAATTATAGAAAATTATGCTCGGAACTTGGGGACTGGATGTATAGTAAGAAGTATCAAGTAAGATTACCTGATGTGCTGCAGCCATACGCTCTAGGATATTTCCTTCTGAAGCTTTCATGGCGAGAAGAGCGCTCATCAGCTGGTTAAAATCAGCGTTATCCGAGTTAGATGACTCGGGTACCTGGAAAGTGGGAAAAGGAGCTTTTCTTGTAACAGGAGGTGGCACCCGGGTCATCCGAATGTCGGAGTCTGGTCCCCCTCCCGCGCTCAAAGCTGCTCCCTTCTCCTTCTCGCCTGCGTGCGAAGCGATTGGATACCTGGTGTCATGCCTAGCTAGCTCCGGTGGCGACGCTTGCTCGTCGCCAGTTGTGGTGAAGGCATCGTCAGCCGGCTCGTTCTCGACCCGGACCTTAGCCTCAGTGTCCTCCTGGTCGCTAATAGCAACCGTGGCTCTGAAGAAGGTGCGAAGGCACAATTAATATTTGGTTATGAAAAAGGCGATAAAAGCTTGGTATAATGTCAGGAAAAGGCGTTTACCCGGTGTTCACCGGGAAGTCCGAAGGAAAGCCGCTGCTAGATCCGGAAGATACTGAAAAATGCCAAGCAAGGTTTGAGATTATGTTGCAAAGGAATGTCCGGAAAGAGTTTTTATTTACGATATAAATACCAGAGTGTCGAGCCGGGGGCGATGAAGTGCCCGGGTTAAGGGCCTCGTTGCCCGGATGGTTCCGGGTTACTCGGCGCCTTGTCGCGGGTGGCTCCTTCATTTATGATCAAAAGGGGTGAAGGTGGGGTTAGCCCCGAAATGACGTCATGGGAACAAAAATTAAAGTGCAAGGGAACGAAATAAAAACCTGGAGGGCGATCCTTTGGGATTTCCTCTTGGATCCAGCTTTGGTGGCCGGCTCCGGCTCGTCCTCCTCGCTGGCGGACTCTTCCCAGCCATCTGTCTCTTCTTCCTCGTCTTGGTCCTCTCGTTCTGAAAGATATTAAAGTTATAGCATAAGGAAAAAGAGGAGACAGGATATAATGTGTGCAAGGGGGTTAAGTATGCACCTTCGTCCGAATTAACGGCATCATCTTCCTCCTCCGCGTCTCCAGAATTGGGAGGAGTGTCGATTGTCCAAAAGTCATTATCGGCCTGAGGTGAAAATGCCAGGGTAAGGGCCAATATTGAGTCAAGAGAAGAGGATAAAAGATGGCTTGTTAGAATCCAAAATCAAAGGGTAGAAAACTTACTGCAGGGGCCGGGTTCTCGAGGGTAAAAGGCTCTAATCCGGCTATGTTCCGGATTACCTCGAGCTTCTCTGTTAAGAAACCTTTAATCGTCTTGTTTGTATCGTTAGGAGCGAAGGTGCTGGTGGAGTACCGGATCGGGTCCGTGGTTTGACCCGAATATTCACACATCAGTTTTTCACGAATAGAGTTGGGCTGGATGCGGAAGCTAACCCAGGTCTTCACCAAGTTTAGCCCGATGAGGCCTCGGGCTGATAAGATGGAGATCTTAGCCAACGAAGGCAAGATCGCCTCCCTGTCCGAGTCAGGGGCGAAGGCATTGAAAGACTCGGAAATGTCAAGCTGACCCTCCGAGTAACCCGGCAACTTCTTCTCGCCGGGTGGGGAGGTATCCTGGCAGTAGAAGTATGAGAGCTGCCAGTGCTTTACATGAGAGTTGAGAGTGAGGGGAGGCATCAAGGAATTCTTGCGGCGCTGGATAGAAACCCCGCCGCAAGTAAGAAGTGCGCCGTCACCGCTTTCGCGGCACGGCTTGCACTGGAAGAGTTCAACAAAGAGAGCCCGACTTGGCGGAGTGCACAAGTAAGACTCGGAAAGAACGATAAAATGGGTGATGTTCAGAACGGAGTTTGGGCCTATATCGAAAATACGGAGGTTGTAGTGATCTAGGACGTCACGAAAGAAAGGGTGACCCGGAGGCCTGAAGCCCCGGGTCACGTGTTCGACGAAACATATTACCTCATCCGTTGCTGGAGAAGGCCGGGTTTCGTTGCTTGGTACTCTCCAGTGGATAGATTCCTGGGGAGGAAGGATTCCCAGCTCGACCAACTCCTCCAGTTTAGCCTTGGTAACGGAGGATCTCCCCCAATTGGCTGAAATGGAGTTAGTGGATTTAGCTTTAGCCGACTGTTTCCCCTGCCTCTTGGGTGCCATGGGGTTGACCTGGTAAAACATCGAAGGAAAGGAGGTGAGAAGCGAAAACTCGGAAATTAATGAATAATCAGTTACCGGTAACTTAAACATGATCCGGGTATTGCCTTGCTGGATCAAGTACGATCTGTCCGGGTATCGCATGTCGTTACGGAAGCTGTGAAGTTTTTCCGTAAAACAAGTGTCTGGGGAAGGTAGAAGGATACCCTTATGTCTATTATCAGCAAGTGAGCCGGAGAAGTGAGATTTTCCGGATGATAAGAACAAGGGCGGAAATTTTTGGTGGTCCGAGCCCAGATGGGAAATTCAATTTCTGTATTTAAGGCCAAGCTAATGATACTTAGTGGTAGGGGAGTAAGATAAGCTGCGCATCCTATCTACGGGAGTGGTTATGGTAAACACTAGTGAGTCAATTCGGCAGGGCCCGAGAAATTGCAGGCGACTCGATTCAGATCTGATCTAAGGAAAAGCTAGGAGATTGCAAGGTTAGGCTGGAGGATATCAAGAACTTACCGGAGGAGGTTGAAGTAGGGATTTGCGGAGACAGATGGCGCAAGATTGATGCCCTTTCGCGATTTCTGGCCGGCGAATCGGGGGCTTAGTGGCGGATTTGGGAGCTGGAGTGGGTTGCACGGTGGCGGAGCGCAAGCGACGGCGGATGGGCTTCGGCGATGTGCGTAGGGCTTCCGTGGTGGCACCCCACGAGCTCGAGCTTGAGGAGAAGAGGAGTGGGGGAAATGAGCCGTTAGGGTTGAGTTTGCTCCTTGGGTCTATTTATAATAGCCCGGGTGGAAAGGCCTAACCTAACGGGCGAAACCCGGGAGGTGCGGAGTAATAGTTGGCTATTTTGAAATTTGAAAGACGCGCCTTATGCACAGATCGATATAATCCAGAGAAAAAGAAAGGGGAAATCTCTTTCCTGGTATTAGCGATAGTTATCGAGGAAGATGTGAAATTATCGAGTTTCCTATTAAGACTCAAGTTTGGAAGATTGAGGGAGAGCCTTTGGGGGAGAGCCGGGTTGCTACCTGATTCCCTTGGTGCTAATCCTAGTCATTCATCAACATATTGTATCTTGATCTTCATGTGTTTTTGTATCCAATATTTCTGCAGGGAATAGCCAGCACTTCGAAGAGTAAATCTTGGAAGCCCAGGCTATTCTGGGGACTACTGATGGGGGGGATAGTAACCCGGTAGGCCAACTCCAAGGTGTGATCCGGCCCAAAGGATGTTGCACTGGATCCGGCTAAGAATAAAGAGACTTCTGGAAGGCCCAAAGTTTGTAGGCCTCGTAACCCGGATTGTGGGTTGCGGTAAGGAAAGCTAGGGTTTGTAAGTAAAGTTCGAATAGGACTCAAGATGTGCCTTGAAGGGCAAGTTAGGGGTGCACGGGTGCTTTATAAACCGGCCCCTAGGTTTGGTTTGCCAGAGATTCAAGTCATAGTTGTACCACCTGTTATCGAGTATCCAGTATAATTCATATTGAGATCCGGCGAGTTATTTTCCGGTTCTTAGATTGCTTTCCGCCATGTCTTCCTTCGAGCTAAACCCTCTCCCGAATACCTGTGTCGACTTGCCCCAAGATCAGTTACCCCCGGTAACATCTGCCGTGATTATCCCACGACAGAGTTCTCCACGAAGCTGCGGCACTTCTCATGTTCGTCTGCTAAGGCCTTCAGTTTTTCTGCAGAGAAGGAGAGGTTAGTGCATAAGAAAGCATAAGCGAGCGTAAACAAAAACGCATGAATCGCACAGCTAAAAGCGTACCTTGCACTTCAGTCAGCTGCTGGGTGCTGTCCTTGGCGTTCTTGCTGGCCGCCTCCGCAGCTGCCTTTTCCTTCTCTAAAGCAGCAATGCGCCTCCTGGCGATAGAGTGGTTCCAGAGAAGATGGCGGTATAGATTGGTCCGCTTCAGGACGCTATCCTGAGAACCGAGAAGAAAATGAGTTAGGCAAAGCAGAGAAGATTCAGCCCGAGTAGGAGGCTACTCGGAGAGTATCCGTCTACTCGACCCGAATCTCGGGGACTGGGAGTGATGATAAGAAAGAAGAAAGGCGAGTAGCAGAGAAGAAATTTCAACTCGGAAAAGGCAAGAAGGACTTACCGCGTAGGACTGCTCGATGTCCTCGGCATTCTTGCGATGCAAGAACATCTTGGCTGCGAGTGTTGCGGTCTCGGTGGAGACGGACATGGGATTGCGTCCCAGGTCAACCTTGTTCCAGTCCACGCGCATGTGGTCGATGCCGCCAAGGCTAAGACCGTGCCACTTATCCACGCCGAGAATCTTGCTATCCCATTTGGCGTCGATGAAGCCAACGGTATCCAACACCTGTTCAAGACCCTTGGAAGTTATTGGTTTGTCTTGGACTCCGCGAGAAGCAATGTTGACAGATTGGGGTTGGCTTGGATCTGGAGGAGGGGAGTTCATGGCTACAACCTTCCTTCCCCTCTGGATAGCTAAAGCTTTGTCCTTGGGAGGGAAGCCGATTGAGTGCTGTTGGCTAACCTCAATCATGTACTCCGGGTAGCAGGGCTGGCCAGCAGCGCGAGCATCAGCCGAGAGCGCAGCGGGAATCGGGCCGGACTCGTGGATCACGAGCGCTCCGCCTGAGGATGTACTCTGGTCTCTGGCCCGCTTCTTCGTTTGCTCCTTCTCAACCTTCTGCTTCTCGGGATCCTCAGTCGTCTTCCCGTCAGTCTTGGCCTTTGCCTTCTCGGCGACTGCCTTCTCGGCAGCTTGCTTCTCGGCCTTCTTCTGTTCAGCCCTGGCTTTCTTCTGCTCAGCCTTGGCCTTCTCAGCAGCTTCCTTGTCAGCAGTTTCCTTCTCGGCCTTGGCCTTCTCAGCAGCTTCCTTCTCGGATTCCCTTCTGACAACCTCGTCCCTCAGAGCTTCCAAGGCTCGCTGCCTGGTTACTCGCCCGGCAGGAGGGCTGGATGCGTCCTTACTCTGCGGCGACGAGGAGGAGGTTGGCGGTGTAGGGCCCTGCGCAGTTGGTGGTGTAGGGCCTTGCGCAGTTGGTGGTGTAGGGCCTTGTGCAGTTGTTGGCGCCGCAGATCCGTTGCCTTGTGCAGCTCCTGGCTGGGCGCTACTCGGTGTCACGCCCGTTTGCACGCTGCTCAATGGATAAGCAGTGGCATCCGTGGCGGTGGTGTCTTCTGCCCGCTGCGCGGCAGCGAGGCTCTCTTGTGCAGCAGCCCCTGTGGCGGGCTGCTCTTGCTCTGCTTCAGGCCGCTCGGCGGCGGCGTTGTCTTGCATCACTTGGTCTTGGTTCTCCTCGGCATTACTGGCCGGAGGAGAAGGGGGTCTCTCTTGGTGAACGGCAGTGTCCTGCGCCGCTGGCTCGGACGCTGCTCCCTGTGCATCGACAGTCTGTGCGTTGACAGCAGCGACGTCGACAGTGCGGTCATCATCATCATCCAGATTGATCAGAGGTACTGACGAATCCTTGGCGTGGTCGGACGCGAGAGCTGCGTTCGCGTCCATAGGAGGACTGCAGAGAAAGGAAATCACAAGTTAGAAGAAGATTGGGGAAAATAGTACCGCGCAAGAAGGGAAACGACCGAGCAGAGGGCATACGCGGTGGTGCACTTGAGCTCTCGTCTGGTTCTCTTCACAACCGCCTTCTTCTCGGCGGGCTTCTTCCGCTTGGCAGGAGGCGCTGGCGCATCGCTACCGGCCCGTTTGCGGGTCTCAGGAGCGGCGATGGACAGGGGATTGACGACTAGGGGCGCATCGCCCTCGTTCTCGTCTTCGTCCTCGTCGTCCTTGTCCGCGGCAACTTCATCTGGGAATCAAAGAGAAAAGAGGAAAGAATCAGAAACAACACACGAGGGATTGGTGCTTCTCGGAAGCAAACAGAATGAAAATACAGTTACCATCAAAATCCTCGTCGGACCAGGTGCGGAGAGCGTCGCGCTTATCAGGGACGGGGGAGCGAGAGAGGTTGGGCTGCTCCACGGCATCGAAAGAGGGCACATCATCCTCCTCACGGTCAGGAGACCAGTTGCCCTCAAAGACCTCGCAGCTCTCAATTATCTGGCGAGTGAGAACCTGAAAAGCAGAGAAGGATCACAGACTAGCCGAGAACCAGGAAGGAATCCTACTCGGATAGGCGTGCAGGTACAAAGCACACAAAGCCTAGGCAGTTTACTAAGCATTCTACCCGGATAGGAGTGCAAACACAAAGCATACTAAGCCTAAGCATGTTTGCCGAAAGGTGTTACTCGGAAGGGCGTGCAAGTATAAAGCGCATCGAGCCTAAGAGTTGTTCTCTAATAGGCTATCCGGCAAGGCGTGCAAGCATGAAGCACATTAAGCCTATGCAATTCGGCTAAGTGTCCTACTCGGAACACAAGGCAATTGCTAGCTAATGCAAGGAGGAGAAGTTATCTACTCGGAAAATGTATGCAGAGAGCAAAGTAAGGAAGGCGTACCCGCTCAATCGGCTTTGTGCGGCTGTACGGGACGAACCCGTATTGCCAGTGGTCGCCAAGGCTTGTCGTCAAGATGTTCCTGGCGTGCCAGGGAACGTCGATGTTGTCGATCTCGATGGTGGTGGTCCTGGTGCAGTCGCGGGGCCCTCCCATGTAACACATGAGATGGCACCGCTCCTGCAAGGGCAGTACTCGGCGCTGGATCCAGCAGGCCACCGGGTCGTCGTTCTTGAGGCCCTCCGCCTTCAGCCAGCCGAGTCGATTCTCCATCTCGATGGCGTCATCGTCGTTGACGGGCTTGTCCTTCCAGTACATCCCGATTGGAGCGCGATTGCACCAAACGGGCAGGTTGATTCTGTCGTTCACCGGGGCTCCTGGCTCGGCGGCAACGTTCCTGACGTAAAGGAACGTCTTCTGCCACAGCTTGACGGAGTCCAGCCCCTTGATGCGGGGGTGGTTCGTCCCGGACCGCTGCACCATCATGGCGCAGCCGGTGTCGGTGGCGCGGGCGACGCCCGCGGAGTCCTTCTTCCCGGTAGATTGCTGGCGCAGGTGGAAATACCTGAGCCAAGTCTCCCACGTGGGCCGGACGCCGAGGAAGGCCTCGCAGACCACGGCGTGGTAGGCGAGGAAGACGACGGCATTCGGCGGCAGATGGTGCATCTGGATGCCGAAGTGGTTGAGGAATTTCCGCAAGAAATCGGACGCGGGCAATCCGAACCCGCGCTCGAAATGCGCCAGGAAGACGACGCGTTCTCCCTCCCGCGGGGACGGCACGATTTCGCCGTCCGGCGCCCGGCACTCCACGCCGGGAGGGACTCGCTTGGTATTGACGAGCCAGGCGCAATCTTCCGCGGTGACGCAGGAGCCGGCCCAGCCGGATTTGGCCATTGCGGCGAGTAGGGAAGGTGGAAGATTTCGAGGGGAGTTGTTTGGTGGATTGAGTCCGCGGCGGCGCGAGAGCTTGCGCGGCGGCGGAGAGCACGGTGGCGGAGAAGAGAAGAAGACGGAGAAGGAATAGTGCGAGGGAAGGGGAAAAGGAAGTTACCGGCGGGGGTATTTATATCCCCTCCGCGAGTTTACCGTTACCATCGCGGAAGTGGGATCGATTGCGGCGTGTGGTGGGTCCTGTGGCCGGCTAGAAACGCACACAAGCGCCGGTTGCGCGCGTAATGGCCACAGTTGATCCCACCACCGAATCGTGGCCTATAACTGCACTTGATGGGACATGACGGCCGGTGGGCCCATTGCGTGAAAACTAGACGCGTGGCAGGTCGTGTCCTGGGCAACCAAACGACAAGGTCGTGGATGCTTGACACGTGTGCAGTTGCTGCGCGAAGGGCTGGATTGTGCTCTGTGCTGCAGAGGCTCAATCTGAGAAATTTCTCTAAGTCTTTTTACTCGGTTACAGAGTAGAAAGCGAGTGCTACTCGGAAGAGAAGAAACTCAAGGTACTCTTCAGATAGCTACTCGGAGGTTCTACTCGGCATCTTGAGGTTCAAGGGCTGAGATGCAAAGGCTGGTTTTAAGCTGGCAGAGCCTAGTGAACAAGTTCGCAAGACTCAACCAGCTTCGGGGACTGCTGTCGGGGGGTTACCCCCGAGTAGGGTAAAGACAGGTGGTAAAGGCAGCTTATAGAAGAGAGGTTTGGTCGAGTAGCCGACTACCTGGTACTCGGTACCCGGTCGACTGCTACTCGGTCTCACCTCAAGATGACCAGAAGGAGATATCAATCAAGTTCACCCTGACGAGTAAAGGTTTGGCCCGAGTACAATTGGCGGGAACCATTGGCGGGAACCTACTCGGGCCAGAAAAGTCAAAGGAGCTGTTCTGACACAGGATCCCGCGTATCCTGGGTCCGTACTTGGCAGCATTCGAACTACTGTTCACGTGGGGACGGCCTGCCTGACAGTGACAGCATGGAAGCAGGCCGTGACAGGATAAGGGGGGCCTACTCTGTGCCTAGGTACAGTGATACCAGTCTGTCCCCTAGTTTTGCCCAACGACTTTACAGAAGCAGCCAAGGTTAGGAACCAAAGCTGTCAGCGGGTACTCGGAGAAAGGACGATGTGCACACTATGTCGACACTTGTCTAGATTTGGACGTATCCGGCTGGGCACCGTGTATATAAGGTGCCCCGCCGCCTCCTGCGCGAGGCATGCTCCCATAGACGCTAACGGTTGCTCACTGGAAACCCTAGAAACCCTAAGTTCTAGACCTAGCTCTACTCGGAGAAGAGGGAGAAGCTACTCGGTAGCGATATCATTTGTACTGTGGCTACTCGGAGAGGCATCGTAATACATAGAGAAAGGCAGGAGTAGGGGTTTTACCTCCACACGAGGGCCCTGAACCTGGGTACATCGTGTTGTTTGCGTTGTGTGGATCTTACCTCACGCGGCTACTCGTCGCGTGATCCCTCCCCGGACACCTCCAGCGTCCATCGTCCCCACATCTTTAGCCATCCCATGGCATCTGCCGTGACACCACCACGACAACTGTTACAGATGCTGAAGAAATGTTCGCACTTTGAGTGGATCGATCAGTACGTTGCTAGGCTTGAATTTGAGGGCCACATTGAAGATGCAAATCTAGGTGGGTTTACTCCCGATGTCAGCTCGGGCAGAGGAGGGCCGGCGGCGAGGATCACGCGCCCTATTGCTGGACAGCCCGTGGAGGCCGAAGTAAACGAGGAATTGAAGAAGATCAAGAAGTTTTTAAAGCAAATGGTGGATTTGCAGAAGCAAGCGAATCTCATGTGAGGAGCATTCTATTCTTGTATCATTGCTCTGTTTTTTGTTTACCTCTTGTTCATCCGTCGTTAGAATGGACTAGATTAATCTAGATTTTAGAGTTTGCTATGCAGAGGTAGCAATCTGTGCGCCGTGCTAGTTTCAGTGAAGTGTCTGATGTTAAATTTGAATATGCCCTTCGATGTTCAGTTGAAGTTCAGTTTCAGTGCAGTCACCAAAGTTCAGTTTCAGTAGAAAAAAACTTATTCGTTCTCATGCCGTAAGAGTAGTTGAAGAAAGGCCGAAAGAGTGTAGTTGGCCCAACAATTAGGCCCAAAGAGAAAACAAACCCACCTGCCTAGATTTGACTTATTTTAATTTGTAAAAACAATTGTTTTACTTGTTTTGCATGTCTTGGGTTCGTTTTCATTTTTGTAGGCCCAAATAATTGGATTCGTTTTTATTTTTGTATTATTTACTTCATAAATATTTTGTTAAGAGTTGCATGCATTGTTCACCGAAATATTTTATAAAAACAATTGTTTTACTTGTTTTGCATGTCTTGGGTTCGTTTTCATTTTTGTAGGCCCAAATAATTGGATTCGTTTTCATTTTTGTATTATTTACTTCATAAATATTTTGTTACGAGTTGCATGCATTGTTCACCGAAATATTTTGTAAAAACAATTGTTTTACTTGTTTTGCATGTCTTGGGTTCGTTTTCATTTTTGTAGGCCCAAAAAATTGGATTCGTTTTCATTTTTGTATTATTTACTTCATAAATATTTTGTTACGAGTTGCATGTATTGTTCACCGAATATTTTTGTTACGAGTCTAGTCCATTCTAACACACTCGTTTTTGTTCACCGAATTTGAACTTATTCGCCGAATGTTTTTGTTACGACTCAAGTTGAACTTATTCGTTAGAACGGACGCTCGCAGTAACACACTCTGATCACACAAGTAAAACGAGGGAGACAATTGGTAGCAAACGACATATACTAGTAGTAGCACGGTTACATAGATTAAACTCGAACGACACGGGCACGGGCCCAACTAAACATAGATTAAAAGAAAAAAAAAGAAAAAAACGGTAGAAACTCGAACGACACGATCACGCCTAGATCACCGCCATGAGAGCACCATCGAGATGGAGGGGAGAGCACCGTCTTCACTCCTCGTCGTCGGCGGCCGGCCCCAAGTTGTAGGGGAGGGTGTGCATCGCGGTGCGGCTGGGCCAGATGCTGTCGAGGTCGGTGAAGAAGTTGTACGCCGTGAAGCAGATGAACTCGCACCCCCCGTACCAGACCCGACCAAGGAGGTGGTACGCATCGTAGGGGTTGCGGAAGCGGACAAGGATGCCCGTTCCTCCCGGGCGGGCTTGGTCGATGGTGAACATGCGCGGAGTGCCCGGCGGCATGTGGCGATAGAGGGCGCGAAGGAAGACCTCCACCAGCTCCGATGCACCGCGCCAGCGAGACATGGCCCAGACGCGGAGCCTGTCCTCGACGACGACCCCTGCGGGGTACTGCCTCTCCCGCACGGTCCTTGGCGCGAGGAAGGTCTGGCCGGTGAACTGCATGCTTGCTTTTGCTTGAATGTGGTGCGTGCTTTGCTCGGTGGCTTGCTTGGATGTGATGCGAGTGGAGAATGGCGTGAGGAAGATGAAGGTTAGAGGAGGGATTAAATAGAAGGTAAGACATTAATGGCTGCGTCCCTTCGTTCGCGTGCCCGCGTTTCTCTACTGGGTCAAGAGGTGTCTCGTCGATCACTGGAGCACGCTAGTCAGACTGCGTGGATCACCGCATTCAGTCTGTTAATGGCTTAGATGCGACGCGTATGCATGCATGCAACGGGCGGGCGGCCCCGATCACACACGGAACGGAGAAACACACTAGGGAACACGTTCGTACGCCAGTTCCATGCACCGAACCAACGTCAGGCGCCGGATATTGTTGAACGGTCTAGATCGAATAGACGAGCCGATCCAAACCCCAGCTCCCCAGCCACTCAGCGCGCACGAATCCATCCATGCACAACGAGCCAATCAGCATCTAGAACGAGCGCACACGCGGATCGGGGGCGTGCGTCACGTGCACACGGTGGCGTCAGTGAGCTAGGGTTTAGCTGGGGTTTCCGGGGTTTTGGGGTTTCCGGGGTTATGGGGTTTCCGGGGTTTAGGGTTTCAGTGAGCTAGGGTTTGACATAACTAATTTAAAAAAAATCAAAAAAATAAACGACTTTCGCTCACTGTCTATTTATGTAACTATGTTGCTATAAAAAATTGTATTCTTGTTAGATCCACGATGCAATGAAAAATATTCATACAATTCATGCTATTGATGGAATGAGCTAGGGTTGAGCATAACTAATTCAAAAAAAAATCAAAACTATGTACAGCCAGCGCACATGGTCTACTTATGCAACTAAGTTGCTATAAAAAATGGCGAAATTGTTACATCCAAATGTTAAAACCAAAAATCACACGTTGACGATATTGACAAAATGAGCTAGGGTTGAACATAAGTAATTCAAAAAATTCAAAAAAAGAAATGCTTTTGGCCCTTAGTCTTATTATGTTGCATACAAATCAAAAAAATTAAAAACTTTGATTTTGAGTCGGTCAACGTTTTTGTGAAAACGTTGACTTTTTTTTAAAATGAGCACAAATAATTTAAAAAAAATCAAAAAAAGAAATGCTTTTGGCCCATAGTCTTATTATGTTGCATACAAACCAAAAAAAAATATAACCATGGTTTATATAGAATTGCATGAAAATGTCTTCAAGAATATGGGAAACTTGTACAGAGTAGTATGGATTTCGAAGATCGAAGTTGGTGTGTTCTAGATCATAACTAATTCAAAAAAAATCAAAAAAAGAAATGCTTTCGCCCATAGTCGTATGATGTTGTATAGAAACCAAAAAAAATTATAAACATGGTTTATGTACAATTAAGTTGAGGTAGCATTGAAACATCAAAATATTATTACATGCAAAATAAGTTCAACTTGAGTCGAAATTTGAATTTGAACCTAAATTTGAATTTGTCATCAAATATTATTACATGCCAAATAAGTTCCCGGTACATGCCAAACAATAACCAAATAAGTTTTGATGGAAACATGTGCCCAACAAATGTTATTACATGCCATAAATTTAAATTGATCAACAGTTCTATCTCTTCCGACCACGACGTGTACCCTTCTTCGCCTTACCATTTGGTTTTTTTGGTTCTACTACGCACACAAGTTCACTCATCATCTTGGTTTTTTTCACTGGACTCGGGGACCACGATGATACCACCTCATGAAACTCGGGGATAGCAGATTCAGTTTCGACACTGTGCACAACTTCAGTTTCGACAGTGACAACAGCAGCTTCAGCTTCCGTTTGTGGTTCAGTTTCGACAGCAGCTTCAGGTTCAGTTTCGACAGTGACAACAGTTTCAGAAACAGCAGTTTCGACAGTGACAACAGTTTCAGAAACAACAATTTCGACAGTCTCGACTGCAATTTCTTCAGTTCCAGTGACACCAGCAGTTTCAAATTCAGTTTGAGCACCAAATTGTTCTAGCCACTGACTTGATTTCCTTCTGCTGCCACTGACTCTTGCTCTTTTTGTTGGCCAACACTGTTCAACAACAATAGGCTGACTTGGAAACTTCCTCCTGAAAACAAGAAAGAATGCCACATTTTTATAATTGAAAAAAAAAACTAAAATATGAACAAACACAAATAAACAAGCACATACTTTCTGGGTTTAGGAGGAGAGAAAATGCATAGCCTTGATCCCTCTCTGTGCCCCAGTGTTTGGCACCTCTTGCATCTGTTTTTGTTACCCTTTTGAGCCCTTTTTGGCTTTTCATCTTTCTTGTCCTTTTTGCCCTTCTTACTACTCCCACCTTTTTCGAACCATGCTTTGAATCTACTCTGTTTAGGTATGCCTGCCTTTCTTTTTACTAGAGGAGGACACATGGAAAATTCAAGAGGCACTTCTGGCCACTGCTTCTGATCTGTAAGAGGTGGAATTGGAGTTGCATATGCAGCTTTGAATTTTGCTACTGAATAATAGTCATGCAGATTTGGATGCATATTTATCTTCTGCTGGCCAGCTAAGAAAAGAATTGCATGATCACATGGTTTACCAGTGGCCTGCCACTCTAGGCAACTGCAATCATGCAATTCTGTGTTAACAACATGCCTTCTTCCAGTCTTGTTATCTCTAACTTCAGCACCCCACAACGATGATTTTTCAACAGACAAATGTGTAAGACCTCTGCTTCTGTTGACCACCTGTTGCACCACTGCTGGAAGTTTATCACCTTGCAAACAATCACCAATCTTTTTTCTCAATTCCCACAGCCGCATGAGCATGATCCTGATTTGATCAACCATGTCATGCACAGGCAAATCTTTTAGTTGCTTCACCTTGTTGTTGAAACTTTCTGCCAAATTGTTGTTGATATGATCACACTTGATGGCAGTGTTGAATCCAGACCTGTACCATAATAAAGAATGGTAGGTGTTCAACCATGTACCAAACTCCTCACATGTTGCCATTACCTTATTAAGATGATATGAATGTGTCTGTTTAGTGTAAGATCTTGCTGCTGGCCACATCCTCCCAAATTCATCTACTCTAAATTTTTTAATCAAATTCATCCACAAATGGCCGAAGCACTCCCTTTGCTCAGCATGTGGGAACACATTTTTAACTGCATTTTCCAAACCTTTGCATGCATCTGTGTGTACTGCCAAAGGTGACACTGGCCCTAAGCATCTTTTCAACTGCATCATGAACCATGTCCATGAAGCTTCTGTCTCTGACTGAAACAAGCCAACAGCAACTGGAAACATCCAGTTATGTCCATCTAGAGCATTACATGCTGCTAACTGACCATTCCACTTGCCTGCCAAAAATGATGAGTCTATGCTCAAATATGGACGACATCCTGCTTTGAAGCCATCGATACAAGGCTTTAAAGCCATAAAGAATTTGGAGAAATAAACCTTGCCATCCTCTGATACCTCGGTATCTATCTCGACAACACTGCCAGGTGACCTTTTCTCCACCTCTGCTTTGAAATTGTAAAGCAGCCTAAATGTGTTTGCCCAATCACCATACAAATGCTTCATTGCTCTTTGTTTAGCCTTCCACACTGTGGTATAAGCCAGTTTAATGGGGGTATAACTTTTCCAAGTCTACTTGGAGTCTTTTGGCAGTAGTGTTGGGTGTTCTGGCTAAAATTGGAGTTATCTTTTCTGCAACCCAAATCTGTGATGTCATGCTTGATTTTTTCTGTGAACTTGTCAGACAAGTATGCTTATAAGGGATTTGGTTAACTCTAACAGTACTTCCATCAGGCTGCAGTCTAGCAGATATGTACCACTTGCAAGCCTTCTTACCACTACCATCAAAACCTCTGCACTTAGCATAAAACTTCTTTCGATCAGTCCAAAATGTCTTGGCATCAAACTGATGTCTGACTGCATAAGTCTTGAAAGACAACCTGAACTCTTCCATGTTTGGCCACAACTTCCCCACTTGAATGACAGGGTTCTCCTTGTCATACACATGCACCAGCTCTTCATCATTTGCATCATCTACATCATCTGCAGCATCTTCCATCAACTGTTCATCTACATCACTCAACTCTCTGTCATCATTATCACTTGTATTAGCTTCATCCCTCTCCTCCTCATCTCTGTCATCGACTGGAATGCCAAATAGTTTGGCCATCTCAGTGTCAGCAATTGGTGCAATGACCAAATCAGTAGGCTCCTCCAACTCAACTGCATTCCAATCAACAACAGCAACATTTCCCTCTTCTGCATCTACATTAGCCCCATCGTTTATTACTGTCAGATCAGTAAAAATGGGAACGATATGCCTCTGTGAAGCCCAATCAGCATCTGCATCCTGCATAGCCAACTGTGACGGCACATAACCCACCTTCGAGTCAACATTCAGATCAACGAGCTCAGCAAAAAATTCAGCCCTGAGGTTTGCCCAGCCCTCTTGCCTATCGATTTCATAAACAATATCTTCACCATCTTCAATTCTGACATACTCTTCTTTGAAAGCATCGTACCGCAATACTGAAACCTCTTGATCTGGACCCCAAAGCACTGTTTCCCCAATTTTTTCCACTAATTTCCTAACTGCCTTCTCTTCCATCGACCGTAGCTCATTGGGATCAATCTCTGCACAATCAACCTCCCTTTCACAGTTGTGTCTCTCTCGATACTCTGAATGCTACCATCAACTAATTTTGCCGTCGATGGAAAGAAATTGATTACAAATTCGAAGGTTTCAGCAGCATCCCCTCTATTATAGGCGGCAGTGTCAGACAGAGCAAGGATCGCATGAACAAAAGGGAGGGAGGGGCCGCATTACCTGTTCGAAGCTGAATCTGGCAGCTCCTTCTCGACCTGACCACGGGCTCCTCTCACCGCGCCGCCACCTCTCACCTTCTATCGGTTTGAACAAGCAAAACAGAGCTCAGATCTACATACAGGCACAGGAAATTGGGACTAGATGCTTGCCTATACTATTCACTCACCACCATGGCCGCCGCCGCCGAAAGGGGAGCGGATCCGCTGCCGCCGAGAAGAGGGCTCCGCCGCCGCCGCCGCCAGAGCTGAAGAAATGAGCGCGGGCAGGACAGTTCAGTTCGAGCGCGGGCAGTTTGAGGGGATGCGGTGCTAATTAATTTGGGGGCAAATTAGTTAGGACATGTCTTAACGCAAATGGAACTAATTGACTAAGGTTTTAATGCCTGTTCGGCCGTGAGCTATTTACTCCCTCCAATCCGTCGCACGTAGGCTATTTCATCGAAAAATGTCGCATTCCTTCCAATTCAACTGAAACACGTCGCACAGGAGCTATTGGCCCGCCATCTCTCACACCTGACCACGGGCGCCACCGCCCCTCTGCCCAAGATCAATGCCATCCGTGACAGCAAGACCTCCTCCGACATCAGGTACATAACCTATGTGCACCATACCGACGACAAAAGCGCCCGGGGACGTACTTGGTTTCCGGAAATCAAGATCAAGATCGATACCCCCTCTGTTGAGTCATTCTTCCGAACCTAGCAAGAATTCTCAGATGAATTCCGCTTCGCCCTCCATGTCCCGAGCGATAATGTGGCAGCAAGCGCAGACAACATGATGATCATCATGTGCCACAACGTTTTGCTGGGTCTAAAGAAGAAGACTATAGTTGTTTGCCGACCCGGCGATGCAGCCTGGACGAAGCTGGCAAATTCCCCATCTTCCGCATTGGACTTTGTCGACATAGCTTGCTTCCGAGGAAAGATTTATGGCTTGGAATGCGACGGTGCCTCAGCGGTGTTTGACGCCACTACGCTTGAGTTCCTCCACTTAGTTGATCCACCACAGTCGACGTCCGAACTTGTCTCCGTCTTATACCCATACTACTTCAATTTGGTCGCATTGCCAAGCAAGCTACTTCTAATCGTTACGAGGGTCGAATCACTAGAGCCACAGGGGTTCACCTTCTTTGAGTTAGTGCCTGGTATGCCCTCCTGGCGTAAGGTAACTGGAGATGCCATCAGTGGAAACTACGATGTGTACATGGATTGCTACCATGCTGCCTTTAGCGACAGTGTGGTCGAAAGAGGAACTCGGATCTATTATGTTCTTGGCCGGAAGCAGATGGATCCCAAGGCATCTGCATACTGCTACGCTATAAATGATGGCAAGCTGGAGTGCATGTACCGGTCGCCGGATGACAATTGTGCATATTCAACCAGGCCTAGTTGGTTTGTTCCCTAGCCTGTTTATTTTCCATGTGCATAGTGTTATGAACTATGTAGACAAGCATGTTTTTTTTTTGATAAGGGGAAGTATATTAATATCGCGGGGCTACAAATTACACTCGGCCTCTGCAACAACGCAATAGCCATAGCGATTACGGATGCACACAGCCGAAAGACAATAAAAAAAAGAACTAAAAAGAAAAGTCCCGCTACAGAGTTACAGTCCTCGCAACAGCCGCACAACCACCACCTAAACAACACCTGATGTCCAGCTCTTCAAAAACAACGTCTTCAAGAAGAACGGTGTCAAGCACAACCAATTAAGGCCAGACCTTGGGTTTTCACCCTGAAGATAATCCTCACTCTCAAAACAATGTTTCCAACAAGACCAGTGTCAGGCACAACCAATTAAGGTCAGACCTTGGGTTTCACCCTGAAAGGTAGGACTTTGGACTTCACGCATGTTGTCGCCCCCTCTTACATGCCGCTACCACAAATCTTGTAACTCCAAGCCAGTTCCCCATCGATGCAAAAACTCCGAACACCATTGCTAGTCCTCCAATCTCGCCTTCGATGACCGTGCATAGCGACCGAATTCCACCGATCCAGTAATCTCCAGGCATTGGGAGTTCGCCGGCGAAGCCTTCTGGGTCGACACCCCGGCTTGATCAAAGAGGACCTACATCAGGCAGCTCTTCGTCCTCGCGCGATGGGAAACCCTAGGACCACCGCCATTATTCTGAAGCCTCGCAAGCCCCCTCGCCGCGAGTCATCTCCCAGCATGAACGGTAGCAGAAGAGAACGCAGTCCGGGACGCAGGTGCAGGACGTCTCCGTCTTGACGACCAGATCTTCCCGTAGCGGTTCCGGCCGGCCCCGAACAGCCCAGATCCGGGCCTCAGCCCTAACCGGAGCATCGGCGACCAGATCGCACGCCATGGGTCGGCGGCGCACCGCCTCCTCCTCGACACCATCCGCTGTCGGAGATCCTCAGGCCCCAGCCAAGACGGCCGCTCCGCCCTATGTCCTCAGGCCGCGCCCCACCTCCTCCTGTGATGCGCTGTCGAGGGGCATCTCGCCTGCCACCCCCGCGAAGGGAGGGGCGCCGCCACCGCCGCCGGCATCGGCAGCAGCAGCGGCAGGAGAAGGAGAGCGGGGGGTATTGTGTGCCGCGGGAGGCGGCTAGGTCTGGGAGTACATGTTAATTACTTGCATATAGACATTCTCGGCACGGTTAATGCATGTTCTTCGAGTATATTTGCTTTCGTGACTCGCATGTCTGGTGTCTACTACTGGTTGTGCTTAGCTGACAATATAGGCATGAATGTCATGCGCAAATAGTATTCTTCTTCTGGCGTGGCTGTAACTCGGTTTTGGTGAGTCGACATTGCATTGAGAATTCAGTTTTCATAGATATTTTTTCGTCAACGGTACTTCAAACTCCATAGGAGATGACTCTCCACGAGTTAACCTGCAAAAGAGTGGTTAGCGGTGCAACGCACTGATTTCATTTCCGGCCTCGGGCACATGAAACTAAGCATGCCAAATCCAGGTTCAGATCCTCTGCAGTTTCTACAATGCAGTTGCTGCTACTGACTGGTGGCCCCCGGCCCCACATGTCATTGTGCGTACAGTAGTGTACAGTTACAGCAGAGGATCCATGCCCGCCAAATCCATACTTCTTGATCTCCAACAGCTTCAAGAATTAATAATGGAAAACGGAGACTTTGTCCACCTCCAATAGATACAGTTTATAGGCCTAACATTTCCTGCAAACCCATCTAGCTTTGTTAGCTGCTCAAATCTTCTTGGGCCTTTCCCATTTGGAGCTCGCGAAATATTCTTCACCAAAATTTTGAATGGCCGTTCGCGGTCCAAGGAATTTTGGTTTGCTGGGCCGGACATTTTATGGGCAATTTTTTTTAACGCACAAATGCAAGTCTACTAGATAAAAGTCATACCCGAGTGAGACTATACCCGAGTTCTGTACTTTCGAGAAACGAGTGGTGGGTGGATCCTATACCCGAGTGAGACTTGACAGAGCTTTGGGTTCTGCGGAGTGGTGTTCTCAATTCCCTATGTCTGTTGTTTCTCATCTGACAGCAGCCACATCGGACCACTCCCCAATTTTGCTGAATTTTGAGGAGTCAACAGGCGTGGCACTACAGAGGAAGCAATTTCTCTATGAACTGATGTGGGAGGAGCATCCCGAGTTGAAGTCCAAGGTGATCAATGCGTGGTCGGGTGATCCATGTGAGTCGGTGGTTGACATCAGGGGGAAGCTTAATGGTCTTGCGGAGGACCTGGCTCAGTGGAATAAACACACTTTCGGTAATGTTAAATTGGAAATAAAGAAATTAACAGCCCAGCTTGCTATTTTACAGAATTCTCCTAACAGAATCGGACCGAACCACGTGGAGCTCAAGATGAAGGAGAACTTGCTTGAGCTATATAAGAGGGAGGAGGTTATGTGGAGGCAGCGATCACGAGTTGAGTGGCTAAAGTCAGGTGATAAAAACACTAAATTTTTCCACCTGAGGGCCTCTATGCGTAGAAGGAAGAATACTGTTAAAATGTTGCAGAAGGCATATGGACATATGACCGAAGATTTAGAGGAGATGGAGGATCTTGCCTCTAATTTTTACAGTAACCTGTTCGCTTCGGAGGGGGTAGTAGAGATGGAGGAGGTTTTATCGCATGTTCCTCGGAAGGTGACTCATGAGATGAATGAATTGCTGACAGCGCCCTATAGGGATATCGAGATCAAAGAGGCTTTATTCCAAATGTTTCCCACTAAAGCACCAGGCCCCGACGGTTTCCCTGCTCACTTTTTTCAGCGTCATTGGGATGTTTGTGGATCCTATGTGACGAAAACTGTTTTGAGGATTATAAAGGGAGAAGAAAGTGCGGAGTCGATAAATCATACGGTTTTGGTACTCATCCCGAAGGTACAAAGCCCAACATCTCTTTCTCAGTTTCGTCCGATCAGTCTTTGCAATGTTCTTTATAAAATTGCTTCGAAAGTTATCTCAAATAGTCTGAAAAAAAATCCTTCCGGAAATCATATCTGAGGAGCAATCTGCGTTTGTCCCGGGACGATTGATAACTGATAATATTATTGCGGCTTATAAATGTCTACACTTCATGAAGAGAAGCAAAGCGAAGGTAAATAGCACATGTGCTCTTAAACTTGACATGATGAAGGCTTATGACAGGGTTGAGTGGTGTTACTTGGAAGATATGATGAAAAAACTCGGTTTTGATCATAATTGGGTGGCCACAATCATGGGCATGGTGAGCTCGGTTTCGTTCTCGGTCTCTTTTAGTGGGAAGAAACTCGAGGTTTTTAAGCCATCAAGAGGTATTCGACAGGGGGATCCTATTTCACCCTACCTTTTCTTATTAGCGGCAGAGGGCCTTTTGTGCTTCTTAAAATTTCGATTACCGTCATCTTGTTTGGATGGGATCAAGGTTGCTCCATCGGCTCCGTCGGTGAATCACCTCCTCTGCGCGGATGATAGCCTGCTGTTTTTTAAGTGAAGTGTTCAAGGGGCGGAAGAATTATGGAAACTGTTGGAAACTTATTGTGCGGCATCGGGACAGAGAGTTAATAAGGATAAATCTTCTATTCATTTCAGCAAGCATTGCCCGGATCACTTAAAGGTAGGGATTAAAAATGTGCTCCAAGTACACAATGAATCACTATCGGAGAGATATCTTGGGATGCCAACGGAGGTGGGTCAATCTCGAAGTGGTACATTCAAATTTTTGAAAGATAGGCTTTGGATCAAGGTGAAAGGTTGGTTGGAAAAATTATTATCTACAGCAGGCAAGGAGGTTCTTATTAAATCTATTGCTCAATCCTTGCCGGTTTTTATCATGTCTTGTTTCCGTTTGCCTAAAGGGTTCTATGAGCACTTAAATTCGGTGGTTAGACAGTTTTGGTGGGGTAGCAAAAATGGGAAGAGGAAGGTGCATTGGGTGTCTTGGGAGGCCATGACACGACCAAAATTTATGGGAGGACTTGGATTTCGTGATATGGAATTATTCAATCTGTCTCTTCTTGCACGCCAGGCTTGGAGAATTGTTCAGGATCCTAATTCACTAAGCGCCAGAATTTTAAGGGCGGTTTATTTTCCTAACACGATTTTTATGGAGGCATCATTGGGCTCTCATCCATCTCAGGTTTGGAGAGCTATTATTGATGGACTCGGTGTTCTTAAGAGAGGATTAATTAGGAGAATTGGAGATGGTGCTTCTACCGAAATATGGAAGGATAATTGGCTCCCACGGGTTTCTATGCCTAGACCTCTTTTGTCTTTGCAGGTAAATCCACCTATTCTTGTTCATGATTTGATTGATCATACAGAGGCGAGATGGCGCAATGATATCATCAATCAAGTTTTCCTTCCAATGGATGCTACAATGATAAAATCAATACCTTTATGCACATGTCCTATGGAGGATTTTTGGGGTTGGATGCATGAGAGGTCTGGGATTTTTTCGGTCAGGTCTGCATACCGCATGCTTGTGACCGAAAATAACCAGCAAGTGATCCAAGGTGGCCCTTCGAATTCTATTATTGAGAAGAAATCTTGGCAGTAGCTATGGAAGCTAAAGGTACCACCGAAAATTAAATTTTTTGTGTGGAGATTATCAAAACACTCTGCCATCCGCTGATGTCTTGCATAATCGAAACATGGCTGTTAATAGTGGTTGTTCACTGTGTGGAGACTCTGACTCCTGGAGACACTCTCTTATTGACTGTCCAATGTCTAGGAGTGTTTGGGCACTAGAAGAGGTTGAATTATTTGAAAAGATCCAAAACTATGGGGAGACCAATGCAAGAAAGTGGCTTTTTATCCTCAATGACTCTCTGCAGCAAACAGAGTTCACACGTGTGGTGGTTAAACTGTGGGCTATTTGGTCTGCAAGGCGGAAGGCAATCCACGAGGATATTTTCCAGAGCCCTTTCTCTATACATGGTTTTGTGGGGAGATATATACATGAATATGAAGAAGCTAATTCGTGTCCACCAGTGGTTTCAATGATTAATCATCCTGCTACCCGTAGATGGATTCCTCCTCCGATGGGTTTGGCAAAGATAAACATTGATGGTTCTGTTGATCGCCAAGGTAATCGGTGTTCTGCTGCGGCTATTTGCAGGGATTCCACTGGACTTTATCTAGGTTCCTCTTTACTGGTGGTGGATGGAGTTACGGACCCTGAGGTTTTTGAGGTATTGGCATGCCGGGAGGGATTGTCTCTTGCAATTGACTTAAACTCAACTCATTGCCTACTAGCGTCAGATTGCAAGAATGTGGTGGAAGCTATCAATGGTAATAGTTTGGGTGTTTCTGGCTCGGTTGCTAAAGAAATTCAGAGAAGATTGAGATCTTTTGCTCATTGTGGTGTGGTACACGAGAGGAGATCATCGAATGTGGAAGCTCATAATCTCGCAAAATTTGGCCTTTCTTTGGAGTTAGGTAGGCATGTTTGGCTAGGTAATCCTCATGATACATCAATTGTACCTGTAAACGTGTTGGTTGATTAATATAAAGCGAGATTCTTATAAAAAAAAGATAAAAGCCATAAAATAAACGGTTCCAAAAGATGTAATGTCGTGATCTAAGGATAACATGAATAAACGTAAGAAACACTTAGAACCTACTATTATGGATTTTTTCCAGGTGAAACCCCATTTGTAGTCAGAATAATACCCCAAATTCTAAGCAAACCAAGTAAAGAGTAGGATTAGGTTTAGAGTCCTAGTAGGATTAGATGTTTACCGGTACGTGTAGTACCCGGTCTTGTATATTTTTGGACACGTTCATCCACCTATATAATGTGAGCCAGCCGTGTGGGCTAACCACGGCAAACAATTATCATTAACTTGTATCAGAGCTTCACCCCGATCCGGCCAGTTAGGGTTCTTTGAGGCGCTCGCACGATGACTTCCTCGTCTGCGCTCTCCCTTTTCGCCTGCGCAAGTACTTCCACCGCCGGTGCCTCCACCCCGCTCCCAATCACCACCGCCCCCACATCCCCGCCGTCTTCCATGTCCAACACCATCACCGTCGTGCTAGATCGCACGAATTTTCTGCGTTGGAAGACCCAGGTTGTGCCGCACATTGCCGGCCAGGGACTCCACGATTTCCTCGATGGAAGCTGCCCCGCTCCTCCCGCAACAATCACCACTGGGACAGGAGCCGATATCAAAACGGTGCAGAACCCCGACTTCGCCATGTGGTGGTACACCGACCAGCGCGTCCTCAGTGTCCTCCTTGGATCCATGCGTATCGACATCCTCGCGCAGATGGTTGGCCGCACCACTACCGTCTCGGTTTGGGCCGCTCTCACCTCTATGTTCGCCGCCTCAAGCCGCGCGGGAGTCCGTCAGATCCGTCGTCAGCTTGGATCGCTGAAGAAAAACTACCTCTCCGTTGCGTACTAGTACAACAAGATGAAGGGTCTTGCCGACCAGACGGTCATGGCTGGCTCCCCCATCTCCGATGATGAGCTCATGGACTACATCGTCGTTGGCCTAGGCTCCCAGTTTGAAGGAGTGCAGCAGGCCCTTACCATCCTCAACGCGGCGGCCACGTCGCTGTCCCTCTCCGACTTCTACGCGATGCTTCTATCATGCGAGGCGATGAAGGAACAGAACGCACAATTGGGCGATTTCTCATCGTCAGCCAACGCCGCTGCCCGCGCTGGCGGCGGCCGTCCTTTTGATGCCAATCCAGCCGGGCGCTTTGGAGGCCGTCCTTCAGGCGCACCGCAAGGCGGTACTGGAGGTGGCCAGTACCAGTTGCAGCAGAACCGAGGCCTACAGCAGCCGCAGAATCGCGGAAATGGAGAACAGGGTGGCGGAGGACAAGGTGGTGGTCGCAAAAATCGTCCATGCTGTCAGATCTGCAAGAAATGGGGGCACGAAGCTCTAGCGTGTCGCTAACGGTTCAATCAGAGTTACCAGAACGAGGATCATCGTTCTGGCAATGTTGCGGCTTCCTACCATGATGATCAGCAACAACAGCCGTTGTTTTTCGACACGGGCGCCACGGATCATCTCAGCAACGACATGTCTCGTTTCGGCGTTTAGGAGCGCTAACGGTACATGTTTCTCCATATCACATATTGGTCATTCTCGTATTACTGGTTCTTTGAAATCTTTAGAATTGAAAAATATTCTTCATATCCCTGGTTTGAGCAAAAATCTTCTTTCCGTTTATCGACTTGTTTGCGATAAAACGTCTTCCTTGAGTTCCACAAATATTCTTTCTATGTCAAGGACAATGTCACGACGAAAACTCTTCTTCAAGGTAGAAGTCGTGGTGGTCATTATCCCCTTCCGTTTGGCCGTGCCGTGTCCTCTGCTCGGCACGCTTCATCCGGCATGAAGCTTTCTTCGCATAAATGGCATCAGCGTCTTGGTCATCCTTCAAATAGTGTAGTTCGAAATATTGTTAGGAAAAATAATTTGTCGTGTTCCCCTAGTGTCGACTCTTTGGTTTGTGATGCATGTCAACGGGTTAAGCGTCACCAACTATCGTATTATTCTTCTACACGAGTGTCTACTTCTCTTTTAGAGCTTATTCAGACAGATGTTTGGGGACCGGCTTTGTCCTCCTCTGGAGGTTTGAAATACTATGTCAGTTTTATTGATGATTTCAGTCGGTATTGCTGGATTTACTTGCTTAAGCATAAGTCTGATGTTGAGAAAATTTTCTACACTTTTCAGCACCATGTTGACCTTCTTCTAAACACCAAGATTCGTGCCATCCAATCTGACTGGGGTGGTGAATATCATCGGCTACATGCCTATTTTCAGCGCACTGGCATCTCCCATCGTGTTTCATGCCCACACACGTCTCAACAAAACGGTATCACTGAGCGCAAACATAGACATCTCGTAGAAACAGTCCTAGCTCTCCTTTCCCACTCCTCTCTACCTCTTTGGTATTGGGACGAAGATTTTCTTACTGCCTGTTACCTTATTAACCGGATGCCAACACCGGTTATTCAGAACAGCACGCCTCTATCTCGCCTTCTTAATGTGTCTCCTGATTATTCCTTCTTACGCACTTTTGGATGTGCGTGTTGGCCGAGTCTTCGTAAGTATAACTCACGTAAACTTGAGTTTAGATCTAAGATGTGTATTTTCCTAGGGTATAGTCCCATGCGTCCACTCTCCCAGACATGCCGGTCTCATCGTCGTCTTCAGCTCCTGACATGCCTCGGGGCACTATCACTCGACGGCAAAATGATGTGCACCGTCCTAAGATTTGGACGGACGGTACTGTACGGTATGATCCGCATCGACGTCGAGCGTTTCTTGCTGTTCCTTGCTGGCACAGCACCGCCCTTTCAGAGCCTGCTTGGCGGTCTGCGATGGAAGACGGGTTCACTACTCTGTAGCATAACAAAACGTGGACTCTGGTTCCTCGACCTCCTGGCACAAACATAGTTGGCAGCAAGTGGATTTTCAAGACCAAGTTTTGTCCTGACGGGTCTATTGATAAACACAAGGCACGTTTGGTCGCTCGCGGGTTTACTCAGCAGTACGATATCGACTATCATGACACGTTCAGCCCAGTTGTGAAGCCAGTTACTGTTAGACTTGTGTTTTCCCTTGCAGTATCTCGTGGGTGGTGCCTAAGTCAGGTGGATGTCATCAATGCGTTTCTCCATGGTTTTCTTGCTGAAGATGTTTACATGCAGCAGCCTCCTGGTTTGGAGGATCCTCAACATCCTCAGTATGTCTGCAAACTTCAGCGTGCCCTCTATGGTCTAAAACAGTCCCCTCGTGCTTGGTATGCCCGCCTGAGTGACAGGTTACATCAGCTAGGTTTCGTTTCCAGCACCGCAGACACTTCCTTGTTCATCTTTGATCATCAAGGTGTCACTGTTACATGCTCGTTTATATTGACGACATTGTTATTGCTGGATCCTCCTCATCTGCTGTAGAGCCTCTGGTTGAGACATTGTACGACACTTTTCCTATTAAGGATCTCGGCCATCTTGAGTATTTTCTTGGGATAGAAGCCTCTTATACAGCCGATGGCATGGTTCTTTCGCAGCATAAGTATGCACTAGACCTCTTGTATCGGGCTAACATGGAAAAATGTAGGGCGGTTACTACACCTTTGTCGGCCACAGAGAAGCTTGCTCGGGGTCTTGGTGATGTTCTAAATCCTGATGATGCTTTCAAATACACGAGTTTGGTTGGAGGTTTGCAGTATTTGACACTCACACGACCAGACTTGTCTTATGCTGTAAATAAGGTCTGCCAGTACCTTTCTCAGCCCACTACGGTTCATTATGAAGCGGTGAAGCGCATTCTTCGTTATGTTCGCGGTACAATGTCCACTGGTCTTCGTCTTCAGAGGTCTCCTTCTACCGTGCTTAATATTTTCATGGATGCTGATTGGGACGGATGTTCTGATGATCGTCGCTCCACTGGTGGATTTGCTGTATACCTTGGCCCTAATCTTGTCTCTTTGAGCTCAGGAAGCAACCCATTGTCTCTCCTTCTTGTACTGAGGCAGAATACAAGGCATTGGCAAATGGGACAGCTGAGGCAGTTTGGATTCAGTCTGTTCTTCGAGAGCTTGGTGTGCATCAGTCTCGACCTCCTGTTCTTTGGTGTGACAATCTTGGTGCCACGTACTTATATGCCAATCCGGTGTTTCATGCGAGAACGAAGCACATTGAAGTTTATTTTCATTTTGTGCGGGAGAAGGTTGCTCTCGGTGCTCTTGATGTTCGCTTCATCTCATCTGGTGATCAACTTGCTGATATATTCACTAAACCATGTACCCACCTAATGCTCCGGTGTTTTCGTTCCAATATCAAGCTTGTTCACGACGGTTCAGATTGAGGGGGAGTATTAGAGTTATGGTAGGTTTAGAGTCCTAGTAGGATTAGGTTTAGAGTCCTAGTAGGATTAGATGTTTACTGGTACGTGTAGTACCCGGTCTTGTATCTTTGTGGACACGTTCATCCACCTATATAATGAGAGCCAGCCGTGGGCTAACCACGGCAAACAATTATCGTTAACTAAGAGTTTAAATCTTAGCACAATTGTAAAAATAGTTGACAAAAATAGCAGCGGGCAGCTCGCTACGGGTCCATCCTTTTGCCGATCGGCCAAGGGGTCATTTGGACTCTAGATGCACTCGACTAATGTTGGTCATTCGGTCTATCTTCAGCGAAGGTGGATGGTGGCACATTAGAAGATTAAATGCTTAGTGGCACATTTTTTGGCCGGTTGATCTTCGTGGTCAGTTTGTCTATATTGTGGCACTAGTTACTTTTTGATACTCTTTAAACTATGCAATAAAGGTTATGTGCATGGTTTCGATGCAGATGCCAGGTGTCGAGTCTTCTTAGTTAGGTTCATGGCCGGGGGTGCCATAAGCCTGTTGATAGATCCGTGGGTGGAACATGGGAAAGTGGAAACAAGGACACAGATTTACCGACGGATCAGTCAAGGAGCTTATGGCACCCCCGGCCATGAACCTAACTAAGAAGACTCGACAGTTGGCGCCCATCGTGGGGCCAGCGACATCGGGAATCATGTTTCGAGCGGGGATACTTGGTGGAATCGGCAGCAAGATCACTGCTGGAAGCCTAGAATTCGATGGGAACGTCGGACGCTTCCTCAACAACGGATCCTATATGCCGGCACAGAATCACCTGGTAAGCGCATGTGTTCTTCCCATCGGATCTGCTAACGTTTATCGGCTTGACAGCAGAAGCAATGGGATTCCGTGGTGGAAATAACTTTATCCCGCCCGCCCTATGCCCAATTGATGAAGGCTTTGATGCCGGGTTCGGCTCAGATCTTCCTTATTCATATATTGGGGAAGATCAAGATGCACTAGCTGCATATCGCTAAAGCACGACTGGATTTTCCGCCTCCCAGGAGATACCAGCGGCCAAATTGCACTTTGTTATCATAGTGCAATCAGAGATCGCCGAAAACGCGGAAGACGAACATCCCGTGTAAAAGGCAGAAAAATCGATCCCACAGAAAAGGTGGAAGATCCGACATCCACCGATCAGGCGACGAATTTGGAAGCCGAGTCTATACTAGCAGCTATAGAAGCAAAATTGGACTCGAAAACCGGATCTACGGACATAGATTCCAACGATAAAGATGAAGATACTTTCGAAAGAAAGGTCAAATCCATGCAAAGAAGCTTCCACGAAGTACTCATGGCAAAGCCAACCGCAAAGTCAGATGCAGAGGAAGAGGAAGATCCTAAGACACCTCCGCCATCTGGTGAAAAGGAAGGAGAGCAAGAAGATGGTGAAAAAAGCCCACCCTATCCGGATGTTCATGAACTGACCGAAGATGAACCGCAAAAAAGCCTCTATCCTCCAAAAAGAAGAAAAAAATCTACCAAGAAGCGGTTCACCAAGGCCCATAAGAAAAAGGATAAGTTGGCAGACATAGCCAACCAAAACCTGGAAGTCGAAAGTGGCAGCGGCGGAGAATAAAAAAACTGAAATTCCAGTTCCCCAAATGTTAGAACAGGAAGAAATTGATCTAATTCAAACCTCGGTCGCATGAGGTGAGCCACCAGAAGTGCTGGAAGCCAGGAGACAAGCAATAATGCGGCAACAGCAACATCTCTTTCGGACTCGGGAAAATCTCCTTAAAACCCAAGCCGTAGTAAAATTGCAGCAAGAAGAAATCGAGGAATATGAGCGCCCGAACATATGTGGAATTAAACCCACGAGGTTACCCGGAATTTCCAAACCGGAAGAATTGCCAGCAAGACAACGGTTTGAAAACCCGTCTTGGCAAAGGCATGTTAACAGCACAAACGCTAAGGGCGAACGAATCTACACAACTGCAGCTGAAAACGCAGAAGCTGCCTTTGCCATCCTCAATGATGACCTTTACTCCAACGATGAAAAGATTCAAGGAGTGTATGCTCTCTTAGGAAAAGCATTACAACAGCAGCAACGAGGACAAGCACGTTCTGGCAAGTTGCATGATGATTCAACTTTATGCAAAACTACCACGTGTGCCGCTGCAGCACGAGATCCAAGCGGACTTGGAGATTTAGGAAGTTCAAAGGGAAAGAATGATGATCCTAAGAAGGACAAGAAAATCCTGGATAACAAGGATGCAACATCCAGAACAGAGTCTCATCCATCGAAAGGAGAAAACAACCCAAAACTCCGCTTTGATAAAGACTGGGAGGATAACAACCGGAAGGACAGAAAAACAATGCCGCCTCCGAGATACCCGACGGATAAAGCCGTAAGATATGACCGCCTGCATAGGCGTGAGAGATCCTGAACCCCTCCAAGGAATAAAGAACAGGGAAGGA
Organism: Alopecurus myosuroides; assembly: GCA_028641055.1. NCBI lineage: Eukaryota > Viridiplantae > Streptophyta > Magnoliopsida > Poales > Poaceae > Alopecurus > Alopecurus myosuroides. The sequence goes on along the minus strand of CM054061.1, from coordinate 217,937,101 downwards.
GCAGAACTCCGCGTCATTCCAAAGAACGGGACGCCGGAAGATACCAGGCAGAACCAAGACGAGCGTATTCACGCAACAATGGACCAGAGAGGAGTAGATCCCCCTCTGTCCATTCCGTCGGAAGGTACTCCGCACATGACGATAAGGCGGAAAGAAATGATCTGTATTTCGGCCCAAAGTGTTTCACTGACAGGATCCGGAAAATCAATCTACATTTTGGTTTTGCCAAAGTCGGGCCAACTTACAAAAATTATACCGGAAGTACAAACCCGGATACATGGCTCTCAGATTACTATACTGCCATCCAAATCAACAAAGGGATAGACCTCGAGGCCGTAAAGTTCCTACCCCTAATGTTGCTGGATGGAGCTCGAGACTGGATGAATGAACTTCCATCAAGAACGGTGGACAGCTGGGAGGATATGGCTAGAGTCTTCGTTTAGCACTTCCGGGGTACGTATAAACGCCCCAAAAGCATTAACCAGCTGAACCGTTGTGTCCAATACGAAGACGAGTCGTATGTTGACTTTATATCAAGATAGACTGCAATGAAGAACAACTGCTCTGCAGTAAGTGACGTACAAGCAATGCATGCTTTTGTCAATGGGCTAAAACCCGTTCGCGTACCGTTCATGGTTGGTTCCAAAGAGCATAAGGACTTAGGTTCTATGCTCACAACCGCCAATGATCTTGAGGCGGTCGAAGAGGATATTTGGGCAAGAGGCAGAAATATTGATGCACTGGCGGACCAAAAAAGTTTCTCGCTCTGAAAACATAGCTACTCCAGAAACGCAGCAAAAGCCCAAAGTGGTAAATGTAGCCTTTGGAAAGGATAACACCAGAAGATGGAGGGGAAAAGTGTGGAAAGCAAAGAACCTATCTCCTACTCTAAAGAAGAGTGGGAAAAGATAAAGTGGGAACCTTGCATTCACCACGCACGTTTTGGAAATCCTACCAATCGAAACCAGCAATGCTGGCTCAACAAACACATGAAGGGCAAGGCTGGTGCCGGGAACAAAGGAAAGAATTCCAAAAGGAAGTTTAACAAACAAAAGCCGAAAGCTGATAAAGACGAAAGTGAGTCTGATACCGATGATAAAATCCAGGAGCAGCAACAAAAAGGCGAACCTAAATTCCCGAGAGTTGAAGGAGAATGCAATTTAACTTTCCTTGCGACCCCATCAGCTAAGCAGGCGAAGCGTTCATTAAGATAAATTAACGCCATCATCCCACCAACTCCAAAGTACTTAAAGTATTCAAATACGCTAATTACTTGGGATCAGTCTGATCGCCCTGATAATGTCCCAGAACCCAGCACACATGCCTTGGCAGTAAGCCCTATTGTGCAAAACACTAGGCTAAAGAGGGTGATGCTGGATAAAGGATGAAGCATCAACATTATGTACCTAAGTACTCTGGAGAATTTGCATCTCTCAGAGACCCAGCTTAAGCATAGCAATGTACGTTTTCACGACATTGTTCCTGGCAGGCAAGCACATTCCCTAGGAGAAATTTCCCTAGAAGTAACCTTCGGAAAGGCAGATCAGTTCCGCCAGGAGATGATTTTGTTTGAGCTAGTACCATTCGAAAGTGTGTATCACGCAATACTCGGACGTCCGGCCTTTTCCAAATTCATAGCTAGGTCGTCCTACATCTACAACAAGCTTAAAATGTCAGGGCCAAAAGGTGGAGTAATCACCATTGAAGGAGACTTCAAATTGGCAAACGAGCTAGAGCTGGGAAATGACCTTGCGCCGAGCAGGTAATAGCAAACGAGGAACTAAAAGAGTTGGCTAAAGAAGTATCGCCGACAGAAATGCCGGCAGGAAAAGAAAGCCGGAAGTTGTACGATAGTTTCAAAGCGTCCGAGAATACAAAGTGGATCATCCAGGACCCCATGAATCCGGCAAAATATGTCGTGGTGGAAACATGAATGACTGACAAATAGGAAAGCGCGCTCATCAAGTTCCTCCGTGAGAACGCGGATATTTTTGCCGGTGTCCTGCTGATATGCCAGGTGTACCCCGGGAACTTGTTGAGCACCAATTGAAGGTTATACCAGGATAAAAACCCGTCAAACAAGGTCTTCTTCGCTTTGATGGAAGAAGGCGGAAGGCTGTAGGCAAGGAAATCATCCGGATTTTAGCAGCTGATTTTATCCGGGAAGTCATACATACGGATTGGTCTGCAAACCCAGTATTAGTCCCGAAGAAGGATACTATTGTTCTTATAATGTGTATAGATTATACCGGCTTGAACAAATTGTGCTCAAAAGGTAGGTTCGCTTTACCGCGAATCGATCAAATAATAGACGCCTATGCTGGCTCCGAGCTTTTATGCTTTTTGGACGCTTATTTCGGGTATCAACAAATACGCATGAAATAAGAAGACTAAATAAAAACCTCTTTCATAACACCCTATAGAACATATTACTACATAACCATACCTTTTGGCCTGAAGAATGTTGGAGCCACATACCAGCGTTGTATGCAAAGATGCTTGCATGATCAAATAGGTAAAAACGTTCATGTTTACATTGACGATATTACCGTCGTTTCTAAGGAAAAGCATACGCTCCTTGAGGATCTACGAGAAACTTTCGATAACCT